>CM048841.1:25477396-26677396 GCA_026545765.1 Plantago major | reverse complement strand
ATTTTTTACATTTAGCATGGTCTATTTTGTGATAAAATTAGAAAAAAAGACAACACAACCACACACAAGTGAGTTTGAAGTGTTTTTTACTAATATATTTATAAAAAAAAAAACAATATTTTAGAGGTTTATATATCTTATCATAAGTAAATATTTGCTAAATATTGGTACAAAACACTTAAATGGTGGGGAAATATAACGTTTAAAATAATTGTTATAATACATTTTTTATAATTTTTAGAAATATGGAGTTTTTATATTAATTTAATATATTTTACATTTATTTGTTAAAGTATATAATAATCAATTATTATTATTTAAATAAGGTAAAGAGTAGCACGGGGCGAAAAAAATTCCTGGCTTCGCTCCTGAAAATCGATCAATTGCTGAAAGATTAGACAAAGTGGAATGAACTCAAAATCTGTACCCAACAACATCAGTAAAAGCTCGAATTGAACATGGAATTGCTCGATACAAAAAACCCAGAATTAGTAAACCGAAAGATTGGATTTTTCGGGCACGATTTATGATGGGCAAGGCTAAAAAGCTTGGAATTTGTGGGGTTAAGCAATGCAGGAGAAGAAGCGACTCTCAACGGCCTCGCCTCCATATATCTTGAAGGAAGAAGAAGATGATCAGTTACGACGAGAAGAACAATGTGAAGGCGTTTGGTGGAGTTGCAAAGTTCTCTAATGGAGGTTTTTGTTTCTTTTTTTTTTAATTTAAAAAAGTTTTAAATTTTATATTGACAATTAGATATTTGGAGGAGTATGTTGCAATATTATTTGGATTAATTTTGCAAAGAAACTTTTATTCTCAGATTGTATTTTATTTTTTTTAGGTCAATTTTGGTGAATGATAAAACATAGAGGTCAATTTAGTAATGGGTAATAAGTTTGCAAAATCAATTACAGATAAACCCAACAGGATTTAACTAAACATAAAAGAAATGATGACATGGCATGCCAAATCAGCAGAGACTTGTGTCTCCGGCGTGATGTGTACTCCGGCATTGACTTTTGGGGTTATATGTAATTAGTTTCCGAAATCAGTTCATTTTCAGGAAGCATTTGTAATTCTTCAAACAACAAACACTAATTTGAGATGAGCCCATATATGAGGGGTGAGTTTTGTAAAATTCCATATATATATATATATATATATATATATATAAAATACATATACATATATATATCATTCCACTAAAGCCCATTAATCTAATAGGACAATTGTTTAGTGGGTTCTACACATTTAAGGCCCATACAATAATAATGATCGTCCAAAGTCCATGGTGCAAATAGATCACTTCTTATTGGGCTTACTACATTACTCATAGTTAGACAGTGTACAATATACGATATGTTAATACGTAGGTTCAAAATCTAACATGGAGAATTAAAATCCTAATTCGGCCGAGAGTGAATTGTTGAAGAAGGAATATGAAGAAGAACAAACACATTGCAGTTGCAAAGAAAATATGGATCATAGGCAGCCACATAAATCAGTCGGATCTTCTTCCTGGATTACAAACCAAATCATCAAATCGAACTACGCATACACCTACAAAACAATATCTCAATTTACAGTGCTTCAAATCGAACTACGCGTGCATCTGAGATGATGTCCAACTCCAACCTCAACAAAAACCACAGCCATCTACGCTGTGTCACCCATCATTCGCTAGCTCTACATGTATCCTCCGAAACAGATGGAGAGTCGGAAACTGAATCGAGAGTTTCATGGTACGGTGAATCCTCAACTCCGCGTAACTCATCAATCATTTTCACCACATAGTTCATCTTAAGCCTCTGTTCAGGCGAAGCATGTGTACAGGCCATAGCTATCTGCAGCAGCCCCACCATTTCTTCTTCAATGTCCTTGTACCTCATTAGCTCCAAATCAAACACCTCAGCGGTCCACTCTTCTCGCACAACTGACTGCACCCATCTAGGTAAATCAACAACCCCACTGAATCCCGACGTGGGACCACTGTTGTCCATGATAGAGGGGCACTTTCCGGTTAGCAGCTCTAGTAATAGTACCCCGAATGAGTACACGTCGGATCTTTGGGTGAGCTTACGACCGTCCAATGCTGCTTCTGGTGCGCGATAGCCATTAGATTTTTGGAGTGTGGATGGCGATGCAAAAGTTGAGAGGCCAAAGTCAGATAATTTGGCATTCCCGGTCTTGTCAATGAGGACATTTGTGGATTTGATATTGCCATGCACGAGCCTGAGAGACTTGCAGGAGTTGTGAATGAAGGCTAACCCTCGAGCTGCCCCAGATGCAATCTTTAGTCTGGTGGTCCAGTCGAGCGGAGTTCTTCCAGGCCCTCTATTACCTGCGTGATCGTAAGATTAACATTTTTCAATGTTTCGCCAACAGAACATAAACGGTTGTTTCAATAATTCAATGCCATAGCTACTAGTTATGAAGATGCAACAATGCACTATCATTTCCTGGATTAGCTCGCACAGCATAAGCAGAACACTCGTTGATACCTTCCTGAGGACCATTAAATGCCGGGGGCAGGGGGGTTTGTGCATATAACATCTCAGAGTTTTGGGTCATATTGTAATTGAGCCAAAGGTCTGGACGTCTGGTCATAAAGGGTAGGTTATTCCAAATCTTCAGGGGACTGTATGCTCCCTATGATTGACCACTTTAGTTTAAAATAAGAACAGCAAAAGTACACCAACACTTTATTTTGGAAATATCAAATTCAACTTGAATGACCATTGGCAATGGAATCCAAAACTTTGGGGAGCCAAGAGGACCCAGTTGCATTTCATTGCAAAAGCCACAACATGTGGCTCTTTACCCGTTCCTTTGTCCCTTTCGCTTTTACCAAATGGAACATTGCTTCAACATCAAGTTCTTGCTATGTGCCAAGGAAGACATACAGAAACTAAATTACATACTGTAACATTTAATCTCTCAGAGAATAAACCGATGACCTATATACACAGCCTGTCTCGATAAATAAACCAATGCACGTCTTAAAACTGAATTTCTTGAGCAGTTGAGTTATGATGACTGAGACAGGCCTAAGAGGGAAGGTGATGTCCATGTGCACATCTACTGCTTGAGTGCTTATTGTAAGCAACATTCAAAAGGAGACGAGGTTTTCCACCCACCAAGATCAAAATAAATTCAGCTTAGATTACATTACACTAAAATAGTGTAAGCATAAAAGAGGAGAAAATGAAACCAATAAACGCCAAGTAGCTGCATAATGAACTGGCACAATCAGAAAGCACATCGGATTGAATATATACACGGTTACTAAATCTTAACAGCTAACATTGATGAAGTACATGTTTCACAACGAAAGGCAGAAACTTGTCTACCCATTCATAGCACATCACAATACCAAAAAGAATGCAATAAGCTCGAATTGTAACAAAGACTAGCATTTTCCTTGAAGAATAGTGATTATTGAAGTCTCCAACTTGCTACGCTAAGTCGCTTACTACACACATCTATGACAAAGATAATCTAAACAAAGAAACAGTTAATCAAATCCCATGTGCACAATGTCCCTATCCAAGACAAAGAATCTTACTAATCAATAGTTTAACACAAGAGGAAGCATGCAATCATTAAAGAAAAACTGGTGCAGTAAAAGAAGAGATGATTAGCAAGCATACCATGAAGCAACCAGAACAAGTTCCCGTTAGACATGTAATCGAAAACCAACAACTTCTCATCCCTGGCAAAATAATAAGCCTTCAAACAGACCAAATTGACATGCCTAAGGCTCCCCAAAACCTCCATCTGCTGCTCAAACTCTCTCTTCCCATTCACACTCAAATCCTTCAGCCTCTTCACCGCAACCACATTCCCATCATCCAAAATCGCCTTGTACGCCGTCCCAAACCCTCCTTTCCCCAGCATTTCCGCAGACGCCCTCAACAAATCCTCCAGCTCAAACCTCCTCTCCCCATCCAAAAACACCATCTTCCCCCTTTCCGACTGCGAACCCAGGTTCGGATACGGACTCGACGAATACACCAGCTTCTCCACTTGCTGCTGGCCACTATTCTTACTAGACATAACATTACTCTTGCTACTGTTGTAAAAACTCTTCCAGATATAACAGTAAAGCAGCATACTAACAAACCCCAACACCAACAAATCACCCACAATAATCGCAATTATAGCAACTAAGCTAATTTTACCCCTTTTCCTCTTCAATTCCGGCTTCGTCTCAGCCGGCATCGATGTCGGAGACGAAGCAACCGTAGTCTTCGGACTCAACGGCGACGCCATCGCTCCACCGGGTCGGGCCGGGTCAGTTTCACCCGAATCACATTTTCCCAACGGAGCTCCACATAAACCCGGGTTGTTAACAAATGATGAAGAATCAAACGATGAGAGCAAAACAGGAATCCGACCCGTAAACCCGTTTCCGGAAACATTGAAATCCTGTAAATTTGGCAATGCAAGACCCGAAATTGGCCCGGAGAACCCGTTTTGTTCAAGTCGGAGAGTGAGGAGGCTAATGAAGGAGGTGACCGGAACGAGACCGGAGAGGTTGTTGTAGGAGAGGTCGAGGCGGTAGAGAGTGGTGGGCAAGGTCGGAAAGTCGCCGGAGAAGGAGTTGTGAGAGAGGAAGAGGAGCTTGAGGTTGGTGAGATTGGAAAGATTGGGGATTTGGCCTTGGAAGGAGTTTTGGTTGAGGCTGAGCACACGGAGGTGGGTTAGGGAGGTGAGGGGGGAAATGGTGGAGGTGAGGTTGAGGTTCTGGAGGATTAGGCGAGTGACGCGGTTGTGGAGGCAGGAGACGCCGAGCCAGGTGGAGGAGCAGGGGTTGGAGGTGGAGTTCCAGGTGGTGAGGATGGTGTTTGATGGGTCGGAGGTGGATTTTAGAAGGAGGAGTGGGGTTTGGTCTGGGTGTTGCGCGGTGGTTGTGCCGTGTAGGAGGTAGATGAAGAGGAGGAAGAAGGTGGTGGTTGGTGGTGGTGGCATTGTGGAGTTTGGTGGTGGTGAGGAAGAAGAAGGAGGAGGAGTTATGGAGTTATGGAGGCATATGAAGTAGAGCAGGGGTTTAAGCTCTTTCATTTAATATAAATGCTTTCTTCTTTTTCTTTTCTTGGGAGAATCAGCGTATTTATTACTCTTTTATTTTCCTCACTTTTTTTCCTTACTAAATTAGAATACTCAACGAATACTTCTTTCAACTTCTGATAATTTTTAATGATGTTATTAAAGTGGCGGTGAAAAATACATTAAATATATATATTAGAATAATTATACAAAAATGTGAAGTACTATTATTTAAAAAAATATAGACTAATAATACGATGAGAAAGGTTAAAGAAAATAAAAATAAGAGTAATGCACTTTTATGTCATTTTTACAAAATACCAGCTAATTTGCTAAACACCTACATTAAAATCAGTTAGCTTTTCATCTAGTTAATCAACTACCTAATCAACTACCTATTCATAAAATTAATCATTTGAAATTAGTTTTTGATTAGTTTCTTTAGCGGAGTATTAATCTCTTTCATTTAATGCTTTCTTCTTTTTCTTTTCTTGGGATAATCAGCATATTTATCAATGTTACTATTTTTATCCAAATCACTTCGTTTCATTTTGCTCACTTTTTTTAATTAGGATTATATGGTTCGAACACGAATTAATCATGAATCATAACGGAAAATCGATTGAAAAGTTACAAAACGTGAGAAGCTTGATAAAACTCTGAAACTCGAGAAAATTCGAGCTCATAATCGGCTAGTACACACAAGACAGAGTTGGATATGGTCTAGAAAGTCAACTCGATTCGGCTCATTAGCACACATAATCAGTTGGAATGTGTTAAACTCAATGCCCTTTTGTAAATGTGGTACGATCAGTCTTAGTCTGACCGGGTTGTTATGTTAAAACTCAAGATACTAGCAGCTTGTTTGGCTGTAAACTAAAATTGAGTTTTTTTTACATAAAAACACTATTACTCACCCGTTCAACGGAGTAATTTTCATGAAGGCGGTTCTCATTATCATCCCGTGTAAATAGCACAGTTCTATACACGTTCGTAAATCATTATTAAGTGTCAATATCCATTTACTATCCACTCACTTCATACACATACACATTCGTAAATCATTATTAAGTGTCAATAAATGGATAATATTTTCATGTTATTTAGTTATAACTTTTTAGATTTGACTAAGTCTTCTGAGAGACGGTCTCTAAATAATTTATCTAAAGACGGACCTATATTCAAGAAAATCATTAATATTATTAATTAATAAAAAAAATCCATATTTTCAACATTGGTATTTTTTCATCTTATAACATTTCGTTAACAATATAAACGTTTTGATTAATAACATTGATGATTTTTTTGATAACATAGACCGCCTCTAGATAAGTTATTTAAAAATTGTCTCTCACAAAACTTTTTGTTTAGATTTACATCCCTAATGTTAAAAACCATACTTGTAGCAGGCTAAAAATTCAAGTGATGTTTACACAAACAAATTGGTAGAGTTTATAAATTTACGAAGATAACACCACCAAATTTCCCTATTAGAGAGTTATCTTGTTGAGAGAGAGCAACAAGAGTGAAACTTGATGAATAAATGGTGTTGGCGTGTTGCCTGTTCAAGTAGTACACTGGAGACTGTATTAGTATTAAGGATTTGCATGCAAACCTCATCGTTGCTGGTCCCACATCCTCAACGGTCTCAATTCTTCTTTAACTCATGCACTCTCTATCTTGCTTCTTGACTCCTCGACGATGGTACTTGGTGTCATAACTCATGATGTGTAGTAAGTATTGTACTTGTTGAATAATAACGAGTTCAGTCCAACTAAAACTTGCTCTAGTCCAGCCCAAGTCCAAACTTGTCTCACCAATATGATTGATTTCTAGTTCGGACTATCGCGGCCCGATCAGTTCAGGCCCAGTATAAAAACCAAACAAAACAAAATCTATCAGAGGAAGCTCACAGCCTCACAGGTTCCGGTTTCCCTTCTTCATCCGGAACCTAACAGCAACCGAAGTTGTCATTCCTGGCACGCGTCGCTCACAACCTATGTATACCGGAATATTTTGGAGGTTCGGGAGGACGAACTCTTAAATTATTGAAAATATTTATTTTCAAATTTTAGGGCACGAACGCCCTCCTCCTTGGTCCCCCACTGCAAACATACACATAAATAAACATAAAAAATATAGACAATGTAGTATACTTGACAACGTGCCCGGGCTCGAGCCGGATATTTAGGCTCGAATCTAGACCCATGGGTCTAGTTTAATACCTAGCCTCGGTCCGTTCGTGATCACTTCAAGACTAAGTACGCTTTACCACACTTAAGGTGGATTAAAGTCGAGTTAGACACTCGATTGTGTTTTGCAAACGACTTTAATTGAGTTGGGACATTAACACACCTACCATTTAAAACTCAACTAAATAAATTATTTGTACCTTCTCTTTACTTTTCAATTTATTATAATAACTTTAAACTAACCAAACAACATGAAAACGCATCAAATAATCTTAAAAAATTATAGACACATCACTTTATTCTTATATATTATGTATAACAACCATATAAACCCTATAAAGTTTTAATTTTATATGAAATACAGTTTTCACAACTCAATTAAATTAAATTAAGTTAATCTTCATATGGTAAAATGTGATTTGTTAAATTGTCACGTGAACAATATATACATCAATAATTAAGTTGATGAAGGTGTCACGTTAATACTGAAAGAGTTCGGGGGGGGGGGGGGGACTGACAAATGTCACTCGCGTTATATTTATAATTCTCCGAAATTACTGAATGTACATCATTGATCAACATCATGGAATTATTCTTGTGGATATGCTATTCCAATTTCAACATTAATCAAAGTTGGTGTTAGAAGTATAATAGGATTATGATTCCTTAATGTTGGTAATTAGAAGTATAATTGGAATAGGATTCCTTATTGATATCTAGCTATACATACTTGTATATATATGCGATTGATGAATGAGAAGAGGGAGGGAAAATAATTCTTTCATGGTATCAGAGCCATGTAAGTCTCCAACGAGCATTGGTCCGGGCTCTCCTCTTTTCTTTCTTCCGCCCTAAAATTTCTCGGATTTTTTTTCCCTCAATGCAATCAATCTGATTGCCCTTGCCATTCTCTCTTTCTTCTCTTTTCTTCCCTTTCTCCTTATCTCTCCAGCGCCTCCACGCATGTTCCCCTTCCTCCTCCACTTTGCCCCAGGGACCCTAGCGTCATGCCGCTTCTCCGCCTCCTGCCCGTTCACCTCCCAAGCCGCATCAACGGCTTCCACCGTTCGGTTGCCTCTCTCAGCGCTCATGCATCTCTTCTCCTCCACCTTGGGCCGCTCTTCTCCGGTGGTCAATTCCTCCGGCCAGGTCTTCCTCCTTTGATTACGCAGCGGATTTCTCTTCTTCTTATGCGGTTGAGCCTCTTTCTTCTCCCGCAGCTCTACTGCTGCGTTTTCTCCACGCGCTGTCGCCTTCCTCGAGCAATTTGCTTTTTCTTCTTCTTTCTTCCCAGAACAGCAGCTGACTTCGATAGAACGTTTGGAAAGGTTCATATACTTGGAATCCGATCTCCACCGTCCACAATGTAGATTCGTGTGTTAGATACCTGTCGTCAAATTCTCAGGACGATCCAACGGTTGATCTGGCGGGAAACGTCGTTTTCCTACGACTGCGCTGTGCAGTTTACTATATACGAAAACTGTTTCCTTTCTTCTTTCTTGGCTACAGCAATGGCACCCATAGTTGTCTCTATGCCGCCTCCATGATTCCGCCCAGCCTCTCTCGTCATCAACCTCTTCTGCTCAAGTTGTTGTTGGATCTTCGTCAGCCTCTGTGTGGTCTTATATCCTCTCTACCTATTCTGGGTGTCTCTCTATATGTCTGCTCTGGGTGCTTAAGTTCTTTCTTCTTTCGTTGTCATCTCGTCTTCTTTGTCCCATCTCGTTCTTCTCCTCTCCTAACTTTCCCGTCTCGTGTGGCGTCTCTCCCAGATTATGTCGCCATGACTTACCTACTCGCTTTGAGGTTACGACCTCCTTCCACCCGACTCTTGCAGACTCGAGCACTTCAGTGGGGTTGGGTCCCAAATTTGGATCCTCCTTGTCCATACCCGACTGCCCCTTAGTATCGCCCATCGTCCGGTCCATCTCAGCAAGTTGGTCTTCTTGGATCTCACCCACAGCAAGCCCATAGGGCTATTGTACCTTTTGCCTTGCCTGCTCTCATACAACATCAACGTAGCACGTCATGGATGAAATCTGCCGAGTCTTAATTATGAGTCGACGTTTCACCAAAGGACTTTCACAAGTATTGTTTGACGTTTTTCGGAACAGTCTCAACGTTCATCAACCTCCGTTTATCAAGGGGAGTGTTAGAAGTATAATAGGATTATGATTCCTTAATGTTGGTAATTAGAAGTATAATTGGAATAGGATTCCTTATTGATATCTAGCTATACATACTTGTATATATATGCGATTGATGAATGAGAAGAGGGAGGGAAAATAATTCTTTCAGTTGGAAAGCAATGAAATCCTGGACATCTTGGCTAAGTACGGTACGAGGGCATTTCATTATATGCCAATACGATGCAGTTTCCTCCAATTAAAGACTCACTACAAGAAAAATCAGGTTTAGGGACGGATTTATCCGTCCCTAAACCCTTGCCGATTCGTCCCTAATCCGTTAGGGACGGATTAGGGACGGATAGGGACGCCCGTCCTTAAAACGGGCGTCTCTAACCGTTTAGGGACGGATATATTATCCGTCCCTAACTGTGAGCGGTTTTATCCGTCCTAATGGTCAACACCATTAGAGACGGATAATATCCGTCTCTAATGGTCGGACCATTAGGACGGATAAATCAAATCTAATCTCTAAGGTTAGGGACGGATAAATCCGTCCCTAATCAACGGGATGGTTTAGGGACTAAACTGTTTTTTTTTAATTTTTTATTTTTATTTTTATGTTTTTTACATTTCACCTGTTTTACAATGTAGTCGTAGATAATATACCCGAAAGTGATAAAATTGCATTAATTAAAATAGAGATTCGATAAAATATCCAAACAAAAGACTAAATATCCGAATAAAATGAATAGTGTGAAAAGTATGTATCTAGAACAACGTAAGTACATGAGCATCTAAGAACCGGGAGGAGGCGGTGGTTGTTGGTTCGCGAACATCATTGTGTCATCTCATCCATCCGAAAGTGATATGAGCTTCTTTGCTAGAAGTTGATCGATCGTTTGCTTGAGAGGATTCATCACTCATTCACTGCGGCAGTGTAGAAATTTTCATGTGATGAGGATGCTGCGACACGGAGAAGCTACCACGGTGTCGATGAAGGACCCAAATGCCGAGCCCATACACTCGACCCTTAGCGTCCATCGGATTAACTTGGAAGAATATTTGGTCCTGCTCTCGAATTGTGAGTTCATGACCATTGATCATCCTCTCCTCCATAATCCGCTCCACCTCAGTCTACAATAGTGTAGTGCATACGAAATGAGATACGCTTTAGGAAGATACGCCGAGCCATAATATACAAATCTAAATGTGAACCTTAACAAAGAAACATACCCCAATTTGCTCGGCCCTAGGATCACCACATGCCATTCTTCATTTTGCCTTCTTGAAGTGGTGAAGAGCGATGAGTGGGCTCCGGCATGGAGTCAAGAACATGCAAACAAGTAGAAAGTTGTTAGAAATGAAAGCAAAAAACATAAGTACAAATCATATTGCAAGTCGAAATAACATATATACTAACCGACATCGTGATGCAGAATAACAACCGCGACCCATAATGATGCTGGAGGTGCACTGCCATCTAGCGCCTCAACCGGATTCGCTCTGTTCTCCGCCATGTCCATGACCAAAGGATCTCCAAGACTCGCCAACGTGCCCTCATCATCCCCATCCATCATGGCTTTACCCGGAGGCTTTCATGTTGCAAACCATCCTCTTATAACACTCGACCCAGCCTCGAAAAGCACAGTTGGGGAATGAGGGCATTAGAATAGTAGTACTTCTACAACATTTCCATAAGTAGCAAGCCCAAATAGATTAATGAAATGGAATTTAAAGTAAACACAAGTACAATGGCTAACATACCACGAAATCAAGACAACAAGTTCAAGAATGGTGACTAACATATCACCCAATCGATGGCTAACATACCACGAAATCAACACGATGTGAAAGAACGGTGACTAACATATCACTCAATTACGTTGGCTAACATACCACTCAAATTGTCCTAAAATTTACTAACACAATGGTGACTAACATATCACCCAAGTACAAGGCTAACATACCACGAAATCAAGACAACAAGTTCAAGAATGGTGACTAACATATCACCCAATACAATGGCTAACATACCACTCAAATTGTCCTAAAATTTACTAACACAATGGTGACTAACATATCACCCAAGTACAGGGCTAACATACCACGAAATCAAGACAACAAGTTCAAGAATGGTGACTAACATATCACCCAATCTGAAAGCTAACATACCACTCAAATTGTCCTAAAATTTACTAACACAATGGTGACTAACATATCACCCAAGTACATGGCTAACATACCACGAAATCAAGACAACAAGTCAAAGAACATGGATAAAGCTTTGTAACATTTAAGCTTACCGCATCTCATCAAAATAATGATGCTTCATCCTCTCGGAGCGTAGACCACTTCTCCCTCCTTCACCCGGCTTCTCCTTCAAGTCTTATAATCTTACCAAGATTTTCGGAGGCACCCGGTGGCTTTATTCTGAAATGAGATAGACATGAAACAACCTTTATTAGTATATTCATGTAACATTTAGTAATTATCTGAAGTTATGTTCTACAAATGCATAATACTTACTTCTTCCGTTCGAACAAACCGCTTCCCATTCCAACTAGCACCGGTGTCGAAGCGGTGTAGGGACACCGTCGGAGGATAAGTCGGCAAACATGGGTGGCGTCCCCACGCTCGAACCGTGGGAGTCTCGGCACTGTGTTGTGAACTCCGCCAATGTCATAGCCCCGAAGAACTACCCATCAAGACCACTACTAGTACCACTAATGGCGATTGGACGGTATGTGGACCTCCTATGTCTCGGCATCGCAAATTCATACAACAAGTGTTAGTAAGAAAGACGAGATGAATTGGTGTAAAACATATATAATAGACACTTAATAAAGCATATATAACAAGTTGTAGTAACAAGTTGTAATCAAGAACCACCGGTATACACATACCCTCGTCCTCCCTCGCCGTGGTTAAGTCTACATATTGGTCTTCATGCATTTCAATGTACTCATCAGGAGCATGAACTACATTTCTCGCTGTTTCATCAACAACCTCTTCTTGGTACGAGTTGGTAATTGAGTCGTCCTTCTTAACGTACTCTACTCTGGAGCGGGCCCGTATATGTATCGCAGCCAACCACTTGCACGCTTTCGAGCTTGGATATTCAATGAATACCACTTGGCGTGCTTGAGTAGCCAAGATAAACGGTTCGTACTTACGGTACCTCCTCCTATGGTTAATGTCAACCATCTCATACTGCTCGTGCTTCCTCGTACCAGCTGGAGTAGGATCATACCAGTCAACATCAAACAGAAAGGTTCTTTTCAAAGGCAAACCGGAATATTCAAGCCGCGATTCGCTTCAACTTTCCGTAGAAATCATACAAATCAGATAAATCTTGCCCACTAACACACACCCCTGAATTGCTTGTGGCCTTGCTCGTGTTAGATTCAACCGTGTCGAACCTAAGACCATTGACTATGTACGATGAGAATGTGGAAACCTTTCTATTTGGTCCCTCCGCTAGAGCTACTAAGTAAGGAGATGTGATGTTGTTGATAGGATCTCGGACATACTCCTTGAACCAAGGTGGGAATTCTGTTTCCAATTTCGCTTCAAGTTGTGACTCAATCTCATCATCTGTCAATATTGGATTCTTCTCCAGACAACGCTCTTTGAACTCCCTGTGGACACGATTGGTATGCATGATTAGTTAACTAGTAGTTAGATATTCAAATTCATGAAGCCCCTAGTAAGAAAGCTACTCACCCAGCAAATTTCACCATAAATTCATCAACTTCAGTACAGTTCGAGAGGACATAATACTGGGCTGCCAACATTTCACTATCATTCAGCCATGATGTATTTTTCTTCCCCATAGGTCTCCCTGAGACCCTAAAAACAGAAATAGCATCATCATCATCCTCTTGAACTTCGAATGTGTCTGCGTTTCGAGACGGCCTAGATGCCTTTGTGGGAACGTGGTCTCCAAAGTAATAGGAGCAGAAGGTTGCAGCTTCCTCTCGCACGTATGCATTGGCCATCGATCCCTCAGGCCTACCTTTGTTGCTGACATACCTCTTCAATTTTCCCAAGTACCTGCAATGCATATACTTTTGGGTAATATAATGTGACTTTGGAAAATTCAGACATTTGAATTGAATGATTGTGTTCATATATTACACACCTCTCGAATGGATACATCCATCGATATTGAACCGTCCAAAGAAGCCTCGCTTCGTGTGGGAGGTGAACCGGCAAGTGTTCCATAGAATCAAAGAAGCTCGGTGGGAAGATACGCTCGAGCTTGCACAGAATCAATGGTATGTTGCTTTCAAGGTTTGCTAACACTTGATCATCAACCACCCTTGCGCATAAATTCTTGAAAAATAAGCTCAACTCAGTGAGAGCCATCCATACAGGTTTAGGTAGCAGTTCTCGAAATGCAACCGGGAGAAGCCGCTCCATAAACACATGACAATCGTGGCTCTTCATTCCATACATCTTCGTCTTCTTCAAATCCACACATCGGCCCCTTCGGCCCCGACTCAAACAAGTAGTCTGTGTAAGTGCAAAAGCAATGAAGGCTTCAACCCCTTCCACAAAACTAGATTGAATTCTGCCATTAACAGTGCGACGGTACATCCATGAACGATCGGGATTCATAATTCAACAATTAACCTGCGTCTCAATTTATTAGATTTATAACATTTATACAATTATGTATTTAGTTTCATTATAATTACAATTACAATTACATTTTTAATTATGATACGGTAACAATTGGTAATGAATTACATGCATTTTACTATTACAATTCAATCCCACTGGTAGTTATAACATTTATACCATTACGTATTTAGTTTCATTACAATTACAATTACATTTTTAATTATGATACGGTAACAATTGGTAATGAATTACATGCATTTTACGATTACAATTCAATTTTCTAGTAGTTAAACTTCCATATATCTATTAACATTACAAATTGTAGATGAAAATATTATTGATTGTTTTTATGTTAATACTCCAAAATTATATTAAAATCACCAAAATCACCAAATTGTCTACAAACACACAATTAAATCTTCATAATTCTAGTACGTATACGAAAATTGCTAAGTAAATACCCTACACACTTACAATCATAGTAACATCATACTAGCAATCCAATTTCACAATAAATATATCAATTGCACATCTCAAAGCTAACCCAATACGTAATATAAGCTAAATTATCTACTACATACTTCCTATAAACATACAATTGATCAAACTAGTCGAAATTCATAAAATTCCCAATATTTAAAAAGTAAGGGTTTTAGCCAAAATACCTTCAATTTCGGGAAAAATAGCGGATGAAAGTTGAAATTGATGCACAATCCAAGCTCCTTGTCCGACGAGCTTCGAAACGAGACCAAGATTGGCCGGAATCGTCGAGATTTGGCCGGAAAATGCTTGGGACGAATTGGGAGAAAGAAAGGAAGAAGGAATGAAATGGAAATGGAAATGATTCTGCTTCCCGTGTTCTGTTTAGAACACTGATTTTTAGGGACGGAAAGATATCCGTCCCTAAAAGTCTCTAACTTTGGGACGGATATCTATCCGCCTTAAAACTTTTTTTTATTTTTTTTTGGTCAGCAGTTTTAGGGCGGATTAAAATCCGTCCCTAAAACAGGGACGGATTAGGGACGGTTTATGAAATCCGTCCCTAATTAAGGACGGATTAGGGACGGATTAGGGACGGATAGGCCTATCCGTCCCTAATCCGTCCCTAAAAGTGCCGATTCGTCCCTAAATTAGGGACGGATTATATCCGTCCCTAATTTCCGTCCCTAAAACAGAACTTTCTTGTAGTGACTACTCCATGAGGATGACCATGGTTTTTTAGTGTTCGTGTCACAGACAGTCCCACGATCAAAACCTACCATTGTAATTGTGATCTTGGGGTTTGATGGTGAGAATTTTTCAACTTTTTTATAATGTTTATCATAGTAAAAATATTGAAATAAAGAGAAGATTTTGAAGTAGAATATGTTGTTTTTATTCATACCACAATTATATTATATTACAATAACAAAAGTCGAAAATGAAAATACAATGCAAACTAAATTAAATAGACAATTAGAACTAAACAAACAAAAACAGACGCGAATGGAATGAGATGACGTTTATATATATGTAGAGATTATCCATTTATCTCTATCCATTGTCATTTCAATCATCAACTCCGTGAGATTGATCGTATCAAAATGAACATGAAAAGTTTTGTGTGGAATAATTGAAATGTCAAAAATGGGTAGCTTTAGCCTTTAACGAGGATAAAAGAATTACTCCATCCGTCCCGCAGAACTTCATACATTTGTCATTTTTAATCGTCCCATGGAACTTCATACATTACCAAAAAAGGAAGCCACCCCACATCCAACAAATAATAAACAATCTCAATTTTTCACTCAAATTACACATTTTACCACTAAAAGTACACATTTTCTATATTCTACCATTAGTTTAAATTTTCGCATAAAACTACGTGCTAACCCTAATGTATGAAGTTCTCCGGGACGGAGGGAGTACTGGTTAGCTGATCTCCTCACTACGATTCATTGGGGTGAAACTAGGGGTGCACGTTCGGATTAATCCGATCCAATCCGATTCGAAGTTCGGATCAATCCGAAGTTTCGGACCACTAAAGGTTCAATCCGATCCGATCGTTCGGATCGGATTTCGGATTAATCTGAAAAAGTTCGGATTGGATCGGATTTAATCCGAACTTTAATTTAAAAAAAAAAATCTGAAATAACATTTCGTAGCCAAATTAAATACTAGTTCAGTAGTTCCACATTCAAAATAAACAAAATAAAGTTCACAAATTTACTTGAGTCAAAACAATAATCTGAAAAGTTTGGAGTTCATGTTCTAAAATAACGACTAGTCGATTACATTCTTTGAAGTAAAAATAGAAAGTGCATATTTCCAATAGCCAAAATTCAACTTCCCAGCATCATAAGTATTTTGTATTTTGTTTGGCTGAATAAGGGAAATTTTTTTTTTTTTATTAATTCGGATTTTCGGATTAATAATCCGAAAATCCGACGGATCGAATCGGATTAATTCGAAAAATTTCGGATCTAAAATATCATAATCCGTAATCCGATTCGAATACATCGGATCGGATTTTCAGATTTTTTGATCGAATTTTTGGATTTCGGATTTTATGATCACCCTATGTGAAACCATATATATAGAATAAAAACCGACTAAAATAGTCGAGCCGCCAGCATAAATGAAGCGGTAGTGGAAGCAATCGGATTGGATTTTCGAATTTTTGAATCGAATTTTCGGATTTTGAATTTTATCACGCTAGGTGAAACAATATATATATATAGAATAAAAACCGACTAAAATAGTCGAGCCGCCAGCATAAATGAAGCGGTAGTGGAAGCAAATAGTGTCATGTCATCATACATTGATTGAATGCAACGCAGATAAGAGAAGGACCGGCATCTAGTATTTGACCATACACGTGTAGGCAGATCCATGTCAATCCTCATGTGAAATCATAAATGCTCTTAATTTGACTATTACAAATTTACAACTAATACCTTAGGTATTTTCTATTCGTATCGAATTAAATATAGGTATTCGTTAGATGATCGCCACGTGACACTTAATTCAGTCTGATTCATTAATTTTGGTTCGAAGTCATTTAATTTATAATTTTGGGTCCAACAGGTTATAAATTTTTTTTTTAATAATTAAAAACCCTTAAAAAATATAATATATATATATACACACACTCTCTCTCACACATATACATACATCCAATAACTAATTTCATTTTTGTAAACTCACATATATATATAACCTTAATTAATAACAA
This sequence comes from Plantago major, assembly GCA_026545765.1. Lineage (NCBI taxonomy): Eukaryota > Viridiplantae > Streptophyta > Magnoliopsida > Lamiales > Plantaginaceae > Plantago > Plantago major. Next base: position 26,660,186 of record CM048841.1, on the reverse strand, counting down.
ATAAAATAGATAATTAATACATATCTATCTGTATATAAAACTTAAAATTACATGAACCCTAATAAATTAATCATTAGAAATACAATAACTTGCGATTAACACAGACGTTGGCCTCCTTTCACTAAATTCCTATGGTTGCGAACTTGCGATTCTCACCTGACATAGCAACGAATTTCTCATCCCCTCTTACAAACTTGGAGAACTACTTACCAATCTTGATGTAGGTCCCAACAGAAAACATTATGAATAAGGTGTGATTAACTATTAATAATTAGCCGATTAATTAAGCTATTGTTCATTTGTTTGTTTTGATATCTCAACTCTCCCGATTCATGTAGACGATTTGAACAAGACGATCGCCGTTTTGAGTTCTGACTGAAGAACATTATTTCTTTATGTTTATAAAAGTAAGGTTATATAATTAAGGGTATAGTTGTACATTCATATTTAACTATAAAATATAATTAATATAATATAATTTGTAAGATTGTACATTGTGATCATCTAACTGAGCGCATGTTTGCTCGCGATCTTGACGACGAGAATGAAAAGTTCCATCCCTTTATCCCTTAATCAGTTTCATTTATTTTCGGTGCCAATTTTAAGAAAGTTAATAGTTTATAATTTATTGTTGAAAATAGAAATAATAAAAAAAATAAGAGAGATAAATAATAAATAATGAAAAATGTATGAGAGATAGTGTGTTTAATGGGGTTTAATTTTTACTAATTTTTAAATGGAAGTAGATTAATTTAAAAAGTAATATTGAACCATGTTAGCGGGACGAAGGGAGTATCCACTGTGGTGGACACGAACAAGTACACCGGTGCTTAGTTACTACGAGAATGCCACATGATCGCATAATTTTCTCATTTCATAAACATCCAATTTCTGATCGGTACATGCATTCTACATGTGTGGTACTAGCATCTCTTGCTATTGGTTAGAACATGCTCATAATTATAATAACCAATCCGTTGCATACATGTATTAGTATGCCATTTCAAAATATCATCAAGAGCGCAGTTAAAATATATTATCAAGAGAGCAGTGGAAAATATCAGTGGACTACGGGGTTACCCGTACTTGCCTAAAATATCGGACTTCGATATCAATTATTTGCTAGTATAACGTTAGAAATGATGTTAGAGCCAATTACCATCTCACACCGTGCAGATGATTGGTCCCATACTTCACCAACCCATATTGAGGTTGGATGTTATGCGTTCTATATGATTTAAGAACAAGTGCAATAATTATTGTAGTCCATATGCATTTCAGTTGTCCATTTTAATTTTAGAAACTGAAAATTAAAAGAGTATTATTATATACATGTATATTGCATGTGGAGGAAATATATTTTATGTAGGTTTAAGATAGAAGTAAACTGAATATTTTGTATAGAGTTAAAAAAGTAAGTTAAAAAAATATATTTTGATAAATAGTAACTGAGTTAAAAGTGAGTTATAAAAAATGGTGTTTGAAATAGAGTTAAAAACTTATAGGGTTGTTATATAGGGTGTGTAAGAATAAAGTGATGTGTTTGATATTTTTTAAGGTTATTTGATTGGTTTAAATGTTTTTTGATTCGTTTGGAATTGTTAGTTTGATTGAAAAAGTAAAGAGGAAGTAAGAGTGGGGTAGAAAGAGAATGATAATTGTTTAGTGGAGAAAAAATTGAGTTAAATTTGTTACTGTAGAATATACAAAACAAATATCCTGAAACATTTTAACGGATGAATAGTAATTCTTAGTGGTATACCAAACAGGCCGAAAGTTTGTAATGGGTGATTAACATTATTACAATCTCACTATACTGTTAGTACTAGGGGTGATCATAAAATCCGAAATCCGAAATCCGAAAATTCGATAAAAAAATCTGAAAATCCGATCCGATCTGATGTATTCGGATCGGATTAAGGAATATGATATTTTAGATCCGAAGATTTTCGGATTAATCTGATCCGATCCGTCGGATTTTCGAATTAATCCGAAAATCCAAATTAATTAAAAAAATATATTTTTCCCCCTTATTCAGCCAAAAAAAATACAAAATACTTATGATGCTGGGAAGTTGGATTTTGGCTGTTGGATATATGCACTTTCTATTTTTACTTCAAAGAATGTAATTGATTAGTCGATATTCTAGAACATGAACTCCAAACATTTCGTATTTGTTGTTTTGGACTTGAAGTAAACTTGTGAACTTTATTTTGTTTATTTTGAATGTGGAACTACTGAACTAGTATTTAATTTGGCTATGAAATGCTATTTCAGTTTTTTTTTTTTAATTAAAGTTCGGATTATTCCGATTAAATCCGATCCAATCCGAACTTTTTCGGATTAATTCGAAATCAGATCCGATCGTTCGGATCAGATTTCGGATTGAGCCTTTAGTGGTCCGAAACTTCGAATTGATCCGAACTTCGGATCGGATTGGATCGGATTAATCCGAATGTACACCCCTAGTTAGTACTATTATTTAAACTACTGGATCAAGTCTAACTTTATCTCAACCCTTCATTTTTTTTTATTAATGCAACTAGGGGTCGCATAATAAGGTCGCACTAACATAATATTTTAAAATACTATAAGGGTGAATCAATTACACACCCCTTATGTTTTAAACTTAACAAAATATACCCAGAACAATCTAAAATCAACCCTACATTAATAACTTAAAAAATCACAAAACACTCATTTTATCATTAAAGAAAACTTTAAATTAAAAGAAAATGATATGAACTCCGCTCAACTTCCACGGAAGTTTGGAACTTCGAAAAAAGCTTCCACCATGGAAGTCGAGCTTCCATGGGAAGTTGAGCTCTAGTCCAACGGTTTCGTGGTCCATGATTAGTGACGTGACCATGAAATGTGCGCTTTTACCTACTTTTAGATGCTCGTTTTTTGCCCAAGATTCAATATTTATATCATATTATGGCAATTACCAACTTCTTGTGTATTTTGTAGGGCATGATCGCGTTTTTAAGGTATTGCACGACTTTTGGTGCCAAAACGTCATAATTATGCGAAATCGAGGAAAATGAGGAAATACGCTGATTTGCCCGTACACGGAGTTCGAGGTGTCCAATAAAGGAATGTGACCAACCAATGCCAAGATAATTGGAAATGCCACAACATTGTAGAAGACCACTTTTCGAGGAAACGAAGTCACAAAGCCCGAAATTGAAGAAGAAGGCGAAACAGACAAAAAACCTAGCGCAATCGACCAACTGCGGTCACCAGTGAGTCAAACTTTCTAGAGAAAGGGCCTTTCTGAGGTCCGTCAGACCAAAGCCCGCCATTCTAATGTTCCTTAATCATCATGGGTAGCTGGAGTACAAAATTTACAGTATAAATAAATGCCTTGGGTATTATAAACACACACCGCAATCAAAAGCAACTCTCTTGAGAGATAACCAGCCATTGGGGAAGTAAAACCCCAAAGACCCTGGTCGTCAGCAACCTGGAGGAGAAAACCCTAGCAGCCAAGAACGAAGACATCAAGACTAAGCTTTCCTTTCTCTGTCTTTTTCGATTAACCTGTGTTATTTTACTATGACTGTGAGTAGATAAACATCTTTGTAAAGGTGAACTGTCGGAATTCTGCCTGCTACTTCTTTATGTGCCATGTTACATTAATGAATTGGTTATTAGATGTAATCCGTATTCGTATAATCTCTATTTGTTCAACTCTCTTTATTTACATGTGTATTTATTGAGATACTTAAGGGGTCCATTATTATGGCATTAGTAGAGATAAGCAGATTTATTTGTTTATCTTGTATGGAAACAAGACGTGGTGTATTGTTGAGTGATACAACAATTTCATTAGCATAGTGAGGCCATGGCTGCTCGAGATTAACTGCGACTTGATCTTATACAGTGGGTACCCTTGCTGCTGATAGGGCGAATACGCAGTCTCTTATACAAGTAGTTGGAAGTAGTAAGGTTGGAAGGAAGGTTGGGGGATCCTTTACGCTTTCCACCTCTGATAACAAAACCGTTAAGAATTCAATTTAAATCAATCTGTCTACCGTTAAATAGTCAAACTGCATTCGTACTTGTTTGTTCTTATGCTAAATGTCCGTGGAGAACGACACCCCGAGTCAAATTTCTGCTATTCTGTGGAATTGTAGGCTTCCGACGTAATATAAATTTAAATCTTTGATTGTATTTGGGAATTACAGGAATACAACGATTATAAAATTCCTGAGTGCACATCAATTAGCTATGATCCTTCTTTCACTACTATCAATCTTTTTGCTTGAATTTCTGCGACCAACAATGCACGAAAAGAAATCAGTCCACAGTGACTCTGAAGGTATATATGTCAGACAATCATATTGGGAATAGATATACTTATTAATATACAGTTTTTACATATATTGTTATATGTAATTATATTGTACATATAGACATATAGATATAATGGCATTACATCGTTTAAATGTTTATGTATGTTTGTCTGCATTCATTTATACACGTGTTCCCATGAGTTTAATATTGTCACTAAGAATTTGAGATCTTGAGTGATATAGCATAAGCTCTTAAATTGTCCCAATCAATGATCATCGAGATTGGGATATCGATGATGCATAATATCCTTGGGATATTGAAAATTGGCATGTGGTGTGCATCATATCCTTAGGGGGATGTAGTCGTTCTCACAACCACGAATAACTATGTTATTCATGATGAACACATGGACACTTTAGAGAGTGCTGGTACACCATACCGAGAAACCATTTGATGTATTCTATTTATGTGTTTATGGAAGTATCGACATGTAGGGTGATGTGGTAGTCCTTCGACTTGAGGTCAATACGACTTCATGTGTGAAGTGATGTACATTGGTCACGACCAACGTTTGCACTCCTAAGGGGGTAGATACGGTGTGCCCTGGGTACATCATGGAGCATAGGGGAAGTCGTAGTTGAGCCAAGATAGAATTCATCCCTCATAATATAATTTGAGAGTATACTCTACTTCTCATATTTAGTCGATCGTTAGTCATTGGCCAATGCTTTGGATATATATTCGAAATGGTGTTCGAATATGCCAACTAATACGACTGAGAGATATTGGTTGAGTTATTGGAACAAAAACAATATCAAGTTCTACACTTAATCGAGTATTCGTGAATGAAGGGACCGTATCATCATTAGCTCTACATTTAAGGAAGTTTGTATAAGTACTCACAAGCGTCCTTATGTATCAAGAGTGTCTAGTGAATCATCTGGGAGTTCGTCCGGGCCTTAAATTGATTAGTGCTTGCGATACATAAGTCCCTAAGGGTCACACAATATAGTAATTGTTGCATCAATCGTATGTTGGAATTAATTAAATGTTAATTGGATTGAAAATTTAATTTAATTAAATATTTAATTGGATTATGGATATTTGAATTATATTATGAAGGATTTTCTATTTGATGGAAAATAATTAAATGTTAACTGGATTAAACATTTAATTGAATTAAATATATAATTAGATTAAAATATATTTAATGAAGAATTTTCTATTTGATAGAAAATATTTAATTAAGGCAAATTGAATTTATTTGGGATTAATTAGTTATTTATAAGTATGTGCACTTGGACGGATGTAGAATTAATGTCCAAAGCCGAAGAACAATGAAAAGGGAAGAAGAAATAGTTGGGCCAGCCGGCCCAACAGACTAGACGACTGGCGCGTGCACGCGCCATACGTAAATTAAATGGGGCGCGTGTTGGACACGTGTCCCGGAGCTTCTAGAAACATACAGCTTGTTTGGCTTAGAATTTTCACTCAATTTTAGTTGAGATATGTATGTCCTTATATTTAGGATGCCACTTTAATTCACCATCTTGTTTCCAAACTTAATTGAGTTCCTACTCAATTAACTTTCTCCTTTACTCCCAAACCTACAAAACTCTATAAAATTTTAATTTTATACCAAATACAAATTTTAACAACTCAATTAAAATGTAGTCACTATTCATCACTTCACCTCAACTAAAATTCCGACCCAAACAACCCGATAATCTTTTTTTCTTTCTTGGTTGCTAATTAATTTCTTTCTTCTTTGGTTATTTGTTTTGGTAATTTTCCTTTTAAAGGATTATTGAAACGTTATAAATACAACATCCCCTTCATAATTTTATACACAATAATTCATAGTGAATTATTACAGTGGAGAATTCACAAGATAATTCATTAAATGAGTTCTCACAAGAATTCAATAATTCTTATAAATAGTTTATGTAGAATTTTATTTTAGAAGAATATCCTAGCAATTCATCAAAGGAGAATTCAACAATACGCGAGATTGTGCTCAAGTGCTTTTGGTGTTCAATTGTTGTGGATCAACTAAGGTCGACCGCTTATACAGACAACTGGATCTAGGGTTTCGTTGTTGAATGCATCGGGATCCAAGAAGCTTAATCTGTCGCCATAGCAAGTAAGCTTTCGATTTATATTACCGCAAATTGTTTGTGCTTTCATATAGCTTATCAATTATTTATTGTTGGTGAAAATTTGAACTTTCCACTGCGTAACCTTAGAGGTTATTTTTTCCGAAAAATCCAACAGCCTCTTCATTGCAGTTTTGTTGAAACGGAGACACATGATGTATAACAAGTGTTACTTGATGATCCATAATGGACTCGATCCAGCATCTTCTACTTGTTGATACGGAAATATGTCCAATCCGTCATAGACGCCTTTGGAACGAATCCTAAGGCATTTCAAGCTGTCTAAGGTCCAAGGTCTCAAGGTCCGACCCTCCTGAGTAAAACGATGAACTAGACCTCAAAGACAGTAGGTCCGACCCAAACCATGGTCCGAGACCATGAGGGTCCGACCCGGACGATGGTCCGGACATAAGTCTCTAACCTCATATAGAACCAAGTGAACTGGCACCAAGAGAGAAAATAGGATCCGAGGTTATCAAGGTCCGAACCACTATGCCTTGTGGTTTATGGGAGTTGCTGTTAGACATAAGATTGTGACCTGGACCAGGCCCTCGGACCTACACTCTCGAACGAAGGTCCGAGACGGACTTCAGAAGTCTCTAATTTCTCTCGGAGAATAACTTGACTACCCTCGAAAGCCCAAAAGGGAAATGGGTTAAGTCTTCTTAATGGGCCATGGGCCTAATAGAGCATTGTTGGCGCAATCCGAGCCTTACACTTGGCACGATCCAACGGAGCCCTTTATCATTGGGAGATCTCTATATATATGGCACACATTTCCATGCTAATGGAGGTAAGTGAAGTCATCTTTACGAACTAATCCCGATCACTATACGGAGCAGATCTTCAGTCTCTCTCAAGTGAAGTCTTTACCCGGTTTGACACTACGCAAACCGGGTCTTAGGTCCTAAACACCCCCCCCCCCCCCCCCCACAAAGTTACTTGTGCAGGTCTTTCCCATTAGTGCTTTGGACCCTGACTCAGGACGATTCGCAGTGGTTGGGACTTGGACGACTTAGGAAGAACTTACTTAGAGTTTGGGGGACTTCACCCTCAACACTACTTATACCTTCAATTTTCTTATTGCTCGACAAACTTATGACTCCCGAGGTCCTCTCATTTCAAAAACTAAAATAACTATTCAAAACAATTTAGAAAACTTTGCCGTTTTAAAAAACATTTTGATTGAGATCGATTTTAAAAATAATAATGGCACAATATTTAAGAAGTAGGCGTGTTGTACATTTTGCTTGGAAATTGAAAGATGCCAAAAGTGACTCTTTAGTAATTTTCACTATCACCCCTCAAATCAATCGTTAATCACCCACACGAAAAGCCGCCCATGATTAAAGATAAGTTCTAGAAATACATTTAATTCTTTATTCATTAATCTTTATCTTAATAATTAATGTACTAATCACAATTTTCAAAACGATCTGAATTAGTGAAGGATATAGTAGAGGCGTAGAGCATAATGTTCACTGGTAGTCCATATGTTCCACTAATATCTTCATAACTTTCATTTTTCACTATTTTTCATTAAAAAGTTTTACAATATATAAAAGAAAAGTTTTTGTCCTACTTACAGGTTATTTGTTATTGTAAGCTCAAAGTGTGAAGAAGTTTCATTTGAGAATTTATATATATTTTAAAAGTGGTGATCTAATTGGAAGGAGAAGCATGTTACATAGGACAATATTCTATGTGGCAAATTCCAACCTAAAAGAATTAATTTATTAATCTTTCTATTTTCATGGAAAAATTATACCATTCCAAATTTCTATTCCGTTTATTTATACAATCCATTCCACGATTTTTGTTAATCAGCCTAACCTGGAGATTAACAAAATCCAGCCCGTAGAAAAGATACTGAATAAAGTATGAGAGGTGTGAATAAAGTAGGAGAGAGATTTTTCATTTAAAGAAGGGGAAGTTAAGTTTGGGACGGACCAAAACAGAAAATGGGAAGTTGAGTTCGGGACGAAGGGAGTATATTTTAAAAGTGGTGGTCTGATTGGAAGGAGAAGCATGCCTGGCACTTAATGTAAGCCAACAATAATATTAATATCAATAATTTTATAAATAGTAATTTATAACATGTCAAATTATTATTTTCAGGAGGTTCTTTCCAAACCTAAGGAAATAGTAGTTTCGGGTGATGAATCGAACTCAGGGAAGAGAAAAGAAAAGGCTGATGATTTTGGAGGTCAAGGGTTGACCAATTCTTTAGAGACTACTCTATCCCCATCCAAACGAGTTAGAATTGTCGATCTTGATGAAGGAGAGGTGGGGCTTCGCGTGCAGGAGTCCACTTCAAAGGTCGTAATCAAGAAGGAGAAGAATGCATCATAATTAGGAGCTATTCGTTTCAAATTTTAGTATTTCTAGGGGCTGAATTGGTGACAACACGAATTCAAATAACATAAGATAAACTTTTTTAGTGAATTAAAATTACAATAAAAAAATGGAAATTATAAATTCGAAATTTACCATTAGTAATGTCACTTAAATATGATACTCCATCCTGACGTCCTTTAGTATTTCTTTTCACATTATTAGTTGGAGATCCAGGTATATAATAAATCAATACAACAATCATAATGTGAATAGAAATACTCAAGGACATGGGGCTGCAGTATCAACTCTCAGAGACATTACTAATGGTAAATTTCGGAGTTATTATTTCGAAATATTTACTTAGTTTATAATTAAATATAAACTTATTTCTTATCATATTTTTTATTAGTGTTGTCACCATTTGAGCCGAATTCCACGATGCAATGACACCAAAAGTTGGAATTGCTAAAAAGCTCAAACCGCAAAGCAATATTCCGACTCCAAGCTACTCTCCATTTAGTTGTGTTACTGATGGTAATTATTTTTATATCTTATATATATTGTAATGATTCTGTTTTTGTCACAAATTTTTTATATTTTTCATCATAATAAATTTGGTTTATGTGAGGAATTATATGCAAAAGTGACGAAAATATACCCCCTTGAGAAACAAAACGTGACGAAATAATTGAATATTGTGAGGAATTATTTGTAAAAGTGACGAAAATATTTCCCCCTTGAGCAACAAAACGTGACGAAACAATTGTATATTGTGAGGAATTATTTGTAAAAGTGACGAAAATATTTCCCCCCTGAGCAACAAAACGTGAAGAAACAATTGGATCTTGTGAGGATTATATTTGTCACCGTAACTGTGTTTCTTGTGATGAACAAAAACCTCCTCACATAAAATCTATTCTGAGGGTGTTATGGTGACAAGTCTGTGACGAAGTTTTTTCGTCACAATAGTGTTTTCGTGAGGAAAAAATTACTTTTTGTGACAAAAAAAAATCGTCACCGTAAATGTTTTTTCTTGTAGTGGTATATATATTAAATTTTCTTTTTTGTAATGATATATTCATGTATGCATTATAGTTCATGGCAACGCTTTATTGACTCAACCAAATGCATATGATATTCCTGAGAGCTTAGCATCAGTCAAACCCGACAAACAATTGACGATTGGGCAAGATGTTCTACTTCAAGTTAGAAATGACAGTTCTGTTGAAATTACTAATTCCGATAAGGATAATTGCTCAAGTAAGATTTTCACAACTTTCAACTATAAGCATGTTAGTCAGTTTATATTTTACATCAGATTTCTGGAATTGACATATGAAAAATACATTTTCAGGGAATATGGATGAAGATAGTGACAAGGTTCAATAAAATGAACAGGAGATTCACTATATCAGTGAGGAGACATCTCAAGTCTCATCCGTTTGAGTATATTCATGAAGAAATGCATTTATACAGTTTCAAAACATTTGAATTACATACTCATTATAATTTATTAAAAAACCTTCAATTAATTAACAGTTATTATGTGTATATTTATTACTTTGATGCAGGAATAACTGTACCTCATTCCGTTGAAGAGTGCATGCCTCTTGCAGAGAAGCGTATAGAGCAGTTACTAGATAAATATACCCTCAAACAGTGGAGGAATATCATTGGAGAACCATCACATAGTGATGTACTTAAGGAATCACGGAAGATAGCTATGAAAAAGAACCACGACAAGAAGGACATGGCTGGACGGAGAAATAATGGGATATCAGTCGTAGGTAATTTTTATTACCTAATAGATTACACATATGAGGCAATATATTACTCCATTATATGAAATGTGACATATATATTTTTCATTGTTTAGCTTACCGGGATAACAGGTGCAATTTATTTTTTGAAACATACTTGAAGTATTAAATTATATTCCATCTATATTGATCGAACTTGATTGTCACGTGTATTGAAAGATATTAAGTTGTTTCACTCTTAATTTATAGATTTATTGTTCCGTACAATCCGTTCACGTTCATGAAGTAACAGACGCACATAAATGTTGAATGGTGCAATAAGACCAATTCAATCAAGTATCTGTTCAAGTACGTCAATAAGGGTGTGGATAGGATATGTGCAAGACTAACTATGGATAATGAGGTGAGGGATTATGTTGACTGCCGGTACGTATATGCATGTGAGGCAGTATGGCAAATAATGGGATATGATATCCATTATAGAGATCCACATGTAGAGCGTTTATCATTTCATATGGAAGGTGAACAGTCGGTCATATTCAAAGATGGTGATCAGATTACTAATTTATTGGAGAAGCATACCGTTGCGGAGACAAAGTTCCTTAAATTGATGGAATTCAACAGACATCATCCCGAGGCACGTAAGTATCTATATTCTGATTTTCCTAGATATTATGTCTGGTATCCTTCAGGGAAAACGTGGAGAGACAGGAAGAATTTCAACAATAAAGTTGGAAGAATTTACCATGTTCCAATTAAGACCGGACCCCTATATTTCATGCGAATAATGTTGAATCACATAAGGGGTGCCAGATGCTATGAGGACTTGCAGACTGTGGATGGTGTTGTTCATCCAACATACCGCGATGCATGCTACGCTTTGGGGTTGCTTGATGACGACAAAGAATACATCCATGCTATTAAGGAAGCAAGTTTTTGGGGGTTTGGGACGATTCCTTCGACATTTGTTCTCCATACCAGTCCAGTCTGATAGTATGTCCATGGCTCTTCATGTTTGGGAAAATACATGGGAGTATCTATCTGACGACATCCAGTACATTATGCGAAAGAAGTTGAATAATCCTGGTATAAATTTCAATATTGTATTAAAATTATTTTTTTAATGATAAAGTTTATATAAAATTCTCACTTTGTTTCTCAAAATTTCAATATAGGGCTCAAGCTAAACGAAGAACAATTGAAGAATTTTGCTCTTGCTGAGATTGAAGATTTTCTTTCTAGGAATGGGTTCAGCTTGAGTTAGATTGAATGTATGCCCATTCCCGACAGTGTCGTCATAGATAATGGTATGAATAATTTGATACTTGAAGAAATTCCTACGATGTTGATGATATGATTGAGCAACATAGACGTTTGTATCCGTCTCTCACCGATGAGCAAAAGAATGTGTACCATACTATTATGGATGCAGTCGATTCTGGTAGTGGTGTAGTTTTCTTTCTCTATGATTACGGTGGCACTAGAAAGACATTTTTGTGGAATACATTGTGTTCTGCACTACGTGGTAGATGTGATATTGTTCTCCTAGTTGCATCGAGTGGTATAGCTTCTCTATTTCTTCCTGGTAGCCGTACTGCACACTCTAGGTTTAGTATTTCTTTGCAGGTCGACGAAACTATTACATGCAGTAGGATAACCCCCGGCAGCGAGCTTACATGACTCTTGAAGAATACAAAGTTAATGATTTGGGATGAGGTGCCAATGACTAATAAATTTTGTTTTGAGGCTCTTGATCGTAGTATAAGGAACATAATGAGCGGTTCATGGTAGAGAATGAACAAGCCATTTGATGGATTGGTTGTCGTTTTTTTGTGGTGATTTCAGACAGATACTGCCAGTCATACCTAAGGGTAGCAGGCAAGACATAGTCCATGCATCTCTATGCTCATCGAAAAAGCTTTGGAGTTCGTGTCCTGTGATGAAGCTCACTAAGAACATGCGCTTGCAGGTATTTTAATAACATTTTGTATTAATTAAAAAATTTCATATACAATTCATATATTTGAAATGCATTTAAATTATTTGTTATATTAATTATGTTTATTGTATTTTATTTAATTACAATCTGGCCGCTCACGTGCTGAGATTGAGTGTATTAGGGAGTTTGCTGATTGGTTGTTGAAGGTTGGAGATGGTGAAGTTGGTGTTGATAATTATGATGGTGAGGTAGAATTTAAATTGCCTGATGATATGTTTATTCATTCTACTGGTGAACCAATTGCTGCAATAGTTGAGAGAACATATCCTAGCATATTGGACCATGTTGGCAATGGTCGGTACTTCCAGGATAGAGCTATTCTTGCTCCGACCATTCAGATAGTCCAGGAAGTCAATGACTATATAATGTCTCTTTTACCTGGTGATGCCACCGAGTTCATAAGTTCCGACATCATATCCCTGATGAAGATGATATCGTCAATAGAGAAGATGTCACGCCCCAAAACCAAAACATTTGGCGCAACCGGCCGTCTATCGTGAGATGGGCTCACGCCAAGACGAAGCCTACTTTTAAGTTACAAAACAGTTTGAAATAGTGGTACACAGTAACTCAGAGCTTTTAATAATGAAAAGAAAGAATTACAATAAATCCCAAAACACTAACTACTCGTCCAAAAGCCAAAACAAATTACACAAACACCAAAGGTCTAAACAAAAGAAATTTTACACAAACTAAACACTTGAAACTCCAAAGCGTCATTCCTTAAAAGACCTTACGTCCCTGGAAAAAATATGTAAGGGTGAGCTCATGGCACTTTTACCCGGATTAAGTACAGTAGTAAATATACATACATATACACTCCAATATTATATATCACAAATAGTCGAAAATTATTTGCATGGAACACATGTCACAACAATAGCAATTCACACTTCTAGCTCGAATCAGATATACACTACAGCCACACAAACCGTAGTGGCACACATACCGGCTTTCACATAACATATCCACTAACACAATAGGGTCACACACATAACACTAGGAGTACTCCAAAGCACGACAATCCCTCGAAAGGGTCACACACTTCATAGGCATATCGATGAGCTTAAACGTACACATAATCCATGATTTCACAAAATAGCTTTCACAAATCGCACACACAACAAACAAATTTTATGGGTACATATACTTGATCCTTTTCGAATAGACTATTATATCAAGTCCTATTCCTTGATATAATAACCATAAATTGTTTATCAATTCTTAAAACAATATATATACTATAACAATAAAATAGAAGCAAAAGTGTGAAGAGTTCCCCTTACCTCGATCGACCGAACTCGATTTCTTGAAATACACGAATGGACGATAGACCGGGTCTAATCTACATCCAAATAAAAGTAAAGAAAATTCCTAAATAAGCTGAACGGACGGACGCGCACAAGCTAGTACTAGTACTGAAGAGGTGAAAAGAACAAAACAAGTCTTGAGGCCAAGTAATACCATTTCACGTGGGTCAATTGGGATTAAAAAAAGATGGAAAAGATGATATAAGATCACACAACTAGTTGGAATTGGGATTTGAAAATGAGGAGAAGACATGAAATGATATTGGCGTGAACTTCAATAGGTAAGAGAAAAGTAGTAAAGCAACATTAGTCCAACAATATTTAATAATCGGGCCAATTACATATGGACCCTCTATTATAGCCTAATTACAAATTCACCCCGATGTTTGAACAATTACATTCATACTTATTTTCACATTTCGGCATTGACTCCGGCTCCTACGTGTTACAATTGCCTATGTGTGTGCTTGTGTGGCATGAGCTGGAATAATAAATAAAGAAATCCTTTTTTTTTTAATCCTCTCATTTATTTCCTTCTCAATCTCTCGCTCTTCTTCTTTCTTCTCTATTTTGCTTCAGCTACATACTACCATTGAATTTAAATTACAACTTACGTACGTAGTAAATTGCACCTACTTTGAGCTACCCTTTGAGCTTGCTAGTGTGTATATTTCGTTGCAAGGAAATATATATATGTATGTGTGTGTTTGTGTGTGTGTGTGTGTGTGTATACATACATACATACATACATACATAAAATTCGGGAAGTGGATTCGAGAATCCGGGTTGCGAACTGTGTTTGAATCTTGTTGGGTTTTGTTGCCTAATCTTGTAATTAAATGGATGGAGGATGTATAGAGGTCGATTCAAACTTTGAGCTTTCTTATGGAATTCGGGAAGTGGATTCGGAAATTTGGGTTTCGAACTGGGTTCGATTTTTGTTGGGTTTTTTTGCCTAATCTTGTGTTGAATGGATGGATGATGAGGTTAGAAGGTCGAATCATACCTCAATTAGCTTTTGGAATGGGTTAATTTGGTTTTTTAAAAGTTTTGAGAATAACAAGGACCGAAGTGGAAGCTTTTAGAAAATTAAAGGATTGAGTTTTGGGAATTTGAATTGCTCTAGGGTCTGAATTGCAATTTAACCAATCAACTTCCTCAATTATGGAATAACTATTTTACTGTTAACAAACTAACAAATATTGTCCGGTAGCTCTACTGGCAAAGCTTTTAGTCTCTATATAATGTGTCTTGCGTTCAAACCCAATTATATCCGTATTTTTTTTTTAATTTCGTAATGACCATAATACTAAACCACCAAATAAACATAATACTAAAGTAATCTGAAAACAAACAAATAAAACAAATTAGTAAAGGTGAGGCCCTAATTCCCCTATATAATATTTAATTAATAAATTATTATTAAATAAAATATAAGTTCAACTATAAAAAAAAACCTAATAAATATACAATTTTAATTAGTTTTTCCCTCACACAATTATTATATTATATCACAGTTAATAGGATAATAAAGACTAGGTGAATTACTACAAGTTTTTAAGTCAATTACAAATAAACCCAGTCAAAATTCATTAATCTGGAAGAAATTAATGACATGGCAGTCCATGCCAGCAATGGAAGTGTGTCTCCGACCAAGCTCAGAGCTGACATCATCTCCGGCGTTGACTTTTGGGTGTGTATGTAATTAAGTTTTAATCACAGTTCAAAATCTGGAACAATTTGTAATTGTTGAAACAGGAGGTATGAATCTGCAAAGAGGCTATCTTGGAGGGGTGGGTTTTGTAATTATCTGGTAGTAACACAACAGACAAAAAAAACTAGCTTTTGGAAACGGAACTTCATGAGATGATAGTAACTCGAACAGATTTGACCAATGGACAAATGAAGATCAGAATTGTAATGGTACGAGAAGATGAAAAATGATGGCTTACCCAGAAAAGTACGAACGGCACTGGAGTACTAATACCTGAATTAGGTTTCCTGTGTGAGATTTTTAGCTGAAGGAAAACTTGAATAGGTTAGGAAAAGGGAAAAAGTCCAAATAAGGTAACCACCCAAGCCCACTAACAAAAAAAAAAAAAAAAAAAAGAGAAAAGAAAAGAAATAAACTTAAATAAAATAAAATAAAATTCTCGGGTTTTACAGAAGATGTGTATTCTGTCAAGTTCCTAAACACTACTAGGACTTCTGGTATACCAAATCATATAATCCGACTTAAGGTGGGTTGTCCTATAATGCTTCTTAAGAACATCGATTAGTCATCAGAGCTTTGTAATGGAACTTGGTCGATTGTTACTGCAATTGGCAATCACGTTATTGAGGTGAAGACCATACATGTGAAGAACGATGGAGTGAAGGTTATTACCTATGATGGTAGTCACACACACCTTCTGACCTTACGGAATTTCCTATTAGATTCCAGCGAAGGCAATTTCCCACACTACAAGAATCCATCCGTAACGGGACGGAAAGGGGCGACGGATTTTATCCGTCGCCCCTGTAGCGACGGATCGCTACTTGGAATCCGTCATGATTTGGCGACGGATAAAGAAATCTGTCGCTCTGTAGCGACGGATAAAATTATCCGTCGCTACAGAGCGTTGACCAAAATAAAAAAAAAAAATTTTAGCGACGGATAGATTTATCCGTCGCTACAAGGCCGGAAAATTAAAAAAAAAAAAAAATTAGCGACGGATAGATCTAGATCTATCCGTCGCTAAAAACCTAAAAAAAATATAATATATCTCCTCCTCCACCACCTCCTTTTCTCCACTACTTCTCCTCTCCTCCTCCTCCCACCACCACCTTTCTCCTCCCACCACCACCATCCTCCACCACCACCATCTCCTCCACCACCTTTCTCCTCCCACCACCACCATCCTCCACCACCACCTTTCTCCTCCCACCATCACCATCCTCCACCACCACCATCTCCTCCACCACCATCTCACCACCACCACCACCACCTCTCTCCTCCCACCACCACCACCCTGTCACCACCACCATCTCCTCCACCACCTCCTTTCCTCCACCATCCTCCTCCACCACCATCTCCACCACCACCACCTCTCTACTCCCACCACCACCGCACCACCACCCTGCCACCACCACCATCTCCTCCACCACCACCACCCCCCTTCCACCACCACCACCACCCACCACCACCGCACACACCCACCGCACCACCGCTAATTAATCCAGATATTCAGATATCGATTTTATTTTAAAAAAAAAAAATGGGGCGACGGATAGATCTATCCGTCGCCCCATAATCATTTTTTTTTTTTAAAAAAAAGGTCAATCCGTCGTCCAATCCGTCGCGAATTGGACGACGGATTTTTATCCGTCGCCACAGCTCCAGGGGGCGACGGATTTTCTATCCGTCGCCAGAGCTGGGGCGACGGATAGTCACTGACGGATCTATCCGTCGCCATGTTCTGATTTTTGTAGTGCCATATCAGTTTGTTCTGCGATGACTATCAACAAGAGTCAGGACAATCGTTATCTAACGTTGGACTATATCTCCCAACATGTTTTCAGTCATGGTCTGTTCTATGTTGCTTTTTTTAGAGTCACAAGCAGGAGAGGTCTCAAGGTTTTAGCACTGGATGATGAAGGCAATCTAACATATACGACGACTAATGTCGTGTACAAAGAGGTGTTTAGAAAGCTTTGAGGTATGTTTTATTATATTGAATAAATCTAACTTTAAATTATCCAAATCTATTATTTTAATTTCAATACTAACCACTTTTTTTATATATTTTTATTGCAGATGGTGGTTATTGATGTATCTCCCGCGATTGTTATACATTGACTATGCATTCCCTTTCAAATAATTCAATGTATTTCAACCTTTAAATATTGTTATATGACTTTTCAAATTAAAAGTTAAACATGCTGTGGCAACGTCACGGGTTAGTACTAGTGATATTTATACCGACATGGTGCACATTTATTCAGGTTATCCATTCATAAAACTTTCAGAGTTAAACGTGTTTGATTTTTGGGTGACCAACTGAGACGTCCCGTGCAAAGCAGCCCCGGAGTAAGTCTTCTGAGAGACGGTATTATGGAGAGACTAAAAGAGACGGACAAATATTGCAGTTATAACAAAAAAAAATTAGGAGTTTTACTAATAACATCGACGATATACATATACATAAAACATTACTGGTATTATTTAAAATATTATACATATATTTAAGAACATCAGTCCGTATCAGTATTACACGTCTATTCCAAGATTTTGTGTTAAAGATTTACGTCATTTTTTCACGTGTGTATATAATTTTAAGAATATAAAATTTATAATTACGCCTGTAATGTTCGTGAGTTCATTTTACCTCCGATTAGAATTTGCTGTAATACAAAAATTAGAAATTGAAAAGGTCACCAAACGTTCAACGTCAAGTATTTTACTGTAAATGATCCCTCTTCTTCTTCTTCCTCCTCTCCTTCTTGTACCCATCCATTTCCATCTCGTTTTCTTTCTCTTACAACCTATACATACACAACACTCTCTCTCTCTCTCTCTCTCTCCAACTACTCTGATCTTAATCGACAATTTGACATACTTGACCTAATTCGTCGACACGAACACAGAAATCAGATATCAATTTCACATTTCAGCCGCATTTGATCGATTCAATCGATTTCCACCCACACATACATTTTGCCTAATACTCAAACCTCTCCGTATCACCGAATCGGTAGGTAAAATTAGGGTTTAGTTACTTGTTGGAATCGATTAAACGATTTTGAATCGTTTAATTAGGGTTTTGGGGATTTAGTTCTGTCTTTTGATTCGGAGATATGTTGGGACCATTAGGGTTTAATCGTAGTAGAAACGGCGATGATCGGTTTTACAGCGCTAGGGCCAGGAGAAGTCAAGATTACTTGAGGAGGGCCCAAAGTGACGTCACCCCAAGGACTCGTCTTGATGAGACGGAGCCGGAGAAGGCCAAGCAAGCGGTGGATTGGGTTTCCGAGCCATCGCCGTTGTGCAATCTGGAGAGGTTTCTTGAAGCAGTAACTCCTTCGGTTCCTCAACAGTATTTGTCCAAGGTCTGTTTTTTTTTTTTTTTATCCCCTTTGTTTTGATTGATTAAGTTAGATTTTCGCAAGTTTGTGAGGTAAACCTTTTTTTTATTTTTCTGAATCTCAAGATTATGTGTTTGTGGACTGTTTAGTTATGGATGTAAATGAACTTCTGGAAAGTATTGGTGTTGCTGTTTTCTTGTTAGTTGTTTCAAAAGTTGGGTTGAAGGTAGAAATTTGTCAAGTAACATGCTCTGGGTTTTTTGATTTTTTAAGAGGTGGTTTTTGACTGCTCAGTTTGTATGGGTTTTGTTTAGTTCACTTACTTTTTGGAATTGCTGATCATGGATGAAATTTCTGTATTAAACTAATGATGATGTACTTTGGTTTTTTTTTTTATGACTAAAAGATATGAGGCTATGAAAAATTGAATTTTAATGCCTCAAATATATTTTGGCAATTGTATGTCATAGTCTGAAAACATGTGATCTGATTACGTATGCTTTGTCATCTGATCTGTTATTTGTATTTGAAGGAGAATTTAGTCTGATGGACTTTTCTTGTGTTGCTTAAGGGGCTATTACTTATTCTGTGTCTCATTTCGTACTCGATGAATGAGAATGTGGTTCTATCATGCTTATGGGTCCATTAAGTAGCCGTGTTGTGTTCTGAGCAGATTTTTTGTTTTTTGAGTTGAGAAAGTGTTTTTGTTTATGTATGTTTCACTATCATTGAAGCGGTATTTTTGAAAGCATTGTATATGTCACAGATGAGAATGAGGAGCTGGAGGACTAGTGATGCTGAGCTTCAGCCATTCTTCGTGCTTAGTGACTTGTGGGAGTCATTTAAGGAATGGAGCGCATATGGTGCTGGAGTACCTTTGATATTGAATGACAGTGATAGCGTAGTCCAGTATTATGTGCCCTACTTATCTGGCATTCAATTATATGCTGACCGTTCAAAGAGTACTGCAAAACTGAGGTAGTTGTCTTTTGCACATGCAGCTCTATTTGAAAAACATGTTTCAGTGCTGGGGTTTAAGATTGGCTAGTTTGTCCTCTCAAGGAAGAAGAAGGGAGAATAATAATATTCATGTTGGTTCTTGCCAATCATTTCTAGAAGCTGTTTATGTTGTTGAAAGAGGGTTATTGCTATGTTTCTTGAGTTCTGGTCTTCAAATGGTACTGCAGCAGATTGGTCTCAACTAAGTTGTTTACATGTGCGGCAAACTGTTGAGTTCTTTTTAATCTTCCATTTTCACCTTTGGTCAACTCATAGTTTTAGTAATACATTTCCTCTTAAACCTGACCCATTGTCTAGGTGCCAATTTGGTTGAGTTGTGGTGCTTAGTCTTCTTTAAGCTATCTTGCTGCACATGCATGACATATTTGGGTGTCCTCTACAACCAACTCATGGAAATTTAAGAAAAGAGAGATATAGACAAAAAGCGTTTTTTTCTTCTTTTCCCCCTGAATGAGCTTTACTCATTGTCATTTCTTTTATCAGCTACTGGGATGCTTACATGATTTTGAAGGAAGGAATGATGTTTTGTGTGGTTGTGGTTATATCTGCCAACTAAATGTGATAATGGCTGATTGTTAATTGAAGAAAATCTCTTTGGTATTGTCAAATAAAGCAATGATGCAGTTTGTGCGATGCTATGACTTTCATATGTTGCTTCTTCACTGAATGGACTGGCAAAGAGTTAGAATCCTAAATGCTCTTTTGGATTCCAGTGTTGTTGAGAAATGTTGGATGAATTTTATATCTTGTAATGGAGATTATGTAATCAGGAATGCCTATTGAGATTTTGTTTTCTTAAATCTCATCTCTCACCTGCATGTGGCTGGCAACTTTATATGTGAATGAAGCCCACCTTTTGTTCCTGCCAGATACTTTACGAAGCTTACACACCCCTGACACGGCAGCTTGAATCTTTTATATCATGATCTGTCACCTCATGTAAATAGCAATGGGTGATTAATTTTAAGTTGCTATGCATTCCTTTTACTTGCGGGTCAGAGTTGTCTATGATGACACAATTCTGATGAAACATTTGAATTCTGCATTTTATTTAAAGAATTATCTATTTCCCTGCTTCTAGGCGACTTGGTGAAGAAAGTGATGGTGAATCTTTTATGGATAGTGGTAGTGATGGAAGTAGTGACAGTGATCATCAAGATAGAGGCTGCTTGAATTATGCAAGGGATCAGTTGTTGAGCGAGCAGCATATTTCATTCCAGGAGGGATTTTCTAGTGATGAAGGTGAACCTGGAGGAAGCTCACAGGGTAGCTTGTTATTTGAATACCTTGCACGCGACCCACCATTTTGTAGACAACCTTTGGCAGACATGGTAACAACTTATTTTCAAATCAAATGCATGTTTAAGTCTCTACTTCATACATTCGGTAATAAAAAGGCCATTGTATGTATTGATGCTGAGACTTTTTTGCAGATATCAGATCTTTCTCGCAGCTTTCCTGAACTAAAAACATTCCGAAGTTGTGATCTGCTCCCATCAAGTTGGATATCTGTGGCATGGTAGGAAACTACATACAACTATCCTGCTCTTCTTAACGTGCTGATTATGTTTTGTTTTTCTAATCTAAATGGGAAACATCTTCCTCATAGGTACCCAATATACAGAATACCAACAGGACCAACCCTAAAGGATTTGGATGCTTGCTTTTTGACTTACCATTCTCTTCATACACCCATTGCAGGTACTCACTCCAATGTGTTGGTAATACAAAAATAGATCAGGATATCTAGAAATAATTTTATCGTGCATGGATAAATGATTCAGCTATTAAATGCCTAGATATTTCCTCATTCATTGCCTTAGAATCTCTCAATCATGCCATTACAGAGAATGGAGCTATGCATCCCTGCGCTGTGAAATATGCTGTGGGCAGTGATGGCGTTCCGAAGATATCACTTCCAGTGTTTGGCCTGGCTTCTTATAAATATAAAGCATCATTGTGGACTCCAGATGTGGGGCATCCTCGCGAGTTGGCAAACACTCTGTCACAAGCTGCTGATAACTGGCTTAATTTGCTGGAGGTCAATCACCCTGATTTCTCCTTCTTCTGCCGTAGGTAATCTCATGGTAGCTCTACCCTCTTAGTTCCTGCTCATGTTCAGAGAGCTTGGCTTGTTTGTTGCATGGCCCGGAGGATACACCAGTTTTTGTGAAGAAGGCTGGTTGAGTTGGCATGTCTGTATTAAAGCATGGTGCTGCTAATATCAGTCAAAAAATTATAAGTAGCGAAGTGTTGGAGGATAAACTGAAATAGTTTGTGCCTGGAAGGAAAAACAGGAAAGCCGCTTCAGAGGTTATTAATTTTCTGAGAGTTATGACATGGAGGGCAGACTATGGACGTAATTAAGATTTTGAAGCCTGGCTTTGGACTCTGGTGCTCTCCTTTTTGTATGTTTTGTCATAAATGTGTAATAGAACAGGCGTTTTTGCTGTCCTGTGTATCGGCTTATGACTTGGTAATGCATTTCGAGGGGATCTGATAAAGAGGATCTCATTTAGTGTCTTTTATGCCCCATGCTATATGTACAAACTGCCTAGGCCAGCTATGGTTTTAATATAGAGGTAGACTAATGAGTTGTTGTTTCTATATGGTCAAAGAGTCTTAATCAGCAGCTGTTGGCTATAATAGCTCTCAAGATGCATATTTTTTTTCATGTGTAATTTGTGTTAGCCTTTGTTTCATGTCTGGTTGGTTGGCTTCAGCTTGAATGAGTTGGCGCTTCCTGATTACCAAATCCTTCCAATCCAGCAAGGCACACACCTTTCTCTCTCCCTTGCGGATATTTAGAGGTTGGTATATGAAAGAAATAAAAATAAAACTAAAATTAATTTATAATTAAGTAAAAGCTAAAAAAAATCACCTTCTTCCTCCCTTCTTTCCTTCTCCTCTTTTTTTTCTTCCCCTTCTTTTCTTCTTTACACTCCGATCAACAACTCGATTTGGGGTTGATTAACAACCCCAAATTGCTGTTTTACGGTTCCAATCGGAACTTTTAAATCCGATTGGAGCTGTAAAAATTCCGAACCTCTGTGTTTGAATACGATCTTGGTGTTTTGTTGATTTGAAAGTTATGGGACTTTTTTGAGGTTTTTAGAAAATTCATAGGTGAATAAAATCATAATACTATTCTAAAAAAAAAAAAAAATACTCAATGGCATTTTTTGTACAAACCAAACTTTGGCTGACACATTAGTAAAACAGATCCATGTCATCAGGGGTGTAGACTTTTTAGGTCACTCTGTAATTTGGGAAATTACGCAGTTCATTTTTTTTTTTTTTTTGGATGGAGATATATATGTTATTGGACCTAATTTAAGGGGTATTATGCGTAATTTTTCCATATTTGCTATATTGAGATCAAGGGTGTTTAAAGATTATGAAAGATTGAAAAACTCAATAGCAATCTTTTCTAATATAAATACGATTGATCTATATAAAAATAGCTAATCTTGATGCTAAATCTCCAGAGGAAAACAAGATATTGGTAGTGAGAGTTAACAGCTAAAACAAAATGGTGAACAAGCAAAAGATTGCTACTCCTAGTAAATAGATGGTACTCCAATGCCTTTCCCTCCCCTAAAAGAGGTGCAAGTATATTTCTGGAACAAGGAATGATGGACACTTGTTAACTTATTCGACTTGTAACCTCTACATTATTGGCGTATGGAATTTGACTCGTGCGAATTGGTGAATATTGATGATTTGTTGAGTCGAGTCATTTGTTGGAATTCTCGATCTATGTACCACTAAGTTCTTTTAGGGCTTAGGTCCTTTATTTCGAATTCAACCGAGAATTTGATTTGAAAAACAAGGATTACGTTTTCACCTGGTTTACATGAATAATTATGGTGAATTTCATGAGGAATTCAAAACCTGTCTTCAATTTGTGTTTGATCCCGGTTAGAGGAATCACAATCTTCATGAACATTTTTTCAAGTTCTACTCGGTTTTATCTTGAACCGAGCAAATGCCTTAGCTTGAATTTAATAAAGACCGCCTATAATATAACTTTATCTCGAAATTCTTCAGATATGTGGATTCAATCTTCCTTTGTCCTTTGCCGAACTCGATCTTCCAATAATATTTGTCCAAGGGCTGCAAGCGATCACAAGTCCTTTTTCTTAAATTTCTTTGCATTCTAATTGAATTTTTCTCCCAAACATGGTAAATTACAATATTTTAAGCATGATTTTGAGGATTATTGACACAACTAAAGGCATGTTTTGTATTGTTTTAAAGCAATTAAGAAAATGCTCCCTGTTTCTTAGAGAGACAGTATTCCATAAAACTTGCACTTAATACAAAATAATTAACATAAAACAAAAACTTGTTCCTCAATACCACATACATTACAAATTACAAGCATAAAACAAGTTGAAGATCCAAGTACAAACAGACTACATACTCATTGAAGAGCATATATAAATAGTAATACAGCAACATATATATAGTTCACTTATAAGACATGCAATTAAGCTGGAGAATGATGGATATATATATAATGATTATAAGAATTAAGAAAGATAGAAGTATATAGTTCAGCATCTTGGATAAGGTGTGCCACATGACTTGGCCACATTCTTGGCACCAGGAGACTTGATGAACTTTTGTAGATTGGGATTTTTCATGTACTGGCAAAGGCAAGGCCTTTGTTCCTTAATCTTTACGCAGCAAGCGGCACTCGGCTTGCTGGACGACATGATGGCCGTCGCGCAAGGGCTCAGCTGCAGTGGGTTGCAAGTCACTGCTTTTGATACCTCTGCTTTACTTAGGAGCAGCACCATGAAGAAAAGTGCACATACTGCTTGGCTTGCTACTTTGTTGCCTCTCATCATGTTTCTTTACTTTGTTTCTTTGTGTTTGGGACAGGTGTGGGAATACATGTGGTTTTACATCTCTATTTATAGATCAGGCATGGTGGTGTAGTAGAGCCCCACGCGGCCATGTACGTGATAAATGTGTTACATGTTTATTTACAAACGTCGCATTTTATTGATTCATATAATGTATAGTATAGTATAGTATAATATATACTCCTACGTTAGACCACTTTCAGTGGAAGTATTCTATGGGCTTTTTTTGAATCATTAAAAGCTCTAAAAATTCTAAAAAATACTTTAAATGTGTACGTTTTATGATCTAACTTACTAGTATCACATGTTCATGGGGTACTGATTAGTACCTATGGATAATCTTGGCTACTAGCCTACTAACATGTACTATAATTATACTTACTCTTAAATTAACATTCTTTGAGAACTGAAAAATCAACCCAAAGGAATTTGTAGTAACATTCAAAAAATGACATGAAACATTAGATGGATCAGACCCAAATTGGTTATCCAACATGGATCCGTGACATTTAGAAACAAAAATCACCTACATTCAACGAATCAATTAAAACATTACAAGAATCATCGTTATCATCAGTTTTCCTTTTGAATTAGGTTTGGAGATCAGACCCAGATTCCCGAAATTTTACTCCGAGGGGCTGATTAGTTAATAAGTGTAATGTGACAAAATTTATTTCAGTTCGTACCTAGTTAAGTTTATGGAGGGCCGTCCCGCAAATATTTGTGATGAGAAAATGATAAAAGCGTATGAAAATTAAGTTGTAATGATGGACATGGACTTAAAGTTGGAGAATTTTTCCCAATGGTTAAGGCTTTGAGCGCATGAATTAGTCACGCTTATAAATAATGGGCCATCATGCATGCTTCACTAGAGATCCTCATCATGGCTCCTTAATGTGTTGTAATAATTGGAACAATAAAGTGCCTAAAACCTAGGTGCAATTCCTTTCGGCCCCTTTGGGATCCATTTTTTTCTTATACTTCCTCCATTTCATATAACTCTTTTTGCACAATTTTTAAGAAGTTTAATTAAAAAATGATTTATATAAATAAAGTAATAAGTGTATGGTAACCAACGGTTGTTGACTCAAGTGGTAAGGGACTTGAGTTCACTTAAGTAAAGGCTTGGGTTCGAGCCTTGTGGATGTAAAAAAACACCGCTGGGAGAGCCGCCCCATCAAAAAGGGCCCAACAGTGCTCGGATGTTTAGTCGCATGTAGCGGATACCAGTGAGAAATCAAAAAAAAAAAAAATGTATGGTAAAATGTAAGAAAGAGAATTGATAAAGCATGAAAGAGGGTGATTAAAATATTAATAATGTGAATAGTGGGTTTACATAAAAGGAAATGGAAAGTTTTAATAAACCGTGACCTACAAAGTTTTGAAATCTGAAAAATATATTAAAAATCGTCCTGATACTGATCACTGCTCCGACATCACTCGCCACTCCAATCAGTTCGATTTCAAGTACCTAAAATTGACAATTTAGCAAGGGTCAGTAGTGACCACTTGACTGAGCAAATTCCATGGACGTGCCATGACTTAAAGTTTTATCTTCATGTCTTTTAAAGCTTTTAATCTTGCTTAATGCAATGCAACTTAGAACTTGACTTGACTCGACTCGACTTAACTTGACTCTTAACACCTGAATTTGTTCTTCTTGAAAACTCTTAACTTGAATTTGAAACTTGTCTTAAAAACATAACATGATCGCGAGCTCACTTGGCATCGTAGGTTCCTATCCTGTCCATGGTGTCTATCTGCCAGCTTAGGTCACTTTCGTGGCCCTACTGTTGAATAAATAAAAACTGACGGCCTCAGGATCTTGGTCCCTGTCCGCTGAACATGAAATAATAAATGCACCACAAATACCAGGATACTTCCTTATGATCCCTTTACTTATCTTTAACTTTGAAACTTATTTTACTTTAACATTTAACATCTTGTTAAAGTGAATGCATGCTTTAGACTCTAATTCATGAATGCATAGACTAATGTGTGCGCATAACAACACCGTCATATAAGTAACCATGTAAAAATAATAATACATACTTTGAATAACTCATAGCATTTACTGGACCATTACAAAGACAGGATATAGATAGCATTCAAATCATAGTAATTCTCGTACACAAACAATCCATACTCAAAGGAGAACACTAATTGCGATTTGCATCATCAAGCAAGGCTTGCTGTTACATTTCATGCACAGGCTAAAAGGCCTTGAATCAAATTATATTCTACAACCTTGCAATCACTACTGGAAAACTGTTAGGAATATCTGTTTAGATTTTAATCAGCAACCTAATAACTTATCTTAGTTCAGAAAGGTGGTTAGGTTCACTTGAACACTGTAAAAAAGGAAACTCACTAAGTATGATAGTCTAGCAAAATCTTGTATATGATGTTAGGTCTCTGAATGTAATTTTTATTCCTCTAAAGAAGACCAAGAAGAAGGCATCCATTAGGAAAAGTTCAACGGATTTGAAGATTTGAAGACTGCACAAGATTGCTGAAAACAAGGGTTTTCAGATACCTATGACCAGATATCTTGAAGACACAAGCATTTTTAAATAAACAGTGTTGCAAAAGATATCTGAGAAATAAAAGGTTTCTGAAACGAGGAAAGTGCCCACAAATATCTACACTCAGATACCTTGGACATAAACTATGTTTCTGAAAAGAAATATATTATAACAAGTTGTTTCAACAAGTGGTATCTGGAGTTGTGATAATCTCTGGAAAAGGACGTGCAAAGCTTCAGAGAACTCTGATAGTATAAGATCTCTGATACAATGCATAGTTCCGTTGGTACTACAGGACAAAGTATAGTACAATGCATTGAATGCGCGGACAGAAATGTCTTAACAAAAATGGTAGCCAAGAAGAAGAAGACAAAGATTAACTACTATACTCAGATATCAATAGTTTGAATTTGATTTAAGCTTAACGGATACTATTCAAACGGCACTCAAATTCATCTATAAATATCAACACTTAGACTGCTTGAGAACACACCTTAGAACACAGAACTTACACCAAGAACACTGAACACTATCTTTCAAACTCTCAAGCATACTACTTACCTTCAAGCTTTCTGTTGCGACCAAAGCTCTTGATTCTAAGTAGCACAAAAGTTCTAAGTGTTCTGATCCTTAACAAGCATTGTTATCTGTGAAGGAGTTGAACTAAGATTTCATATCTGAGATGCATTCTCTTGAACACTTATCATAGACTTGGGTCAGTAAAGAACAAGATACCATACATTGAAAAGTGTATTAAAGTATACTTGATTCATAGAGCTATCTGCTTAACTGAACAAGTTATTAAAAAAAAGCTCACCTGACAAACTACCTCAACCAACACCTTAATCGGCGTGGAGTACATGAAGTACTTAGTTTGGGAAACTAAGGAACAACTCCAGGAAAGAGGGTTCTGAGTACATGAAGTATTTGGTTGAGAAAGCCGGGAAAAAACTCAGAGGGAACACTTGGTTGGGAACCTAGTATATTTAGGAATCGAGAGAAGATACTTGTAAGGTTACCTCAATCATCTGTCTTAGTGGATTCTAGGTCTGAGAAAGGCCGAAGTGGATTAGTTGAAGGATTACGCCACCTTCAGATACCACTATAAAAAGACTTGTGTTATTTACTTTCTATATTTATTACTTGCTTTATTTACCTTGCAAAGTATTTACACCTATCTTGCTGAGCACGTGCACTTATCACAGAAAAGTCTTCCGCTCTCTGAAATTAAGTATCAGATATCCCCACAGATATCTAAGAAACTGTGCTTATCGACAAAAGTTTTAAAAAGACTATTCGCCCCCCCTAGTCTTTTACTTTGCCGTTATCTGGACCAACAAGTGGTATCAGAGCGGGAGGTTCCCAAGCCTTCTGCACTGAACCTAGATCCCAGATAAGTGCTCACTAACTGTTTTTCACCTACACTTGATTTGTTTGGTTACTGTGTTTGCTGCAGGATGTCTTTAAGTGACGCCTCAATTCTCAAGCCAGAGAATTATGAGAAATGGAAGAACAACATGATGCTCCACCTAGAAGCCATTAGTGACGAAATGATCGACGTGATAAAGAATGGCCCAATAGTCATTCAACAACTCAAGCAAGTCATAGAGGTTTCTAATGGTAGAGACATAGAACAAAGCGATGGGTCTTCATGCATGGATGCATCAACCAAATTGGGAGACGCCACCAAGTTATTTACGAACCAAAGCCCAGAGAGCTCTGGACATCGGAAGATGCCAAGAGAAATCGACTGGATGGTCAGGATCGCAATATCATCATATGTTCTACTCGAGCACATACAAGTAAACGTAGGGTGCAAAACGCGAAAGTGTCCCGCAACTGATTGAAGAAATGCATGCTTGACCGAGAAAACGAAGGAAAATAAGTTCGAAGTTTTGAAGCTCAAATTCCAAAACTTTAAACAAGGTCCCACAGAGACTCTTGAAGAACTAGATTTCCGATTTACAACACTTATGAGTGACGTGGCTGCACTTGGTGAAAGTAATAGATATACCCAGTCAGAAAAGATTAAGACTATTGTGAGAAGTCTCAATCATAACTGGAGCACACAAAGTTTTTCTACTTTAATCAAGGAATGCCAGATATCACTCCAGTGGAACTTTTCTCTCACCTTGCCACTGTTGACTATGAGACAACTCAAAGAGAACAAACAACTGAAAAGTTGCAGAATGTTGCTCTAGTTGCTCAAGGAACTTCTGAAAAGAAAGAAGTCAAGGAGATTACTGAGGAAGCTCTTGCTGTAAAGCAAATGAGAAAATATGTCAGTCGAGAAATTGAGAGAAGAAAAGCCAAAGAGAAGCTGAAAAAACATCTAGGCTCAAACTATCACCAATACAAAATTATGCATAGCTTGCTGAACATTCTGGCTCAGAAAGCATCAAGTACCGAGGAAGAAGAAATCGGAAACAATATTTGTTTCTATTGTCATAAACCTGGTCATTTCAAAAAGGATTGCCCTGCCTTCAACAAACTAAAGACAGGTGACAAGAAAGATAGAAGAAATTTCAAGAGAAGTCAGAAAGCTATGCTCACTGAAGAAAGGAAAAAGATTCAACTCCAACTGGATGCTCTGGATGTTGAGTCTGATTCTGAGGATGAAGATTCAGATGATTCCACACTGCCTTCTCCAGAAATGTGCGGTGTTTCTCATGAAGTGATTGACTTTGGTCAAAAGAAGAAAGAAGTGTGTGGAATGGCTGAAGAAATCTTTCCAGATATCTCCAACATTTAACCTTGTCTAATGGCTGATGAGGTAACACATACTTCTTGTTATACTTACGAAAGTGATGAGGAAGGAATCAAAGATCTGGAACATCTCAGAAGAGAACTTGATCTCTACGAAAGAGAATTTCTGATGGTCCGAGCTAGAGCAGAGATCCTTGAAGAAGAAAAGAATTCTCTTGTAAAGGAAAATTCACAAATACTCAAGATATCTGAGAAAAGGGATGCTGAAAATGCATTTCTCAAGGCTCAGATATCTGAGACTGAAAATTCACATAAAGAAGCATTGGCCAATCTTCAAAAGAAATGTGAAGAACTTCTTTCTGAGAATAAAGAACTCAAAAATAAAGAACTATCTTTTCAATCTTATGCCAAAGCTAGTGACACTCTTACTGAAGTACAATCTTATTTAAGAGATCCTTCAGAAAAGAGAGGACTTGGGCTGGACACACAAACAAACAGTTCTACCACTCTGAATAAGAGTGATGAAAGACGAACATTTGTCAGTGCTCAGCAAGGTGGTTCCCAAACAACCTACAGTATCGGTCAGAAGCTAAGGTTGTTAACAAAGGAAAGGCAGTTGCGACCAAACTTTTGTGGGAAAAACAAGTCCCAAGGAAAACTGTTGGGAATGTTTCTGAAAAGAAACATAACACTGAAAAGTGCAATCACCCTCAGTGTTATGTCTCTCAAAAAGGAAGAATTGCAGGAGCTGACAAATTCTCCTATGTCACGTTTTCTGGAAAGAAAAAAGATTACCCAGAGACTAGCAAAGCTGCTGAGGAAAGATCTCAGACAGCACCAGGTATGATGGTTAAAGGCTATAAAGCTATCGCGAAACAATTTGCTCGTGTGTACAAACAAGAGCAAGAATGATGGTTAAAGGCTAGAATTGCTCACGGCAATTATTAGAAGTGGATGACGAGTCAAGCCACTGAAATCTGAATGCCAGGGCTAGAAGAAATCTGGCAAGGAAAGCTAAGTTAGCTGAGAAGCAGACTCAGAAACCTGACAGGTGTCTGAAAGCACCAAATGGAGCACCAAGGAACACACCAAGGAAGAAAATAGTTCTTGATAACAATAATACTAATCATTTAACTAGAATTCCTCCTTATGTTCCAATTAGACAAAAGAATGCTCCTAAGAAATTCATTCAAAAATGGATTCCTACTGGAAGATTCTTTAGTCCAGTTGGTTCCATTGTTGGTATGAGAACCTAATCTCCTGTTTCCTGTTTTGTGCAGAACACTCAAAAGACTAATCCAAAGTGGCATTTTGATAGTGGATGTGGGAAGCACATGACATGAGACAAAGCAAATCTGATTAACTACAGAATGTGCAATGATGGACCAATTATCAGGTTTGCTGGAGGAGATGAAAATCCAACCATAGGATTTGGCAATCTGAAGTTTGGAACCCTTACAATCTCTGAAGTACTACATGTAAAGGGATTGAAATATAATCTTCTAAGCATGAGTCAATTAGTAGACAAATGGTACACTGTCAAGATCAAGTCAAAACTATGTAAAGTGATTGACAATGAGTCAAAACAGTCAGTCTTGGTTGCAAGGCGTAAAGGAAATCTTTATGTTGCTGATTGGGCATCCGCCACAACTGAAGAATGTCTCATGGTGAGTCAATCTGGCCACACTGAAGAAAATTGGCTATGGCATAAAAGAATGAGTCACTTGAATTTCAAAACTCTGAACAAGCTAGCCAAGAAATAGTTGGTGGTTGGTTTACCCAAAATGGCATATATAAAAGAAGGTGTATGCTCAGCTTGCCAAATGGGAAAACAATCCAAAACATCTTTCAAGTCTAAAACTAGACATTCCAGTGAAAGGCCACTGCAAATGTTACATATGGATCTTTTTGAATCCTCTGTAACTAGTTATGCAGGAAAGAAGTATGGTCTGGTTGTTGTTGATGATTACTCAAGATTCACTTGGGTTGTCTTTCTCAAACACAAATCTGATGCAAGGGTTGAGATACCCAACTTGCTGAATAAGCTCGAAGTCATGAAAAATGACAAGGTATCTGTAATTAGAACAGACCGTGGTACTGAGTTTGTGAACCAGTACATAAAAGAATTCTGTACCTGCAAAGGTATACAACATCAACTATCTTCTGTAAGGACACCACAACAAAATGGTGTTGCTGAAAGAAAGAATAGGACCCTGAAAGAAGCAGCAAGAACAATGCTTGCTGACACTGAAATAAGTGAAACACAACACGCTACACTCAAAATAGATGTCTGATTAACAAACACCATGACAAAACTCCTTATGAGATTTTGATTGGTAGACTCCTTAGTATCAAACATCTAAGAGTGTTTGGTTTGCAGATGTTTCGTTCTTAACAATGGAAAAGAGTACTTGAGAACATTTCAACCGAAGACAGATGAAGGAGTATTTCTTGGGTATTCTCTAAATAGCAAAGCCTATAGAATCTACAACAAAAGAACGCAAAAGATTGAGGAATCCGTTCATGTAGTATTCTATGAAGGAAACAAGAAAGCACCCTTGAATGATGATCTCTCAGATAGGTTCAAAGAACTGATGATCAAAGATTCTGAAAAAGGATCCTCAAAAGGAAACAACTCTATTATTCAATTAGAGGATGAGTCTGACGATGAAAAGCAACCATTGCTTAGTAACAACCAGATGACTCTAAGACATGATGAAGAATTTCCTATTAGAATTCCAAAAATGGAACAGGTTACTAAGAACCTTCATCATGTAGAGGTGTCTGAAAATGAGATTGCTGAAATGCAAGATCCAGATATCCCTAACACTGAAAAAGTGTCAGATATCCATGGCATTTCCCATGTGTCAGATATCTCAGATACTGTACAAGTATCCCATCAAGATCATATTGATTCACACTCAAATCAAAATGATATTGATCCTACTAGTTCAAAACCCATTATGAAATGGATAAGAAATCATCCTACAAAGGATGTGATGTGTTCCATAGTTAGAACTAGAAGAGCAATCGCTGAAAATGCAAATTGTCTCTATGGATGTTTCATATCAAATATTGAACCAAAAACTATAGAAGAAGCATTAAAGGATCAAGATTGGATCTCTGCAATGCAAGAAGAGTTGGATCAATTTGAGAGAAACAAAGTCTGGAAACTGGTTCCATTTGTTGACGGAATATCTGTAATCGGAACCAAGTGGGTTTTCAGAAACAAAATGAATGAGTCTGGTGAAATAACCAGAAACAAAGCTCGGTTGGTTGCCAAGGGATTCATCCAGACTGAAGGACTAGATTTTGATGAATCTTATGCACCAGTTGCAAGATTGGATGCAATAAGACTCTTTCTAACCTTTGCAGCTCATAATGACTTTACAGTTTATCAAATGTATGTCAAGAGTGCATTCCTAAATGGTGAACTTGCTGAGGAAGTCTATGTTGAGCAACCACCAGGTTTTGAAGTTTTCTCAGAAAGTAGGATGGTCTATAAGCTTCAGAAAGCTCTGTGTGGGCTGAAACAAGCTCCAAGAGCATGGTATGATACATTGGCCAGATACCTACTAGAAAGTGGTTTCAAGAAAGGAGATGTTGATAAAACACTCTTCACATTAAACCATGATGGGAAACTACTTTTAGTTCAAGTATATGTTGATGACATTATATTTGGATCTAAAGACAAGCAATTTTGTGAAGACTTTGCTGAACTCATGAAATGTAAATTTGAGATGAGCATGATGGGAGAATTAAATTACTTCCAAGGGCTGCAAGTCAAGCAACTCAATGATGGAATATTCATTAGTCAAACAAAGTATGCAAAGGACATGCTCAACAAGTTTAATCTAAAGCCTTCTGAAAAGAATGCTAAGATACCTATGAGCATTGGAACCAAAATGACCTATACTGAATCTGACAAGAGTGTTGAAGAACACAAGTATAGGAAATTGATTGGGTCTCTACTGTACCTCACTGCAAGTAGACCTGATATTCAATATGCAGTTGGAGTGTGTGCTAGATTTCAGACAAACCCAATGCAATCACACTACAACTTCGCTATGAAAATATTGAGGTATGTAAAAGGTACTGTAGAAGTTGGATTGTGGTATCCAAAAGACAGTGGATTGAGTTTAGTTGGCTATTCAGATGCCGACTATGCTGGATCATTACTTGATAGAAAAAGCACCTCAGGAACTTGTCAATTTCTTGGTGCTAGATTGATATCTTGGTTCAGCAAGAAACAAAATTCAATTGCTACATCTACCACAGAGGCTGAATATATTGCTGCTGGGTGTTGTGCTTCACAGATATTGTGGATACAGCAACAACTCAGAGACTATGGACTCAATGAAGAGAAAACTCCCATTTTCTGTGACAACACAAGTGCTATTGCCATAACTCAGAATCCTAAGTTTCATGCAAGAACAAAACACATTAATGTTAGAAACCACTTCATCAGAGACCATGTTGAGAAAGGCAACATGGAGATACTCAAGATTGGCACTGAGGACCAACTTGCAGATATCTTCACTAAGCCACTACAAGAAAGTAGATTCTCAGCCTTAAGACATAGTTTTGGACTAATGGAGCTACCAAAGAACTGAAAAAGTTCAGATATCTGAAGAAGATATCAAAGGAGAGAGAAAAGGAATTTGGAACGAGTATCCAGAAAAGAGGAATCTGGAACGGGTATCCAGAGAAGAGGAATCTGGAACGGGTATCCAGAAACCAAAGGCTAAAGGGTAAAATGGGTATTTGAAGATTTCTGAGACGGGTACTCAGATATCTAGATCACTCAGTGAGGGGGAACACAAAAGAGAATTGTACAACTGTCTACAATCAACTACTATCTTGAAATTTGTATTATTTCTATCTTTGTGTAAAACTGTGAAAAGACAACAAGTATAAGATAGACTCAGATACAAACAGTATTCTCATTCACACAGAAATGTGACTCAGATAGCCAAAATTCATTAAATGGGCACAATTACAATTGTTGATTGTGATCATTTATGAAGAAGCAATGGTGACCCTTGATAAAATGGGCGATTGATCTTAACGGCGGAGATTAATTCTCTGCAAGAAGTGAACTGTTGAAATTCCGACGTGGTCCACTATGCATTTAATGCCGAACAAACTTTTACCCACGCCTTACTGTAATTCACAGATACGTACATACAAAACCAATTTGTATGTATATATTTGTTAGAATTACGTTGCTATATATATAGGATTTTGGCAAAAGAAATTACTTTCGCCTAATCCCACATTTTGCCTTACACAAGAATAGCAAAAACCATTCTTCAACCTCTGCAAATCTCTGTTAGTTTTTCTGCAAAGAATCACTAATCTCTCACCCAAATCTCTTTCAGACTTTCAAACACTTGTACTATCGGGATGAGAAAACAATCTACCACTTAATCATTTCTTATGATCTTTCAATTCATACAATTTAGTGCAGAAAGTAAACATTAACCAAATCACAAGGTGTGATCTTTGCTGACAAGTTATCTTTTATAGAAAAAGATATCTGAGAGTAAGTTCATCAGATATGTTACAAAGAAAGTTTACAGATAACTTTAGTACATAATACAATTCAACTCAGTCAGCAAGATACAAAAATACATAGTAAATTAGGACAACAGGAGTAACCAAACTCCAAGTAGACATCCTAATAAACTAGTCTTCAAGTCTTCAAAAGCAGTTCCATGGATCATTCTGCAAATTTTCTATCACCAAACCTTTTGATATCATCAGAGGAGTCATAGAGAAGAGTTCTGACAATCATCTCTGTGTCTCTGGCAAATCCACAGACTTCCTTGTAGGTTTTGGTAGGATTTTTCTTGGCAAAATGCTTGACCCACAGATACTTTCCCCACTTCCAGGCATGCTCGATTATGATATCTGATAGCTTGAAGTATTCATAAATGATCTTCAGATATCTGATGTCACCCTTGTATTGATCTTCAGTTAAGTAGAAGGACTCATAGGGTTCCACAGCAAGTCTTGCTCTGGTGCCTGTTCCAGTGATGTTGGGAAATCTGTGCACATCATCTGGCTTTCCATAAGGACATACATCAGAGAGGTCCTTCTTCATGGCTTCTATTCTCTTGATTACTCCAAAATCCAACCAGGCTTTGATGTGGTTGGCGTTAATCAAGATTGGCTTGTCTTTTCTCCATGCCATGAGCTGTTTATGGATTGGTTCTGGAAATTTTTCATTTACTAATAAGTACTTGAGTTCCAGAATCCAGTAGCCATTCTTCTGATTAATGCACCTATAGACAGAGGAGTCACTGTTGGTCTTCACATACTCAATCTTGGCTTCTTCAGGCCTGAGTGGTAGTTGAAGTTGTCTTTGTTCAGCTCTCAGCCTGTTCCTCCTTTGTCTTGAATTTTCCCTTGGGGTAATGCTTGAAGAACCACCCTGGATAGACTTGGTATTTCCAGAGGGTGTTTTAGCTGCCAAAGGCTTTGCAGCTATGGGCTCAGTTAGGCTACCAATTTTTCTTTTTCTGTGAAGAGATGCTTCATCTTCATCATTCTCTTCATCATCATCATCAAGATTAATTCTTGTGAGAGTTTTGCAGCCTTCTTCATTGCCCAGGGATTTGATTTGGCCTTCTTCTTCTTCAAAAGATTCATCAATCCCTCTTACTTGTCTTCTCCTTGGAGCCTTGGTACTCCTTGGAGGTTTCTGTGCTCTGGCCCTTGTTGTCATTCCTTTTTCAGGAAGTTGAGTGTTGGCCACTATCTGTAGAGCAGTCTGACTGGAGGAGGGCTCATTTATTCTGAGAGGTGGTTGTTCAGATTTTCTTTTGTTTCCTCTTCCTCTTCCTCTCTGAGCATCTTGATATTCTTCCCCTTTAGTCATTGTTGACTGACTAAGAATCACAAATGATTCTGAAAGGGAGTTAAAGTTGTCTTGCAGATAGTTGTAAGCAGCAACCAACTGTTCCAGAGTGGCCTTGAGCTCCTGATTTTGTTTGATAAGAACAGTATCCTTATCAGTGAGCTCTGTCAGTGGGCCTTGAATAGCATCTGCTTTTCCAGCAGCATAGCTAGCCTCTTCAAAGGCTTTTGCAACCAAGTTTTGGTCATCATCCCTAACCATGCCTAGATCTTTCTGAGCAACGACCAGACTGGTTGTTCTCTAAGTGATGAGCTCAGTGAATGGCTTCAATTCTGCAAGGACTGATGCAATGGCGGCTTTATCTTGAGAAGACAACTCCTTTTTCAATTTAGCCAGTACTTGATATCTGTTCAAGTATTCATTGGAGTTGACATTTGGCAGCTTGCTGAATATTTCAGGAGCAATCAGCTTCCTTTTCAAATGAGAAACCGCTAAATGTTCATTGCGGTGTTCTGCCAATGCATTGTCTTCTGCATCATCTGAGTCATCAGCCCAGTGATCTTCATCCTCTTGTACTTCTTCATCAAGGTTTCTGAATGCGGCAACCATCTCAGATATGGGTTTCTTGCCTTTGGAGGATGGTTTCTTTGGTGAAGATGCAGCGTTAGCATCATGCTTTGCTTCAGATGCCTGTTCAGCATCTAGCTCCTTAGTAATATAGTCAACAGCTTCCCGGAGCTCTTTAATCTCAGAGTAAGCTTTCGTTTCCTTCCGTGTTTGTTCTTCAAGTTTATCTAGCTTGACTCTGGATTCAGCTATCTTTTCTTCCAGTTGAAGATGTAGCTGTTGTTCTTCCTCCAACAATTGTTTGAGTTGAGCAACTCTATCTTGTGCATCTGATATTTTCTGAGTTGTTTCTTCAGAGTGCTCAACTACTTGTTCAGTAGTGTCTTTGTGTTGGGGAGATGGATTATTAGATTTCTGAGGAGATGGAGGAGGGGATTGATGTGATGTCCTCTCAGTGTGCTTTTCAGCAGCTGAGGCAATGTTTCGTTGTGGAATCCCTCCCGTCCCTGGTGCAGGGCATCATCATCATCATCCTTCTTATCTTCATCCTTGTGATGGTCAGAAGGAGGATCTTCATAATTATTTTCATCAGTTTCCTTTTCTTCCTCATCTTCAGAGACCAGGTTGATCACTTCTGGAATAGTGATCATTTTTCCATTAACTTCCTCTTGTTCAGAGGGTATATACTGTAGAGTCTGGGGCAAAGTAGGCTTCAATGCCATAAGTAGTCTGGTCTGACCATCAACTTGATTGAAAGCTTGGATCAGCTTTTTGGCCACTTCCTTGACAAAATCCTTATTCATCAATGTTCCGAAGGAATATTGTTCAGTGGGGAACATTGCATGGACGTAGTTTTCCAAGTCAAGGGCTCGTGCTCTCCTTGTGTGGTGATCAGTCACCTTTAAGATTTCAGATAGATCGGAGCATCGAAGCTTTTGCCATTTCTTAAAGCATTTCAGATGCTTTGGCAGAGTGTGTTCCTTGAAGAAAGGAAGCATGTCCTTTTTCTCATCATCAGAGACCTTAGTGGCACTTGTTTGAGCCTGAAAGAAAGAGTTTTGAGTTAGATTCAAAACTTGTGTAGATATCTGAGTACGAGTGTAGTTGGGTTTCTGAGTTACCTGAATGAGTACATCAGGCTCAGAGAGTTGTACTACTGAGGCAGGGGGTGCCTTAGATATCTTGTTGTGAGGTGGAGACTTGGAAGTCTGGTCCTCATCAACCTTTCTTTCTGCTTGATCCTGAGAATTTAAAATTATCACAATACTTAGGAAATTGTCATGAAAGAATTTATGCAATTAAGCTTCAATGATTTCTGAGTTTTCCACTTACTTCCTCAACAGGAGGCTCAGAATCATTTTTCGCAGAAACTTTCTCAGTTTCTGGTGTTCTTTCTGGTGATATTGCCTTGGGGGCTTCATCAATTTCCATGGGTGTAGGGGATGTCGCAACTCTTTCCCCTTGCACTTCTACTTCTGAATGAGCCTGTAAGTAGAAAGTATTGAGTAATTTAGAGAAGAATTTATATTAACCCATGAAGAAGAATGTTTATCACTGAGTTTTATATACCAAGGCTCAATGACATTTTCTTCAGAAACCTTGACGGTCTCTGGGTCCTTTTCTGGCATTTCTGCCTTATCTTCTTCTTTCTCAGTTGGAGCCTATTAGAAACATCTACTTAATTAGTTAAGTATATTAACATATAACTGAAAAGTAATATCTTAAGGAACTCTTTATCACCTGTAGCACAGGCTCAGATTCCTTAAGATGCGAGGTTGTTAAAGCCTCCTTCCCAGTCTATGAGGCAAGCTTTCCAGCTTCCTCTTGTTCTTGTGTTTCTAATTCAGCCTGTAACAAAGAAATTTTATTAACTAACAAGATTAATAAACACAAATTATCACAAGTAGAGAGTTAAACCATTTAGCTACCTGAGCAGTGTCAGGCTGATTGGTCTCTGGAACTTGTGACCCTTCAATGTTTTGGTCTTGTTGTTCCATTCCAGCTTCTTTGTTTGAAGTTTTAGGTACTTCAGACCTTTCCTGAGTATGCAACTCAGTTGCCTCCCCTGGTTGATCATTCTGAGTAGATGCTCAGTTTGATCCCTCTCATTGAGTTGGGGAACCTGCTCTGTTGCAGGATTTTCTTCAGCAATGAAAGATGTTGGTATCTGTAGCTCAAGTACCATTTCAGCAGTATCCTCATCTGGATGTTGTGGTTGTTGTCCTTGAGACAGACTGTTGAGTGTTGAGGCAATGACAGTATCATCCAACACTAAGCTATCACTCATCAGAGCATCTTCAATATGCTTCAGTCTTTCTTGCTCTGATGGTGTAATTTGTCCAGTGACCTTGGACACAGTTGCTTCTTCAGCAACCTTTGAAACAGGTGCTTGTTCAGCAACCTGTGGTGTAGGTTCTTCTTCAGATACCTCTACACAAGTTACTTTTTCAGTAACCTTAGCCCTTTTTGATTTTTCTAGGACTTGAGAGATGACTAATTCATCATCTTCTTCGCCAGAGCTCTCATCAGCATTAGGAACTGATTGGTCCATAATCCCTGCGGTTTCTGCAGATAGGGCTTGGTATCTATCACTACTTTCTTTAGCAGCATTTATGAGTTCATCAGCAAGGATTTCGGCAATAGTCTTAACATTTCTGAAAGCACTTTCTCTTGCTGAGTCTACTTGTTCAGTAGCCGATACCTCTTTTACAGCATTGATGAGTTCATCTGCATTTATGAGTTCATCGGCAGTGGCGGCAGGTATCTGAGAATCGACAACCTCAATGGG
Organism: Plantago major; assembly: GCA_026545765.1. Taxonomy (NCBI): domain Eukaryota; kingdom Viridiplantae; phylum Streptophyta; class Magnoliopsida; order Lamiales; family Plantaginaceae; genus Plantago; species Plantago major. The sequence goes on along the minus strand of CM048841.1, from coordinate 26,619,919 downwards.
TTTGCCTTCTGATTTGCAAGCAGACTTCTTTCGTGAAGTTCTGGGCTTCTTGGTCGCAACCTTTCCCTCAGATACCTCTTCAGTCTTTCGCTTCTTGGAACTTTTCTGAGATCCAGTAACCTTTTTCATCATGTTTGTATACTCATATTTCTAGAGTAGGTTACTGTTGGCTATGTCTGCCGTCTCTCTGAGCTCAATGCCAAGGCACTCTAGTAAGTAGCAAATCTTCAATCCATAGCTTACTGTGGCCTTTGGCTCAGCAAGTCCCTTAGCGATTTTAGGCTCAAAGCCTTGAATCTTCTTCACAAACTTCATAAAGGCGAACTTTCCCCAATTGAAAGGGTTTTCCAGCCTTTTGTCTTGTTGTTGCAACAAGAACATCATCATCCAGCGTTCTTGGCTTATCTGGTCAACACCTCCTTGTAGACCATCAAAGCATCTGTGAAGAATGCATGCCAAAACATCCCAGTGAACCAACAGATGTCTGGGTCTGATGTCAGCAAGCTTGAAATCAGTGGGTGTATCTGATTTTTCAAGATCAGACACATCACTGTACAGTTGAGATCACACACATCAATGTACAGTTGTTTTACACCTTCAAGGAGATCATCATCCTTGGTGTCTATTTCAAAATCCTTTCCAAGATTTTGAAGTTCAAACAACTTCAAACAACTTGCAGAAAGTTGTTAAGTCCAGAAGGACTTCGTTTCCTTGGACTGAAGTTTTTATAGACACTATTTCAGTGCTTTCAGAAACACAAGATATAATCTTGGAGTTGTTGTAGAATTCTAACACATCTAGTGAAGATATTCTACTGGGTAGAGCTGATAGAAAACTCTTGATTTTTACCTTTTCAAGCATGTCAAGTATCAGCTTTCTATCGGCTTGATTTTCAACAGCAGCTGTGAGGTATTCCTCAATCATGGCACCACCCCAAATCATTCTATGATTTGAAGTCCAATGATCGGGATTGAAGTCTCCTACCAACCGATTGTTTACAACTATCAACTCTGGTGCTTGCTTTTCAGCAGTACCAGTGGTAGTATTTTGGGTTTTCTGGGTAGAAGCACGTTTAGGGGCCATCTCTTTATAGCGTGAGTTTTTGAAGGTCTGTAAGAGATTTAGGGTGAGAGATTAGTGATTCTTTGCAGAAAAACTAATTGAGGAGCAGAGATTTGCAGAGAAGTTTGAAGAAAGAATTTTGCTATTCTTGTGCAAGTCTGAATGTTGGATTAGGCGAAAGTGAATTCTTTTGCCAAAATCCTATATATATAGCAATGTAATCTCAACAGTCATATACATACAAATTTATTTTGAGTGTAATTATCTGTGTATTGCAGACAGATGTGGGTAAAAGCTTGTTCGACATTAAATGCATAGTGGGCCCTGTCTGAATTTCAACAGTCCACTATTTATAGAGAATTAATCTCTGCCGTAAAGATCAATCGCCCATTTCATCAAGGGTCACCATTGCTTCTTCAGCAATGATCACAATCTACAATTGTATTGTGCCAATTTAATGAATTTTGGCTATTAGCTATCTGAATCACGTATCTGTGCGAATGAGAACACTGTTTGTATCTGATTCTATCTTATACTTGTTATCTTTTCAAAGTTTTTCACAAAGATAGAAATAATTCAAATTTCAAGATAGTAGTTAACTGTAGACAGTTGTACTATTCTCTTTTGTGTTCCCCCTCACTGAGTGATCTAGATATCTGAGTACCCGTCTCAGAGATTTTTAAATAGCTATTTTACCCTTTAGCCTTTGGTTTCTGGATACCCGTTCCAGATTCCTCATTTCTGGATACCCGTTTCAGATTTCTCTTCTCTGGATACCCATTCCAGATTTCTCTTCTCTGGATACCCGTTCCAGATTTCTTTTCTTTGGATACCCTTTCCAGATTCCTTTTCTCTCTCCTTTGATATCTTCTTCAGATATCTGAACTTTTTTAGTGTTAGAGATATCTGGAACTTGCATTTCAGCAGTCTCATTTTCAGATACCTCTTCATGATGAAGGTTCTTAGTAACCTGTTCCATTTCTGGAATTCTCATAGGAAATTCTTCATCATGTCTTAGAGTCATCTGGTTGTTACTAAGCATAGGTTGCTTTTCATCGTCAGACTCATCCTCTATTTGAATGATAGAATTGTTTCCTTTTGAGGATCCTTTTTCAGAATCTTTAATCATCAGTTCTTTGAACTTATCTGAGAGATCATCATTCAAGAGTACTTTCTTGTTTCCTTCATAGAATACTAGATGAACAGATTCTTCGATCTTTTGCGTTCTTTTTATTGTAGATTATGTTGGCTTTGCTATTCAGAGAATAACCAAGAAATACTCCTTCATCTGCCTTTGGTTGAAATGTTCTCAAGTATTCTTTTCCATTGTTAAGAACGAAACATCTGCAACCAAACACCTTAGATGTTTGATACTAGGGGGTCTACCAATGAAAAGCTCGTAAGGAGTTTTGTCATGGTGTTTGTTAATCAGACATCTATTTTGAGTGTAGCAGGTTGTGTTTACAGCTTCAACCCAATAGATTTCACTTATTTCAGTGTCAGCAAGCATTGTTCTTGCTGCTTCTTTCAGGGTCCTATTCTTTCTTTCAGCAACACCATTTTGTTGTGGAGTCCTTATAGAAGATAGTTGAAGTTGTATACCTTTGCAGGTACAAAACTCTTTGATGTACTGGTTCACAAACTCAGTACCATGGTCTGTTCTGATTACAGATACCTTGTCATTTTTCATGACTTCGAGCTTATTCAGCAAGTTAGGTATCTCAACCCTTGCATCAGATTTGTGTTTGAGAAAGACAACCCAATTGAATCTTGAGTAATCATCAACAACAACCAGACCATACTTCTTTCCTGCATAACTAGTTACTGAGGATTCAAAGAGATCCATATGTAACATTTGCAGTGGCCTTTCACTGGAATGCCTAGTTTTAGAATTGAAAGATGTTTTGGATTGTTTTCCCATTTGGCAAGCTGAGCATACACCTTCTTTTCTATATGCCATTTTGGGTAAACCAACCACCAACTCTTTCTTGGCTAGCTTATTCAGAGTTTTGAAATTCAAGTGACTCATTCTTTTATGCCATAGCCAATTTTCTTCAGTGTGGCCAGATTGACTCACCATGAGACATTCTTCGGTTGTGGCGGATGCCCAATGAACAACATAAAGATTTCCTTTACGCCTTGCAACCAAGACTGTCTTCTTTGACTCATTGTCAATCACTTTACATAGTTTTGACTTGATCTTGACAGTGTACCCTTTGTCTACTAATTGACTCATGCTTAGGAGATTATATTTCAATCCCTTTACATGAAGTACTTCAGAGATTGTAAGGGCTCCAAACTTCAAATTGCCAAAACCTATGGTTGGATTTTCATCTCCTCCAGCAAACCTGATAATTGGTCCATCATTGCACTTTTTTTATTCAATCAGATTTGCTTTGTCTCCTGTCATGTTCTTCCCACATCCACTATCAAAATGCCACTTTGAATTAGTCTTTAGAGTGTTCTGCACAAAATAGGAAACAGGAGATTAGGTTCTCATATCAACAATGGAACCATCTGGACTAAAGAATCTTCCAGTAGGAATCCATTTTTGAATGAATTTCTTAGGAACATTATTTTGTCTAACAGGAATATAAGGAGGAATTCTAGTTAAATGATTAGTATCATTGTTATTAAGAACTATTTTCTTCCTAGGTGTGTTCCTTGGTGCTCCATTTGGTGCTTTCAGATACCTGTCAGGTTTCTGAGTCTGCTTCTCAGCAAACTTAGCTTTCCTAGCCAGATTTCTTCTAGCACGGCATTGATTTTCGGGCTTGATTCATCTTCCACTTCTGATAATTGCTGTGACCAATTCTAGCCTTTAACCATCGTTCTTGCTCGTGTTTGTACTCACGAGCAAGTTGTTTCCAGATGGCTTTATAGCCAATACTATTCCGAGCACCTGGTGCTATCTGAGATCTTTTCTCAGCAGCTTTGCTAGTCTCTGGATAATCTATTTTCTTTTCAGAAAACGTGACATAGGAGGATTTGTCAGCTCCTGCAATTTTTCCTTTTTGAGAGACATAGCACTGTGGGTGATTACACTTTTCAGTGTTATGTTTCTTTTAAGAGACATTCCCAAAAATTTTCCTCTGGACTTGTTTTTCCCACAAAGGCTTGGTCGCAACTGCCTTTCCTTTGTCAACAATCTTAGCTTTCTGACCGATACTGTAGATTGTTTGGGAATCACCTTGCTGAGCACTGACAAATGTTCGTCCTTCATCACTCTTATTTAGAGTGGTGGAACTGTCTGTGTGTGTGTCCAGCCCAAGTCCTCTTTTTTCTGAAAGATTTCTTAAATAATATTGTACTTCAGTAAGAGTGTCACTAGCTTTGGCATAAAATTGAAAAGATAGTTCTTTCTTTTTGAGTTCCTTATTCTCAGAAAGAAGATCTTCACATTTCTTTTGAAGATTGGCCATTGCTTCTGTATGTGACTTTTCGGTCTCAGATATCTGAGCCTTAAGATATGCATTTTCAGCATCCTTTTTCTCAGATATCTTGATTATTTGAGAATTTTCCTTTACAAGAGAATTCTTTTCTTCTTCAAGAATTTCAGCTCTAGTTCGGACCATTAGAAATTCTCTTTCGTAGAGATCAAGTTCTTTTCTGAGATTTTCCAAATCTTTGACTCCTTCTTCATCACTTTCATAAGTATAACATGAAGTATGTGTTACCTCATCAGCCATTAGACAAGGTTCAATGTTGGAGATATCTGGAAAGATTTCTTCAGCCATTCCACACACTTCTTTCTTCTTTTGACCAAAGTCAATTATTTCATGAGAAACACCGCACATTTATGGGGAAGGCAGTGTGGAATCATCTGAATCCTCATACTCAGAATCAGACTCAATATCTAGAGCATCTAGTTGGATTTGAATCTTTTTCCTTTCTTTAGTGAGTATAGCTCTCTGACTTCTTTTGAAGATTCTTCTGTCTTTCTTGTCACCTGTCTTTAGTTTGTTGAAGGCAGGACAATCCTTCTTGAAATGACCAGGTTTCTGACAATAGAAACAGATATCGTTTCTGATTTCTGCTTCCTCAGTACTTGATGCTTTCTGAGCCGGCTTGTTCAGCGAGCTTTGCATATACTGGTGATAGTTTGAGCCTAGATGCTTTTTCAGCTTCTCTTTGGGTTTTCTTCTCTCAATTTCTCGACTGACATATTTTCCCATTTGCTTTACAGCAAGAGCATCCTCAGTCACCTCCTTGCCTTTCTTCTTTTCAGAGGTTCCTTGAGCAACTAGAGCAACATTCTGCAACTTCTCAGTTGTCTGTTCTCTTTGAGTTGTCTCATAGTCAACAGTGGCAAGGTGAGAAAAAAGTTCCATAGGAGTGATATCTGGCATTCCTTGGTTAAAGTAGAAAAACTGTGTGCTCCCAGTTATGATTTAGACTTCTCACAATAGTCTTAATCTTTTCTGACTGGGTATATCTATTACTCTCACCAAGTGCAGCCATGTCACATAAGTGTTGTAAACCGGAAATCTAGTTCTTCAAGAGTCTTTGTGGGACCTTGTTTAAAGTTTTGGAATTTGAGCTTCAAAACTTCGAACTTATTTTCCTTTGTTTTCTCAGTGCCGGCACAGATTTCTTCAATTAGTTTCCAGGCCACTTTCGCCGTTTTTGCACCCCACAGTTTACACGGTATGTGCTTTGGAGTAGAACGTATGATGATATTACGAGCCTGGCCATCCAGTCGATTTCTCTTGGCATCTTCCGATGTCCAGAGCTCTCTGGGCTTTGGTTCGTAAATAACTTGACTGGCAGGTCTCCCACTGGTTGACGCATCTGTCTGTGAAGACCCATCGCTTTGTTCTCTGTCTCTACCATTAGAAACCTCTATGACTTGCTTGAGGTTTTGAATGACTATTGGGCCATTCTTTATTACTTCGATCATTTCGTCACTGATGGCTTCTAGGTGGAGCATCATGTTGTTCTTCCATTTTTCATAATTCTCTGGCTTGAGAATTGGGGAGTCACTTAAAGACATCCTGCAGCAAACACACTGAACAAACAAATCAAGTGTAGGTGAAAAGCAGTTACTGGGCACTTATCTGGGATCTAGGTTCAGTGCAGAAGGCTTGGGAACCTCCTGCTCTGATACCACTTATTGCTTCAGATAACGGCAAAGTAAAAGACTAGAGGGGGGGGGGGGTTGAATAGTCTTTTAAAACTTTTGTCGATAAACATAGTTTCTCATATATCTGTGAAGATATCTGATACTTAATTTCAGAGAGCGGAAGACTTTTCTGTGATAAGTGTACGTGCTCAGCAAGATAAGTGTAAATACTTTGCAAGATAAATAGAGCAAGTAATAAACTGCAGAAAGTAAATAACACAAGTCTTTTTATAGTGGTATCTGAAGGTGGCGTAATCCTTCAACTAATCCACTTCGGCCTTTTTCAGATCTAGAATCCACTAAGACAGATAATTGATGTAACCTTACAAATATCTTCTCTTGATTCCTAATTACACTAGGTTCCCAGCCAAGTGTTCCCCCTGAGTTATTCCCCGGCTTTCACAGCCAAGTACTTCATGTAATCAGAAACCTTTGAGTTATTCCTTAGTTTTCCAAACTAAGTACTTCCTGTGCTCAGTAACCTTGGAGTTATTCCTTAGTTTCCCAAACTAAGTACTTCCTGTACTCCACGCCGATTAAGGTGTTGGTTAAGGTAGTTTGTTAGGAGAGATTCTTTAATAACTTTTTCAGTTATTTAGCTAGCTCTATGAATCAAGTATACTTAATACACTTTGCAATGTATGGTATCTTGTTCTCTACTGACCCAAGTCTATGATAAGTGTTCAAGAGAATGAAACTCAGATATGAAATTTTAGTTCACCTCTTTCACAAATAACAATGCTTGTTAAGGATCAGGACAATTAGAACTTTTGTGCTACTTAGAATCAATAGCTTTGGTCGCAACAGAAAGCTTGAAGATAAGTAGTGTGCTTGAGAGAGCTTGTGAGAGTATTCAATATAAGTTCAGTTATCTAAAGTGTTCAGTGTGTGTTCTCAAGCAGTCTAAGTGTTGATATTTATAGATGAATTTGAGTGCCGTTTGAATAGTATCCGTTAGGCTTAACTCAATTTCAAACTATTGATATCTGAGTATAGTACTGTAGCAGGTTTGTCTTCTTTTTCAGAAGCTACCGTTTTTGTTCAGACATTTCTGTCCGCGCATTTAATGCACTGTACTATGCTTTGTCCTGTAGTGCCAATGGAACTATGCACGCTTTCTGAAGCTTTGCACGTCCTTTTCCAGAGATTATCACATTTCCAGATACCACTTGTTAAGAATATATTGTTTCCCGGAAATATAATCTTTATTCAAGGTATCTGAGTGTAGATATCTGTGGGCACTTTTCCTCGTTTCAGAAACCTTTTATTTCTCCGATATCTCTTGTAACACTGTTTATTTAAAAACGCTTGTGTCTTCAAGATATCTGGTCATAGGTATCTGAAAAACCTTTATTTTCAGCAATCTTGTGCAGTCTTCAAGTCTTCAAAAATTGTTGAACTTTTCCTGCTGGATGTCTTCTTCTTGGTCTTCTTCAGAAAATAAAAATTACATTTCGAGACCTAACATCCTATACAAGATTTTGCTAGACTATCATACTTAGTGTGTTTCCTCTTTTACATTGTTCAAGTGAACCAAAAGTACTAACCACCTTTCTGAGCTAAGATAAGTCATTAGGCTGCTGATCAATATCTAAACAGATATTCCTAACATTCATCCTTGGTGTCAATTTCAAAATCCTTTTCAGGATCTTGAAGTTCAAACAGCTCACAGAAAGCTGTTTCGTTCAACAGGATTTCTTGTCCTTGGACTTTGGTCTTGATAGACACTGTCTCAGTTCCTTCAGAGACTTTGGAAATAATTGTGGAGTTGTTGTAAAACTCCAGGACATCCAGTGAAGAAACTCCACTGGGAAGAGCAGATAGAAAGCCCTTGATTTGTGCCTTTTCAAGCATATCAAGTACCAACTTCCTGTCAGTCTGGTTTTCTATTGCAGCTACCAGGTATTCCTCAATCATGGCACCACCCCAAATCATCCTGTGATTTGAAGTCCAATGATCAGGATTGAATTCTCCAATCAACCGATTGTTTGTTATAACTCAGCAGTACCAGAAGTAGTAGCTTGGGATTTCTGAGTAGAAGCACGTTTGGGAGCCATCTCTTTATATAGTACAAGTTTTTGAAAAACGAGAAGAGATTAAGGTAAGAAATTAGTGATTCTTTGCAGAAAAACTAAGAGGGAATCAGTAGTAGCAGAGAAAATTGTAGAGAGATTTGAGAGAATTTTGCAGTTTCTGTGCAAGAGAAAATGTAAGATTAGGCGAAAGTAATTTCTTTTGCCAAAGTCCTATATATATAGCAGTGTAATTCCAACAGACAAAAATACACAAATTAATTTTGTGCATTTGTATCTGTGTACATGCAGTGAGGCGTGGGTAAAATTTGGTTTGCATTAAATGCTTGGAGGGCCACGTCTGAGTTTTTACAGTCCACTTCTTACAGAGAATTAATCTCCGCCGTTAAGATCAATCGCCCATTTTATCGAGGGTCACCATTGCTTCTTCAGCAATGATCACAATCAACAATTGTAATTCTGCCCATTTAATGAATTTTGGCTATTAGCTATCTGAGTCATGTTTCTGTGTGAATGAGAATATTGTTTGTATCTGAGTCTATCTTATACTTGTTGTCTTTTCACAATTTTACACAAAGATAGAAATAATACAAATTTCAATATTAGTTGACTGTAGACAGTTGTACTACTCTCCTTTGTGTTCCCCCTCACTGAGTGATCTGGATAACTAAGTACCCGTCTCAGAAATCTCCAAATAGCCATTTTACCCTTTAGCCTGGGTTTCTGGATACCCGTTCCAGATTCTTCTTTTCTGGATACCCGTTCCAGATTCCTCTTTCCTGGATACCCGTTCCAGATTCCTCTTTTCCTCCTTTGATATCTTCTTCAGATATCTGAACTTTTTCAGTTCTTTGGTAGCTCCATTACTCCAAGAATATGTCTTAAAGCTAAGAATCTACTTTCTTGTAGTGGCTTAGTGAAGATATCTGCAAGTTGGTCTTCAGTGCCAATCTTGAGTATCTCTATATTACCCTTTTCAACATGGTCTCTGATGAAGTGGTGTCTAACATCAATGTGCTTTGTATGAAACTTAGGATTCTGAGTTATGGCAATAGCACTTGTGTTGTCACAGAAAATGGGTGTTTTCTCTTCATTGAGTTCATAGTCTCTGAGTTGTTATTGTATCCACAATATCTGTGAAGCAAAACACCCAGCAACAATATATTCAGCCTCTGTGGTAGATGTGGCAATTGAATTTTGTTTCTTGCTGAACCAAGATATCAATCTAGCACCAAGAAATTGACAAGTTCCTGAGGTGCTTTTCCTATCAAGCAATGATCCAGCATAGTCGGCATCTGAATAGCCAACCAAACTCAATCCACTATCTTTTGGATACCACAATCCAACTTCTACAGTACCTTTTACATACCTCAATATTTTCATAGCAATGCTGTAGTGTGATTGCATTGGATTTGTCTGAAATCTAGCACACACTCCAACTGCATATTGAATATTAGGTCTACTTGCAGTGAGGTACAGTAGAGACCCAATCAATTTCCTATACTTGTGTTCTTCAACACTCTTGTCAGATTCAGTATAGGTCATTTTGGTTCCAATGATCATAGGTATCTTAGCATTCTTTTCAGAAGGCTTTAGATTAAACTTGTTGAGCATGCCCTTTGCATACTTTGTTTGACTAATGAATATTCCATCATTGAGTTGCTTGACTTGCAGCCCTAGGAAGTAATTCAATTCTCCCATCATGCTCATCTCAAATTTACATTTCATGAGTTCAGAAAAATCTTCACAAAGTTGCTTGTCTTTAGATCCAAATATAATGTCATCAACATATACTTGAACTAAAAGTAATTTTCCATCATGGTTCATTGTGAAGAGTGTTTAATCAACATCTCCTTTCTTGAAACCACTTTTTAGTAGGTATTTGGCCAATGTATCATACCATGCTCTTGGAGCTTGTTTCAGTCCATACAGAGCTTCTGTAGTTTATAGATCATCCTACTTTCTGAGGAAACTTCAAAACCTGGTGGTTGTTCAACATAGACTTCCTCAGCAAGTTCACCATTTAGGAATGCACTCTTGACATCCATTTGACAAACTGTAAAGTCATTATGAGCTGCAAAGGCTAGAAAGAGTCTTATTGCATCCAATCTTGCAACTGGTGCATAAGATTCATCAAAATCTAGTCCTTCAGTCTGGGTGAATCCCTTGGCAACCAACCTAGCTTTATTTCTGGTTATTTCACCAGACTCATTCATTTTGTTTCTGAAAACCCACTTGGTTTCGATTACAGATATTCCGTCAACAAATGGAACCAGTTTCCAGACTTTGTTTCTCTCAAATTGATCCAACTCTTTTTGCATTGCAGAGATCCAATCTTGATCCTTTAATGCTTCTTCTATAGTTTTAGGTTCAATATTTGATATGAAACATCCATAGAGACAATTTGCATTTTCAGTGATTGCTCTTCTAGTTCTAACTCCTTGATCTATGGGACCAATCACATCCTTTGCAGGATGATTTCTTATCCATTTCATAATGGGTTTTGAACTAGTAGGATCAATATCATTTTGATTTGAATGCGAATCAATATGATCTTGATGGGATACTTGTGCAGTATCTAAGATATCTGACACATGAGAAATGCCATGCATATCTGACACTCTTTCAGTGTTAGAGATATCTGGAACTTGCATTTCAGCAATCTCATTTTCAGATACCTCTTCATGATGAAGGTTCTCAGTAACTTGTTCCAGTTCTGGAATTCTCGTAGGAAATTCTTCATCATGTCTTAGAGTCATCTGGTTGTTACTAAGCATAGGTTGCTTTTCATCGTCAGACTCATCCTCCATTTGAATGATAGAATTGTTTCCTTTTGAGGATCCTTTTTCAGAATCTTTAATCATCAGTTCTTTGAACCGATCTGAGAGATCATCATTCAAGAGTACTTTCTTGTTTCGTTCATAGAATATTACATGAACAGATTCCTCAATCTTTTGCGTTCTTTTGTTGTAGATTCTATAGGCTTTGCTATTCAGAGAATAACCAAGAAATACTCCTTCATCTGCCTTTGGTTGAAATGTTCTCAAGTATTCTTTTCCATTGTTAAGAACGAAACATCTACAACCAAACACCCTTAGATGTTTGATACTAGGGGGTCTACCAATGAAAAGCTCGTGAGGAGTTTTGTCATGGTGTTTATTAATCAAACATCTATTTTGAGTGTAGCAGTCAGGTTTTCTGACTTCAACCCAATAGATTTCACTTATTTCAGTGTCAGCGAGCATTGTTCTTGCCGCTTCTTTTAGGGTTCTATTCTTCCTTTCAGCAACACCATTTTGTTGTGGTGTTCTTACGGAAGATAGTTGATGCTGTATACTCTTTTATGTACTGGTTCACAAACTCAGTACCATGGTCTGTTCTGATTACATATACCTTGTCATTTTTTTATGACTTCGAGCTTATTCAACAAGTTGGGTATCTCAACCCTTGCATCATATTTGTGTTTGAGAAAGACAACCTAAGTGAATCTTGAGTAATCATCAACAACAACTAGACCATACTTCTTTCCTGCATAGCTAGTTACAGAGGATTCAAAAAGATCCATATGTAACATTTGCAGTGGCCTTTTACTGGAATGTCTAGTTTTAGACTTGAAAGATGTTTTAGATTGTTTTCCCATTTGGCAAACTGAGCATATACCATCTTTTCTATATGCCATTTTGGGTAAACCAACCACCAACTCTTTCTTGTCTAGCTTGTTCAGAGTTTTGAAATTCAAGTGACTCATTCTTTTATGCCATAGACAATTTTATTTAGTGTGGCCAGATTGACTCACCATGAGACATTCTTCAGTTGTTTCGGATGCCCAATCAGCAACATAAAGATTTCCTTTACGCCTTGCAACCAAGACTGTCTGCTTTGACTCATTGTCAATCACTTTGCATAGTTTTGACTTGATCTTGACAGTGTACCCTTTGTCTATTAGTTGACTCATGCTTAGGAGATTATATTTCAATCCCTTTACATGTAGTACTTCAGAGATTGTAAGGGCTCCAAACTTCAGATTGCCAAATCCTATGGTTGGATTTTCATCTCCTCCAGCAAACCTGATAATTGGTCCATCATTGCACTTTCTGTAGTCAATCAGATTTGCTTTGCCTCCTGTCATGTGTTTCCCACATCCACTATCAAAATGCCACTTTGGATTAGTCTTTAGAGTGTTCTGCACAAAACAGGAAACAAGAGGTTAGGTTCTCATACCAACAATGGAACCATCTGGACTAAAGAATCTTCCAATAGGAATCCATTTTTGAATGAGTTTCTTAGGAATATTCTTTTGTCTAACAGGAACATAAGGAGGAATTCTAGTTAAATGATTAGTATCATTGTCATTGATAACTATTTTCTTCCTTGGTGTGTTTCTTGGTGCTCCATTTGGTGCTTTCAGATACCTGTCAAGTTTCTGAGTCTGCTTCTCAGCAAACTTAGCTTTCCTAGCCAGATTTCTTCTAGCCCTGGCATTCAGATTTTCAGTGGCTTGATTCATCTTCCACTTCTGATAATTGTTGTGAGCAATTCTAGCCTTTAACCATCGTTCTTGCTCCTGTTTGTACTCATGAGCAAGTTGTTTCCCGATGGCTTTATAGCCAATGCCATTCCGAGCATCTGGTGCTATCTGAGATCTTTTCTCAGCAGCTTTGCTAGTCTCTGGGTAATCTATTTTCTTTTCAGAAAACGTGACATAGGAGAATTTGTCAGCTCCTGCAATTTTTCCTTTCTGAGACATAGCATCAGGTGATTACACTTTTCAGGTTATGTTTCTTTTCGTAAATATTCCAATGATTTGTTTTGGACTTGTTTTTCCCACAAAGGTTTGGTTGTAAAGAAGATCTTCACATTTCTTTTGTCAAAATCAACCTTCTTCATGTGACTTTTTTTGTTGTTTGGGAACCACCTTTTGCATCATGTTCTTCTTTTATCACTCTTATTGAGTGGTAGAACTATATGTCTGTGTGTCCAACAAATCTCTTCTCTTTTTAGGATCTCTTAAATAAAGATTGTAGTTTAGTAAAGTAGTGTCAGCTTTGGCATAGATTTGAAAAAAGATCTTTCTTTTCTTTTTTCTTCTCTCAAGAAAGAAGAAAGATTCTTTTTTTTTAAAATTTATTTCTTCTTCTTCACTTTTCTTTTTCGATATCGAAGCTTTGAAATTTTGAGATTTTTCCTTTCCTCAGATTTCTTGAGTAATTTTGAATTTTCCATTTCAAAAGAATTCTTTTCTTCTTCAAAGATTTCGGCTCTAGCTCGGACTATTAGAAACTCTCTTTCGTAGAGATCAAGTTCTCTTCTGAGATGTTCCAGATCTTTGATTCCTTCCTCATCACTTTCATATGTATAACAAGAAGTATGTGTTACCTCATCAGCCATTAGACAAGGTTCAATGTTGGAGATATCTGGAAAGATTTCTTCAGCCACTCCACACACTTCTTTCTTCTTTTGACCAAAGTCGATCACTTCATGAGAAACACCGCACATTTCTGGAGAAGGCAGTGTGGAATCATCTGAGTCTTCATCCTCAGAGTCAGACTCAATGTCTAGAGCATCCAATTGGAGTTGAATCTTTTTTCTTTCTTCAGTGAGCATAGCTCTCTGACTTCTCTTGAAGTTTCTTCTATCTTTCTTGTCACCTGTCTTTAGTTTGTTGAAGGCAGGGCAATCCTTCTTGAAATTACCAGGTATCGTTTCCGATTTCTGCTTCCTCAGTACTAGATGCTTTTTTAGCCGGCTTGTTCAGCGAGCTTTGCATATTTTTGTACTGGTGATAGTTTGAGCCTAGATGCTTTTTCAGCTTCTCTTTGGCTTTTCTTCTCTCTATTTCCCGACTGACATATTTTCTCATTTGCTTTACAGCAAGAGCATCCTCAGTCACCTCCTTGCCTTCCTTCTTTTCAGAAGTTCCTTGAGCAACTAGAGCAACATTCTGCAACTTTTCAGTTGTTTGTTCTCTTTGAGTTGTCTCATAATCAACAGTGGCAAGGTGAGAGAAAAGTTCCACTGGAGTGATATCTGGCATTCCTTGGTTAAAGTAGAAAAACTTTGTGTGCTCCCAGTTATGATTTAGACTTCTCACAATAGTCTTAATCTTTTCTGACTTGGTATATCTATTACTTTCTCCAAGTGCAGCCATGTCACTCATCAGTGTTGTAAACCGGAAATCTAGTTCTTCAAGAGTCTCTGTGGGACCTTGTTTAAAGTTTTGGAATTTGAGCTTCAAAACTTCGAACTTATTTTCCTTCGTTTTCTCAGTGCCGGCACAGATTTCTTCAATTAGTTGCCAGGCCACTTTCGCCATTTTTGCACCCCATAGTTTACACTGTATGTGCTCTGGAGTGGAACGTATGATGATATTACGAGCCTGACCATCCAGTCGATTTCACTTGGCATCTTCCGATGTCCAGAGCTCTCTGGGCATTTGTTCGTAAACAACTTGACTGGCAGGTCTACCACTGGTTGACGCATCTGTCTGTGAAGACCCATTGCTTTGTTCTCTGTCTCTACCAATAGAAACCTCCAAGACCTGCTTGAGTTGTTGAATAACTATTGGTCCATTCTTTATCACGTCGATCATTTCGTCACTGATGGCTTCTAGGTGGAGCATCATGTTGTTCTTCCATTTCTCATAATTCTCTGGCTTGAGAATTGGGGCGTCACTTAAAGACATCCTGCAGCAAAAACACTAAACAAACAAATCAAGTGTAGGTGAAAAGCAGTTAGTGGGCACTTATCTGGGATCTAGGTTCAGTGTAGAAGGCTTGAGAACCTCCTGCTCTGATACCACTTGTTGGTCCAGATAACGGCAAAGTAAAAGACTAGAGGGGGGGGGGGGGTGAATAGTTTTTTAAAACTTTTGTCGATAAACACAGTTTCTCAGATATATGTGAATATTTCTGATACTTAATTTCAGAGAGCGGAAGACTTTTCCGTGATAAGTGCACGTGCTTAGCAAGATAGGTGTAAATACTTTGCAAGGTAAATAAAGCAAGTAATAAAATGCAGAAAGTAAATGACACAAGTCTTTTTATAGTGGTATCTGAAGGTGGCGTAATCCTTCAACTAATCCACGTCGACCTTTCTCAGACCTAGAATCCACTAAGACAGATAATTGATGTAACCTTACAAAATATCTTCTCTTGATTCCTAATTACACTAGGTTCCCAACCAAGTGTTCCCCCTGAGTTATTCCCCGGCTTTCTCAGCCAAGTACTTGCTGTATTCAGAAACCTTTTGAGCTATTCCTTAGTTTCCCAAACTAGGTACTTCCTATGCTCAGTAACCTTGGAGTTATTCCTTAGTTTCCCAAACTAAGTACTTCCTGACTCCACGCCGATTAAGGTGTTGGTTAAGGTAATTTGTCAGGTGAGCTTCTTTAATAACTTGTTCAGTTATGCAGATAGCTCTATGAATCAAGTATACTTTATACACTTTTCAATGTATGGTATCTTGTTCTTTACTGACCCATGTCTTATGATAAGTGTTCAAGAGAATGAATCTCAGATATGAAATCTTAGTTCAACTCCTTCACAGATAACAATGCTTGTTAAGGATCAGGGCACTTTGAACTTTTGTGCTACTTAGAATCAAGAGCTTTGGTTGCAACAGAAAGCTTGAAGGTAAGTAGTGTGGTTGAGAGAGCTTGTGTGAGAGTATTCAATGCAAGTTCAAGGTGTGTTATGTGTTCTAAGGTGTGTTCTCAAGCAGTCTAAGTGTTGATATTTATAGATGAATTTGAGTGCCGTTTGAATAGTATCCGTTAGGCTTAAATCAAATTCAAACTATTGATATCTGAGTATAGTACTGTAGTACGTTTGTCTTCTTCTTCTTCAGAAGCTACCATTTTTGTTCAGACATTTCTGTCCGCGCATTTATTGCATTGTACTATACTTTGTCCTGTAGTGCCAACGGAACTATGCATGGTATCGGAGATCTTTATACTATCAGATTTCTCTGATGCTTTGCACGTCCTTTTCAAGAGATTATCACAACTCCATACACCACTTGTTGAAACAACTTGTTATAATACATTTCTTTTCAGAAACATAGTTTATGTCCAAGGTATCTGAGTGTAGATATCTGTGGGCACTTTCCTCATCTCAAAAACCTTTTAAATCTCAAATATCTTTTGCAACACTGTTTATTTGAAAACCCTTGTCTTCAGCAATCTTGTGCAGTCTTCAAATCTTCAAATCTGTTGAACTTTTCCTACTGGATGCCTTCTTCTTGGTCTTCTTTAGAGGAATAAAAATTACATTCAGAGACCTAACATCCTATACAAGTTTTGCTAGACTATCATACTTAGTGAGTTTCATCTTTTACAGTGTTCAAGTGAACCAAGAGTACTAACCACCTTTCTGAGCTAAGATAAGTCATTAGGTTGCTGATCAAAATCTAAACAGATATTCCTAACACAAGTACTTCCTGTACTCAGAAACCTCTTTCCTGGAGTTGTTCCTTAGTTTCTCAAACTAAGTACTTCCTGTACTCCACGCCGATTAAGGTGTTGGTTAAGGTAGTTTGTCAGGTGAGCTTTTTTTTACTAACTTGTTCAGTTAAGCAGATAGCTCTATGAATCAAGTATACTTTAATACACTTTTCAATGTATGGTATCTTGTTCTTTACTGACCCAAGTCTATGATAAGTGTTCAAGAGAATGAATCTCAGATATGAAATCTTAGTTCAACTCCTTCACAAATAACAATGCTTGTTTAGGATCACAAGTAAACATCCTAACAAACTAGTCTTCAAGTTTTCAAAATCTTCAAGTCTTCAAAACAGTTCCATGGATCAATCTGAAAATTTCCTATCACCAAACCTTTTGATATCATCAGAGTAGTCATAGAGAAGAGTTCAGACAATCATCTCTGTGTCTCTGGCAAATCCACAGACTTCTTTGTAGGTTTTGCTAGGATTTTTCTTCACAAAATGCTTGACCCACAGATACTTTTCCCATATCCAGGCATGCACAATCTTGATATCTGATAGCTTGAAATAATCATATACGATCCTCAGATATTTGATATCACCCTTGTATTGTTCTTCATCCATGTAGAAGGACTCATAGGGTTCCACAAAAAGTCTGGGCCTTGTGCCTGTTCCAATCAGATTAGGAATTTTGTGAACATCATCTGGCTTTCCATAAGGACATTCATCAGAGAGGTCCTTCTTCATGGCTTTTATCCTGTTGATAACTTCAAAATCCAACCAGTTTTTGATGTGATTGGTGTTAATCAAGAATGGTTTGTCTTTTCTCCATTCCATGAGTTGTTTATGAATTGATTCTGGAAACCTTGAATTCAGCAGTAAATGCTTGAGTTCCAGAATCCAGTGGCCATTTTTCTGATTTATGCACCTGTAGACAGAGGAGTTGTTGTCAGTCTTCACATACTCAATTTTGGCTTCTTCTGGCCTGAGTGGAAGTTGACTTTTTCTCTTTTCAGCTCTTAGTCTATTCCTCCTTTGCCTTGAATTTTCCCTTGAGGGATTGCTTGAAGAGCCACTCTGGATAGACTTGGTATTTCCATATGGTATTTTAGCTGCCAAAGGCTTTGCAGCTATGGGCTCAGATAGGCTATCAACCCTTTTTCTTTTTCTGTGAAGAGGAGCTTCATCTTCATCAGTCTCTTCATCATCATCATCAAGATTAATTCTTGTGAAAGTTTTGCAGCCTTCTTCATTGCCCAGGGATTTGATTTGGCCTTCTTCTTCTTCTTCTTCTTCTTCTTCTTCTTCTTCTTCTTCTTCTTCTTCTTCTTCTTCTTCTCCCTCTTCTTCTTCTTCTTCTTCTTCTTCTTCTTCTTCTTCTTCTTCTTCTTCTTCTTCTTCTTCAGAAGACTCATCAATCGCTCTTACTTGTCTTCTCCTTGGAGCCTTGGTACTCCTTAGAGGTTTCTGTGCCATGGCCCTTGTTACCATTGAAGTTCCTTCAGTTGGTTTCTGTGAAGTAACTACTATTTGCAAAGCAGCTTTACTTGAGGAGGGCTAATTGATTCTGAGTGGTGGCTGGGAAGTTTTCTTATTTCTTCTTCCTCTCTGAGCAGCACCAGCTCCAGATTTCTTCTTATATCCTTCTCCTTCTTCCCATTCCTCCTGACTTTGAGGTCCAGATTTGTACAATCCTTCCCCCTTAGTCATTGTTGGCTGACTAAGTCTCATAAAGGATTCTGAGAGAGACTCAAAATGTCCTTGTAAGTAGTTATAGGCAGTGACCAACTTCTGAAGTTCAGCTTTGAGCTCCTGATTTTGTTTGATAAGTCCATTTTCCTTATCAGTGAGCTCTGCCAATGGGCCTTGAATGGCTTCTGCTTTTCCAGCAGCATAGCTAGCCTCTTCAAAGGCTTTTGCAGCCAAGTTTTGGTCATCATCCCTAACCATGCCTAGGTCTTTCTGAGCAATGACCAAACTGGCTGTCCTCTGAGTGATGAGCTCAGTGAATGTCTTCATTTATGCAGGGACTGATGCAGTGGCGGATTTATCTTGAGAAAACAACTCCTTCTTCAATTTAGCCAGTACTTGATATATGTTCAAGTATTCATTGGAGTTGACATTTGGCAGCTTGCTGAATATTTCAGGGGCAATCAGCTTTCTTTTCAAATGAGAAACCGCTAAGTGTTCATTGCGGTGTTCTGCCAATTTCTTCTCTTCTTCATCATCTGAGTCATCAGCCTAGTGATCTTCATCCTCATGGACATTTTTAAGATTTCTAGTCCAGCAACCATCTCAGAGATGGGCTTCTTTCCTTTCAGAGAGGAGGATGGTATATCTTTTGATGGTGATGCAGCCTTAGCATCATGCTTTTCTTCAGATACTTCTTCAGTATCTAGCTCCTTAGCAATGGCATTTACAGCATCATGGAGCTCTTTGACCTCAGAGTAAGCTACCATTTCTTGTAAGTATTGATCTTGAAGCTGATTAAGCTTATCTCTGGATTTAGCTAGCTCTTCTTCCAGTTGAAGATGGAGCTGTTGTTCTTCTTCCAACAGTTGTTTGAGTTGAGCAGCTCTGGTTTGTGTATTCAATATCTTATGAGTTGTTTCCTCAGAGTGCTCAACTACTTGTTCAGTAGTGTCCTTTTGTTGTTGGGAAGATGGATGGGTAGACTTCTGGAGAGATGGAGGAGGGGATTTTTGTGATGTCCTCTCAGTGTGTTTTTCAGCAACTGAGGCACTCTTTCGCTGTGTAATCCCTCCTGTCCCTGGTGCAGGGGCATCATCATCATCCTTCTTATCATCCTCATCCTTGTGATGGTCAGAAGGAGAATCTTCATAGTCATTCTCATCAGTCTCCTTCTCTTCTTCATCTTCAGAGACCAGATTGATCACTTCTGGAATAGTGATCATTTGCCCATTTACCTCCTCTTGTTCAGAGGGTATGCATTGTAAGGTCTGGGGCAAAGTAGTCTTGAATGCCATCTGCATTCTGGTCTGACCATCTGCCTTCTCAAAAGCTTCTATGAGCTTGTGTTCAGCTTCTTTGATAAAGTCCTTATGCATCATAGTAGCAAAAGAGTACTGCTCTGTTGGGAACATAGCATGGACATAATTCTCCAAGTCAAAAGCTCTGACTCTTCTCAATTGGTGATCAGTCACCTTTGTTAATTCAGTCAGATCTGAGCTTCTGAGCTTTTGCCACTTTCTGAAACACTTGAGATGTTTCTTTAGTGTGTGGTTCTTGAAGAATGTAAGCAGGTCTTCTGTTGAGAATGCAGAAGCCTTTTGCACACTTGTTTGAGCCTGAAAGAAAGAGTTTTGAGTTAGATTCAAAACTTGTGTAGATATCTGAGTATTTGTGTAGTTAGGTTTCTGAGTTACCTGAATGAATACATCAGGCTCAGAGACTTGTACTACTGAGGTAGGGAGCTCCTTAGATATCTTGTTGTGAGGTGGGGACTTGGAAGTCTGGTCCTCATCAACCTTTCTTTCTGCTTGAACCTGAGATTAGAAACATAACACTTAGGAAATTTTATCAAGAAAAAAAAATTTATTGACAAAACAGATATCTGAGAGGTCAATTACCTCCGTTGGAGGCTCAGATACTTGTCTCTCAGAGACTTGTGCAGTCTCTAGAATCTTTTCTTGTGATGAAGGCCTTGATGCCTCATCAATTTCCATATGTTGTGAGGATTGAGTGGGCAATTCCTCAGCAACTTCTACTTCTTTTTGAACCTGTTAAGTAGAATGTGTTAGTTTGAGAAAAATGAACAGAGATTTGTTCGTTGAAGAATATAGATATCTGAATGAAATACCTTCTCTGCAGAAGGTTCAGATACTTGTTCCTCAGAGACGTTGGAAGTCTCTGGATTCTTCTCTGAAGAGATAGACTTTTCAGTCTCTTCATTCTTCTTCTCAGTTGGAGCCTATAGAAATAAACACTTATTAATCAAGTGTATAAAGTACATATCTGAGTTATATCTTAAGGAATTATTTTCTACCTGTGAGACAGGCTCCTGTTCCTTAAGTGGTGAGGCTATGGAAGCCTCCTTCTCAGATTCTGAGGTAAGCTTTGCAGCTTCCTCTTGTTGTTGTGTTTCTAAATCAGCCTGTAACAAAGAAATTATAATAAGTAACAAGATTTAGGCATAAGTTATCACAAGTAAAGAGTTAAACCATTTAGCTACCTGAGCAATGTCAGGCTGATTGGTCTCTGGAACTTGTGAAGTTTCCATGCGTTGGTCTTGTTGTTCTTGGACCACTTCTTTGCTGGAAGTTTCAGGTACTTCAGACCTTTCCTAAGTATGCAACTTAGTTGCCTCCCCTGGTTGATCATTCTGAGTAGATGTCTCAGTTTGATCTCTCTCATTGAGTTGGGGAACCTGCTCTTTTGCAGGATTTTCTTCAGCAATGAAAGATGTTGGTATATGTAACTCAAGTACCATTTCAGCAGTATCCACATCTAGCTGTTGTGGTTGTTGTGCTTGAGACGGACTTTTGAGTGCTGAGGCAGTGGAAGTATCCTCCAACACTAGTGTATCACTCATCAGAGCATCTTCAATATGCTTCGGTCTTTCCTGTTCTGATGGTGTAATTTGTCCAGTGACCTTGGACACAGTTGCTTCTTCAACAACCTTTGAAACAGATGCTTGTTCAGCAACCTGTGGTGTAGGTTCTTCTTCAGATACCTCTACACTAGTTACTTTTTCAGTAACCTTAGCCCTTTTTGATTTCTCTAGGGCTTGAGAGATGACTAAATCATCATCTTCATCATCAGAGCTCTCATCAACATTAGGAACTGATTGGTCCATAATCCCTGCGGTTTCTGCAGATAGGGCTTGGTATCTATCACTACTTTCTTTAGCAGCATTGATAAGTTCATCAGCAAAGCTTTCGGCAGTGGTTTTGACATTTCTGAAAGCACTTTCTCTTGCTGAGTCTACTTGTTCAGTAGTCGATACCTCTTTTGCAGAATTGATGAGTTCATCTGCAGCGGCGGCAGGTATCTGGGAATCGACAACCACAATGGGTGTGTCTTCTGCTTTGCCAGCAGACTTCTTTCATGAAGTTCTGGGCTTTTTGGTCGCAACCTTTCCCTCAGATACCTCTTCAGTCTTTCGCTTCTTGGAACCTTTCTGAGATCCAGTAACCTTTTTCATCAAGTTTGTATACTCATATTTGTAGAGTAGGTTACTGTTGGCTATGTCATCCTTCTCTCTTAGCTCAATGCCAAGCTTCTCCAGCAAGTAGCATATCTTTAGACCATAGCTCACTGTGGCCTTTGTCTCAGCAAGTCCCTTAGCGATTTTAGGCTCAAAGCCTTGAATCTTCTTCACAAACTTCATAAAGGCGTACTTGCCCCAATTGAAAGGGTTTTCCAGCCTTTTGTCTTGTTGTTGCAACAAGAACATCATCATCCAGCGTTGTTGGCTTATCTGGTCAGCACCTCCTTGTAGACCATCAAAGCATCTGTGAAAAATGCATGCCAACACATCCCAGTGAACTAACAGATGTCTGGTTCTGATGTTAGCAAGCTTGAAATCAGTGGGTGTATCTTGTTTATCAGTGTCACACACACCACTGTAAAGCTCTTTTACACCTTCAAGGAGATCTTCATCCTTGGTGTTTATTTCAAAATCCTTTCCAAGATTTTGAAGATCAAACAACTTACAGAAAGTTGTTAAGTCCAAAAGGATTTCCTTTCCTTGGACCTTTGTCTTTACAGACACTATTGCAGTGCCTTCAGAAACACAGGATATAATCATGGAGTTGTTATAGAATTCTAATACATCCAGTGATGAAACTCCACTGGGAAGAGCAGATAGAAAACCCTTGATTTGTGCCTTTTCAAGCATGTCAAGAATTAGTTTCCTATCGGCTTGGTTTTCAACAGCAGCCGTGAGGTACTCCTCAATCATGGCACCACCCCAAATCCTCCTGTGATTTGAAGTCCAATGATCGGGATTAAAGTCTCCTACCAATCGATTGTTCACTATAACCAACTCTGGTGCTTGCTTTTCAGAAGTACCAGTGGTAGAAGATTGGGATTTCTGGGTAGACGAACTCTTAGGAGCCATCTCTTTATGAGTATGATGATATCTGGCCCTACAAGTCCAGGTAAGAAAATAGACATTCTTCTTCGACCACTTATTGATGAACTGAAGACGTTATGGACTAATGCTGCGGTTACTTGGGATTGTATCAAACAAGAGAATTTTCTGATGAAAGTTGTTGTCCTCTGGACGATCAATGACTTTCCTGCTTACGGAATGTTGTCAGGTTGGAGTACCCATGGGAGGTTGGCGTGCCCATACTGTCAAGGTGCCACTGATGCATTTCGTCTTAAACACGGAATGAAACCTTGTTGGTTTGACTGTCACAGAGCTTTTCTCCCACGCAATCATCCCTTGAGGTACAATACTGTAGATTTCAAGTTAGGTAATATTGTCGAAAAGGTCATGCCAGAAAGAAAGAGACCAGCCCAAAATAAAAGAAAACTTGATGAACTAGGAGATATTGATTTACACGACGAGAATGCACAATATCCAGGGTACGGGAGAGATCATAACTGGTTTAAAATTCTGATACTTTCAGAGCTCCCATACTACTTCACACTTCTTGTGCCTCACAATTTGGATCTGATGCATTGTACAATGAACTTCTTTTGCAACATCTTGCATACAACTATGGATGCAGGGAAATCTTCCAAGGACAACAAGAATGCGCGTTTGGACTTAGTGATGCACACTGGAAGACAAAGTTTGTTCATGTCAAGCCCCACTGCGAAAAAGAAGATGACGGCTACATACACATTGACTCTAAAACAAAAGAGAGCAGTGTGTAAATGGATCAAAGAGCTTCGTTTTCTGGATGGACATGTTTCGAACTTGCAGAGTAATGTGAAAGTAGAGGATCACAAGATTACTGTATTGAAAACCCATGATTGTCATGTGTTCATGCAACGACTGGTTCCAATAGCTTTCAAAGAATTCTTGCCAGACGTCATATGGGAAGCATTGGTAGAGGTAAGCAATGCATTTCGACAAATATGTGGTAGTGTCATAAGTGTGTCAGAAATGGATGCCTTGGGGGAAAAAGTTGTCGAGATTATGTGCAAGCTCGAAATGATTTATCATCCTGCTTTCTTTGATTGTATGGAACACCTACTTATTCACTTACCATATGAGGCTCGTGTATGCGGGCCTGTCTTCTACTGTTGGATGTATCCGTTCGAGAGGTATACAAATGTTTCTATTAAATATTTTGAATTGACTGATAATAATTAGACCTCACAGTTACTGATGAAATACTTATTTTCGCAAAAAATTGGCTATACTCAAGAGAATGGCCAGACAAAAGAACAGGTTGGAGGGTTCCATGTGTGAGGCGTACTTGATGCGGGAAATTGTTCATTTTTGCGAGTACTTCTTCGGTGATGATGAACAAGGAAATGCAGTTACTAGACTAAGACGACACATTTGTTATCATAAAAAATAACGTTACTTGTTATCAAAAAAATATTAATGTTTTCATTATAAATGTTTATATTATTTTCAAAATAAGTATATTTAATTAGAACATCAAATTTATTTAGTTACATACCATAAATTATCAATAATATCACATGTTTAACTTCAATCAATTGAATCATCATAAATTAATTATTACGATCTACATAATTGATGAATTAATTTATATCAACAAAACTAATTTATAATGATACATAGATACATACATCATCAACAATACATATCGGTCACTATACATATATACATACATACCTTCTACTTGAAATAAGTACGTATGTATAATTATCAATATGTACAAATTGAAATATTTATGACAGCTAGCTTTAACTAATAGTTTTTTTTAATAAATAAATAATTTAATAACAGTTGGCTGTCAAAAACATTGGGGTTTATTATTGGAAATCTATTATTGACAGCTATCTGTAACATGTCGCTATAAAAAACATTGGGGTCAAATAATGAAAATCCATTATTGACAGCCCCCTGTCAATAATGATATATTTTTTTATTCCACACGCATGGTGGAGCCCAAGTATCATTTTCTTACAACTAGCTGTTAATATTTATGAATTTAGCTGTTACAATTCAATTGTTATTTTGACAGCCAACTAGCTGTCAAAACAAAGCTGTCATTTTATTTTGGTTTTTGTTGGTCCAGATAACGACAAAGTAAAAGACTAGAGGGGGGGGGGGGTGAATAGTCTTTTAAAACTTTTGTCGATAAGCACAGTTTCTCAGATATCTGTGAGGATATCTGATACTTAATTTCAGAGAGCGGAAGACTTTTCTGTGATAAGTGCACGTGCTCAGCAAGATAGGTGTAAATACTTTGCAAGGTAAATAAAGTAAGTAATAAATGCAGAAAGTAAATAACACATGTCTTTTTATAGTGGTATCTGAAGGTGGCGTAATCCTTCAACTAATCCACTTCGGCCTTTCTCAGACCTAGAATCCACTAAGACAGATAATTGAGGTAACCTAACAAGTATCTTCTCTCGATTCCTAAATACACTAGGTTCCCAACCAAGTGTTACCCCTGAGTTATTCCCCGACTTTCTCAGCCAAGTTGTTGGTCTAGATAACGGCAAAGTAAAATACTAGACGGGAGGGGGGGGGGGTGAATAGTCTTTTAAAACTTTTGTTGATAAACACGGTTTCTCAGATATCTGTGAAGATTTCTGATACTTAATTTCAGAGAGCGGAAGACTTTTCTGTGATAAGTGCACGTGCTTAGCAAGATAGGTGTAAATACTTTGCAAGGTAAATAAAGCAAGTAATAAAATGCAGAAAGTAAATGACACAAGTCTTTTTATAGTGGTATCTGAAGGTGGCGTAATCCTTCAACTAATCCACTTCGGCCTTTCTCAGACCTAGAATCCACTAAGACAGATAATTGATGTAACCTTACAAATATCTTCTCTTGATTCCTAATTACACTAGGTTCCCAACTAAGTGTTCCCCCTGAGTTATTCCCCGGCTTTCTCAGCCAAGTACTTCCTGTACTCAGAAACCTTTTGAGCTATTCCTTAGTTTCCCAAACTAAGTACTTCCTATGCTCAGTAACCTTGGAGTTATTCCTTAGTTTTCCAAACTAAGTACTTCCTGTACTCCACGCCGATTAAGGTGTTGGTTAAGGTAATTTGTCAGGTGAGCTTCTTTAATAACTTGTTCAGTTATGCAGATAGCTCTATGAATCAAGTATACTTAATACACTTTTCAATGTATGGTATCTTGTTTTTTACTGACCCATGTCTTATGATAAGTGTTCAAGAGAATGAATCTCAGATATGAAATCTTAGGTCAACTCCTTCACATATAACAATGCTTGTTAAGGATCAGGACACTTTGAACTTTTGTGCTACTTAGAATCAAGAGCTTTGGTCGCAACAGAAAGCTTGAAGGTAAGTAGTGTGTTTGAGAGAGCTTGTGTGAGAGTATTCAATGCAAGTTCAAGGTGTGTTCTGTGTTCTAAGGTGTGTTCTCAAGCAGTCTAAGTGTTGATATTTATAGATGAATTCGAGTGCCGTTTGAATAGTATCCGATAGGCTTAAATCAAATTCAAACTATTGATATGTGAGTATAGTACTGTAGTACGTTTGTCTTCTTCTTCAGAAGCTACCGTTTTTGTTCAGATATTTCTGTCCGCGCATTTAATGCATTGTACTATACTTTGTCCTGTAGTGCCAACGGAACTATGCATGGTATCAGAGATCTTTATACTATCAGATTTCTCTGATGCTTTGCACGTCCTTTTCAAGAGATTATCACAACTCCAGATACCACTTGTTGAAACAACTTGTTTAATACATTTCTTTTCAGAAATATAGTTTATGTCCAAGGTATCTGAGTGTAGATATCTGTGGGCACTTTCTTCGTCTCAGAAACCTTTTAAATCTCAGATATCTTTTGCAACACTGTTTATTTAAAAACGCTTGTGTCTTCAAGATATGTGGTCAAAGGTATCTGAAAACCCTTGTCTTCAGCAATCTTGTGCAGTCTTCAAATCTTCAAATCCGTTGAACTTTTCCTGCTGGATGCCTTCTTCTTGGTCTTCTTTAGAGGAACAAAAATTACATTCAGAGACCTAACGTCCTATACAAGATTTTCTAGACTATCATACTTAGTGAGTTTCCTCTTTTACAGTGTTCAAGTGAACCAAGAGTACTAACCACCTTTCTGAGCTAAGATAAGTCATTAGGTTGCTGATCAAAATCTAAACATGTATTCCTAACAAATTTCCCCCATTTTGATCAGTCAACGATGACTATCTGACCTATTACAAATCTGGATGAGGAAACAATTCACCACTTAATCATTTCTTATGATCTTTCAATTCATATAATTAAGTGCAGAAAGTAAACATCAACCAAATCACAAGGCGTGATCTTTGCTGACAAGTTATCTTTTATAGATTGATATCTGAGAGTAGGTTCATCAGATATGTTACAATGAAAGTTCAGATAACTTTTACACGATAAAACAACAATAATGTACAGTCAACAAGATACAAAAATTACATAGTAAATTAGGACAACAGGAGTAACCAAGCTCCAAGTGAACATCCTAACAAACTAGTCTTCAAGTCTTCAAAATCTTCAAGTCTTCAAAACAGTTCCATGGATCAATCTGCAAATTTCCTATCACCAAACCTTTTGATATCATCAGAGTAGTCATAGAGAAGAGTTCTGATAATCATCTCTGTTTCTCTGGCAAATCCACAGACTTCCTTGTAGGTTTTGGTGGGATTCTTCTTGGCAAATTGTTTGACCCACAGATACTTTCCCCATTTCTAGGCATGCTCGATTATGATATCTGATAGTTTGAAGTATTCATAAATGATCTTCAGATATTTGATGTCACCCTTGTATTGATCTTCAGTCAAGTAGAAGGACTCATGGGGTTCCACAGCAAGTCTTGCTCTTGTGCCTGTTCCATTGATGTTGGGAATTCTGTGTACATCATCTGGCTTTCCATAAGGACATTCATCAGATAGGTCCTTCTTCATGGCTTCTATTCTCTTGATAACTTCAAAATCCAACCAGGCTTTGATGTGGTTGGTGTTAATCAAGATTGGCTTGTCTTTTCTCCATGCCATGAGTTGTTTATGGATTGGTTCTGGAAATTTTGAATTTACCAGTAGATGCTTAAGTTCCAGAATCCAGTATCCATTCTTCTGATTAATGCACCTGTAGACAGATGAGTTGTTGTCAGTCTTCACATACTCAATCTTGGCTTCTTCAGGCCAGAGTGGTAGTTAAAGTTTTCTTTCTTCAGCTCTCAGCCTGTTCCTCCTTTGTCTTGAATTCTCCCTTGGGGGATTGCTTGAAGAACCACCCTGGATTGACTTGGTATTTCCAGAGGGTGTTTTAGTTGCCAAAGGCTTTGCAGCTATGGGCTCAGTTAGGCTATCAATTTTTCTTTTTCTGTGAAGAGGAGCTTCATCTTCATCAGTTTCTTCATCATCATCATCAAGATTAACTCTTGTGAAAGTTTTGCAGCCTTCTTCATTGACCTGAGATTTGATATGGCCTTCTTCTTTTTTCTTCAGAAGACTCTTCAATCCCTTTTACTTGTCTTCTCCTTGGAGCCTTGGTACTCCTTGGAGGTCTTTTTGCCATGGCCCTTGTTACCATTGTTGTTTCTTCAGTTGGTTGCTGGGAAGTAGCTACTATTTGCAAAGCAACTTGACTTGATGAGGGCTCATTTATTCTGAGTGGTGGCTGTGAAGTTTTCTTGTTTCCTCTTCCTTTCTGAGCAACACCAACTCTAGATTTCTTCTTTCCTTCCCCCTGATCTTGAGGTCAAAATCCTTCCCCCTTAGTCATTGTTCACTGACTAAGTACCACAAAGGATTCTGAGAGAGACTCAAAATTCCCTTGCAAGTAATGGTAGGTATTAACCAACCTCTGAAGTTCAGCCTTGAGCTCCTGATTTTGTTTGATAAGTCCATTTTCTTTATCAGTGAGCTCTGCCAATGGGCCTAGTATGGCATCTGCTTTACCAACAGTGTAACTTGCCTCATGAAAAGCTTTTTCAGCTAATGACACATCATCGTCCCTTACCATTCCCATATCCTTCTGAGCAAGAACCATACTGGTTGTTCTCTGAGTTATGAGCTCAGTGAATTTCTTCATATCTGAGGGGACGGAGGCAATTACGTCTTTGTTTTGTGAAGACAACTCCTTTTTAAGATGTGCCAAAACTTGGTATCTATTCATGAATTCTTGGGAATGGACATTTGGCAGTTTGTTGAAAACTTCAGGAGCAATTTGCTTCCTTTTCAGATGAGAAACCGCTAAGTGTACATTGCGGTGTTCTGCAAAGTCTTGTCTTCTTCATCATCTGAGTCATCAGCCCAGTGATTTTCATCCATTTTCAAGATTTTCTAGTCCAACAACCATCTCAGAGATGGGCTTCTTTCCTTTCAGAGAGGAGGATAGTATATCTTTTGAAGGTGATGCAGCCTTAGAACCATGCTTTGCTTCAGATGCTTCTTCAGTATATAGCTCCTTAGTAATGGCATGTACAGCATCCTGGAGCTCTTTGACCTCAGAGTAAGCTACCATTTCTTTCAATTATTGATCTTGAAGCTGATTATGCTTATCTCTGGATTTAACTAGCTCTTCTTCTAGTTGAAGATGGAGCTATTGTTCTTTTTCCAACAGTTGTTTGAGTTGAGTAACTTTGGCTTGTGCATCCACTATTTTCTGAATGTTTTCCACAGAGTGCTCAACTACTTTTTCAGCAGTGTCTTTTTGTTGAGGAGATGGATGTGTAGACTTCTGACGAGATGGAGGAGGGAAATTTTGTGAAGTCCTCTCAGTGTGCTTTTCTGCAACTGAGGCATTGTTTCCTTGTGCAATTCCACCTATCCCTGGTGCAGGGGCATCATCATCATCCTTTTTGTCATCCTCATCCTTGTGATGGTCAGAAGGAGGTTCTTCATAATCATTCTCATAAGTCTCTCTTCTTCATCTTCAGAGACCAGATTGATCACTTCTGGAATAGTGACCATTTGCCCATTTACTTCCTCTTGCTCAGAGGGTATAACTTGGAGTGTCTTGGGCAAGACTGGCTTGAAAGCCATCTGTAATCTGGTCTGACCATCTGCCTTTTTGAAGGCTTGCACCAATTTGTGTGCCACTTCCTTGGAAAAATCCTTATGCATTAAGGTCGCAACCTGATATTGTTCAGTAGAGAACATTGCATGGATGTAGTTTTCCAGGTCAAGAGCTAGTGCTCGTCTTGTTGGTTGATCTGTGATTCTGAGTATTTCAGAGAGATCAGAGCACCTTAACCTCTGCCATTTCTTGAAGCATTGAATATGCTTTGGCAAGGTATGCGTCTTGAAGAAGGGAAGAAGGTTCTCATAGTCATCATTTGACTCCTTCTTGGCACTACTTTGAGCCTGAAAGAGAGTTTTGAGTTAGTTTCAAAACTTGTGTAGATATCTGGGTTTTAGAGTAGCAAGTATCTGTGTTACCTGTGCAACAGCAACAGGCTCAGAAGGTTGGACTAAAGAGGTTTCAGGTGCCTCAGATATATTGGTGTGAGAAGGAGACTTGGTAGTCTGATTCTCAGCATCCTCTCTTTCTTTTTGAACCTGAGATTAAAAAAATAATCATAACACTTAGAAATTTATCAGGAGAGAAACACTTTAGACAACTTGATATCTGAGATGTCATTTACCTCCATAGTAGGAGGCTCAGATACTTGTCTCTCAGAAACTTGTACAGTTTTTGGTATTCTCTCTGGTGATGAAGGTTTGGTGGCCTCGTCAATTTCCATTGGTTGAGGGGATTGAGTGGGCAATGCCCCAACAAATTCTACTTCTGTTTGAGCCTATGAGTAGAAAGTGTTAAGTATTTAGAAAAATGATCAGAGTATTATGATGAAGAGTATGGATATCTGAGATAAATACCTTCTCTATAGAAGGCTCGGATACTTGTTCCTCTGAGACTTTGTGAGTCTCTGGTTGATTCTCTGACGAGTTAGGCTTTTCAGCCTCATCATTTTACTTCTCAGTTGGAGCCTATTAGAAACAAACACTTTAGTATTATTCATATGTATAAAGCATATATCTGAGATGTTATATCTTAAGGAACTTTCTTCTACCTGCGAGACAGGCTCCTGTTCCTTAAGTGGTGAGGCTATGGAAGCCTCCTTCTCAGATTCTGAGGCAAGCTTTCCAGCTTCCTCTTGTTCTTGTGTTTCTAATTCATCCTGTAACAAAGAAATTTTATTAAATAACAAGATTAACAGACATAAAAATATCACAAGTGAAGAGTTAAACCATTCAACTACCTGAGCAGTGTCAGGCTGATTGGTCTCTGGAACTTGTGACCCTTCTATGCCTTGGTCTTGTTGTTCCATTTCAGCTTCTTTGTTTGAAGTTTCAGGTACTTCAGACCTTTCCTGAGTGTGCAACTCAGTTGCCTCCCCTGGTTGATCATTCTGAGCAGGCGTCTCAGTTTGATCCCTCTCTAGGAGTTGGGGAACCTGCTCAATTGTAGGATTTTCTTCAGCATATTGCATTGCTGGTATGTCGAAATGGAGTTCATTGACCATTTCATCAACCACTTGTGGCTGTTGTGGTTGTGGTTGTTGTGGTTGTCTGGAAGCAGAAGTTTGAGCATTTGAGAGCTCTTCCAGATTTTTAAGTGTGGTGTTGACATCAGCATCTACCAACACTAGTTCACCACTCATCAGGGCTTCTTGAAGTTGTTTATACGTGACTTTCCCTGATGGTGTGTTGGCACCAACAACCTTTGCTATAGGTGCTTGCTCAGCAACCTTTGAGCTAGTTGCTTTTCCAGCAACCTTGGACCTTTTGTTCCTCTTTCCCTTTGCCTTGGTTACTTTTCAGCAACCTTGGGGGCTGGGATTTTCTCCTCGTCCGATTCGTCATCGAAATCTGGAACAGAGTTATCAACAATCCCTGCTGCTTCTGCAGAGAGAGTTTGAAGTTTCTCACTGCTTTTATCAGCATTGATAAGTTCATCAACAAGGCTTTTGGCAGTAATTTTAACATTTCTGAAAGCACTTTCTCTTGCTGAGTCTACTTGTTCAGTAGTCGATACCTCTTTTGCACCATTGATGAGTTCATCTGCATTTATGAGTTCGTCTGCAGCGGCGGCAGGTATCTGGGAATCGACAACCACAATGGGTGTGTCTTCTGATTTGCCAGCAGACTTCTTTCGTGAAGTTCTGGGCTTTTTGGTCGCAATGGAACCTTCAGATATCTCATCAGTCTTTTGTTTCGTGGAACTTTTCTGAGATGCAGTAACCTTTTTCATCATGTTTGTATACTCATATTTGTAGAGTAGGTTACTATTGGCAATGTCTGCCGTCTCTCTGAGCTCAATGCCAAGGCATTCCAGTAAGTAGCATATTTTCAGTCCATAGCTTACTGTGGCTTTTGGCTCAGCAAGGCCCTTAACGATTTTAGGCTCAAAGCCTTGTATCTTCTTCAAAAATTTCATGAAGGCGTACTTCCCCTAATTAAAAGGGTTTTCCAGCCTTTTGTCTTGTTGACTCAACAAGAACATCATCATCCAGCGTTCTTGGCTTATTTGGTTAGCACCTCCTTGTAGACCATCGAAGCATCTATGAAGGATACATGCCAACACATTCCTGTGGACCAAAAGATATCTGGTCCTTATGTCAGCAAGCTTAAAGTCGATGGGTGTGTCTGGTTTGTCAAGATCACACACATCACTATATAGTTGCTTCACACCTTCAAGGAGATCTTCATTGTTGGTCCAGAAAACGGCAAAGTCAAAGACTAGAGGGGGGGGGGGGGGGTGAATAGTCTTTTAAAACTTTTGTCGATAAACACAGTTCCTCAGATATCTGTGAAGATATCTGATACTTAATTTCAGAGAGCGGAAGACTTTTCTGTGATAAGTGCACGTGCTCAGCAAGATAAGTGTAAAACTTTGCAAGATAAATAAAGCAAATAATAAACTGCAGAAAGTAAATAACACAAGGCTTTTTATAGTGGTATCTGAAGGTGGCGTAATCCTTCAACTAATCCACTTCGGCCTTTCTCAGACCTAGAATCCACTAAGACATATAATTGATATAACCTTACAAATATCTTCTCTTGATTCCTAATTACACTAGGTTCCCAACCAAGTGTTCCCCCTGAGTTATTCCCCGGCTTTCACAGCCAAGTACTTCCTGTACTCAGAAACCTTTGAGCTATTCCATAGTTTCCCAAACTAAGTACTTCCTGTACTCCACGCCGATTAAGGTGTTGGTTAAGGTAGATTGTCAGGAGAGCTTATTTAATAACTTATTCAGTTATTCAGATAGCTCTATGAATCATGAATACTTAATACACCTTGTAATGTATGGTATCTTGTTCTTTACTGACCCAAGTCTATGATAAGTGTTCAAAAGAATGAAACTCAGATATGAAATCTTAGTTCACCTCTTTCACAAATAACAATGCTTGTTAAGGATCAGGACACTTAGAACTTTTGTGCTACTTAGAATCAAGAGCTTTGGTCGCAACAGAAAGCTTGAAGATAAGTAGTGTGCTTGAGAGAGCTTTTGAGAGTATTCAATATAAGTTCAGTTATCTAAGGTGTTCAGTGTGTGTTCTCAAGCAGTCTAAGTGTTGATATTTATAGATGAATTTGAGTGCCGTTTGAATAGTATCCGTTAGGCTTAACTCAATTTCAAACTATTGATATCTGAGTATAGTACTGTAGCAGGTTTGTCTTCTTTTTCAGAAGCTACCGTTTTTGTTCAGACATTTCTGTCCGCGCATTTAATGCACTGTACTATACTTTGTCCTGTAGTGCCAACGGAACTATGCACGCTTTCTGAAGCTTTGCACGTCCTTTTCCAGAGATTATCACATCTCCAGATACCACTTGTTAAGAATATATTGTTTCCCGGAAACATAATCTTTATTCAAGGTATCTAAGTGTAGATATATGTGGGCACTTTTCCTCGTTTCAGAAACCTTTTATTTCTCAAATATATCTTGTAACACTGTTTATTTAAAAACGCTTGTGTCTTCAAGATATCTGGTCATAGGTATCTGAAAAACCTTTGTCTTCAGCAATCTTGTGCAGTCTTCAAGTCTTCAAAAATTGTTGAACTTTTCTTGCTGGATGTCTTCTTCTTGGTCTTCTTCAGAAAATAAAAATTACATTTCGAGACCTAACATCCTATACAAGATTTTGCTAGACTATCATACTTAGTGTGTTTCCTCTTTTATAGTGTTCAAGTGAACCAAGAGTACTAACCACCTTTCTGAGCTAAGATAAGTCATTAGGTTGCTGATCAAAATCTAAACAGATATTCCTAACAAATTTCCCCCATTTTGATCAGTCAACGATGACTATCCGACCTATTACAAAATGAACTCCTCTCTCATACACAGACCAGGTGGCAAGTTGTATGGAGAGATGAAAACTGTCCAACAAGTGTATGCGAGTCCGGTACTGTCATTTGGACAAAATCCGTCCGTGCAAAGACCAATACACACATTACGAGCCTCAGTTACGAAATCCCGATACGCCTGATCAAAACTTTTCCATGCCTCGCTTTGTGCAGGGTGAACCATTTTATCTGACGATCCTTGGCAATTCGTATGCCATGTCATGTGCTCTGCTGTTTTCCGTGACATATACAACCTCTGCAGACGATGCGTAATCGGAAAGTACCACAACTTTTTTAATGGGACTTCTGTTTTAGTCCATACCCCTGTTTGGTTCCAATGCCATTTTATGATTTTTTATTTAAAAAAATCCATCTGAAATGATTTTGGTTCCAAAATTTTTAAAACCCCGCTAAAATTACAATTTGGTCAAAATCCATCTTTTTCACTCAATTCTCTTCTCCTCTTGTCAAAATCTTGGGCGCCTAAATTCTCTTCTCCTCTTGTCAAAACCCTAGTGCCCACAATATCACTTATGCTCAAACTTTCATCGCCTCCCTCTCTCGCCGGAGCCGCTTCCATTGCCACCACCACCACCAAAAATCCCACCGCCATACGATTCCACCTAAATTTCGCCCAACCACCGCTCTGTCGCCCAAAGCCACCGCCTCCGACCTCCTCTCCGTCCTCGGTACACCTAGACAAGCTCGTTCCGTATTCCAATTGTCTGTCCGACTCATTTCGTTATGAGGACTTCTCATTTGTATCACGTAGCTTTTTTGAGAACGAGACCCGACTGGAACCCAGGAGTTTCCATTGCCTGCCTAGAGACTCAGCTTATAGCGAGAAGCAGAATTCCAGTCTCTTCGAATTCTGATGTAAAAATCGGCAAGGTCAGCTTATTCCATTTCTATTTTTTTCTTCTTTATGTCTCTTTCTATCCTTGTGTAATGTCTAAACTGAATTGTTATTTTTCAATGAACTTTGGCTCTAATTGATTCGAATTTCGAAGTGAGTTTATCTGTTGTCTGTTGAAATGATTATTCTGAAAATCATAAAGAGAGTGTTTGGTATAGAGAATTTTTATTAAATACTTTTAATTTAGTTTTACAGATTTAAATTCGTAGCCAAACACTCCAAAAGTTTGTTTAGTGAGGCAAATGGAGTAATATTAATTCGTGGGACACAATCGATATGGGTGGTTAGTTTGCTTTTCGGTGATGTGAGTGGCATGCGCCTCTAGGAAAGGAATAGATTGCAAACTCAATTTTAGTTGGCATGCGCCTCTTGAAATGATTACCGACTTAAACTCCATTTCTAACCTCTCTTTTCACTCGATTTCAATCTCATTAGCATCACTAGAATAATGTATTGTATAATCATGGATTGTTATGTAATAATATGCATATGATACTTGATGAATGTACATTCACCTCCCTAGGCCTAGAACTGGTTGGTCAAATAACCATGGTTTAGGTTATTGATAGGTTTTTTTTTTTTTCAAAATCATTTCATCTCTTCTCCAATCTCACAGCCGTCGTCACTACTCACTCAGCTCACGACCCAGTCTCTGCAACTCGCCTTCGTGTCACTTGCCACAGCTCTTTCTCACTTGCAACTCGCCTTCGTCTCTGGCTCTTTGCTACTCTGTCGTGCCGCCATGAACTTCGATCCCAGATCTCGTCATTAATTCCATACTCAATTCGAACAGGTTTGTAGAAATTGCCTTATCTTTCGTTCTTGATTTCGTTTTGGACTTGAAATTTCGTCTTGATTTCGTTAATTCCATACTCAATTCGGACTTGAAATTTCATTCTTGATTTCGTCTTGATATGGGTCTACATTGTGATCGATGTTAGTATGTTGTTTGATGTTAGCGTGTCTTGATTTCTTCTTGATATTTCGTACATTGATTTCATAATTGTTTATTGTTGTGTTGTGAAATTTCGTCTTGTTTATTGTTCGATGCTAGCTAGTAGTTTTTTCTGAGCGAGGGCAGTATTCAACAGAGTGTTGCTCGTTTTGCGTACTGTGTTCTATTCTTGTTCTTGGTTTTGTAATTGGTATTCTATTTTAATACTATATTGTTTTTGTTTGTTTAGGAGTAACACTACATGTCTACCTCTCAAAGTGAAATAGAACAAACTGCGGAACAACCTCCTAATGTTCCACCGCCAACAACAGTGCCAAGACCTAGGACTAAACGCTTGAGGTCAATTGTGTGGGATCATTTTGTGAAGGTAACAGATGGTAGTGGGGTTATAACAAATGCACAGTGCAATCATTACAAGAAATTGTTTGCTTGGCACAATAGATGTGGAACTAGCACGCTAAGGAACCATATTAATTGTCCTTGTTCAGTATTTACACTCCCGAGTGCTTCCAACACTCATTATAGGAGCCCTAGAGCAGAGTTTAGATTTGACCAGTTGACGAGTATAACAGATTTGACAATTGCAGTGATCAAGCATAATTATCCTTTTAATATTGGAGAACATGAGTTCTTTGAGCATTTTTGCATGGGACTTAATCCAAACTTCAAGTTACCATAAAAAAAATACCATCAAAGCGGATGTATTGTGTGTTTTCATGGAGGAAAAAGAGAAGGTCTTTCGTATGTTGGATAATCTGCGTTTCAAGATTGCTTTGACTACTGATATCTAGACATCAGATCATTCCAATAAGGCATACTGCTGTCTCACAACCCATTTCATAGATGGTGATTGGGTATTGCAGAAGAAGATCCTTGCATTCAAGTTGCTCGACTACCCTCACGATGGTCAGAAAATATTCAGTTTCATTAGAGATCAGATGCTAGAGTAGAACATCGATGGGAAGATTAGCTCGGTTGTTGTGGACAATGAAAGTGCTAATTACTCTATGATGACCAAGTTGAAAGAGTGGTATCTAGAACATTCCACCCTTCCATTTGATGGGGATCTCATGCATGTACGTTGTAGTGCCTATATCTTGAACCTCGTTCTTCAGGATGGTTTAGCTGTGCTAAGGGAGCTGATTGATGATATACGTCAGAGTGTCAGATACTTGGATCGATCTCCTTTGGCTACGAGTAAATTTGGCTTGGCAAAGGCTCATTGTGGACTCGAGAACTTGAGGTCGGTGGCCATGGATGTGCCCACGCGATGGAATTCGACCTTTGAGTTGTTGGAGACGGCTATACCTCTGAGGCTTGCATTTGTTCGTTTGCATCGGTTGGATACTAGTTATCGTTGGCTACCATCACCTGAATCATGGAATCTTGCTATACTCGTTGTTGAATATCTGAGAGCATTTGCTCATGCTATGAAGCACTTTAGTGGAAGTAAATATCCAACTGCTAACATTTTCTTCCCGGATATGAGTGACATTAAGCTCAAACTGATTGAGTGGGTAAGAAGTGACAATGCTGATGTATCTCAGATGGAGGCTAGGATGAAGGATAAGTTCGACAAATACTAGGATGAGTGTATCTTTGTTTTGGCAATCGCAGTCGTGTTCGATCCTAGATACAAAATGTTTATTGTGAGGTACTTCTACTCGGAGATTTATAGTGTTGATTCAGACTCTTACATAATTAGAGTTCAGGAGATAATAGAGATATTGTACTTGCAATATGGTGGACAAGTTGACTCACCGAGCTCTAACATTGTTGCTCCAAGTCCTGGTGAAGAATCAAACAATATTCTTAGGTTTAGCCAATGGTATGCAGCTTCCCACACTTCTTCAGCTTCAAGGTCAGAATTGTATGTGTACTTAATTGAGCCTTTGCATTCGACTGGTGAACTTGATGTATTAAACTGGTGGGAGGTAAACAACGCCCGATTTCCTATCTTGGCAAAGCTTGCTCGTGATATATTGGCTATTCCAGCAACTACTGTTGCGTCAGAATCTGCATTTACTGTTGGTGGTTGTGTCATTGACGAATGACGTTCTAGATTGAGTGCGACATCCGTGGAAGCGTTGATATGTGCCAACGATTGGATTCCCCCAATTAAGCAAAAACGTAACTATCAACAAAATTATTTGATATGCTTGTGTCTAATTAGTTATCAAGTGTGCTACATTGTCTAATTATATACTATATACTTTTTTTTGTAGAGCATCGAGAGTGCGTGGAGCATGTGTTGCCCGTATTACCGGATGAGGAAGTGTTTGAAGGGCTTGGACTTGGAGAAGACGTGCTTGGAAATATAGGCGGTTAGATGCTCTTAATGGTAATTGTACCAACCTTAAAAAATTCTTTCAAAATAGTGTCTTCCTTTCATTTTTGTCTCTTTTGTTGGTTAAAGATTTGGTGTTGAAAACTATCATGTACTGAATGATGATGATGATTGATGAGCAACACTTGTTTTGTGCCACAATTCTATGCACTTTCACTGACTACTGATTCATTTGATAAAACAAGTGTAGAAGATTCATTAACTCTTGTTATTTTAGAGATTTGATTATTAAGGCTTGGATTCTTGGAATGTAGTTTGGTGTCTAGTATGTTACATTTTGTTGCAAAGATGATTTGAAAAGTTTATTTGTTTCGAGTCTTTATCTTTTGCATGGAAATAGTAATGTTGTTAATAATTTGTTGTATTTGTAGCTATGTTTAGTGTCTATAGTATTTTTAAGGTTGTACCAATGCTGTATATATATTTTTAAGGTTTAAGGGCAAGACTTACATTTTGCTTGTTTTCTCTATTGCTTAATTTTAGGTGGAGAAAAAGAAGAATGAAAGTGGAGAGATAAATGGATAAAAAGCATCATTTTGATTTAGGCCAACCACTTTTGTTTGTTGTGTTTTGCTTAGAATTTATGGATATTAACTCGTTATGAGGATTGAATGATGTAATTACATGACATCTACTATTGTTCCGTTTGATGCGATTTACATCCATGAACTATATTGGAAAATACATATTTGGCGTGGCACCATAGATGATTTGTTTCCATTTTGATTTAATATTAGTTATATAATGCGTCTCCGGTTGACTGCACCTATTCTCTTCTTCAATCGATATCAATCACGTTAACTATAACATTTTTCTTTAAATCAAGAATTATGAGTACAATCAATTTTGTTAACAAACATATAATAGTACTCTAGTTGAGTGGCATGTTTATTATGGACTTTCAAATTCCAATTCAATATTTGCCGTTTCCTTTTGTACTAATTTGACAAATTCGTGCTGAAAAAACTGAATAGTTAAGTTTAAAAAAAACGATTAAAAAAAAGGTTACAGTTTTTAACCGTAACCGAAAACCAGACTGGTTATGGTTGCAACCGGTCGGTTGTTGAACGGTTGCGGTTAAAAACCGTTCAGAAAATGCTAATGGTTATTGGCAGGTTATGGTTATTAACCAACCAGTTCCAGGCCTACACCTCCCCACTTCTCCATATCTCCATAATGGATTATAGATTAAAGTGCACCATTTATATCATCTTGTAACTCTTGTACTTACAACATCAATCACCCCACTACTTTGTATACTTTATGATGAGATTAAATCTCCTCCTATTTGTAGCCTATAAATAGTGGCTCATGATGTATGTTGTGTACACTTGAATCATTTGATAAGATGAATGAGATACTCTTCTACACTACACTCTCCTTTATTATTGTTCTTCTTTTCTTTCCTATCACATTAGTTCTATAATTTGTAACACGTTATCAACACGATAGTGCTCAACCAACTGATAGAGAATTTACTATGATCCGAGGGAAAAGCTAGAAGAAGAGGAGAGTTCTGATTGGCCATGAATGATGAGTCATGAGTCATGATTGAATAACAGTGGAAGAAAGCATGCGGTTGATGATGAACATCACGAATAGAGATTTCTTATTACATTAACCCCATCTCTCAATTCCATATACTACATTGATTCTTTTATTATTTTTCTGTTTAAGATTATATACTAATAAGTTCTTTATTTTTGTAGTTCCATCCTAAAGATGCATGAAGCAACATTAGACGATGTCATACGATGGAAAATAATTTTGATAAATGATGCCATGTGTGTTAGTATGATCACTTACGAGCTTCTACCGGAGGAGTTAACATACGGATGATGCTATCAATGGAGTTACATATCCTTTGAAACTATAAAACTATTACTTATCATCTTTCAAGATAATTAACTTCCTTGAATTTCTTTTTCTCATCATATGATATTATCTAACCAATTTAATTTTCTTATTAGTGGTGAATTATATTCACAGTTACAATGTATCATATTCCCCGAAGTGAATATGTGATACAAGTATAAAGCCAAGATAAGGCAAATGCGATATATTCCTTCACCATTATCGATGAAAGATTAAAATGTT
This sequence comes from Plantago major, assembly GCA_026545765.1. NCBI lineage: Eukaryota > Viridiplantae > Streptophyta > Magnoliopsida > Lamiales > Plantaginaceae > Plantago > Plantago major. Next base: position 26,579,517 of record CM048841.1, on the reverse strand, counting down.
GAATATCTTACCATCGATCAAAGTCCACAGATCTTAAATTCTATAATAGAACCACTATAAGTGGTACGATAATTGATGGTTTCTAAATATATGCCTGTAGACATATCATGGACCATGATAAATCAATCAACATATGGATCAAGTATTGTAGCTTTGATTAGCTACCAAATATGGAATGCCCACATTTATCAAGAAGAAAAAAAAGGGCATTATTGATGGTGATGCAAATAAAGTGTAAAATAACCAACCGACGTAAGTTGGGAGATGGTGATGCAAAGAAAGTGTGGAATAACCACTATTTGATCTATACAAGTGCATCCATGATCACTCCACAAGAGGTGGTTCAAAAAAAATAAAGTTTTAAACTTTAATTGAAAGGTCATGATCAATTTCTAAAAAATTGATTCTTCTCATTCCCTAAAGTGAATGTAAACATTTGCTTTTTTTTTTTTGAAGAGAAAAATAAATTTATTGATATCACAAAGAATCAAGCACAAGATGTGCCACAATCCAGTACAAGCATAGTCCACAATAAACAACTACATAGGCCTGATAAAACTGACTCTGTCAAATAAACATAAACCGCCCAAAGTCAGCTAACAGTAGCAACAAGACTAAGTTCTGTTTAGTGATTAAAAATCTGCCTTTCCTCAATTCCCAGAATCACTTTTGGGAACCTTTCCCAATCTGTATATGAATAAGTTGTCTTCAGTAAAAGTTGATTCTTGACCCAAAGCCATGAGTTGAATTTCAATGTTTCAAACACTTCTTCAGCAGTCGACTTTTCTCCTTTGAAAAACAGTTTGTTCCTGGCCAGCCAAATAAACCAAACAGCCCCATGCCAGAAAATCCTCCAGATTTCTTTTGCTTTTCCTTTAAGAGAACCAGTGAATTCCAACATCAAATCCTTTAAGTTATCCACATTTGGCATCCTAAAATCAAGCCAAAACATCACCAACTTCCAGAAATCTTTGGCGAAATTGCATCTGAAAAAAAGATGAGTGACATTTTCCTCTTTCTGATCCTCACATAGCCTACAGCAAACTGATTCTTCGCTGTTTAAAATGTTCCGTCTCTGTAGATTGGGAAGAGTCGGGATCCTATCTTGAATAAGCCGCCACACGAACACGTTTATTTTGGTAGGAACCCAACAATTCCACACGCAAGTTGTCCACTCTTCAGGTTGTGAAATGGCACCAAAATTTTCTTTTAAGCACTGTTGGTAGCCTTCTTTTACATTTTATCTTGCTTGGTTTGAGAAAGTCCAGGTCCAAACATCTGCATTTTGTTCCACAAAGTTGTACCTGTTTAATAAAGTTAGCAGCTCCTCAATTTGATTTTCTTCCCACACGAAGAGTCTACGACGCCAAAACCAATTTCCTATAACGTCGTTTCCTCCCACCTTAACTCTATTCACCACCAGACACTGCTTTTCTATATCCAAACTGAAAAGACGGGGGAAAATATCTTTCAATCTTAAGTTCCCATCAATCCATCTATCTTCCCAAAAAGAAGTGCTTTTCCCATCACCCACCGACTTCCTAAGACCTAACCAAAACCAATCACGACACCCCACAAATTTCACTAAGTCTCTCCACCAAGACGACCAAGATTTATCCCACAATTTGCCCTCTCTACATCGTTCAACCACAGCCACCAAGTCTCCATATTTTGAAGACAAAACACTAGACCACAACGCTACTTTTCCACTAAGCATTCTCCACACCCATTTCCCCAAGAGAGCAATATTGAAACATTCAAGGTTTTTAATACCTAAACCCCCCGACTCTTTTGACTTACAAACAATATCCCAACTCACCCAAGCAATCTTCTTCTTCCCACCCAAAGAACTCCCCCCCCCCCCCCCCAACAAAAAATGACATTGAAGTCTTTTAAGCCGGTTTAGGATCAAGGTAGGGAGTTTATAGAAAGAAAAATAATACAAGGGTAGTTAAGTGAGCACCGCATTTGTTAGAACCAATCTTCCACCAAAAGAGAGAAAGTTGTTCTCCCATTTCATCAACTTATTCTCCAACCGCACAACCACCTTGTTCCAAATGTTTCTATCACTTGGCTTTATACCAATTGGAAGTCCCAAATATACAAATGGTATCTTACCCAAAGAACAATTAAGATAAGAGGCCCACCTAGCAAGAAGCGCATCCTCCACTCCAATTCCAATTAGGTAGCTCTTATGGTAATTGATTTTCAATCCCGAAAACCACTCAAAACTCCTCAAAATACTTTTCACAATCCTTAAATTATCCATGTTTGCTTCACCAAAAAGTATGGAATCATCGGCATATTGAAGATGGGAAATACACACTTCATCTTTGCCCACCTTCACCGGCTTATAAGCACCACGAGTACACGCCAAGCTCATCAATCTACTTAGTCCCTCCGCCACCACTAAGTAGAGGAAAGGAGACAATGGGTCTCCTTGTCTAAGTCCACGACCCAACTTGAAAGAAGAAGAGGGGCTACCATTTATGAGAACCGAGGATTCCGTCGTAGCTACACATTCCCAAATCCATTTGCACCATTTATCACCGAAACCCAAAATTTTCAGCATCTCTTCAAGAAATCTCCAATTAACCTAGTTGTATGCCTTTTCAAAGTCTAATTTAAGCATAAAAAAGACTCTTCTTTTTCTTCCTTGCTTCATCTACGACTTCATTTGCCACCACCACACCATCAAGTATATTTCTTTCTCCAATGAAAGCGGATTGATTTGGAGATATCACTTCGTCGAGCACCTTTGCCATTCTAATAGAGAGCACCTTAGCCACAATTTTATACACCCCACTAATTAATGAGATTGGTCTAAATTCCTCAATCGCCAATGAATTTTTGCATTTGGGTATGAGAGTGATGAAAGCCGCATTTAACCCACGCACCAACTTTGCATTTGAATGAAAGTCTCTAAAGAAATCCATCAACTCGTTCTTCATTAACTCCCAAAAACACCAAAAGAAACCAAAGCTAAAACCATCGGGACCGGGGATTTTATTCAAATCACACTCCCAAATTGCTGCCTTTACTTCTTCCTCCGTAAAAACTGCTTCTAAAAACCTGACTGAATCTGGTATGTCAGCTCCCTTCCAAAAGAATCGGTCTCATTGAATTGGCATGGAGTTTCCGCAAAAAGCGAGCTGAAATGCTCTCTTGCCTTTTCTTTCACCAAATGAACATCTTCTACCCATTTACCCTTAAATCTCAAGCCCTTTAAACCATGTGAACGACCTTTTCTTTCCACACATTTGTGGAAGAAATTCGAATTCGTGTCGCCCTCTTTGATCCACTTGCTTCTTGCTTGTTGGAATCGTAAATGATCTTTAAATTCCTGCAAATGATTCAATTTTTCCCACTCCGATTTTCTATTCGCAGCATCCTCTTCACTCAAGCATTGCTCTTCCATTTTGTCATCCAATTTTTTCACCAAATATGCCTGGTCTTCTATTCTTTTATCAAGAGACCCAAAACTCTCTCTATTCCATTCTCTAATTTTATTCCTAACATGTTTGAGCTTTTCTTTAATGATGTAACCACTCCACCCTTCCACTTTGCAATTTCTCCATTCGTCTTCAACCAATTTTTTAAATCCTTCCTCTTTCAACCAAGAATTTATGAATTTAAAAGATTTTGGCCCCCAATCCTTAACCTCCTCCTTAAGAATTAGTGCCGCATGATCCGACACCTTTCTTTTTAACCCCACTTGGGTTAAATTTTTCCATTTTGCCACCCATTCACTCGACAACAAGAATCTATCAATTCTACTACAAGATTGCCCATTATCTCTATACCATGTGTATCTTCTCCGTTCCAAAGGGAGATCAATCAAACCACATTTTGTGATAAAATCGTTGAACACTTCCATCTCCTTTCTCCGAACTCTCCTAGCCACACCTTTCCTTTCTTCATTCGATCTAATGGAATTGAAGTCCCCACAAAAACACCATTTTTCATTCTCTCTTCCTCTCATTTTTTCCCCAATCAAACTCCATAATTCAGCCTTTTCATCAGCCTTACAAGGCGCATAAACGTTAACAATGTTAACAAGAATCCCTTCCCATAAACCCGAAACCCCAAGCAAACCTTTCTCTCCCCATAAATCTTTTCTTTCAAACACCTTCGGATCCCAAACGCAGCATAATCCCCCCGATGCCCCATCTGAACCACTATAAACCCAATCACACTCTTGATTTCCCCAGAGAATACAAGCCACCCTTTTATCCACAAAAGCAACCTTCGTTTCTTGTAAGCAAAGAAACTCAATCTTCTCCTTGATCACCATCTCTCTCACCGCTCTCTTCTTAATTTTCCCCCCCAGACCTCTACAATTGAAGCTTGCGATCCTCATTGAGAAACTATATTCTTCTCCCTTACCCCTTCCAACAGCAAACTCCTGCAACATTATCCCTTTCCTCCCAGGTTTCAAATTGTGAAAGTATTCTTTCTCTATTTCCTTCCTCAAACAAACCTAATTCATTTCCAATATTCCACAGCTTACCTGCTTCAGACTCTTTTGAACCAATAACCAATCGATTGCAAGCCTCAATATCCAAATCATCCGGAATTGCGCCTCCAACCAGACATACCTTTCCAATACCACTCTCTTCCGCTGAGCTTTTCAATTTCCGACCTCTTTTTACTCCGATCTACTCCTTCCGATTTATCCACAACTGCTGTGTCCATTACTTTCAATCTGGAACTAGTTTAATTCGATTTTCTTTTGGGCAATTTTTTGCACACCGACTCTAGACTTACCAACTATTGACGTCTATGATTCTTGTTTTTCACTTCAATGACACTGTTGATCAACGGGAATAGGTTAAATGGGTCTTCTGAAACTCCATTTTCATCCTCTGCGACTTCTGTGTGTGTCCCAACTTCGTTTTTCTCCTCATCAAGAAATTGATTTTCCTCAGACAAATTGTCGTTATCTGGAATATTTCCTGTTTCACTCGGTCCCAACAAAGTTTCATTCCTCTGGTCCAAAATCCTAATCTCCGACCCAACATTGTCCAGGCCCAAATCCACCAAATCCTTTTCACTTTGATATTCGTTAAAGCCCATAATATGATCCATCAGCTCTTTTTCCTTTTCAATTGGATTCTGTTGACCAAGACCCAATAGAGCAACATTGCCAAAATCTCCAGTAAACAAATTGTCATCTTCCCCAAAGCAATCAGTTAATCTTTCTGACACTAAATCCTTCTCTTTCTCTGTTCCAACCACCGAAGTTTCCTTAATTCCTAATAACTCTTCATCTAATCCCGATGTTTTGGTCTCTCCATCCCCAATGAACATGTCTCCCTCATTAACTGCCAATGTCTCTTCGTCTTCTTCGATGTCGATTCGAGATGCCTCTTCGTCTTCTTCGTCTGAAACGAACTCGTCCGCCTCCGACTCTTCAGATTCCGACGAAAATCCGGCCATGGATGCCCAATCAGACAGTTGCTCACTGTCTCTACCATCTATCTCCTTGATGTAAATTGTGAAGACTTTATTCCAGATTTTAAAATCCATTTTCCTGTCCAACCTGTGGAACATAGGTGTTTCGATAAGAAATTTACCTTTTCTCAAATCGATCCTCTCCAGCGTGTTCTTGTGAATCTCCAAAGTCTTGCCCAGTCTGTTACCCAATCTTCTGAAGAATTGCGGACACCATGCATGCAACGGAATTCCAAATGCTTCAATCCACACATGTCTCTTGTTGTTAACATCTGATTCTTTCCAAGGTTGGATGAAAACAAACGCCAAACTTAACCAATCTTTGTCCTCCTTGATCAACTGATCCCGTTCCTCTTTGGATTTGGAATCCAATACCCATAAGTCAGTAGATAATTGACAAATTCTGGTTCCACAATAGGTTTTAGATTGCAAAAGTTCGATCGCATCCGCAGCTTTAACTCCAACCTTTAAACTACACAGCAGTAAATTCTTGGCCTAGGCAACCGACTCTTTCTCTGGCAGAAATGTTGCCGCTTTCTCAGCTCTATCCTCTTTTTTGATCAACTCTTTGTTCTCAGAGTAATTTGTTCGGACTTCGGACTTCTTTTCATTCAACTTTGTGGCTCCTCTCCTAACTGAATCAGCATAACTTACCTCTGGATCTTTTTGCGCCGATGGGATTCTCCAAACTTTTTTACTCACTGGTTCACGATCATTGATTCCATTATCTCTTTCAAACCTTGCAAAGTTTGCCACCATCTTAAAATCTCCTATCCAATAATCATTCAGCTCTGCTAATATTCTATCCACATTCTCTGCCTTATCATATCTCACAAAGACAAATCTTTTTCCACTTCTGTTCTTTTTCTCTGGCATGAAAACGTCTAACACAGTTCCGAATTCTCCAAAGCCGCTCCCCAGTCTGCCGGGAAATTTGCCACATATAGAGTTTGAGAAACCTTTCTCAATTTTTCTTTCCATTTCTTCTGCCACACTCTTTCTCTGCCTTTTGATGGAAACGTGATTCTCCCAGAAATGGTACTCACAGGTCCCCTACAAAGTTCTACGGCTACGGGCTGAAAAAGGGTAGGCTTATGGCTATGGAGGGAAGAATATGGTGGCCGGTGAGCGGCCGGGTTCCTAGGGTGGTAGGCTCTAGGGTTTCTCTCTCTCACCATTCTCTCTTGTCTGTTTTTTTTTTCAATCGCATGTAAACATTTTGCTTGTTTATACATGTATCAAAGCTTCACCAGAAGCAAGCATAAAATAGAACTCATCAACCACAAGTTGAGAGAAATATATGAGTGATCAAATATACCTCACCAACTTGAAGTTGGGAGAATGAGAATTAAGCATTTTATTCTCAAAAAGGTTTTATATAATATGCTAAATTCTGTTGTCCGAGCGTTTGGGTGGAAACCTGACATGCCCTTTATACTCTCCGAATGGAGTGTTGGGGCTAAGTAGGTGTAACAATTCCCACAACAAAGACTTCTAAAAACAGAAATGAAAAATTTTGTACGCATATAACTATTGCTCGTGACAAGTATACATATTATAAGCAATATGTTTAGCAGGCATATTATAATGCATGTTTACAAGCAAACTTTGTGCCCCAGAAGAGCACATATTAGACTTACTCGTTGAATGAGTACTTATAAGTCTTGCCAAATAGAAAAAGACAAAGATTTATGTCTTTTCTTCACATAATTCTAGTTAGTTTTAAAAAATACTTTTGTATACATGTCAAAAGTGATAATATATATACGTATATTGACATATGCAAATTTGATGTGACAAATTAGACCAACCGTGTATGACTTAACCGTTGTTGTGAAACCTGAAGTTTCCATATGATTATGTGCTGAAAGCTATTTCGTGTTGTAATTATTATTAGAGCAAGACAAAACACTGAGATTAAGCATGGAAATGGAGATCTTAAAATGAGCAAAAGTCACACTTTTAAAGTTGACAATGATTGATATATAAGTAGCCAGAAACCCACAAGTCTGATCTCCAATTTGAGGGCTATTTTATTTTCAGCACAAGAAAATCCAACTGTGCATATATATTGACTCCCTATTATATTGTTGTCCGTAGAGAACTAATGCTTGAAACATACAAAAGTTGTTTGCGTATATCAATTTCTAAGCTGGACATTATAATATCATGAGCCCTCGTTTTTCCCAGCTTAGGGGAGGAAGAACATGAGTAAGTTGGTAAAAATAAATTCATAGAGTGAATTGATCTCCACATATATTTGAAAGTTCAAACTTGAACTAAAGATTTACTCTCCAGCTCCATGTTACTATATCAAGATATGTTCAAACTTGAAATTCTATGATTTGAATGTGTAAGATCCCGTACTTTTAATTTAATTTGATTTTATAGTTTAATTTTATTTTATAGTGGATTGGGCCTAGCCTTCTTTTTATTTTTAAAACTAATCCTTATATTCTTAGCCCGAGCCCATATACAGTACTATTATATGTTTTCGAAACCCTACCAATTCACAAGTTATCTAAACAAAATTCCTTTCTCTCAGAACAGAACCAAATTTGGTGAGCTTGATTTTCATTGTCTTGCTTTTGAAATCTTGTTAATTGTTGCATGAATCCATGCACGCTCTCACGTACTTATATTTTGAGAAAAAAAATAGTCTGCTTTGTCTTGTCGATTTTGGGAAGCAAATTAATTACTTCGTTATTGGTTCTATTCTCGATTCTGGACCGCTTCCTCACCTTCTTGCTTTGATAATGAATTATTGACCCCTATTCTCAATTTTCAGTGTCGATTTCAATGATTTCCTTTCAAGCTTTCAAGGTTTTTTCCATTGATCCTGTATATGATTCCATCGTTAGTTGCTTTTGGGGCAGGTTTTGAGTTTATCATTGCGGCAGTGCGGTGCTAGTAATCTGTATTTGGGTTCTTACATTATAGTGGTGATTTTCGGAGGATTCGAGGTGCAAGTTAGTAGAGCTTTGGTGGTCTAGTTAGGTTAAGCTTGTTTCGAGTCGATCTTAAGGTAAGGGGGATTTTCTGACACTTTTGCTCCTATTTTCCGTATATAAAATGTATATGTATATTTTTGCGATTGACAAATAACTTATGATTATTATATCATGTTATGGGACTTTATATAATATTCTATTCAAAGAGGATCAAGTATGTGAATTCCCAAAATAATATTTTTGTGATGCATGTGATGTGTGTAAAATTATGTTTTTGATACATGGAGATAAAATATGTTTTGAGCTCACAGTTTTACCTATGAATTCTGGGCCCGTCTTTGACGGTGATTACGTCTGGCTTTCTGTCTGTGTTCCTTTAGCGGGGAACTTTCTGTTATGTTTTGTTCTGTGCCGACCTCTGTGCCACCGGACTTATACTAGTGGCCATAGTGTGATTTCTGTTGAGCTAAATATTTTGATACGACTGTTCTGTATAATGACTCCATGAACTGTTTTCTTTCTGGTTATGTGTATGGATATGGATTGTATATATAAGTATGTTTTACTACTCTGCTTGATCCGGTAAAAGTGCCAGGAGATTCACCCTTACACCTTTTTTTTTCAGTGGTCTGGTTTCGTGGAGGTTGCTAGTAGAGGCAAGTCGGGTTAGAGCAGCTAGTATAGTTAGTGTAAGTCTTGTAATTTCTAAAGGTTGTACTAAGTTTGAGTGTTGTAGAATTGTATTTGTATTTTGTGTTTAGATGCTCTGAATTACCTTTTCAAACTGTTTTACAATTAAATTGAGGCTTCGTCTTGGCGTGAGCCCATCTCACGATAGACGGCCGGTCGCGCCAAAGTATTTTGGTTTTGGGGCGTGACAGAATGTTAACCCGCTATGACCCTATTTTGAGGCGTACAGAGTTACATAACGGTTATAGAATGGCATGTGTTGGACATTGAGATATCTTGCCTATTGTACTAATGATTCATTCACCTCAGTGAAATACGGTTCTAGTGCTAAGTACAATACAAGCAAATGGCAGGATAAGGCAGTTGGAACTCCTGAAGAGTAATAATGTATGCCATAAAAGGCATAAATTTCTGAATTATAATAGATGGCCTATATGAAATGAAATGGTACCTACAAGAATATTCAGAAATCAATTATCAGTACTGACTTGAAAAGAAAAATCTAAGAAAGAGATTTGATATACCGGTATACATGGAACCGAGAAATTTATAAGCATATGCAAAATCGATGGACATAAATTATTGGACATGTAAATGGGGATCTTACATGCAAGTCCGTTCGATGACATCATGATGATGACATAAAATGAGCTCATGGACCAGAATTCCTTTTGATTAACGAATTTGAAATACGTACGGTGCCGTTGCATTATCGAGTCAAATTTCATGTACATTTAGATACTAAATATTGCATCATAATATGTTTATTCTTGCATAGTTTACATTATTTAGTTTCCCCTAGTATACTTAGCCATGATGTTGCATTCTCACATATTTATATTTATCTTAAATGTTACCACTCATACACAACCCTCGGGTTGTGCACATGAATAATGACTAGCTTGCCTTACAAGTCATATGATTTGAGAAAGTTCAATGAGAGGAGATATCATCTCCGACACTTAGTCCCAAAAGGAGACTAAAAGTACCATGTTAGCAAACATGGATATGTTAACAAACATGGATAGAATGAGAAAAAGGTTCTTGAGGAACTAATGTTTCATATGTGAAACCTCTATACTAATGTCATAATCAGCTTCACGTTGATAAAATACAAATTGATATTCACCGCAGTGAACTATTGAAGTATGAGATAAAATTCTCAATACTCATGAAAAGTAGTATTTGTTACATCAATGATAGCTCAAATGAATATTTACAACGATTACTCTTGTTAACCCTGAGATTGACATGGTCCAGAAGTACCTTAATCGAGAGCATATGTAAATAAGAATTCAAATTTCTAACCATTGAGTTAGAATGAATTTTATTATTCCTTACTATACCTCCTGAAGAAGGTATGTATTTTGTCATGTAAATGGAGATTATGATTGCAAAGCAATGAGTACGTTTGCGCATTCCATGAGCAATTGTTGCACCCTTTTTCCATTCGACTAGGTTTTTTTATCCCATTGAATTTTTCCTAGCAAGGTTTTTAACGAGGCAACATTATAAGTGTGTATATGGTTATCTCCATATATCCATGATTGTGACATATTTTGTAAAGACAAGGTTATATAACTTGATAGTTATATTTACATTTACAACTATGATGGAGATTTAGAACTCATTTCCTTGTGACAAGATCTTTTGCAAAGTTTTCAAAGTGATCACATATCATATTTGAAGAAAACATAAAATATAGTTTGAATAAATTTAATTCTTCAAGTGCTCGAGACGTTTTTCTCATGAAGATAAACGTATATATCGATAATTTTTTTTGTGTTCTTATTCTAACCATGCAGAAACACTCGAGGACTTATGTGATCAACAATATATGGAGGACATTCGTTGCACATTGAAGATAATTCAAATACATGATGGATGAAGTTTGCAATGAAGCAGTTTACGTTCAACATATAATGTTGATACTGTCGATCAACATATTGTCCAGAATACAATATGAATATGATAGATATAAATGAGATGATGCACTCATGAGGGGGAGCAAATACGCACTGCACTCTTTTCCTTCACTAAGTTTTTTCCCACTGGGTTTTTCTTAGCCAGGTTTTTAACGAGGCACCATTACCAAAGCGTATTTTCTTTTAATAAGGATGATGTACTCTTTTTCCTTCACTAGACTTTTTCCCACTCAGTTTTTGCTTGTAAGGTTTTAACGAGGCACATTCTCAAGTCAATGGACATTCAAGGGGAGTGTTATGTAATACTTCCTCCGTCCCGTAACAAGTTTCCCACTTTGACTTTTTGCGGTCAAACTTTTCCAACTTTGACCACAAATTAATCTTAAACCACAAATGTAAAAAGTTCAATTTTTTAATATAATGAAACTTTAGGGGCTAAATTTTCATTATATAAAAAAATTGAACATTTTACATTTGCGGTTTAAGATTAATTCGTAGTCAAAGTTGAAAAAGTTTGACCGCAAAAAATCAAAGTGGAAAACTTGTTCCGGGACGGAGGAAGTAATATGCATATGATACTTGATGAATGTCCATTCACCTCCCCACTTCTCCATATCCATGATGGATTATAAATTAAAGTGCACCATTTATATCATCTTGTAACTCTTGTATTTACAACACCAATCACTCCACTACTTTGGATACTTTATGATGATATTAAATCTCCTCCTACTTGTAGCGTATATAAATAGTGGCTCATGATGTATGTTGTGTACACTCGAATCATTTGATAAAATAAATGAGATACTCTTCTACTCTACTCTCTCCTTTCTTATTGTTCTTCTTTTCTTTCCTAGCACATTAGTTCTATAATTTGTAACATGGATGTATTTGTTTATTGTAGTGATATTAAATTGAAACCATTACTTCCCGAAATTTACCAAAGTTTTAAAAGCGATAGTTTTCTTTAGTATCAATAAAGTCCACCTCTCGTTTTCACCTGGTTTACATGAATAATTATTGTGAATTGCATGAGGAATTCAAAACCTGTCTTCAATTTGCGGTTGATCCCGGTTAGAGTAATCACGATCTTCATGAACATTTTTTCAAGTTCTACTCGGTTTTATCTTGAACCGAGCAAATGCCTTGGCTTGAATTTAATAAAGACCACCTATAATACAACTTTATCTCGAAATTCTTCAGATATGTGGATTTCAATCTTCCTTTGTCCTTTGCCGAACTCGATCTTCCAATAATATTTGTCCAAGGGCTGCAAGCGATCACAAGTCCTTTTTCTTAAATTTCTTTGCATTCTAATTGAATTTTTCTCCCAAATAGGGTAAATTACAAAATTTTAAGCATGTTTTTGAGGATTATTGAGACAACTAAAGGCATGTTTTGTATTGTTTTAAAGCAATTAAGAAAATACTCCCGTTTCTTAGAGAGACGGTATTCCATAAAACTTGCACTTAATACAAAATAATTAACATAAAACAAAAACATGTTCCTCAATACCACATACATTACAAATTACAAGCATAAAACAGGTTGAAGATCCAAGTACAAACAGACTACATACTCATTGAAGAGTATATATAAATAGTAATACAGCAACATATATATAGTTCACTTATAAGACATGCAGTTAAGCTGGAGAATGATGGATATATATATAATGATTATAAGAATTAAGAAAGATAGAAGTATATAGTTCAGCATCTTGGATAAGGTGTGCCACATGACTTGGCCACATTCTTGGCACCAGGAGACTTGATGAACTTTTGTAGATTGGGATTTTTCATGTACTGGCAAAGGCAAGGCCTTTGTTCCTTAATCTTTACGCAGCAAGCGGCACTCGGCTTGCTGGACGACATGATGGCCGTCGCGCAAGGGCTCAGCTGCAGTGGGTTGCAAGTCACTGCTTTTGATACCTCTGCTTTACTTAGGAGCAGCACCATGAAGAAAAGTGCACATACTGCTTGGCTTGCTACTTTGTTGCCTCTCATCATGTTTCTTTACTTTGTTTCTTTGTGTTTGGGACAGGTGTGGGAATACATGTGGTTTTACATCTCTATTTATAGATCAGGCATGGTGGTGTAGTAGAGCTCCACGCGGCCATGTACGTGATAAATGTGTCACATGTTTATTTACAAACGTCGCATTTTATTGATTCATATAATGTATAGTATAGTATAGTATAATATATACTCCTACGTTAGACCACTTTCAGTGGAAGTATTCTATGGGCTTTTTTTGAATCATTAAAAGCTCTAAAAATTCTAAAAAATACTTTAAATGTGTAAGTTTTATGATCTAACTTACTAGTATCACATGTTCATGGGGTACTGATTAGTACCTATGGATAATCTTGGCTACTAGCCTACTAACATGTACTATAATTATACTTACTCTTAAATTAACATTCTTTGAGAACTAAAAAATCAACCCAAAGGAATTTGTAGTAACATTCAAAAAATGACATGAAACATTAGATGGATCAGACCCAAATTGGTTATCCAACATGGATCCGTGACATTTAGAAACAAAAATCACCTACATTCAACGAATCAATTAAAACATTACAAGAATCATCGTTATCATCAGTTTTCCTTTTGAATTAGGTTTGGAGATCAGACCCAGATTCCCGAAATTTTACTCCGAGGGGCTGATTAGTTAATAAGTGTAATGTGACAAAATTTATTTCAGTTCGTACCTAGTTAAGTTTATGGAGGGCCGTCCCGCAAATATTTGTGATGAGAAAATGATAAAAGCATATGAAAATTAAGTTGTAATGATGGACATGGACTTAAAGTTGGAGAATTTTTCCCAATGGTTAAGGCTTTGAGCGCATGAATTAGTCACGCTTATAAATAATGGGCCATCATGCATGCTTCACTAGAGATCCTCATCATGGCTCCTTAATGTGTTGTAATAATTGGAACAATAAAGTGCCTAAAACCTAGGTGCAATTCCTTTCGGCCCCTTTGGGATCCATTTTTTTCTTATACTTCCTCCATTTCATATAACTCTTTTTGCACAATTTTTAAGAAGTTTAATTAAAAAATGATTTATATAAATAAAGTAATAAGTGTATGGTAACCAACGGTTGTTGACTCAAGTGGTAAGGGACTTGAGTTCACTTAAGTAAAGGCTTGGGTTCGAGCCTTGTGGATGTAAAAAAACACCGTTGGAGAGCCGCCCCATAAAAAAGGATCCAACAGTGCTCGGATGTTTAGTCGCATGTAGCGAATACCAGTGAGGAAAAAAAAAAAAAGTATATGGTAAAAAGTAAGAAAGAGAATTAGCTCTCTCCCTCAAAAAGGGCCCGAATGTGCTCGGCTGTTTAGTCGCATGTAACGGATACCAGTGAGAAATAAAAAAAAATGTATGGTAAAAAGTAGGGGAAATTACATCCAGACCCCCATTTAGATGTCGTAATTACAGATTAGTATCACTTAGTCGAACTATTATGATTTAGTACAATTAGATGTAAAACAATTACATTTTAGCCCACGAATTTGACTTTTGGCGAACTAAAACCCGGAAAAGTCAATTTTGCCCCTCTCAGATTATTGAATTTTGCAAGTTACCAAACAATAACCCATTTTGGCAAATTGTAATTTAAGTCTTGAATATCTAATTTTTTATATTTGTCACCATAAGATTTTGAAGAAGCTCAAATAAGCCCTCAAACTTCTATTTCAATTTGTAAATTATCCCCAACTTCAATCCGAAAACACAATCGAAAGTTCGTAACAGTTAATCGAAATCGGAGATGTAACAACTCCGATTTGGAGTCTATAGACTCAAATCGAGTCGCTATCCAGCTCCCATCGAAGTTATAGCGACTCGAATCGGCTCGATGGGAGCCGTAGAGCGACTCAAATCGGAGTCAGACTCCGATTGAGTCAGAGAGAAAACGACTCAAATCGGCTGACTCGATTGAGAGCTGTCTGACTCAAATCGAGCTTAAATTGAAAGAAGGAGAAAAAAATAAGAAAGAGGAAGAAATTTACCGGAGAAGAAGAAGAGAAGATGGAGGAAGAAGTATGTTGGAGAAGATGGAGGAAGAAGAAGATGGAAGAAGTAGGTTGGACTGTTGGAGAAGATGAAGGAAGAAGAAGATGATTTTTTTTTTTTAATTTAAAATTCCATAAGGCCATGTTTGGTTGTTTCAAATGAAACAACCAAATTAAGCTGGTCAACGGATTTGGACTAGATTGTAATTGTTCGACTAAGTAGTACGAATATGAGAAACGTCATTCTAAGTGGGTATCCCTATGTAATTATCCCTAAAAAGTAAGAAAGAGAATTGATAAAGTATGAAAAATGGTGATTAAATATTAATAATGAGGATAGTGGGTTTCCATAAAAGGAAATGGAAAGTTTTAATGGAACGCCCAAAATGGAAAAATGGAAAGTTTCTAATGGAATGGAGGGAGTATAAAACTTGAATTTACCTGGTTATTTAGGATACACAAAGTCTCCTAAGAGACGGTCTTTAGATAAACTATCTAAAGAAGGACTATATTGCAATTTACCTTTATGCAGTTACATTTTAAACAATTTCTCGTGGATCTAACCCGGACTCTTATTTCTGGGTATAAATAGATTTTTTTAGACGATTTCTCCCTTCTTTCTTTCTTCTCGTTTTTTCCTTCTCTTCCAGTTCAAAGCTGTTGCGATTTCCTTCTCTTTCGTCCTCAATTGTGTTCGAAACTTGAATGTAAGTGTTTTTCTCATCGTAATTGCTTCGATTTGTACTTTTTTCGTCGTTTTGATGCTTTGTTAGGGTTTTTATTTTGATTTTTGTTCCTGTTTGTCTGAGTTTTTTTAGTTATTCGTACTATAATGGTGGTTAATAAGAGCGACAAGGAAGGAGCGAAGGATGTTAGTCGGAAGCGCAAGTCAATGACGGAGAATGAAAGTATTCATGCTTTGTTAGGGTTTTATGTTTGTTTTTATCTAAGATTATGCTTGTTTTTCGCTTTTTTCCTATTTTGTGTTGTGAGAACATGGATGCTATGCTTGAGAACATAGGTAATTTATTTGGAAACATGGCTTCTTTGTTAGTTTGTTTGTTTAAATATGTATGTTTATGTTTGTCAGTGTTTTTTTTTTTTTTTTTTTTGTGGGAACATGCATGTTTATTTTGAGAACATAGGTAAGTTAATTGGGATCATAGGTTATTTTATCTGTTAAGTTTTGTGTAGATGCTGGGAACATTTGAGTTTTATGTTTTGTTTATTGTTGTGAGAACATGGATTGAGAACATAGGTAATTTATTTGGAAACATTGCTTGTTGTTAGTTTTGTTTGTCAGTATATGTATGTTATGTTTTTTCCAATCTTTTTTTTGTATCTGTGATTTTGTGAGAACATGGATATTATGCCTGATAACATAGGTTATATCTCTGGTAACATGGAATTTTTGTTTCTGTTGTAGAGAAGAAGACTAGGGGTAATAAGAGCAAGATTTTCATGCCTGATAATGCAAGCTTGAAAGGACCTGGGAAGAGGAGTAGAACACAACTGGTTTCTATGAAAGTGAAAGGTGATGGAGATGAGGAAGAGGTTATAATGAAAAAAATGACTACTATGTGCCACCTAAGAAGATCAGGTCCTTTCTTGATAGTCTTAGTGTGTTTCAGCGCCGAGATGCTACTGAGATTGGTTTTGGTGGGCTTTGGAAGATGAAGATGCAAAAGTTACCTTCTAGTATCATTCCTTGGCTGGTTGAAAGATTTGATCATGTATCATATATTCAGAGAATTGGAGCAAAGGAGTACCAGATCACAGGTGATGATGTACATGATATCTTTATGCTTCCCCGAAATCCAGGTAGGGAAGTTCCAACGCAGTCTCAGTATACAAGGAAATCTGTAGTACCTT
The DNA here is from genome assembly GCA_026545765.1 of Plantago major. NCBI lineage: Eukaryota > Viridiplantae > Streptophyta > Magnoliopsida > Lamiales > Plantaginaceae > Plantago > Plantago major. Next base: position 26,562,606 of record CM048841.1, on the reverse strand, counting down.
CAGAAAATGTAGTGCGAGAGAATAAGTCAAGGAGTGATTGGATCATGTATCATATAATTCAATGAGATCATGGTGTAATATCTTGAGATCATGGTGTAATATCTTAAGATCATGGTGTAATATGTTGAAATATGATTTCAACACCTTTTTGTTTGAGATCATGGTGTAATATCTATGGTGTAATATCATTGAGATCATGGGTTTATAGTTTGAGATCATGGGGTTATAGTTTGAGATCATGGGCATTATAGTTTCAGATCATGGTTTTATTGTTTTAGATTATGGGCATTACTGCGATACTGACATGATCTATTACAGCAACAAAGTCCACAAAATAGAGAACATGAGCATTACTTTGAGATGATGGAGTAATAGTTTGAGATCATGAGTTTATAGTTTGAGATCATGGGCATTATAGTTTCAGATCATGGTTTTATTGTTTTAGATTATGGGCATTACTGAGATACTAACATGATCTATTATAGCAACAAAGTTCACAAAATAGAGAACATGAGCATTACTGAGATACTGACATTATAATTGAGAGATCATGATGTAATGAGATCATGGGTATTATAGTTGAGAACATGAGCATTACTGATATACTGACATGATCTATTACAACAACAAAGTCAACAAAACCGAGAAGCGAACTAAAGTTTTTCATTACACAAAGTAGTGAACTATATCAAGTGCTTATTTGGCTGTTTGTCTCCAAACTCAGTTGTGATTGGTTTCTTCCTTTCAAGTTTGCCTTTGACTCTTTGTTTTTTCCTTCCTTTGGTTTTGGTAAATTCTGGATCTTTTACTCTTGTTGAAGCACAGCTTGTTGATGTTGTTTGGCATGGTTTTTTAGTGGTTGATTGTATAAATGTTGATGCGTCAATGATAGCTTTGATAGCTAGCAAGTTCTGGTTATACCCATCCTCTAATATCCTTCTAGTATCCATGTGCCCTTCTGTCTTTAATACAAGTTCTGTGTATTTCATGTTCATAAGTTTTCTCCAAGCAATGCGAACTATGAATAGAAAATATTATTTAGATCACAGAACATATCATTTAGATCATAGAACATATCATTGAGATCATAGAATAAATAACTGAGTACTCTGAGCATATTTTATTTGTACATGTGCATTATCATTTGAGGCTTTTGTACCTAGTACACGATCCCAGACTTTTTCTTTTAATGTTTTTTTTCCATCTCTTCATGATGTATTCATCAGGAATGCGATTGATGTTGTTCTTGTCCAACACCCGTATGCAATGTTTGCACAACCAACCTACTTCTTCATAATGCTTACATGTGCAAGTCACTTCTACCCTTCCAGTTGGGTGTTTAATAAAGATGACACTGCAATCCATTTCTGTTTCGTCATCATGACGGACATCATACATAAACTTCTCACCCAAATTCATTGCTTCATGAGCTTGTGTAGCTAGTGATCTCCTGAACTCCTTTTGGAAGTATTTAAATATTTTCAGTGTGTAAGCCTGAGAACACAGAATATATAGCTGAGAACATAGATCATATAGCTGAGAACATGGACATTATAGTTGAGATCATGTTAATCATAGTTTTTTAATGTACCTCTACAACATGCTTCGCAAGTCCAGTAGGCAAGTATATTTTTGGCTCACACACTATGGATACGGTGGTTGAGTTGTTAACAACAACTATGGATACGGTGGTTCTTCCTATCAAACTCCCAACAATGTTAAAGTCATCATCAATGGATACGGTGGTTGAGTTGTTAACAACAACTATGGCTGCACAAGTAAAGTACACATGTAAACTACTTTTCATGTTATCATGGAGTGCAATGCAGATATCATGGAGCATATGGCAGAGAGCATGGGACATGCATCATAACAAGTCCCTATTGGTCACATGTAAACTACTTTTCATGGTGTAATGGGGTGCAATGCAGAGATCATGGAGCATATGACAGAGAGCATGAGACATGCATCATAACAAGTCTTTACTGGTCACATGTAAACTATTTTTCATGGTGTCATGGGGGTGCAATGCAAATATCATGGAGCATATGACAGAGAGCCTGTGACATGCATCATAACAAGTATCCACTGGTCACATGTAAACTACTTTTCATGGTGTCATGGGATGCAATGCAGAGATTATGGAGCATATGACAGAGAGCATGGGACAGGCATCATAACAAGTCTCCACTAGTCACATGTAAACTACTTTTCATGGTATCATGGGGTGCAATGCAGAGATCATGGAGCATATTGCAGAGAGCATGGGACATGCATCATAACAAGTCTTCACTGGTCACATGTAAACTACTTTTCATGGTATCATGGGGTGCAATGCAGAGATCATTGAGCATATGGCAGAGAGCATGGGACATGCATCATAACAAGTCTCCACTGATCATATGTAAACTACTTTTCATGGTATCATGGAGCATGTAATCATGGAGCATATGACACATAGCATATGAATACAATTACAACATATAAACATGTGAGAAAATCGCGTAAGCAACCTGTATTTAGTATTTGTGCAGGTACATCAGCATCTTCAGTTGTTGAATTTGCTCCAGCTGAATCTGGCATCTACAATCAACAACTAGTGAAAATCTCAACAGAAATATACCAAAACATACATCTACGATCAACAACTAGTGAAACTCTCAACGAAATATTGAATTATTTGTTTAGCAGAACGATCGATCAACTATCTACCATGATTTCTTCGATCAAATCACAAAAAACTCACAGAAATTAGTGTTCGAAACATCTAACCTTTTTTCGTAAGTTGTTATGTAGATTTCTGAAGGAATAGCAGCATGATCGACAATGGCGAGCTGATTTTCACGGTGATGAGCGACGATCGACAAGGGCGAGCTGATTTGATGATTTTAACGGTTGATTTCCGATGATTTTGACGATTTCCGACGATCGACAATTGCGATAGAAAGTAGAGAGAGAAAGAAGAGAGAGAAAGCGGCAGAATTATGAGGACGAGCTGGGATTTTGGGCTTTTATACTGACCCGTATTACTATAGTCGATCCGTATTACTATAATCCGACCCACCTTCTGGCCCTTGGGTTGGGTGCTTTTGACAACTAGTTTTTGATTGGGGTTAACATGTAATATTTAGAAAGTATATCTATAGGTCTTTATCTAAGGGATGTCTCCTAGGAGACCTTCTTTAGGATAACTGTTTTATAAATTCAAATCTACAACTACAAGATATTAGAATAATCTTGAATCAATTTTTGACGAGTTAAAGTAGTACTACCACATCAAAATAACACATGAGAACTCGACCACCTTATGATATGAAATTTCCCCTGCAAGGATTTCGCATAATTGTATCGGTAATCCTTAATAGACTGTGGGAACAGGGTGATCGCTACCCTTAAGTTATATTAACTTTCACATATTTTGCTTAATTTTGAAAATTTTAATATTTTACCTTATCTAAATTTCTAAAATACTCCCTCAATTTCACTAAGAGCTCGACAATTTAATTTGACACAAATTTTAAGGTGAACGAGTAAAAAATGATTTATATTGATGGATTAATAAGTGCATGATAAAAAGTAAGAGAAAAGAGTATGAATGCGTCTGCTTAAAAAAAACCCTAGTATGTGGAGATAATTTGAGTGTTTAGCAATCAATTCGATATTCAACTTGAGTTGAAATTTCGAGTTAATGAATTGCAAAAATTGGAGTTAATTCTTGAAGTTTTTTGTTTGGTATTAGATTATGATTTTGATAACGTTAAATACTATCTTTGAGTTATAAAGTTTTAGTTTTGAAGTTGATGAATAACAACTCAACTCGAGTATCATAGTGTAAAGTTGATAGGCAAACAAAACTTTTTCTAGAAATCAACTTGAGTTTAAAAACTCAATTGAAACATGAAAATGGTTCCCAAACTGTAGCGCCTTGAATTTTTAAAACACGAACTAAGTAAAATATGAATCGTGCTAGTTCGTAATTTTGATAATTCGACGAACTTGAATTATAAAAATTTAAAACGTTACTAGACGCCTTGTGCGTCAAAAGACTTGACATAAAATTCTTGATACTAAATCGTGACCTAGTAAAATAATGCAGCGGAATTATAAATAGCATAAATCTTGAAACATTACAGAGTCTTGAAATCATGAAAGTGAAAAATATATTAAAAATCGTCCTGATACTGATCACTGCTCCGGCATCACTCGCCACTCCAATCAGCTCGATTTCAAGTACCTAAAATTGATAATTTAGCAAGGGTCAGTAGTGACCACTTGACTGAGCAAATTTCATAGACGTGCCATGACTTAAAGTTCTATCTTCATGTCTTTTAAAGCTTTTAATCTTTCTTAATGCAATGCAACTTAGAACTTGACTTAATTTGACTCTTAACATCTGAACTTTTTCTTCTTGAAAATTCTTAACTTGAACTTGAAACTTGTCTTGAAAACATAACATGATCGCGAGCTCACTTGACATCGTAGGTTCCTACATATCCTAGCCATGGTGGCTATCTGCCGGCCTTAGGTCACTTTCGTGGCCCTATCCGTTGAATAAATAAAAACTGACGGCCTCAGGGCCTTGGTCCCTATCCGCCGAACATGAACTAATAACTGCACAACAAATACCAGGATATTTCTCTACGAGCCCTTTAATTATCATTAACTTTGAAACTTACTTTACTTTAAACATTTAACATCTTGTTAAAGTGAATGCATGCTCTAAACTCTAACTCAGAAATGCAAGGATTAATGTGTGTGCATAACAACATAGACAAGTAACCATGTAAAAATAATAATAATACATACTTTGAATAACTCATAGCATTTACTGGACCATTACAAAGACAGGATATAGATAGCATTCAAATCATAGTAATTCTCGTACACAGAACAATCCATTCTCAAAGGAGAACACTAATTGCGATTTGCATCATCAAGCAAGGCTTCTTGTTACATTTCATGCACAGGCTAAAAGGCCTTGAATCAAATTATATTCTACTACCTTGCAATCAAATAAAATAAGTCCAACCAATACAATAATTCTATGACACAAGTAGGAACACATGAATACATGATAATAGAAGTTTAACAACACTTGAAGCAGTATGGAAGAGAGCATCACTAGTGTCACATAGAATTCATGTTGCATCACTCTACAATTTTACAATAGTTCATGTAGTAACAAACACACTTGCACCAAATACCCATCGCCAGAACTCTTCTAAATGTCATAAGTCACATCCACACTCGATTCTTTGGAGAATCATTTAACAAATGATCAAACTCACAATAACAATTATCTACATCATGCTTCGATGGACTCATAATTATAAACATACTCCCTCCGTCTCGTGAACTTCATACATTTGCCATTTTTAGCCGGCCCACAAAACTTCATACATTACTAAAAAAAGAAGCTACCTCATACAACAACAAATAATAAACAATCTCAACTTCACACTCAAATTACACATTTTGCCACTAAAAGTACACTTTTTCCCACATTTTCTATATTTTATCATTACTTTAACTTTTCGCATAAAACTGCGCGCTAACCCTAATGTATGAAGTTCTCCGGGACAGAGGGAGTATAATTTTTTATGATAATTAAATCCTAAGGGAGCTTGCAACACATACGCATATACATAATCAACCAAATAAACGTGAATGAGCCGTAGGGGAACTTGTCTTGAGAGAAACGAACAAGAGGGACAAGAATTGAAAACAGGTTGGAAAATTAGCCCTTTGCTCGATACCAGATTCGGGATGATTGAAACATCAAAACGGAGATCCGTCCAGTGAGAGTTTAGATCCTCTCTCCAAAATTCAACGTGATCCGACGGTTAACGAACCGGAAAATAATTTTAGAAGATGGGTGCGCCTTGAAAAATTTGCGCGCGAAATAATGTTTTTGCTAAGGGTTTTTCTTTGAAAATAACTAGGGTTAGGCCTATAATGGACTTGTTGAAGAAAATGGACTTGGGCTTTACATAAGTGATGGGTTGGATAAGGTTACAAGTTACAAAAGCTGGGCCAACAACGCTTACGAACTCCGCTTTGATGGTCGGTTCGCTTTAAAACGTCTAAATTCAAATTACAAATTTTTGAGCTGTTACACAAACACTCTAAATATATTTTAATAATAAATGTAGAACATTTAATGAAACATTGTAAATAGAAAATCATAAAGAGAGTGTTTGGTATAGAGTTAAAATTTTTATTAAATACTTTTAATTTAGTTTTACAGATTTAAATTCGTAGCCGAACACTCCAAAAGTTTTTTTTAGTGTGGAAAATGGAGTAATATTAATTCGTGGAACACAATCGATATGGGTGGTTAGTTTGCTTTTCGGTGATGTGATGTGGCATGCGCATCTAGGAAAGGAATAGATTGCAATCTCAATTTTAGTTGACATGCGCCTCCTGAAATGATTACCGAGTTAAACTCCATTTCTAACCTTTCTCTTTTCACTCGATTTCAATCTCATTAGCATCACTAGAATAATGTATTGTATAATCATGGATGTATTTGTTTATTGTAGTGATATTAAATTGAAACCATTACTTCCTGAAATTTACCAAAGTTTTAAAAGCGATAGTTTTCTTTAATATCAATAAAGTCCACCTCTCATTTAAGGAATTTATTATAAGAATCACGAAGTAAGCGTGCTTGGTAGTAATTTATGAATAGCGACCCACTATGAAGTTGTCATGTGCCCACAGATAATAAAGTGTGCGAGAAATAATATGTGTTGTTTTACGCCGCCAATATATTACTCGGAGAGAACCTCACGAGTAATTAACCGTTACGGCAAAAAATGTCGGACCTCCACTCAGGCGTTAGAAATGGTATCAAAGTTGAACCATTCCAAAACCCACAACGGGTGGACGCTTGATTTGGGCAAGGCATGTCGAGGACATGAAGAGAAACGAGTCTTCACTACAATGTCGTTAAATGTAGGTAAGTTGAATGACTCAAGTTAGTATCGCCAACGATGCTCAGGTACGGTGAATCCTAACTTGTTGTCACATAGACGAACTAACGTGTGAGGTTAGTTCATTTTGAGTATATGCGGCATGTTCAATGTAGCTTGTTTCCAGTTCCTATATGCAGTAAAAACTCTATACAATCATATTGTCAGGATCGGGAAAAAAACATTTCTATAGAGAGTTTATTCCTAACTAGAGTTTTGTGGTAAAAATATCTTTTTTGTAAATAAAATCTACATGCATAACTTAAATGTTATATTTCTTGAAAAAATATATAAAATATTAACAAATAAGTAAAATATCTATTACACAAGAAGAAGGGGATAACAAATTGTGGATGTTTTAACTTAATGCGAAATCATCACATCAATTAGATAAGAATTGGAGGGGGATAATACGGAAGACGATAGCACAGAAGTGGCAAAAATTTCATGACAAAAAGTTTCGAACCTACTTGACAAGTTAGCAATGTTTTGGGTACAACAAGAAAGGCGTTCACATATACATCATCTACTAATGCAAATAAGTTAAAAGATGTGCATTAAGTCAGTATCATAGACAACTTTAAATAAATATTTTAAATCATAAACTTCATGCAAATGAAAAAAATATATATTTATAATTATTTTTGTCGAATATTATGTCATTTATTACTATAAGGAAGTATAATTACTTAAGACGGGACCTGAAAAAGTCATGGAATATTACAATGTGGAGTTTATTCTTATTTATAACTGGTCCCAAGTTGGGACTGAAATTTTTTATTATTATAAGGAGTTTATTCCTTTATGGAGTATTCCTCTATGGAGTTTTTACTGTACTTAGGTTATCTAGCCTCACATAGAAGAGAATGTGTGTGATTAGACATGATTTAGTACTTCTGATAAAAGTTGGATTCCCATGTTAAGTTGGTTCCGCGAATGTTTGGTAAAGGCTCGAACAAGTTTCTTATTGATGATATTGAACCACTCACATTGAGTCAATGTCAATCTTTGATAAATACAGTATGTGATAGAAAGTTTTAGCTCAACAATGATATGGATCGTTGAACGACTCAGATTAGATATGTAAATCTTAACGGTGGTGATCAAATATGGGATATGAAAATCTGGAGAATTAGTTAGACATTTAACTAATTCAGTTTCCCGATTCTATAAGGAATTCTAGGTGGTTTCCTTATACCAGAAGGTTCACTAAATTAGTTTTCTTGTGCTAGAAGGATTAGTAATTAGTTTTCTTGTGGTAGTTGAGTTCTCTATATATAGTCAAGGGGTTTGTTTGTTACATAGATCAGATAAGATCATACTAGAATATCAACAGTAGAAGATTGATAGGAAGTTATGAATCATACTTCGGAGAATAGCATATTAGGTTGGTCTTATCTTTTATGTGGGATTATTCTTGTTACGTCGTATGGTTGTAACCTAAGTATCAATAAAGGTTGTTGGTTGATCTCCGTGGACGTAGGCATTGCCGAATCGCGTTAAATCTTGTGTCTTTGACTTTCTGGTTTTGGTTCATTATTTGTTCGATTATTGTTTTCTGTCATTGTTTCTCATTGTTTGAACTTAACAATTATTAATGAACATAATTACTTATTAAATCAATTGACATTGGATGAATCCTATAAATCACATACTACAATCTTAGAACGGATTCACTACTTTTATGCAAGGACAAAAAGTTCAACTCCCATAATAAGTTGCTTCTGCAAACGGTTGCTAAAGTCTTGAGCTCAAGTTTAATTTTCAGGAAACTAGACTTCTCGTGTTGATGCAATGACGATCATGGATGGATAAAGATGCATTCAAAATAAGGGTGAAGGCTATATGGATGTATTCATGTAACTAGTCAAATGTACTGTCTTACAAATATTCAAACAAGCTTGCCAATAGTTGTAAGTACTGATTTGATCATTGAACGTTTGATGAGTCCTATAAATAACGTATTACAATCTTAGGGAGTGCAAACTTGTTTGAAGTTGACAAGAGGATCACTAAGTTATGAAGTTGGAAATATTATCAGTGTACTTGTTTGATCCTGAAGATTGTAGGTAGGGCTACAAACGAGTCGAGCGCTGCTCAAGCTCGGCTCGAAAAAAGCTTGACTCGTTCGAGCTCGAGCTTAAATTAAAGCTCGATTACATATTCGAGCCGAGCTCGAATATTGAGAAGCTCGGCTCGAAAGTTCGACGAGCTGCTCAAAAAAATAATATATATATATATATATATATTTAATTTTGAAAGGTTTCGAGCTATATTCGAACTTTGCTAGTTTTTGAGCTCGCGAGCCGAGTTAAATTGGAGCTTTCGAGTTCTTAAAAATTAATTTAAAGAAAAAATGAAGCTCGCGAGCTGAGCTCAAATAAGTACTTTTTTTTCGAGGTCGAGGTCGAGCTCAAATTATGCAGCTCGATCGAGCTCGAGCTTTAGACGAACTTTCCTTAACAAAAGTTCGGCTCGGCTCGTTTGCTTAGGTACATCGTCCTCTGTCTAGAGCCTACAATCACCGTACAAGTACAATAACAACTAGGTAGAGATGAACACATAGTACTAGCTACTTAATAGAGAAAACATGGAGGAGCCAGTTTGAATTTATATAAAACCATTAGGGTATAACCTACAGATCCTGCCATAATAAAGAATCAGGGTGAGCAAGAACTAACTTAATTGCTTCTGAAAATTTAATAACGAGAAACCTTTGTATCAATGGCAAAGCCATTCTTTTCTTTTGCCTTCAAAAGTTTCTTGGCTACAAAGCCTGCTAATATTCCCTGCTACTATACATATATATATATAAACTGTATTGCTATTCACCATCAAGCTCACAACCAATTCATACAGTATAAATCATTCTCCCTCTCTCACACATTTTGAAAAGTATAACAACATGCCGATTTACACTTCAGACTCTGAGGATTCCCGGCCAATTCGCCCTAGAAGATTGTTTGGTCGCGAAAAGTCCTTGCATACCCTTCTCGGAGGAGGAAGAGGTAAAAATAAATCATTTTTCGAGTAAGAAAAATACATTCGAATTAGATAAAATTTAATGAATTTCTAAGAAAATGCATGAAACTCATGGTGCAGCGGCTGACATACTACTATGGAGGAACAAGAACTTATCAGCAGCAGTACTAATCGGATTCACTATCATTTGGTTCCTTTTCGAAGTAGTTGAATACAATTTCGTCACACTTTTGTGTCATATTTCAATCGTTATGATGTTAGTCCTGTTTGTATGGTCTACCGGAGCAGGCTATTGGTAACTAATCAGCTATCAATCAAATTATCATACATTTATTTCGTTCTGATTTTCAAGATTTCATCCCCCTGGCTTGATACGGTTCGTCATCTCCTTTATGAACCCAGGAGTCCTCCCAATTTACGCGCAATAACAGTTCCTGAATCCACATTCCGATGGCTATACACAAAAATTAACAGAACCATGTTGAAGTTTTATGATGTTTCAACTGGAAAGGATCTGAAGACGTTCTTCATGGTACAAAATGATTTGTTTGCGCGCTTTGTTTTGATTGATATAGCCAAACAAACTCGAGTCTCATTAATCTTCCCTCATTCAATTTCAGGCCATTGTACTCCTCTGGATCTTGTCAGGAATTGGGAACTACTTCAGCTCCCTCAACCTATTATATATAGGTATGACTTTCTATCTGCATTTTTGGACGAAACTGGACACTATAGACCTAATGGTCGTTTAAAAAATCTCGACTGTTTATTTGATGAATGTTACTTGTATCGACTAAGTAAATATCTTTCTCTGAATGTTTTATTTGAAGGATTTGTTTGTTTGGCGACACTACCGGCATTATATGAGCGATATCAACATGAGGTGGATCATTTGGCATCTCAGGGGAACAGGGATATGAGGAGAATGTTGAGGAAATTTGACTCCAAAGTTTTAAACAAGATTCCAAGAGGACCTGTCAAAGAAAGGAAGAGATTCTGAAGATTGTAAAAACTAAAAAGCTATCACTCAACGGTTAATAGATTATATAACTAAGCTATATGTGTATGCATGTGAATAAATTGCAAATGAATGAAATATATATGAAATGTAAATTCCTCTAGCAAGATGTCAAAGTTAGTATCTAATTAATACTGAATAACATTAAGTAAAGAACCAACGTACTTGACTAAGGTCTCGGGTACGACCCAAGTGGGTGTAACAAAAGCCGATAGGAGAAACCCCTGAATGAAGGTCTGCCAGAGTCAGCTGGATTAGTTTGCAGGTAATGGATACCGGTTGGAAATCATTAAAGGTCGTCTGTTATCTGCAGAAACTGAGAATCAAATACAGGGACAAGAACTGTTGTTTTAACGATATTCAGGAATCGCAACCACTATACAAAACAGATATATGTATTATGTAGCTCTTATAGATGAGTGAGTCTCACTAGTTCAATATGGTACAAGGAAACATTCTTCAATCCAGATTCATTTCATGCTTAATTTCAAACATTATCCTGACTTTAAATACATTAAGACAGCCAAGACAGGGCCCTTCGGCTCTCAATACCAATGAATAGTCTGCAAAGATTTTAACAAATGACTTAAATTATAGCAATCCTTGCTGTTTCCTGATTTCAGTGGATGAAATATCCATCCGAAACTTCTCTGGTGGTATCGGGATAAACATGTCATTTAGTTCCTTAGGAATATCAAAATCCTCCAGGACCTGCATAAACAGCAACAAAATATGACTACTTGGTTTATGCCATGAAATATGAGAATTGACAAATGAATAAAAAACTAGAGACGAACCTTAAAAATACCATCCATGTTTCGACCGCCTACAAGAAAAACACATCCAGTGCTTTTGCAGGCAGAGAGGACCTCCAACATTCTGCCATAATCCCCACTATAATACTTCGGCTGTTGAAGGCAGCAATAATCATGTCAGACAGACAGTTACAAAAAGAAACAACAATTAATAGGCGTTATTTAGAAGGAAATGATTATGCATTCTAGAGGAATACAAGGATACTATTTCACATTAGATGCTCACTGCGTTACAGCTGCTGGTTAAAAAACTAATTTAGAATGATCAGCAGCTCATGCAGTGTTTATGACGTCATACGTACAGTAAACAACTTTATTTCAAAACATGATATGATCTCTCTTCTAATACTTAATAGCAAGCTGGTTTTGAAATATCATAGCAAAGAAACATTCCGATCTCTTTTTACTTTAATTTAAAGGATAAAAATTGAAACACACGAACTGTGACAATATTTTGAACAACATTCCAGTACATTGGCATACTCAGCTCAAGAAAAAGTTATACAGAACAGACACCAAGTATAGCTGATAGGAACACAAAAGAACATGTTTCCCAGTATTATATTTTTCTTACGTTTATAAGCCTTGCTACAGTGTCAACACCTATCACGAATGCACTGCCAGGAAAAAGTTCAGCTTTCTTGTAAAAGTAAGGCTGGTTGGATATTATGACAGTCTTACCTGCAATTGAATAAACGAATGATTAGCTAGATACTGTACTTTCCTAAAGGAAGATGATAATGAAAACTCTTATAATCTTGAAGGGCATGATGAAACAATCAATATCAGGCAAGCATTAACCAACCATGATTATGAATACAGCGGAGAATTCAAAATAATTAAACAGAAGGGATTTTTATACAAAGTTAGAAATCTCCCCTGGATAATGCACTAATTCCAGTGCTTTGTTAGTTTCTGAACTCCCACATTAATTTTCAAGTTTCCAGCCGTTAACTTTCACCCCAAAAAAAAACACGTGGATGATTTCATAAAATATTTAACAAAAAAAATTAAAAATTAATTAGAACTGGAAAAGGAAAAAAAAATGCCACGTGAATAGATAATCGACACTTAAAACAGATTCAGCGTGGGAAGAATCTACAAGATGAAGCTTATTGGGAAAATCTAAGGCATGGAACCATTCCTAAAAGGATAACGAAACCCATCTTCTATAAGGTAGCAACTTGAAACAGGACATTTTAGGACCAGCATTAGGATTGGTTAAAACAACACATGTGATAATGAGCACATATTACATAAGGAGTCGTCATTACTAGTCACACAGGTTAGGAGTGAACACTCACCAACTTTTTCGAATTGCCTGACACGTTGTTTGATTTCAAACACAGTCAAAGGAGGTTTATCTGCATTTATTGCTGATAACTCAAAGCATGGGTATCCGTCACCAAGAATGCTGCATAAGATTGCTATAACTTTAAAGACTGCAAATGCATCTGTAACTATCAACTAGTACATACAGAAAGAATTAAGAAGTGAAGAAAAAATGCATGTACATGTTAGCACTGCAGAAGATTATAAAAGATGAACAGTTAACATGCACAACAAAGTTGTAGCGTATTGCCTTGAGTAGTTGAGCTCGTAAAGATGTGCATATGATAAATAATTACTGGGTAACTGGAAGGAATTGACATATTATAGCAGTGTCATAATATGAGACTACACGTAATGTGTGCAAATACATGCAAACAGAAATTTGTAGAAGTTTAGAACTAAGCATGTCAGAATAGATGCATTGAAATATAAACATATTGGTTTTTTCACAAAATGATAGATGTGATCTGATTACACCTAAAGATAGCTTTAGTTAAGAGAAAGCTAGGTCTGGGAGAACATATGTTTGCTGCATCCACAATAAACAGAAGAAGTTAAATATGCTCCGCCAATCAGATCTAACAGAAAATTTCTTGGGTGAAGTTCAACAGACAGAATGGAGGGTAGACATGTAAAAAGAGGAAAGTATTTTGTAATTTGTAGTTTCATGATTATTCAAATAGTTATATGCCACACGAGATTTCGAATAACATAAAAGGGATTATAAAGTGTACGGCTGAATCTTTGAAATTCTAAAAATGCAGGGCTGGTGAAGCCTTTAGTTACTTGCTGCTCTGGAAGCATATTAATCTTAGTAGAACCATTAGAATACTTTGCATATAACTAAGTCCTGCTTTTTGAACAGGGAAAACCCATAGGGAGCAGCCATAATACTGATCAGACAACAGTAAAAATGAGCAAGAGCAAAGCATGTGATAGCACCTATCAACATTAGTTTAGTCTAAGGTTGCATATCCCAAGAATAACAAATAAGCAATATTCAATGCCACTTGAGGAAATATAAAAAATAAATAAGGGAAACTCATTAGGTAAGTCGCCGCATAGGATTCTCAAAATAGCGTGCACTTATATAGAGAAAATTTGTTAGAAGCTAGAACTATGGAGGAACCTTGCATTGTTTGGCCAGTCATACAATCACGAGTCTTACTACAAGAATTACAAGTTTTAAGTGAAAGAATGTTGATGGTACCTCACGGCAATTTCCAAGAGTTTCAGGTGGCCATCATGCAAGGGATTAAAAGAGCCCGAGAGAATTATCTTCCTTTCAGCCTTTGAAATACCTGCACAACATTTCCTTCACAATAAAGAGCACAGACAACATAAATTGTCTTTAAACAGACATATGTCATAAAACTTTTAAAACCATACCACTTGAATAGGGGTAAACCTTAAAGCATATTTGACCATTGATAAGTTGCTCCAACTGCTGATCTTCGTCATAATGCATTTCAAATCCATCAGGAACTTCTGCCTCGGTCAATTCAGAAGCAAAAGATTCAGGAACCTTGCACGCATATGCTAGTGCCTGCAAGGAAATAATATGCTGAGACCTTGCAATTTTAAGTGAAACATGAGTGAATATTCACTTAATTAACACAAAACTTTCACCTGCACTTAATTACTGAAGCAAGGATGCCTGAATTAGCATGAAGAGCACAACTCATAACTCATTTAAAATCAAAACTGAGAATGAAAAGATATGAGCATAACCTTCAGTAAGAACTGACTAGAAACTCTATCCTCTTGTTCACGGGTTCGCAAGCCCTGAGATAAAGCAAATTGGGGAACTGAATTACTGAATACCTCTGAAATATGTATTTCCAGACTTTATCTGATATATCTATGATGAATGTTCCAGATACCTTTGACAGAGTAACAGTGGCTACTCGAAGATTGTCAGATGTTCTTGTTGATAAATGAAACCTAAATATAAGAATTGGATGAAGTTAAAGAATAAGTGATATACTACAACTCAATGAAATCTGATACTATTAGCTTACAGAAAGCAGTAAGGCATGATTTCTCTAAGTTAGATCATGTTACATCAAGTATTGCTGTCTATTGTGCCCATCTTGATTACTGAGATGGATAATTTTATATCTTACACTAAAAGAAATTACAGTAAGAGGACCAGAAGGGTTCAGGTAGGACTTAAACACCCATATGTTCTTAAATTGCAAGTGAAAGCAGTTTTCCAGATCAACAAGTCTGATACTTTCAGTCACTCAGATTATAAACAAAAACAGTGAGTATACAATAACATCGACATGTTGGATATGGATGGTAAAAAAAAGGTGGTTCAAAGGTTGTCCTGAAATATCAAAGTTCTGCGAAACAAAGGTGCAAATATGCAGTAATCATCAAAAACTCCGGTTTAATGCATAATTTAGGCAAGCAAGTGATGCCTTTTACACATGAAACAATGGAGGTTCCTCAATGAATTTAGTTACAAAAATAATAGCGAAAATTACCAATTGTGGGTGAAATTGTTAGAAATGAAGTACCTATGTTCCCCACGCTTGGGGCGTGCACTAGCTAGAGAACCTGAGAAACCCACACCAATAACTGGACAGTCTGCATTAAACGGAAGCTGATTTTAAGCTTGAGAAACAACAGTAAAAGATAAACAAGACAGGGAATTTCGATACATCACCAAGCCGAAATAAACCAATGAACGAATCAATGAAATGGTATTCAAGCTGCCCGTTACGAACAAATGTCTAACTAAAGAAGAAACTAACCTGGCTGAGAAAGAATCAACGCTCTATTGTATGCCATCAGTGCCATATCCTCTGCAGTTTGCCTGCTGGCAGATTGAGCAGGAACCTTAAAACCCCAGAAAGAACAAAAAACACCCATCACAAGAAGATAAAGAAAAAGAAAAAACAACAGCCTCGTTTCTGACTAACAACTAGTGTCAAAAAACAGTTAAAGCTTAAATTGAACTGACCTTACCAAGTAACTGAATCATGGACATCCTAGAATAAGGTACCACAGTTTCTAACAGAGTGTTTGAAGCTCCGGGTACAGACATTAACCACCCAAGTGCCTGCCCAATATATATTGTAAATCGTTACCTCGTTGAGACATTTCATCAAACAGTTGGTGCTTATAGAAAAATAATTGAGGACAAATTTAGCGTTGGTCAGAGTTTATACCTGAGAAGCGCCTCCAGAGAGATAGAGAACAGCTTGAGAAGGGCTGGCATGAATAGCTTCTACTATCGTTCTTGCAGAAGCCTCCATCATCGTTTCTTTCCTTTTTCTTTGTCGTTTTGTTTTACAAATGGAGTTCCATACTTCGCGTGTTAAAAGCGTGTGTTTTTTACTGTAACGTTTTTACTATCACGTTTTTGTTATTCTACGGCAACTGTTTACTTTGTTATTTCAAAACGAACTTTAAATAGCATCTTGTATGCTCAATTGAGCCATTTTATGATATTTGCAATATCACATAGCTCATTCTAGAATCTCTCTACCATACAGTGGGTCCAATTCCTCTCCATCATTTATTCTCCTTCATCTCCTCCTACATGGCTGGATGATTGACATGTGGATTGGAGTGGCAATAGTGGAGTGGAATTAGAAAACTTGTGTTCTAACTTAACTATGGAAGGAGCCAAATTTCGTGGCAGATTCTCTCAAACTATGGAAAGTTATGATTCTGCTCAAATTAGAATCTTGAAACCGATACGGAACAAGAGCCGCCGGCAAAAAGAACAGAGACGAACGACTGATAAAAAAATCCTTTCCGGCATCGATCGAATTTCGTGACAAGGTACGGGTTTGATTTCTCACCTATTGACACACCATGTGTTCATCCTTCTAGTAAGATTTCAGTTGATCTTTCACTCCAACCCATTTGAAATTTATCTAACCTGCTTCCTATCACTGTTTCATTTTTTAGCACCCCAACTGTTTGAAAAAATTCTTCAAAGGCATTACATGATTCAAACAAAAAATTTGTGTTGTTTTTATCATTTGTAGTTCACATGATATGGATGTATTATTCAATTGGCCTGAACAACAAATTCGTAGTAGCAGACCTCTAGCTTAGACCAAAGTAGTAAAGCTTTTGACATGACTGCACATGTTAGTGTCTTAGTCTGTCTTTTTTTTCCACTGAACCATGTACATGAAACTATGCAAGTATACAAGTAGTTAGATGTATTGGAATTCACTCTTTAAATTTAGTTGGGTCTCTAACTACGTAACTTTGATAACTGGTCTCTAAGTTAGAGTAACATGATATATTTGTTTGTATAATTGTACAAGCTTGTTGTGTGCTACAGGCCCATTGTTAGACCTATCCATGGAATCTGAAAATGATCAAATGGAAGACAACATTCACGTTGAGGATGGGAAAGATCCCACATGTGATGGAACATAAAGTACTAATAAACTTCACCCTGAAGATGTCATAGCTGTGCGGCACTCGGTCATTCCAGAAAATAAAATCCCAATGATTGGTATGGTGTTCGAAAGTGACGACCAGGCTCATAAGTTCTACAATGCATATGCAAGGGAAGCAGGATTTAGTGTCCGGAAAGATACGGCTCATAGGGATTCTGAGGGGAATGTTTTAGACAGGATATTCTTTTGCTCATGCCAAGGGAAAAGAAGAGAAGATAAGAGAAATGCAACTGTTAAGAAACCACGTCCACATACAAGATCAAGCTGCATGGCAAGGATGAAGACTAGTGCACGCCAAAAGGGAAAATATGAGGTCGTCCAGTTTATTGCTCCACATAACCATGATTTGGTTAACCCAGCCGACGCACATCTATTAAGATCCCACCGAAGTATAACGACTTCACAAATATCTCAAATAGATGATATATACAAGTCATGAATTACACCAAAAGCTGGCTTTGAGCTCATGGTCAGACAAGTGGGTGGGCGTGAGAATGTTGGATTTACCTTTGAAGATTACAAAAATTATTTGCGATCAAAGAGAGCTATGCAAATGAAAATAGGTAACACTGGAGGAGTGCTTGAGTATTTGCAAGAGAGACAAACAGAGGATCCTAATTTCATTTTCACACTTCATGTTGATTCAGATGGTCTAATAGCCAGCATAATTTGGGCAGATGCACGAATGCGGACTGATTTTACTGATTTTGGTGATGTAGTGTCTTTTGATACTACCTATAGAAAAAACAAAGATGCCCGACCACATGCTCTATTTGTTGGAATAAACCACCACAGACAAACCATTGTGTTTGGTGCAGCATTACTCTATGATGAAACCATACCAACATTTGAATGGTTATTTGAAACCTTTCAAATCTGGTAAATCCCCAGAAACTATCCTAACTGATCAAGACCAAGCAATGGCAAGTGCGCTGAAGAAGAAGTTGCATAGAACTAATCACAGGTTGTGCATTTGGCACATTTTCCAAAATGCTGCTACTCATCTCAGCCAAACTTTTGCAAGATGTGGTAAAGATTTTGTAAAGGACTTCAGTTCTTGTGTTTATGATCACGACGAGGAAGTTGATTTCGTTAATGCATGGGAAAATATGCTGCAAACATATAAACTTCAAACAAATGATTGGCTGAAGAAGTTATACTCAATAAAAGAAAAATGGGCTCTTGTTTATGGGCGACAAATGTTCTGTGGTGATTTGACAACAACTCAAAGGAGTGAAAGTATGAACAGTGCCCTCAAGAAATATGTGAGCTACAAGCATAACATTTTGCAGTTCTTTCATCATTTTCAAAGAATGGTTGATTATCGTCGTCACGAAGAGCTAAAAGTAGATATAAAGACAAATCACACCACTCCAGATCTTCCGTTTCCAGTTGCACTTCTAATTCATGCTGTTAGTGTTTATACACGTGAAGTTTTTGAAATTTTTAAGGAAGAGTTGAGAAAAGCTCATGATTCTATTATGGAGCCGTGCAACGCAGAAGTATCAGAATATAAGGTTACTCTACGTGGGAGGCATCATCTTCCCCGCATTGTAACTTATAACTCTTCTATGTGTGAGGTTTCTTGCAGTTGCAAGAAGTTTCAGTTCACAGGAATCCTCTGTGCACATTCTCTTAAAGTGTTAACTTCAAGAAATATTACCAGGATCCCGGAGATGTATATTAAGAAGAGGTGGACTAGAAAGGCCAAGGAAGGGTTAAATGAATTCCATTATTTGGCCCCCCATCCTCAACTTATTGATTCTGAAAATATTGTTGATGAAAAGGCATTGATTGGAGTGCGATACAAAGAGTTGTCTGGATCTCTCAAGTACATTGGAACGCGAGGTGCATTGACGCCTCAATCATATGAAATCGCAAGGAAATATATTCTCAAGGCAATAGAGGAGATTGATGCAAGATTACAAATTACTGAAAGAATGGTGGAATCCCCGGCTGGACATAAATCCCATGTTAAAGATACTCATGTCTCTCGAATAGGAGAAGAACATAACCTTCCAGTTGATGTTTCTGACAATCCCAAAGCTATAGATGATGAAGTAGTGATCAAGGGATTGAAAGTCAAAGAGAAGAAAAAGTCGAATACTGGAAAAAGGCCGATGAGTGCCTTGGAGAAGGCCACCAAAAAGGGGAAAGGCAAGCATAAGAACCAGGTACACATCTTGCTTTTGTATGCAGTTCTTGGTATAATAATTTTATGGTTTCGTATTGTCTTAATCTTTTTCTTTATTTCCTTTCCATTTCATGGGTGCAGGAGCAGGATGTCAATAATGGAGGAGATGATCTCATTTGTTCTGCTCAAATTGAGCCTAGCACATTACGTCCTCTTTCACAATTACCTTTGGCATGATCCTTTCATAAGTTTTTGAGGTTTTTTGTGTATCATTACTTTGGTTTCTTAATATAATCTTGATTCTTATCTTTTTATTCTAATAAAACTAGGGACATGTAGTCGGCATATCCAATTCACACCAATATTTTCCAAGTCAAGGATATTCAATCGTTGATGCAGAATTATTCCAAGACATACAGGTTCATTAGTGTGAGCTTTTATTTGTTTTCTGATTTGCAAAGAGATATTTTCTAATCTATTAGTCTGTTTACACTTTACATGATTTCTAATCTATATTTTTTTGCAGCTCAATAATTCTCACCTCTATTCATATAATAATAATCAACTTACTTCAACTTTTACCCAATTACTTCAGGTGAGAACTCCATTGAATAGATGATTGTATTCAAACTGTGCAAGATAGCTATATTCTTAAACTTGTGCTTTTGTAAATTGCAGGAACAATTGAGCTCGAAAAAATAAGTTGAAGCTTCAAATTGAAGTGCTGGACCTGAATAATATTTGCATTTTTAGGAGCTTCATTCACACTTGTTCTAGTTCATCAAGATCAATGTTGTTTTAAGCTCTTGTGATATGTAATGCATCTTGATTGGATTTTGGAACAACTTCTGAATCAAAGAATAATTAGAGATAGATATTGTATTACACTTCTATACTTAATTGGTGGAAAAGAGTGTTACTCCTATTTACACATGAAATTTGTTCATTACAACCTACTCTTGTTGAATTCAATTTATCATTTTAAAGTCATATTCAGTGTATGTTGAATTTGTAATACTCTGGAATCACATGAATGCAAGCATAAATGACCTAATATTTACATTATACTAGTAAGATATTTAATAAAGTTATAGTATGAAAGTAAATTTCATGAACTTTTGGCATATAATTTTGCTGAATGTCTTTCCAGTATAACGTAGGAGTAATTAATTATCAAAATCGACTTAAAAAATTACTGAAAAGTTAAATGTGATATTTGTTCTAAGAAGGAATAACTTAACTTGTTTTTTAGCAGAATTAAGTTTCTTCATATTGAGTGGCAAGGTAAGATTATAGTAGTAGCTCTTATATATCACTGGATGTATTTTCAAAATTCAGACATTGAAGACGTATAACATTTGAGTTGTAATATAAAAGAAGAAGAGTGGATATGGAACTTATTTGCCCTGGCGTTGAAATTGAAACCTGCCACGAAAATTTTGGCTCCTTCCATATTTAAGTTAGAACACAAGTTTTCTAATTCCACTCCACTATTGCCACTCCAATCCACATGGCAATCATCCAACCATGTAGGAGGAGATGAAGGAGAATAAATGATGGAGAGGAATTGGACCCCATATAGTAGCAGTCACTATCCTTGATCATAATATTTGGCATCACGAGCTTAGGTTTTGGCAATGTTTACTCCTTCGAAAACGACGAGGATTGAGACGTTGGAGTAGATGGTGGTTGTTACTCAATCGGAAGTGAGGAAGTTGGCTGAAGTTCAGGCGGAGCAAATCGCCACTCAGGAGAAACGATTCAATGAGTTACAAGATATATTGTGATCAATCGATGGAGGTAACACTCAAATTGAACCTAATCATACTGAGCACGTTGAATCGTACTCTTCATTATAGTCATGTGAATATGCGATCAGAAAATCGTGGTCCACGAGTAGATTTTTCCGATTTGATGGCATAGATGCTCATAGTTCGATAAAGAAGTGTCATAAATATTTCGTGTTGAATCCTATGAATGATTGTGATAAAATTCCATTGCCGGGAATGTACTTAGAAGGAGAAGCTGAGCATTGTTTTTTGGATTACGTAGAAGGCAAATAAATGGTATGGAGCGTATTTGTAGAAATGTTATTGGTAGATTCACTTCTGTGCATGATGATGATATGATAGGTGAATTCAATAAGCTAAAGCAAACCAATCTTATGTGAAACAAAGTAACCCAAGTAATTAAGACCGGTTTTCACACACTCGTGAAAAGTCACTAGAAACTCAAAGTTAAATAGCGGCACACATTAGTTCGTCCATGTAATGACTAATTAAGATTTGCCGCATCTGATCATCGGTGACGATACTAATATCGAGCCAATCACTAAACCTTGTTCAACGGTATTAGTTAGTGAATGCCCGCTTCTAATCGTGTCCAGCCATATATGATTTATCCTGAAATTATATAAGTGTAACTCATGTCCGATCACCCAGGATCACCAACTAGAATAAGTTGTTGGTCCAGATAACGACAAAGTAAAAGACTGAAGGGGGGGGGGGGGTGAATAGTCTTTTAAAACTTTTGTCGATAACAACTATTTCTCAGATATCTGAATAGATATCTGATACTTAGAATCAGAGTGCGGAAGACTTAATAAAGATAAGTGCAGAAACAGTTAATATGTGTGTGTGTGTGTGTGTTGCTGAAATGTAAATACAGAAACGTAAACAACACAGCAAGTATAGTGGTATCTGGAGGTGGCGTAATCCTCCAACTAATCCACTTCGGTCTATCAGAGACCTAGAATTCACTAGAACAGATAATTGAGTTTTCCTTACAATAATCCTATTCTAAGATTCTTAAACAATTGGTTCCCAACCAAATGTTCCCCCTGAGTTATTCCCCGGCTTTCACAGCCAAGTACTTCCTACTTTAAACCTTTGAGTTATTCCCTAGCTTCCCAAGCTAAGTACTTCCTATACTCAATAACCTTGGAGTTATTCCTTAGTTTTCCAAGTCAAGTACTTCCTATACTCCGATAACCTTGGAGTTATTCCCTGATTTTTCTAACTAAGTACTTCCTGTACTCCACGCCAGTTATGGTGTTGGTTTTGGTTTGAGTTGTCAGATGAGCTTCTTTAATAACTTATTCAGTTATTCAGATAGCTCTGTGAATCAAGGTACTTAATACACTTTACAAGATGGTATCTTGTTCGATTTATCGACCTAAGTCTTATGATATCTGTTCAAGAGAATGAATCTCAGATAGTTGATCTTTTGATTCAACTCCTTCACAGATAGCTTTGCTTGTTTAGGATCAGGTTACTTAGAACTTCAGTGTTACTCAAGATCAAAAGCTTTGGTCGCAACAGAAAGCTTTGTGAGTGAGTAAGTAAGTTGCTTTGAGAGAGTAAGATGTTCAGCGTTTTCAAGTTATGTCGTGTGTCTAAGGTTCTGTGTGTTCTCTCAAGCAGTCTAAGTGTTGATATTTATAGATGAATTTGAGTGCCGTTTGAATAGTATCCGTTAGGCTCAAATTCGAACTATCGATATCGTGTATAGTAATGTGAGGTTTTCTTCTTCTTCTCGTTGCTTTTATTCAGACATCTCTGTCCGTGCATTAAATGCATTGTACTATACTTTTGTCCTGTAGTGTCAACGGAACTATGCTTTGTATCAGAGACTAGTGTTATCTGATTCTTTGCACGTTCTTATCTTCAATCTTTAGATACCACTTGTATTTATGGAAACAACTTTGTTTGCAATATATATTTCTTTTTCAGAAACGTGGTTAAAGCTCAAGGTATCTGAGAATAGACATCTGTGGACACTTTCCTTGTTTTCAGATATGTCTCTTATTTCTCAGATATCTCTTGTGACACAGTTTGTTTGAAACTATTCGTGTCTTCAAGATATCTGGCTAAGATATGTGAACAACAGATTCAGTAATCTTGTGCAGTTTTCTTCAAGTCTTCAATGTCGTTGAGCTTTCTGCCTGGATGTCTTCTTCTTGGTCTTCTCTTCATAAAATAAAAATTACATTTTGAGACCTAACATCCTATACAAGATTAGCTAGACTATCAGACTTAGTGGTTTTCCTCTTTTACAATGTTCAAGTGAACCAAGAGTACTAATCACCTTTCTGAGACTAAGATAAGTCATCATGTTGCTGATCAAAACTTAAACAGATATTCTTTGCAAAATATCTAACAAAATTCCTAACAAATTTCTCAAGAAATTTCCCAACAAATTTCCCCCTTTTTGATCAGTCAACGATGACTATCTTCCCTATTACAAATCTGGATGAGGAAACAATCCACCACTTAATCATTTCTTAAGATCTTCAAATTCATTTAATTAAGTGCAGAAAGTAGACATCAACCAAATCACAAGGTGTGATCTTTGCTGACAAGTTATCTTTTATAGAATACTACCTGAGAGTAAGTTCTTCAGATAAGTTACAAATAAAGATTACATATAACTTCAATACATGATACAGTTAAGCTCAATCAGCAAAAATTCAAAAGCTACATAGTAAATTAGGACAACAGGAGTAACCAAGCTCCAAGTAAACATCCTAATAGACTAGTCTTCAAGTCTTCAATCTTCAACAAGATTTCTATGGATCGATCACCAAATTTCCTATCTCCAAACCTTTTGATGTCATCGAATAATCATAGAGAAGAGTTCGACGAGCATCTCGTGTCTCGCAAATCCACAGACCTCTTTGTAGGTTTTGGTAGGATTTTTCGACAAAATGCTTGACCCATAGGTACTTTCCCCACTTCGGGCATGCTCTATTCGATATCCGAAAGCTTGAAGTATTCAGAATAATCTTCGATATCCGATGTCACCCTTGTATTGATCTTCCGGATAGAACGACTCATGGGTTCCAAGCAAGTCTTGGTCTTGTGCTGTTCGTGATATTCGAATTTTGTGCACATCATCTGGCTTTCCATATGGACAATCATCAGAGAGGTCCTTCTTCATGGCTTTAGTTCTCTTGACAACTTCAAAATCCAACCATGCTTTGATGTGATTGGTGTTGATCAAGGTAGGTTTATCCTTTCTCCATGCCATGAGTTGTTTATGGATTGGTTCTGGAAATCTTGAATTTACCAATAGATGCTTCAGCCTAATCAAATAGCCATTCTTTTGATTGATGCACAGAGATGAGAGGAATCATTGTCATACTTCACATACTCTATTTTGGCTTCTTCCGTGCGAGTGGAAGTTGACTTTGTCTTTGCTCAGCTCACCTTGCTCCTTCTCCTGTCTTGAATTCTCTTTGGGGTTGTTGCTTGAAGAACCACCATCCGGATAGACTTGGTATTTCAGAGGGTGTTTTAGTCGCTAGTGGCTTGCGACTATGGGCTCAGTTAGGCTTTCAATTTTCCTTTTTCTGTGAAGAGGAGCTTCATCTTCATCAGTTTCCTCATCATCATCAAGATTAGATCTTGTGAGAGTTTTACAGCTTTCTTCATTGCCCAGGGACTTGATTTGACCTTCTTCTTCTTCTTCTTCAGAAGATTCATCAATCCCTTTAACTTGTCTTCTCCTTGGAGCCTTGGTACTCCTTGGAGGTTTCTGTGCCATGGCCCTTGTTCTCATTTTGGTTCCTTCAGTAGGTTTCTGGGAAGTAGCTACTATTTGCAAAGCAGCTTGGCTTGAGGAGGGTTCATTGATTCTGAGTGGTGGCTGGGAAGTTTTTCTTCTTCCTTTCTCGAGCACTGACTCCAAATTTCTTCTTGTTTTCATCTCCTTCTTCCCATTCCCCCTGACTTTGAGGTCTAGATTTGTACTTTCTTTCCCCCTTAGTCATTGTTGGCTGACTCAGTCTCATAAAGGAATCTGAGAGAGAGTTGAAGTGCCCTTGTAGATAATTATAGGCACTAACCAACTTCTGAAGTTCGGCTTTGAGCTCCTGATTTTGCTTGATAAGTCCATTGTCCTTATCAGTGAGCTCTGCCAATGGGCCTAGGATGGCATCTGCTTTTCCAGCAGTGTAACTTGCCTCTTGAAAAGCTTTTTCAGCTAAAGATGCATCATCGTCCCTTATCATTCCCAAATCTTTCTGAGCAATGACTATGCTAGTTGTTCTCTGAGTGATGAGCTCAGTGAACTTTCTCATTTCAGAGGGGACGGAGGCAATTACTTCCTTGTTCTATGAAGACATCTCCTTTTTAAGTTGTGTCAATACTTGACACCTGTTCATGTATTCATGGGAGTGGACGTTTGGCAGTTTGTTGAATATTGTAGGAGCAATCAGCTTCCTTTTCAAGTGAGAAACCGCTAAATGTTCATTGCGGTGTTCTGCCAAAGTCTTGTCTTCTTCATCATCTGAGTAATCAGCCCAGTGATCTTCATCCTCTTGGACATTTTCATCGATTGTAACAAGTCCAGCAACCATCTCAGAGATTGGTTTCTTTCCTTTCTGGGAGGAGGATGGTACTTCTTTTGAAGATGATGCAGCCTTAGCATCATGCTTGACTTCAGATACTTCTTCAGTATCGAGATCTTTGGTGATATCATGCACAGCATCCCGTAGCTCTTTAACCTCAGAGTAAGCAATCATTTCTTCTAAGTATAGATCTTGTAGTTGATCAATCTTATCTCTGGATTTAGCTATTTGATCTTCCAGTTGAAGATGGAGCTGTTGTTCTTCTTCCAACAGTTGTCTGAGTTGAGCACTTCTGGTTTGAGTGTTTAAGATTTTCTGATTAGTTTCTTCAGAAAGCTCAACTACTTGTTCAGTAGTAACTGCGTGTTGGTTAGAAGATGGATGAGTAGATTTCTGAGGTGATGAAGACGGAGATTTCTGTGAAGTCTTCTCGCTTGCTTTTCAAAGAATCGAGGCATTGTTTCTCTGTGAAATTCCTCCGGTCCCTGGTGGAGGGGCATCATCATCATCCTTTTTGTCGTCATCCTTTTGGTGATGGTCAGTGGGAGGTTCATCAAATTAATTTTCATTCATTTCTTCCTCCTCATCATCTTCAGATACAAGATTGATCACTTCCGGGATAGTGATCTTCTGCCCATTAACTTCTTCTTGTTCAGAAGGTATATACTGCAGAGTCTGGGGCAGGACTGGCTTGAATGCCATCTGTAATCTTGTCTGACCATCTGCCTGTTCAAAGGCATGTATCAAACTATGCGCCACTTCTCTGGAAAAGTCCTTATGTAGTAGAGTCGCAACTGTGTATTGTTCTGTAGGGAACATTGCTTGGACATATGTTTCCAGGTCAAGAGCTCGTGCTCGTCTGGTTGGTTGATCAGTGATTCTCAATATTTCAGAGAGATCAGAGCACCTTAACTTCTGCCATTTCTTGAAGCATTGAATATGCTTTGGCAGGGTGTGAGCTTTGAAGAAGTGAAGTAGGTCCCTTGTCTCTTCAATGGGAACCTGCTTTGCATCTGTTTGAGCCTGAAAGAAAGAGTTTTGAGTGAGCTTCAAAACTTTTGTAGATATCTGAGTAGAAGTGTAGTTTAGTTTCTGTGTTACCTGAGTAAGTACTTCAGGCTCAGAAACTTGTTCTACTGAGACAATTGGTGTCTCAGATATCTTGTTGTGAGGTGGAGACTTTGAAGTCTGGTTCTCAGCAACCTTTCTTTCTCGATCCTGAGAGGAGTACAATACTTAGGAAATAGTTTGAAAGAATCTATGCGTAAATATGCTCTTAATGAATTCTGATTTGTGCTACTTACTTCCTCAAAAGGAAGCTCAGATTCATTTTTCTCAGAAACTTGTGCGCTTCGGTGTTCTTTCAGTGATGTCATTGGGGCTTCATCAATTTCCATTGATGCAGGGGAAGTCGCAACTTTATCCCCTTGCATTTCTACTTCTGAGTCTACTTGTTCAGTAGTTGATAACTCTTTTGCAGCATTGATGAGTTCATCTGCCTTTATCAGTTCATCGGCAATGCCTGCAGATATCTGAGAATTGACAACCTCTTTGGGTGTGTCATCTGATTTGCCAGCAGACTTCTTTCTTGAAGTTCTGGGCTTCTTAGCAACCTTTCTTCTTGAGATATCTTTTCATTTTCTTCTTAGGACCTTTCCGAGACCCAAGAACCTTTTTCATCAAATTTGTATACTCATATTTATAGAGTAAGTTATCATGGCTATTTCAATGCCTCTCTCGAGCTCAATGCCAAGCTTTTCCAAGAAGTAGCATATCTTCGACCATATCCTACGGTGGCCTTTGGCTCAGCTAGTCCTTTGACAATTTTAGGCTCAAGCCTTGAATCTTCTTCACGAATTTCATGAAGGCGTATTTTCCCGATTAAAAGGGTTTTCCAAATTTTTCTTGTTGATTCAGAAGAACATCATGATCCATCGTTCTTGGCTTATCCGGTCAAGACCTCCTTGTAGACCATCAAAGCATCTGAAGAATGCACCAAGATATCCCAAAGTGAACCAACAGATGTCCGGTTCGGATGTCGACAAGTTTGAACTCGGTGGGTGTATCGATTTTCAAGATCACACGCCATCAGAAAGTTCTTTAACACCTTCAAGGAGTTCCTCATCCTTGGTGTTTATTTCAAAATCCTTTCCAAGATTTTGAAACTCAAACAACTTACAGAAAGTTGTTAAGTCCAGAAGGATTTCCTTTCCTTGGACTGAGGTTTTGATAGACACTATTTCAGTGCCTTCAGAAACACAGGAAATAATCCTGGAGTTGTTGTAAAATTCCACATCGAGTGATGAAATTCCACTTGGGCGAGCAGATAGAAAACCCTTGATTTGTGCCTTTTCAAGCATGTCAAGAATCAATTTTCTATCAGTTTGGTTCTCTATTGCAGCAGAGAGGTATTCCTCAACCATGGCACCACCCCAAATCATTCTGTGACTTGAAGTCCAATGGTCAGGATTAAAAGCTCCTACCAGTCGATTGTTTACAATAACCAACTCTGGTGCTTGCTTTTCAGCAGTACCAGTGGAGGATTGGGATTTCTGTGTTGAGGTGTTCTTGGAGGCCATCTCTTTATATAGTGTAGGGATTTGAAATTGGTGTTTGAAAGAGATTTGATTCAGTGATTCTTTACAGAAAAACTTAATCTTGATTTGCAGAGATTGTAGAGGGTTTGCAGAGAATCAAGAGAAGGATTTGTTATTTTTGTGCAAGATGAAATTTCGGATTAGGCAAAAGTGATTTCATTTGCGAAAATCCTATATATATAGCAGTTGAATCCCAACAGACAAATACATACAAATTGATTTTGTGTATACGTATCTGTGATTTGCAAACAGGCGTGAGCAAAAGCTAGTTCGGCATTAAATGCTTAGTGGGCCATGTCTGAATTTCAAATCCACTATTTAGTGAATTAATTTCCACCGCATGCATCAATCGCTTAATTTCATCGAGGGTCACCATTGTTTTTCAAAGAATGATCACAATCAACAAGTGTAATTGTGCCCATTTAATGAATTTTGGCGACTTGCTATCCGAATCACATCAGTATGACCAAGGACACTGCTCAGATCTGAATCATCTTATACTTAGGATTTTTCCAAGTTTTTCATCAAGATAGAAATAATGCGAGTTTCAAGAGAGTAGTTGACTGCAGATAGTTATACTATTCTCTTTTGTGTTCCCCGTTTATAGAGTGATTCAGATATCTGAGTTCCCGTCTCAGAGATCTTAAGCTATCTTTTTGCTTTTTAGCCTTTTTGACTTCTGGATACCCGTTCCAGTTTTCTCTTTTCTCTTTTCTGGATACCCGTTCCAGATACCTCTTCTCTGGATGTCCGTTCCAGATACCTGAACTCATTCAGTTCATTGGTAGTTCCATTAGTCCAAGACTATGTCTTAAGGCTAAGAATCTACTTTCTTGTAGTGGCTTAGTGAAGATATCTGCAAGTTGGTCTTCGGTGCCAATCTTGAGTATCTCTATATTTCCCTTTTCAACATGGTCTCTGATGAAGTGATGTCTAACATCAATGTGCTTTGTTCTGGCATGAAATTTAGGATTCTGTGTAATCGCAATAGCACTTGTGTTATCACAGAAAATGGGAGTCTTCTTCTCATCGAGTCCATAGTCTTTAAGTTGTTGTTGTATCCACAGAATTTGTGTTGCGCAACAACCAAGAAAGAATATATTCACCTGTGGTAGAAGTTGCAATTGAGTTTTGCTTCTTGCTAAACCATGAGATAAGTCTAGTACCTTAAACCGGCAAGCATCCGAGGTGCTTTTCCTATCAAGTTGATCCAAAGATAATCATTCGAGTACCCAAATTAAACTCAATCCACTTTCCTTAGGATACCACAATCCTACATCTACTGTACCCTTTACATACCTTAATATTTTCATAGCAATTTTGTAGTGTATTTGCATTGGATTTGTCTGAAATCTAGCACATACTCCAACGGCATATTGAATATCAGGTCTACTTGCAGTGAGGTAAAGTAGTGAACCCATCAATTTCCTATACTTATGTTCTTCAACACTCTTGTCTGATTCAGTATAGGTCATTTTGGTTCCAATGCTCATAGGTATCTTAGCATTCTTTTCAGAAGGCTTAAGATTGAATTTTGTGAGCATATCTTTTGCATACTTTGTTTGACTAATGAATATTCCATCATTGAGTTGCTTGACTTGCAATCCTAGGAAATAATTCATTTCTCCCATCATGCTCATCTCAAACTTGTTTTTCATGAGATTTGCAGAGTCATTACAAAGTTGCTTGTCCTTAGATCCAAATATGATGTCATCAACATATACTTGAACTAAGAGTAGTTTCCCATCATGATTTAAGGTAAATAAAGTTTTATCAACTTCACCTTTCTTGAAATCACTTTCCAGAAGGTACTTGGCCAAAGTGTCATACCATGCTCTTGGAGCCTGTTTCAGTCCATACAGAGCTTTCTGTAGTTTATAGACCATTCTACTCTCTGAGGAAACTTCAAAGCCAGGTGGTTGCTCAACATAAACTTCTTCTGCAAGTTCACCGTTTAAAAATGCACTTTTGACATCCATCTGATAAACTTTGAAATCTTTATGAGCTGCAAAGGCTAGAAAGAGTCTTATTGCATCCAATCTGGCAACTGGTGCATATGACTCGTCAAAATCTAAGCCTTCAGTCTGAGTAAATCCCTTGGCAACCAATCTTGCTTTGTTTCTGGTTATTTCACCAGATTCATTCATCTTGTTTCTGAAAACCCATTTAGTTCCAATCACATATATCCCTTCTATAAATGGAACTAGTTTCCAGACTTTGTTTCTCTCAAATTGATCCAACTCTTCTTGCATTGTAGAGATCCAGTCTTGGTCTCCTAATGCTTCTTCTATATTTTTTGGTTCAATATTCGAGATAAAACATCCAAAGAGAGAGTTAGCATTTTCAGCTATTGCTCTCCTAGTCCTAACACCCTGATTAATTGGTCCAATTATATCCTTTGTAGGATGATCTTTGATCCATCTCATCATAGGTTTAGTGCTAGTAGGATCAATATCCAAGTGATCTGAGTGTGAATCACTAAGATTTTGATTTGATACTTTTTCAGTATCTGAGATATCTGACATATGGGAAATGTCATGGATATCTGACACTTTTTCAGTGTTAGAGATATCTGGAACATGCATTTCAGCATTCTTAATTTCAGATACCTCTTCATGATGAAGGTTCTCAGTAACCTGTTCCATTTCTGAAAAACTCATAGGAAATTCCTCATTATGTCTGTGAGTCATCTTGTTGTTACTAGGCTTTTCAAGCTTTTCTACGTCAGAGTCATCCTCACTTTCCATAATGATGTTTTTCCTTTCTGAGGATTCTTCTTTAGATTCCCTCAGTAATAATTCTTTGAACCTTTCTGAGAGTTCATCAATAGGAGGTGTTTTCTTACTTCCTTCATAGAATACAACATGAACTGATTCTTCAATTTTCTTTGTTCATAATGAATCCATTAGTATTGATGCTTTATTACACTGTTTTTTAGGATATGGCGCATAGACCTTACATGTTGGATTTTATAGCATTGCTATTCTTTTTCTCTCTTTCTTTCATCCTTCCATTTATCCGCACCTTTTTCTTTTTTTTTTTTTGCTTTAAACTTAGAATTTTTGAATATCCTAACGCATTTCAAGTAATTGTAGTAAAACTTGACCTGTTGAACCCTTGGCTTTTCCGGCGATACGAACGTATTTAAGTAATTGTCGTTCTGTAAGACCATAATGAAAACGTAATTTTTGCTTTTCTTCTAGACGAATACGATATTGAGATTTTTTCCCGGAACGCGATTGATTTCTAAGATCACTTACAGCTTTAGGACTTTTATTAGTTAGTCCTGGTAAAGCCCCCAGACGGCGTATTTTTTTGCAACGAGGTCCTCGGTAACGCGACATAAAGACTCCTTTTTTTTAAAGTTGTATTTTTACAGAATAAACCTAAACGAAAACTGAACTACCTGAAGCGAAGTTTACTGAAGTAGTAGTGGTTGTCTTTGTTGTAAACTCTGTAGGCTTTGCTGTTTGTGGAATAGCCAAGAAAAACACCTTCATCTGCCTTTGGTTGAAATGTTCTCAGATAATCTTTCCCATTGTTTAGAACAAAACATCTACAACCAAATACTCTCAGATGTTTGATATTAGGGGGTCTATCAACCAAGATTTCATAGGGGGTCTTGTCATGGTGTTTGTTTATCAAACATCTGTTCTGAGTGTAGCAGGCTGTGTTTACAGCTTCAACCCAATAAATTTCACTTATTTCAGTGTCAGCTAGCATTGTCCTTGCAGCTTCTTTAATGGTTCTGTTTTTCCTTTCTGCAACACCATTTTGTTGAGGTGTTCTTA
Organism: Plantago major; assembly: GCA_026545765.1. Taxonomy (NCBI): domain Eukaryota; kingdom Viridiplantae; phylum Streptophyta; class Magnoliopsida; order Lamiales; family Plantaginaceae; genus Plantago; species Plantago major. The sequence continues at coordinate 26,530,181 of CM048841.1, read as the reverse complement.
CAGAGGAAAGTTGGTGTTGTATACCTTTGCAGGTACAAAACTCCTTTATGTACTGGTTGACAAACTCAAGGTACCATATGCTCTACGATTGCAGATACCTTGTCATTTTTCATGACTTCAAGCTTTTTCAGCAAGTTTGGTATCTCCACCCTGGCATTATATTTGTGTTTCAGAAAGACAACCCAAGTGAAGCTTGAGAAGTCATCTACCACAACCAGACCATACTTCTTTCCTGCATAACTAGTTACAGATGATTCAAAAAGATCCATGTGTAAAAGTTGCAGTGGTCTAACACTAGAGTGTCTGATTTTGGACTTGAAAGAGATTTTAGATTGTTTCCCCATCTGACAAAGTGTATATCATCCTTTCGAAAGATGTTCAGGAAGGCCAACCACTAACTCGTTCTTGGCAAGTCTATTCAGAGTTTTGAAGTTCAAGTGACTCATTCTTTTGTGCCATAACCAGTGCTCTTCTGTGTGACCAGATTGACTCACCATGAGACATTCTTCAGTTGTGGCAGATGCCCAATCGGCAACATAAAGACTGCCTTTCCGCCGACCAACTAAGACTGTCTGCTTTGACTCATTGTCAATTAATTTGCAATATTTAGATTTGAATTTTATAGTGAAACCCTTGTCTGCAAACTGGCTCATGCTAAATAGATTATATTTCAAATCCTTAACATGTAATACGTCAGTGATTGTTAAAGTCCCAAAGAGGGATTTAATTCTCCTCCAGCAAATCTGATATCTGGTCCTGTGTTGCAAGCTTTGTAATCAACCAGATTTGCTTTGTCTCCTGTCATGTGCTTTCCGCATCCACTATCAAATAGCCATTGTGCTTTGGTCCAGGAGGCATTCTGCACACAACAGGAAACAGGAGATTAGGTTCTCATATCTTTGATGGAACCGTCAGAATTAAAAGTTCTTCCAGTAGGAATCCATTTTTGAATGAATTTCTTTGAAATATGCTTTTGTCTGACAGGAACGTAAGGAGGAATTCTTTTTGAATGAATGTTATCATTAGTAAGAATTATTTTCTTCCTTGGTGTGTTCCTAGGTGCTCCATATGATGCTTTCAGATACCTGTCAGGTTTCTGAGTTTGCTTTTCAGCAAACTTAGCCTTCCTTCCCAGATTTCTTCTAGCCCTGGCATTCAGATTTTCAATGGATTGATTTAACTTCCACTTCTGATAATTGCTTTGAGCAATTCTAGCTTTTAGCCATCGCTCTTGCTCCTGCTTGTACTCATGAGCAAGTTGTTTTCCGATGCCTTTGTAGCCAATACCGTTTCGAGCATTTGAAGCTATCTGAGATCTTTTCTCAGCAGCTTTGCTAGTCTCTGGTTGATCCAATCTTTTTCCAGAAAAAGTGACATGGGAGAATTTGCCAGTTCCTGCAATTCTACCTTTTTGATAGAGACATAGCACTGTGGGTGTTTACACTTTTCAGTGTTGTATTTCTTTTTAGAGACGTACCCAACAGTTTTGTTTTTGACTTGTTTTTCCCACAAAGGTTTAGTCGCAACTACCTTTTCTTTGTCAACAATCTTTGTCTTTTCACCGATACTATAGATTGCATGGGAACCGTCTTGCTGAGTCCTTACAAATGTTCTTTTCTCCTTACTCTTATTCAGAGTGATAGAACAATCTGTCTGCAGTATTCAATTGAGTCCTTTCTTTTCTGAAGGATCTCTTAAGTAAGATTGTACTTCAGTAAGAGTGTCACTAGCTTTGGCATAAGATTGAAAAGATAGTTCTTTCTTCTTGAGTTCCTTGTTTTCTGAAAGAAGATCTTCATAATTCTTTCGTAACTCAGCCATTGCTTCTTCATGTGACTTTTCAGTCTCAGATATCTGAGCTTTGAGAGATGCATTTTCAGCATCCTTTCTCTCAGATTCTTTAACTAATTGAGAATTTTCCTTTTCAAGAGAATTCTTTTCTTCTTCGAGGTTTTCGGCTCTAGCTCGGATCATTAGAAATTCTCTTTCATAGATGTCAAGTTCTTTCCTGAGATTTTCTAGATTTTTTATTTCCTCTTCATCACTTTCATAAGTATAACAAGAAGTATGTGTTACCTCATCAGCCATAAGAGCTTTTCTATGTTGGAGATGTCTCGGACCGTCAATTTCAAAGAACTCCACACATTTCATTCTTCTTGAGGCGAAGTCGATTATATCATGAGTAACTCCACATAATTACGGTGATGGTAAGGTTGAGTCATCTGAATTGTCATCTTTTGAACTGTCTCAACGTCTAGAGCATCCAGTTGAGTTTGGATTTTCTTTCTTTCTTCAGTTTACAAAGCTTTCTGGCTTCTTCTGAAGATTCTTCTATCTTTCTTGTCACCTGTCCTTAGTTTGTTGAAGGCAGGACAATCCTTCTTGAAGTGGCCAGGTTTCTGACAATAGAAACAGATATCGTTTCCAATTCGCTTCCTCAAGACATGATGCTTCGAAATGGCTTGTTCAATGAGCTTTGCATATTTTTGTACTGGTGATAGTTTGAGCCTAGATGCTTTTTCAGCTTCTCTTTGGCTTTTCTTCTCTCAATTTCTCGACTGACAAATTTGCTCATTTGCTTTGCAGCAAGAGCATCCTCAGTCTCCTCCTTGCTTTTCTTCTTTTAAGAAGTTCCTTGAGTAACTAGAGCAATATTCTGCAACTTTTCAGTTGTTTGTTCTCTCTGAGTTGTCTCATAGTCAATGAGCAAGATGAGAGAAAGTTCCTTTGAGTGATATTTGGCATACCTTGGTTAAAATAAAAGAATTTAGTATGCTCCCAGGTGGTTAAGACTTCGATAATAGTCTTAATCTTCTCGAGAGAGTATCTATTGCTTTCCCCAAGTGCTGCCATATCACTCATGAGAGTGGTAAACCTGAAATCAAGTTCTTCCAGAGTTTCAGTGGGACCTTGTTTGAAATTTTGAAATTTCAACTTTAGAACTTCGAACTTGTTTTCCTTGGTTTTCTCAGTTCCGGCACAGATTTCTTCAATTAGTTACCAGGCAACTTTCGCCGTTTTAGCACCCCACAGTTTACACTGTATGTGCTCTGGTGTCGATCTGATGATGATGTTATGAGCTTGACCATCCAGACGATTCCTCTTGGCATCTTCCGATGTCCAGAGTTCTCTGGGCTTTGGTTCGTAAATAACTTGACCAGTAGATCTTCCACTAGTTGACGCATCTATTTGTGAAGATCCTTCGCTTTGATCTTTGTCTCTTTCACTCGAAACCTCCATGACTTGCTTAAGTTGTTGAATGACTATTGGGCCATTCTTTATTACTTCGATCATCTCGTCACTTATGGCTTCAAGGTGGAGCATCATGTTATTTTTCCATTTCTCGTAGTTCTCTGGTTTGAGAACGGGTGCATCACTCAGAGACATACCTGCACACTTAACACACAAATTAAATAGTCCTCAAAAGTGGACAAAGTTCCTTCACCTATCTGGGGATCTAGATTCGGTCACGAAAGGTTTGGTGAACCTCCGCTCGATACCACTTGTTGGTCCAGATAACGGTAAAGTAAAAGACTAGAGGGGGTGAATAGTCTTTTAAAACTTTTGTCGATAACAACTATTTCTCAGATATCTGAATAGATATCTGATACTTAGAATCAGAGTGCGGAAGACTTAATAAAGATAAGTAAATAAAGCTTAATATGTGTGTTGCTGAAATGTAAATACAGAAACGTAAATAACACAGCAAGTATAGTGGTATCTGGAGGTGGCGTAATCCTCCAACTAATCCACTTCGGTCTATCAGAGACCTAGAATTCACTAGAACAGATAATTGAGTTTTCCTTACAATAATCCTATTCTAAGATTCTTAAACAATTGGTTCCCAACCAAATGTTCCCCCTGAGTTGTTCCCCGGCTTTCACAGCCAAGTACTTCATGTACTCAGAAACCTTTGAGTTATTCCCTAGCTTCCCAAGCTAAGTACTTCCTATACTCAATAACCTTTGAGTTATTCCTTAGTTTCCCAAATCAAGTACTTCCTATACTCCGATAACCTTGGAGTTATTCCCTGATTTTTCAAACTAAGTACTTCCTATACTCCACGCCAGTTATGGTGTTGGTTTTGGTTTGAGTTGTCAGATGAGCTTCTTTAATAACTTATTCAGTTATTCAGATAGCTCTGTGAATCAAGGTACTTAATACACTTTACAGCGTATGGTATCTTGTTCGATTTTACTGACCCAAGTCTTATGATATCTGTTCAAGAGAATGAATCTCAGATAGTTGATCTTTTGATTCAACTCCTTCACAGATAGCTTTGCTTGTTTAGGATCAGGACACTTAGAACTTCAGTGTTACTCAAGATCAAAAGCTTTGGTCGCAACAGAAAGCTTTGTGAGTGAGTAAGTAAGTTGCTTTGAGAGAGTAAGATGTTCAGCATTTTCAAGTTATGTCGTGTGTCTAAGGTTCTGTGTGTTCTCTGAAGCAGTCTAAGTGTTGATATTTATAGATGAATTTGAGTGTCGTTTGAATAGTATCCGTTAAGCTCAAATTCGAACTATCGATATCTGTGTATAATCAGAAAGGTGTTTTGTCTTCTTCTCAGAAGCTGTCGTTGCTTTTATTCAGACATCTCTGTCCGTGCATTAAATGCATTGTACTATACTTTTGTCCTGTAGTGCGCTTTGTATCAGAGACTAGTGTTATCTGATTCTTTGCACGTTCTTATCTTCAATCTTCAGATTCCACTTGTAGTTATTGAAACAACTTTGTTTGCAATATATATTTCTTTTTCAGAAACGTGGTTAAAGCTCAAGGTATCTGAGAATAGATATCTGTGGACACTTTCCTTGTTTTCAGATATGTCTCTTATTTCTCAGATATCTCTTGTGACACAGTTTGTTTGAAACTATTCGTGTCTTCAAGATATCTGGCTAAGATATGTGAACAACAGATTCAGTAATCTTGTGCAGTTTTCTTCAAGTCTTCAATGTCATTGAGCTTTCTGCCTGGATGTCTTCTTCTTGGTCTTCTCTTCATAAAATAAAAATTACATTTTGAGACCTAACATCCTATACAAGATTAGCTAGACTATCATACTTAGTGGTTTTCCTCTTTTACAATGTTCAAGTGAACCAAGAGTACTAATCACCTTTCTGAGACTAAGATAAGTCATCATGTTGCTGATCAAAACTTAAACAGATATTCTTTGCAAAATATCTAACAAAATTCCTAACAAATTTCTCAAGAAATTTCCCAACAAATTTCCCAACATAAGTCAACACACTCATTTGGTCGAGGAATACATTGACGATTTTATACTCGTATCCCGATTCTAAGGATACGACATCGTCGTTGACTTGTTTGTTGAATATCATCCTTGCAAGTCTAATACACTATATGCATATCATGTATACTAGACTTGAAGTTCACATGCTAAACATTTGAATTTCAAGATATATGTCTAAGCATCTAAACTCATACATACATGCATACATACATACATATTCAGAATAAACACAAGCAAGGAATTTGTATAATTAGATTTGTTTTATTTCAGCCACAGAAATACGGTTTATTATAATCGATTCTTGTACTACGACGGAGGGTGGTCGGATGGTGGAGGTGGCAGAGGGTGGTCGGAGGTGGTGGCGGAGGATGGCGCGCCGAATGGTGGAGTTGGGTGGTCGATGGTGGCCAGCGGATGGTCGGGTGGTGGCGGATCGGTGGTGGCGTTGTCGGAGCCGGAGGTGGTGAACATGGAGGGGGAGGAGGAGGAGGAGGAGGAGGAGGAGAGTAATGGAGAAGGAAGAATGAAAATCGAGGGTTTATGTTCATCTGTCGATTGTATTTTCGTCGTTGAATCCCTTGCGGATTCTGTCTCTACGTATTAAAAAATATTATATTGTTATTACTTTTTGAATATTTCATTATTATGATGGAGTGAATATTTAGCCAACAATTTAAATGTAAATTTTACTCGTGACACAAAAGATGGCAAATGAGAACCTGTGTACCGAGACAAAGGAATTAAATTGAGGTGTATGTCAATTATGTCCAACGATTTGCATATTTATATTCTGTCCAATGATAAATAATGGAGAAAGTATGAAAGATAAGAGAGATAAATGATAAAGAATGAAGAAAGTATAAGATAGTGGATTTTACTTTTTTACTATATTAGGAAATGGCCTAAATTAGTGGGGCGTCCAAAAAAGGAATAGTTACATTTTTAGCGGGACGGAGGGAGTATATTTTAATCTAATCATTACAAATTCGAGGTTTAGCGACGGATCATGCACGGATAACATAATTCGTTGCTAGAATTTAAGTCAATTTATTCTTTTTTAAAATGGCGAAATATTAACGACTAATTATCGACGACCCTATTTTAATGTCAAATTAGCGGCGGTTAACTATTTCGTCGCAAAGTAGGGACGGTTTGGAGACTAGATTGCGAATTAAGATGAACTGAAAGTCCATCGTTAATCTGTCCCCAATCCGTCAGTCGATATTTGTCCGTCGTTGGGTCGCTAATCAACGACGGTTTGTTTTTCGTCGCTATATGGCGGAATTTTTTAAGTGTAATTAGAACATCTATCGGGGTATGAATGGAATCTTTTTAGACCATTCAAATTAATGCTTATGAGCATATCAAGGACTATTTACTTGTGGCCTTATTATGTATGCTCTGAATTTATTGTTAAAAGAGCAGTGAATGAAACTTAGTATATCCTATATTTAGAATGTGTCTTTACCACACATTTTGTCTCCCCCATCCACTCTCTATCTAGAATGGGAGAAATGGGTAAAACTTTATAGCAACTATTAGCATTGTTCTTTATGAACGTAGTTACAATCGTTCCATCGGCGGATCACCTTTTGGGCTTTGTGAGAAGGCCAACAGTTGGGGTGGTTATTTGCCAAAATGGGGTCGATTCTAATGGAACCTGAAGATATTTTTGTATATTCAAATATCCTTTACCTTGGAGATAATATTACCACAATTTGTCTCAGTGTAAATAAGTACTCATCTAAAGGTTTATTTTTTCACACAAGTCCTTTTGATTATTTAGTCCCTCTCATATTGGCACAGCTCTCTATTTGTTGCATTGTCAATATCATAGTTACACGTATCCTCCAACCATTCGGTCAACCAACCATGGTGACACAAATGCTAGAAAGATCCATTTGAATACCAGAACTTTTGTTTCAATTCTTCAAAGTGACAATCATTTTAATTAGCTATTAACTGGACATGCGGGATTAATCGTAGGCCCATCTTTTCTTGGAAGAACTCCTGGCTTTCTATAATTTGTATACCCTTTAGAGAGCCTGGTTATAGTTGACACATTGGCATTTTTTGGACTCATATTTTACATGTTTTTTATTGGAGTACAACTGGATCCTTGGATTTTAAAGAAGGTTGATAAGAATGACATCAAAATTGGCATTATACAGTATTGTTAGGTTTAGTACTAAGCATGTCTGGTATAGCCATCCTGCAACATTATGAATTCTCTATTGATGGAGATACAAATAACTCACTGCCAAGTGTTGCAATATCATCTTCTCTCCTAAGTTTCCCAATGATTGCACAATATCTAACTGAAGTCAACATGGTGAACTCTGACTTCGGTAGAACAACATTAGCTTCTTCATTGGTCAGCACCTTGTTCGGGATGTGTATTGTACAATCTCTCACCATTGGTAACATGCATTCAAATGAAGTAACAGATACTTTGCATATATTTTTTTTAGTACTTTGCTATATAGTAATTATTGTTGTCGTAGTTTGACCGCTTATTAAATGGGCGCTATGAAAAGCTCTAGATGGAGAACCAATGAAAGAAGGCCTGATCTTGGTCATATTGCTTGGTGTCATCATTTCTGCATTTTTTAGCAAAGCTATAAATATAACCGTCTTTATCGGTTCTTTGATTTATGGGATTGCAATACCAGCTGGTCCTCCACTCGGATCAACACTCAAGGATAAGCTTGATATCATCATCTCTTGGGTGTTCATGCCGATCTACTTTGCGAAGAATGGATTGGTCATCGATATATTCTCTATAAAAATGAAGAGTTATATATATACACAATATATAGCACTCTTAGCTTGCTTCGGAAAGTTTGTTGGAGCTTTTATTTCTTCTATATATGTCAAATTGCCCGTTATGGATGCGGTGCAGATTGTTTTGATTATGAATGTTCAGGGTGTTTTGGAACTAGGTCTGCTCAAGATGATGAAACAAACAAAGGTGCATGCGTGTTTCTTTTTCTTATGATCTAAGATATATGCTAAAAGAACATCTAAGGTATATATAGTGCCATAGTATGAGAAATAACAAATACAATCGAGGGATAATGAACAGATAAGGAATAAGTAAGAGAAAAAATGGATGCTAAATGATAAAAAGTTACTATATTAGATATAAGAAGTTTCTATCGGATGCATACAGTGCAATTTGCGGTGAAGGGAGTATATATTTACAAAGTCATATTATAGTATTTGCGGGAGTTACGACACAAATTGGTTACAACTTACAAGTTAATATTAAAATCTTGCAAATTTTTTTTTTTGTAGATATTACATTATGGAGTGTTCATTGTCATGTGTGTATCTATGATACTTGTGAACGGTATCGTTTCTTCCGTACTTATATGCTTGTATGATCCTACAAAGAGACGCCTCACTCGCAAAAGGAGTGTAATGGAGTTGGGACAAGAGTCCGAACTACGTATTGTTGCATGCCTTCACAGTCAAGAGGACGTTTCGGGCATCAACAACATAATCAAAACCTTGAATCCTACAATATCAGTTCAAATTGATATATGTTTGATCCACGTCATTGAACTTGTCGGCCATGCACACCCAATTATCATGCCCCATAAACTAGCCAAAGTGAAATACAAGAAAGTGCCGGGTTCAAAAATCATTATTAATGCCTTCAAAATTTTGCAACAAAGCTATGAAGATGGTGCCATACAATTGCATCCATATATTGCAATCTCTAGTTACACAACCATGCATGATGAAGTGTATGAAATGGCTGCAACTAGGCGGTCATCCCTCATTATATATCCTCCCGTTTCACAAGACATTTACTAATGACAGTTTAGTTGAATGTTCTAAAGTGTGGATCAATATCATGAATAATAACATCCTTGAGACAGCGCCCTGCACTACATCTATTCTTGTTGTGCACCAACTTTTGATTCTAAAATTGATTCTCATTTGCATCAAGTAGCAATTTTTTTCATTGGAGGGCTTGATGATCACGAGGCACTCGCTTTAGGGGAAAAAATGGCAAGCCAATCATACATAAACCTAACTATAATCCGCATTCTTGAAAATTGTGAACATGCCAACAACACCATTGTCGGCACAAAAGAGGACAACAAGGCGATTAATTAGTTGAGAAGGCAAATGAGAGGAAACCTAAGATTTTATTATCAAGAGATGGTAGTAAAGGATGTAACAAGGACCGTTGGTATGATGCGATTGGTGGAGAATCAGTTTGAGCTTATCATTGTAGGAAGGCATCATGATGAAAATTCACCCCTTATACATGGTCTTTCAAAATGGATAGAAGAATCAGCGTTAGGAACTGTAGGAGACATGTTTGCTCTAGCAGATCACCAAAGTAGTTCAAGAATACTAGTGGTGCAACATCCTAAACACAGTCTTGATCAAGGACATCAAACTACAAATCATACATTAGATCAACCCAACAATAATGAAACTGTGATTGGGTTACCTGTGCCAGTATATGGTGGCATACATTGTATAGATGCAAGATAAACTATTCCGACGTTATATCAGTGGCTACTACAACAAATTACTCCTTTGGATGAAAAAATTTAGTTGCATTTGATACCAAATAATACTTCATTAAAACATATAGTATGTTGTTTAGATCTAGACATGAACCATATAAAGTTCATTGTCGTTCGATAATTTCATTTTATTTAATCTTTTTAGCATGACATAATATTATAAATGAGTGCCGGCATTTTAAATACACCACATGCAAAATAAAATAAGGGACACTAATAATGCATACTAATTTAAATTACATGGTATTACATTGTTCATTCCATTACATGAGATATATATTTGTTTCTGCTCCCATACAATATATTAATGAAATGCAATACTAATGCACTACAACTAGGGCTGAGATTCGGGCGTGTATTTGGGTATTCGGTTGTTCGGATATTTGGTTATACTTTCAGGTGCCCGTTTTGACATGCAAACTTTTACTACCACCCATATACCCGAATACTCGTACACCCGATTTTTTTTTTGGATATTTTACGGGTTCGGGCCGGTTATCTAGAACTTAACAGTACTTTTTTGTGTTGATTTTTTTTTATCTCTCGTATGTATATTGATGGAAACAGAAAAACCCGTAGAATGAATGTCCAAGAGAGATACTACACATAATAGGATAGGTTTGGTAAGGGCATAAAAGAACTAAAGCATTTACATAAATAGACTAAAGCATTCGCTTCGAGTCTTCGACATCAAATTCATCTAATTGCTTAAAATCCAACTAAAAGAAAGACGGGAGAAGGCAAGATGTAGAAAAAACTTCCCTGCAACATTTTATCTCTCTTTCTTCCAAACTTGCCAGGGCTTGCCTATACTTCATTAATGAGATGGAAATTTTTCCCAAAAAATCACAGGGAACTGAGAAGCAAATTGGACGACAAGTCTGGGCCGATTCACATAATACAAGCCTGATTCCTTAGATGAGGCAAATTGGATTTGGGGTTTTGATTTCTCTCTTTTATGATATACATACATACATACATACATACATACATACATATATACATATATATATATATATATTCTATTTGTTTGTCTTAATGAATAGTGATGTTGAATTGTGAGTGTGTTTTCTGTTTTGTAAACAACCCGAATTACTAACCAGTTAGCCAAATTACGTGTTAAATTAATCCCGGACCCGAGCAAGATGTGTGGGTAAATACCCAATTGATTGACCACAACCTCAGCAAAACAAATGGTTAGACCCAGTATACATATTCCCGGTCAGGTATTTGGGTACATCCAAAAAGACCAATACAAATACACAACCTCAACTACAACAAGTGTAATCTAAGAACTATACGAAAACTAGATGGTTTTTCCATCCCTAGCATGCTATATTTTAATTATGAAGTCAATAGTGAGATTAGTAACATAGACTTTTACACCGAAACCCTTGTCTCTACCTCTTTGGCATATTTGTCTATCAGTAAAAGAAAGTAATTCGTAAAAAATAAAAAATTCTCCTTTTATTTATTGAAAAATATTGTGAAAGAATAGTTACATATTATCGAGTGATTAGTAATGAGATTTATATCTAAAAATAAAAGAAAACATTGGACGAGTTTAGCCCGTTACTAATTTTAAACGTTTGAATTTAGGGTAAATTTCTTATGGTACCCCTTAAATTCGGTCTAATAACTAATTCAACCCTTCTATTCGAACAATAACAGTTACATCCAAAAATTGAACTGAGCAATTTTCGATATTACAAATGGGTCCAAAAGTCAAACTTGATGATGACATGGAATTGCTTTTTGCTAATGTGTCGACCAAAGTTGGTAATAATAACAAAAATGCCATTGAATATTTTGATTTGTGAGTTTCTTTAATTTTGTTTCCCTATTTTCTTTTCTTTTCTCCTCCTTTATTTGGTGACATAGGCTGTTGGATGTGTCTGTAATTAGCTATCACAAATTCAGGGACTTATTTGTAATTAATTTAAATCAATTTCCAACTGGACTTATTTGTAATTTAGCTTAGATTTTGTTTAGTCAATTTAGGTAAATTTCAGGTAATCAGTCAATTAATCTATTTTCCAACCGTTTCTCTGTATGCTGAAGAATGTACTAGGTCCCTTTATTGACTTCAAATAAATGCACCAGGCCCCTGTATTGATTGAATGCATATCATGAATACAAACCATAAACTACCAATGTATGAAGGTCAAAGGTCAATTATACATATTCCAAGAGTCAGATTCAATTCTTCCATTGTTTTCATGTCCATATCCATGCATTAATCTTTATAATTTACCTATAAATACAAACCATCAAGAAGCGACAAGCAAGAAACAACAAGTAACAATGGAAATTAAGGGCTATCAAAGAAAGATTCGCCCATCATATCATGTGGGGATCGGGTAATTTGCTATACTCTTATTGTATGATGAGTCACAAATAAGACTAACATATTTGAATGCATGGAAACATACATAATGACAAACATGGAAACTATTTGAACAACCCTACTCTTGCTAAAAAAAACTAGCAACTTCACAAAGAGAAATTAACACCAATGATCAAGCAGTTGGACCACGTATGAGGGCTTCCAACATTACTTCAAGGCTCATCCACATTGAATGTGGCCACTCTGACGAGCTTCGTCCGAGAGGTTCTGCACTCACGACTTCCATGACTGTCTTGGATACTCAATTGGCCATGACATATTATGGTGAAAGGTGGCATAATGCATTTCTTCAAGAGGCTGCTAAGCATGTGGATGAGCTCATCAAATTAGGTTCATATATTTGATGTAATTGCTCTCTGTTCTCCCATAATTGACTTTTAGTTCTTCTGTTTAATGGTTATTCTGTTAATGCATTTCTATTGCTCTCTCCACCAACAATAACAACAAGAGACAACATTAACAATGGTTTTTCACCATTTAATCATCTTCATTTCATTGTAAACAGAAGCAAATTACATGGTGATTTGATCACAAGTTCTTACCATACACTCCACAAAAGAGATAATTGTGATCACTCGACAAAAATAAATTAAACTGAAATTAAAATACCTAATTACTACTAGTACTTAATTATCATCCAAGCCACAAACATGGCTATTTAGTAAGGGTCCGGGCGGGAATTTGGGGATAAAATTTCCCTCCAATTCCCACAGACGATTTAGAGGGACATAATTCAGTTCAATCAATTACATAGAAGTTTATGAGGAAATTATTTTTAGTGCATGTATCTTTGGACTTTTATTAGCAAAAATTACCTGAAAATCAATTACAAATAGCTCCCTATATTTGTGGAAGCTAATTACAGATAGATCCATGTGTTTTTTTTGCTTTACTTTAATTAATGTAAGAAATTTTAATTTGTTTTAACTTTTCTTTTAAGGAGAGAGAAAATTAAATCCACATGGTAGGAGAGAGAAGTATTTTTCAGTTTTGGTCAACTACAGGGGGCCATCTGTTATTTTTCGAATAGAAGGGACCAATCTGTCAAGGGGGTCAATTTAAGGGGTACCAAATGTAATTTTCTCTTGAATTTATTGTCGGAAGCTACACAATTTAATCTATCACCATTTTTTTATTACAAGCCCTAATTCAATCTCAACAAAATCAATGCATCATAATAAAAACTAATCTTCTTCTCCATTAAAATTTTAAACACTAATTCAACCCCAACAAAATTAATTCATCATAAAAAAAAAAACAATTCTTATCCAATTAAATTTTAAACTCTAATTCAACCCAACAAAATTAATTCATCATTAAAAAACAACGATAACCAATCTTTTGGTCCATCTTCTCCAATTATATTAAAACAAATCAACTCAAACACTAATTCAACTTGGAAAACAAAAATCTATTAACAGAGACAACAATATTACTTGCCTTCTATAACTATGACACGTTTTTACGTTCTAATAAAATATAACGAAAGACAAATCTAACTTAATTCCCAAATATTACACATAATTCATAATGATTTGATCATCTCCCCCACTCCACCAACATCTCACATATTGATGGGTTGGGGTTTTGGCTGGAACAACTAGCCATGCTAATAAGTGAGGGTGTCGCACTTCCCAAACCAGCTACACAACATGTATCAAGCGAAGTTTTAACTTAACACCTAGCGGTCAATGAAACAAGAAAACTATCAAATTACCCTCACAAGTCACAATCACCTTGTTTCATCCCGTTTTGAATTACCTACCAATTACCCCCTCTCAATTACCCTTTTGTAACCCAACACTTTATAAAGAAAAATAAAGTAAACAAATGAAGAAGAGAAGCTCCTCGATAATCTACTCTTAGACAAAATTACGTAAAACCTAACAACTCTAAATAACGCAAATTACAAAACTTGTTAGAAATGAAAATTGAGAAACTCTTCCAACACTTTATCAGATAACCAAATACTGAGTTCCTGATCCAATGCCACCCTTCGTTTTCCTTAATGATATAAATATTAATACAACATCACTCCCTGGGTCACATAATTCTGCGGCTAAGGTCATCGAATTGCGTCCCGAACTCGTTTTCATGCCTTGAGAGCTCAATTCTCGCTTTAGTCATTTTTGTTTTCCTTAATTCACGAACTAAAGGAGACTAATTATTTGATTAAGAATTTTGAAGGTAAATTGACATGATACATGTATAAGGGGAAGTGAAGTACCAAGCATTGTTAACTTACTGGAGAAGTCTAGACAATATAAATATTTGTATTTTTAGAAATAGATAAAAAAAATATATATAGTAAAGTAATATAATTTTTATTAATATATAGAGTAGTACTCCCTCCGTTCCATAGATTTCTTTCCATTTTTTCATTTTGGGCGTTCCATTAAAAACTTTCCATTTCATTTTTATGGAAACCCACTATCTCCATTATTAATATTTTAATCTCTCTCTTTCATACTTTTTCAATTCTCTTTCTTACTTTTTACTATACACTTACTACTTCATCTATATAAACCCATTTTTTACTCAAATTTCTTAAAATTTGTGCAAAAACAAAATGAAAAGAAATAGGTGGAATGGAGGGAGTATTTATTTATTTTTATACTCGAATTATAATGCTCTAGCTATTATATATTTTTTAAATTGTCCAATTGAACTCGTATATGATCTAAGATCACTCCACTTTGAAGATGGATGATTTACCATTTTCATGAGTGGTGGCCAGTGGGGTTTGTTTATATATTAAAGATAGTGAAGTCTGGAGGCTCCTAAAAAGACGGCCAGTATTCCAAGAAGGTAATCTAAAATGCTATGAATACTGTTGTATTTCCCAATTTGCATCTTCCATTTCGTTTTCTCCACTGTAAATCTGTAATATTGATTTGTCTTGTGTTTTGTTCATGGACAAATTTATTCTCCCAAAGGTTTAGTCTTACTTTGCTGAGCTGCAAACAACTTTACCTTTTCCCCATAAAAACTTGCATTTCTTCTATTGTACTATCAGCTCTTTTCTCTATACTCCTTCCTCACTGTCAAACCTTTCACACACTCACTTCTTCTCACTCTGAAGTCCGGACAAAAAGCACATTGACCATTGTACATCTCAAAGCAAAGCTCTCTTCTGCTGCTACACCAAGAAAAAGGTAATAGCCTCCAAAGAACTCATCTTTTTTCATTTTACTGGGAAAAAATGTTAGCATTACTGTTTTTCTTGCTGAGCAATTGTGCTTTTGTGAGCTCTTTGAATCAAGAAGGGCTAGCTCTCTTATCATTTAAGCAATCCATTGCACAAGACCCTGATGGGTCACTTAATAACTGGAACTATTCTGATGAAACACCTTGTTTATGGAATGGCATAACATGCAAAGGGCAAAATGTTGTTTCTGTCAGTATTCCTAGGAAGAAACTCTCTGGTTTTCTTTCTCCTTCTCTTGGATCTTTACCTCAGCTTAGGCATGTCAATTTGAGGAGTAATATGTTTGTTGGAAGTTTGTCTCCTGGGCTGTTTAAGGCTCAGGGTTTGCAAAGCTTGGTGCTTTATGGGAATTCCTTTTCGGGGGCTTTGCCATCTGAGATTGGGAATCTTCACTACCTACAAACTTTAGATTTGTCACTGAATTTCTTTAATGGGTCCTTGCCAGACTCATTGACTCAATGCACTAGGTTGAGGAGTCTTGATCTTAGGCAGAACAATTTCACGGGTTCTTTGCCTAATGGTTTGGGGGAAAACTTGGTCTTGTTGGAGAAACTAGACCTTGCTCAGAATGGGTTTGTTGGTTCTATCCCAAGTGATATAGGTCAGTTGTCCAATTTGCAAGGAACTCTAGACTTGTCTCATAATATGTTCAATGGTTCTATCCCTGCTAGCCTTGGTAATCTTCCGGAAAAGGTTTACATTGACCTTACTCATAATGCATTAAGCGGCCCGATTCCTCAAAGTGGCGCTTTGATAAATCGAGGACCAACCGCTTTTATTGGGAATCCTGGCCTCTGCGGTCCTCCATTGAAAAATCTTTGCTCTTCTGATAGCGATGCCAGTTCGCCTGCCTCGTTTCCTTACCTGCCTGGTAATAACCCTCAGAGTGGACAGTATGTTGGGAAAAGTGGTGGGGGGCTGAGTAAAGCTGGCGTGATAGCTATTGTTGTAGGCGATGTGATTGGAATATGTGTTATTGGGTTGGTTTTCTCGTACTGTTACTCGAGGATTTGTTCTTGTGGCAAGAGAAAGGATGGACATGGTTATGGGGTAGAGAAGAGTAAAGGAGGGAAAGAATGTTTGTGCTTCCGGAAGGATGAGTCGGAGACTTTATCAGAAAATATAGAACAGTATGATCTCATACCCTTGGACACACACTTGGCTTTTGATCTTGATGAACTTTTAAAGGCCTCTGCTTTTGTGCTCGGTAAGAGTGGCATTGGAATTGTGTACAAAGTTGTGCTTGAGGATGGGTTTACCTTGGCTGTGAGGAGATTAGGTGAAGGGGGTTCGCAGAGGTTTAAAGAGTTCCAGACTGAGGTAGAAGCTATTGGTAAACTCAAACATCCAAATGTAGTTACACTCAAAGCTTACTATTGGTCAGTCGATGAGAAGCTGTTGATATATGAGTTTTTGCCGAATGGGAATCTTGCGTCTGCTATCCATGGTGAGTTTCTGAAAACTATAGTTGCAACTTTATTTCATTCATTATCATTGTGTAATTGCATCCTTTTGTTTTTTGTTCATAATTGAGATGAAAAATACATGAAAGGCCTCTACCTTTTAATTTCATAGAATAAATCCCATATCTTTTAGCTGCCCTGCTTCTAATTCCTTTTATCTCCGAACTTCTGAAAATGCATATGCCTTTTATTCTATATTTTGTTCTGATTTCTGTTCTTCATGTTTGCTAACCGCCTCAGGCAAGCCAGGACTGGTCACATTTACGTGTCTCTCATGGTCCATGAGATTGAAAATAATGAAAGGAGTCGCAAGAGGCTTGGTTTACCTCCACGAATACAGTCCCAAAAAGTACGTTCACGGAGACCTGAAACCTTCCAATATATTGCTTGGGCACGATATGGAGCCTAAAATTTCAGATTTTGGCCTTGGCCGCCTCGCTAACATAGCCGGTGGGTCCCCAACCCCACAATCTAGCCGAATGGTTTCTGAGAAGCCACAGCAAAAGGGGCAGAGCAGTGCAGCTTCAGATGTTGCCACATTCTCTACAACTGCATCATTTGTATCACATTATCAAGCCCCCGAGGCACTGAAAGTCGTAAAACCTTCACAAAAATGGGATGTTTACTCTTATGGAATGGTCCTGCTAGAAATGATTACTGGGCGATCACCATTAGTCCTAGTTGGGGACACGGAAGTTGATCTTGTGCAATGGATGCAGCTTTGCATCGAAGAAAAGAAGCCACTTTCTGATGTGTTGGATCCGCAATTAGCTCCAGATGCTGACAAGGAAGAAGAGATGATTGCAGTGCTAAAGATTGCAATGGCATGCACGCAAAACAGCCCCGACAGGAGACCATCGATGAGGCATGTCTCAGAAACATTGGAGAGACTTCCAGTATCATGAAAAGCACGGAACATTCCACTCATTACGGTAAAATAACCATATTCTTGAGGGTATAATGGAGATTATTGCATGAGAGATTACTCTAGAAGATCACGGATGGTTAGAATGTGTGTAAATTGTTGAGCTGGTGAGCATGTTCTTATTAGAGACCTTTTTGTTTTTCTGTTTGTTGTTTTGTTATGTTCATTTACTTACTATATATTGGCAAGAATTTCCGTTATCTGATCTTTCTTGTTCTGTGAATTTACCTTTATTCAGAGCATTTTTAACTCACTCACTTGTAGGCTTTAAATAATTTTTCTGACATGATTGTGAACTATGGATGATAAATTTTGGAATCTTGGTCCCATTAAAATTTAAGACATTTTTGGTTGGTTGCTGGTTGTCATTTTGATCAAGGAATTTGTATACAGTGCGAAGAGTCAACTATACACTGTTTATCTATGTAAATGAATAGGATATGATTTTTTGTAATAAAGTGTACAATGAAGTTGACTAATTAATTTAAGTTGAATTTGATTGATTTATATTGGCGGGCTTTAAGAATATGACATTCTTAAAATAAACTTAACAGAAATATACTCTCTCCGGTCCGTTCCGGTTTGTTTGATGCTAGGGGTTCCCCACTAGTCCAGCTTCTACAAATTTGACAGGTGTCAACTCATTTAATTTTTTTTCTATTTTATTATCTTTCTAACATTTTAACATTAATTATAGTTAGAGTCTAGTCATGTTTTTAACTTAATTTATCCGAAATTTTTGAAAGAAACATCAAATACCGTCACAAAATTTCAGTTTAGTACGTATTTTCATATAGTAAAATAATTTGCATATTTGCAAAAAAATGATAAATAAAACGGAGAAAATCGTATATAACTTGACTTAGATCTTACATCTTCAATTAAAAAGTTAAACATGTATGCACCATAGTGAAATTGAATGAGTAAGATAAATTGACTCTGATGTCCGCTTGATGTTGATGCCATTCAAAATCTTCTTCATAGTTAACAGAAAATGGTTCAACTTTTTGGAGCAATTGGGGTTTTCATCCTCAAAATAAAATTCTAGGGATTTTGATTTTGAAGATTCAAGTTGGAACTGAAATTTAGTGACGGGATCTAATGTTTCTTCCAAAATTTTCAGATAAATTAATTAAAAAAAATAGTTAGACTCTAACTATGTTTAAGGTTAAAATGTTGAAAAAAAAAGAAAAAAAAAGAATTAGATGAGTTGACACTTATCAAATTTTGGAGAAGGTGGACTAGTGGGGAACCCCCTAACATCAAAGAAACCCTCCGTTACAAAGAAAACTTTCCATTTTGACTTTGAACAGTCAACTGTCTTCAACTTTAACAAAAAATTACTCTTAAAATATAATAATAAATAATTTTAATAAAATCATATAATGTTATTAAATTTTCATTATATGATCTCATTGAATTATTTACTATTATAGTTCAAGAGTAATTTGTAGTCAAAGTCAAAGACAGTTGACCGCAAAATAGTAAAATGGAAAGTTTTTTTTAGAACGGAGGTACGTAGTATTTAAATTGGACTTTAATTACAAAAATCAATATGTATTATTCATTATAATTCTAAGCCATAACGCAAATTCAACAAAATCAATTCATCATTTAAAAAAAACTCAATATGTATTTTTCAATTAAATCCAAAACTATAATTCGACTCCAACAGAATCAATTCATCATTAAAAAAAAAAAAAACAACGATAACCAATATTTCCTCTCCATATTCTTTTGTTACACTGCAACGGATCAATTCGCACTAACTCAAACCCTAGTTCAACTCGAAAAAAGATAATACATTATCAGAAACAGTGACGGTAATTACCTTTATATACTTTTCGTATTATTTGTACCTAAATACAACAATAACACGCTACTATCACACGTTCTAGTAACTTGGTAATTGAATAGAGGGATAGAGAGTACTGTTTTATCTAAGTGATATGATTGCGGCACATGCATTTTTCCTGCAGATTGGTTTCAACTTATGCAAACACTCGGTTTGTTAGATCCGGTCTTACCCCCGGTGGTCTCATCCTCTCACTGTAACAGTGAGATCCACAGTGTGGAACCCACTGCTACAGTGAGAGGGTGAGACCACCGGAGGTAAGACCGGGGTCGAATTTTCCCAGATACTCAAAAACTAAATTTGTGGTTTTATATTCAACAATACTAAATTTGTTACGTTCTCATCCCGCCTATTTTTTTTTTAATTAAAAGGTGGAGTCAAGCTCCTATTATTAAAATAAAAAACATACAATCACGGGGGTTTATAGGAACCCGAGTACATCTCCAAGAAATTACACAAAAGAAAGTCCAAACTAGCACAAAAGACGTAACAAAAGCTAGTCCATCCAGGAGTTCTTCCAAGCCACAAGTTGCAGTCTTCACAGACAGAAAAGGAGAAACTATGGTCAAGCTGCACCATTAAAGTACCAAACATCCAAGGTAAAATTATACACCAACAAATTCCAATCCACCAAAACAAGTGTCGATGTGCCAATCCTATAGAATAGATCTTCATTTGAATTTATGGGGGCTATACCGACCAGACCTGGACTTTCTCAACACAGCCTTCAACATTGGAAGAGAAGAAGAATAAGAAGTTTTAGACGAGTTCTCATCCCGCATTGTCTAGACTAATTGTTCACCCTTGAGGGTTTTGGAGTGATTCATCTATGATACCATATGGCATTATTTAGAAATAGGGTGTCATTGTTTATCATGAATGTTAAACGCACGACGCTTTTTACTAAATGCAGAACACTTTTTTAACATTTTGCAAATCAACCTAAAATTATACTTCCCCCGTTACATTAATAACTTTATAACTTTCTTTTTTTGGCGTTTCGTTAGAAACTTCCTAACTCATAAATGGAAAGTTTTTATTCCACTAATTATTTTTTTATTATATCTCTTTCCTACTTTATCATCATTTTATTCAATCTCTCTCTTACTTTATCATACACTTACAACTTTACCAACATAATACCCCACACAAACTAATATTTTATTAATTCTCCTTAATATTAGAGAAAGTAAGGAGTTAAGAAGTTCTTATTGGAACGGAGGGAGTATTACTTTATAAAACAACCCATTAACTTCAAAATAATTCGATTTTACCCAAAATCACTTCAAATTATGCATTTCAACTCCCTTACATACATCTTTTTCTTTGAATGTTCAAACAAACAAAATTGAAGAACAAGTGGTTATGATCTTCATACTCATTCTCGTCCTCATCGAACAATCCGCCCTGGCCCAAAAATTACTTCATCACCATCATATTCCGGTAAAGGTATGTTGTTCTTCATCATTGATGGGATGTTCTTCGTCTGAATCCGTTGGATATCTATCCGGATCAATAAATGGATTACATTGACAAATTAAAACATAAGAGCAATATTAGAAACAAATAAAAACAAATTTAATCAAATCATACATGAGAAAACAATAGAACTAATTACTTTTTAAAAAAATTAAAAAAAACACATAAAAGGGGCTAAAGACTTTCTGAGGGCTACCAAAATGATGTTGTGATCAGCCTCAAGACCACAACAGCCGCCTCAAGGCTGCCAGGCGCTAATCTGGGGCAGCCTTCAACATCGTTTTGGTCAGCTGTACGGCTACCAAACATGTTTTAGTTGTTTTTTGATTTTTTTTTTAGGAATTTTGGTGAAATCTTAACTAATTTAAATATACGAACGCAATAAAATAATTATAAACAACTATAAATATCAAATTAAACAATTCATACTTCTTCAGATTTGTCATCATTGCCATAGTCCGGCCAATACTTGTACGACATGATTTTTTGTTCTCGTATGGTATTGTACTGTGTTTACGGTTATATACTTTTGAAAATGTAAGGTATTGTGGGGTTTAGCGGAATATAGGATAAATATAGGACTAACTTTTATATTTATATTACTTGAAGGACATTTTGCAATATATTAAAAACTATTCTGCATTTAGTAAAAACTGTCATGTGTTTAACAAGCCCCGTTTATTTGTTTGTCATTAATACACAAGTTTACCGTGACATTTCAAAAAGTTGTAAATGCTGAAACAAAATATATAAAGACTATTTTGTAAGAATAATCCCTCCGTCCCGCAGAACTTTATACATTTGCCATTTTTAGCCGTCCCACAGAACTTCATACATTACTAAAAAATGAAGCTACCCCACACCTAACAAATAATAAACAATCTAAACTTTACACTCAAATTACACAATTTGTCATTAAAAGTACACTTTTTCCCACTTTTTCTATATTCTATCATTACTTTAACTTTTCGCATAAAACTGCGCGCTAACTTTAATGTATGAAGTTCTCCGGGACGGAGGGAGTAGTATTTTTTAGGGGTAGTTTTAGTAATATTTTTCTAAATTTGAACCGTAAATCATGCAACTTTAGATGGACACGAAAGGGACAAGTCCGAGGACTATGAACGTTGAAAACATTAACGGGGTTTGGTATGGTATGGGCCATTGGACCGAATGGTAGTGGCAGACCTTATTTTTTTTTATTTTATTTTTCTTTTTCCTTTTAACATAAAAACTATGGGATATGTACTTTTCTATTCCCAGTTCGCTTCGTACCAACACTAATATAGGTAGTCAATAAATTATCGCCACGTGACATTTAATTCAATCTGATCCGTTAATTTGATTTCGAAGTCATTTTAGTTATAAATTTTGAGTACGATTGATTATTATTTACTCCCTCTGATCCATTAAAAGCTTTCTAAGGAGCTACTTTGTCTTCATTTATGGAGAAGTAGTTAAATATTAGTTTGTAATGATAGTATATTGATAAAGTTGTAAGTGGATGATAAAGTGAGTGAGAGAGTGAATAAAATGATGATAAAGTAGGAAATAAAAATAATAAATAATTAGTTAGTGGGATAAATTTTTTCCTTTTTGGGGCTAGGAAATTTCTAACGAAACACTAAAAAAAAGAAAGTTAGAAATTTTTTAATGGACGGAGGAGGTATGTTTTAATAATTAAAAATTCTGAAAATAATATATATTAGCAAAAATGTCCTTACAATAGTAATTAATATTTTTGAAAATATATAATAAATAATTCAATTATAGTATTACATATATAACATACTATATTTGTAGCGACCCCGAATTTTAAAAGACGAATTATGAAAAATATGATTCGTGCTAGAGCGTGAAACTATAAAAACGATGGTTGTTGTCGGGGAGTAAATCCGCAACACGTACTAAGTGATTACTAAGTCTTCTTCCTGACCCTGAATGCTAGCCCAAGTTCGCCTGGTGAATCTCCAATGAGTCGGATCACGCTATGGACCTGTACAAGGATTCCGGGGGGGGGGGGGGGTTTAGAAAGGCAGGTCCGGTTTGCTTAGGGTCAAACCGGACTAAGATTTTACTTGAGAGAGATTGGATGTCTACTCTATATAAGTGTGATTATGGGGAATAGTGACTTATTGTATCATGGGAATATGTGCCATATTTATAGATATGTGTCTTCAAATGGAGGAACTCACAAGATTGTGCAAAGTGTAGGCTTCACAATGTGCCACCAATGCCTTATTGGGCTCAAAGCCCATTAGGTAGGTTTATCCTAATAGTTAACTGGGCTATATGAGGGCAAAGTAGGTATTTCAGCGTCGTGATCGGACCTCCTGATAGGCTTTATGGTCTGGATCGGACCAAGCTAGTTGTTCTGGCTCAGTACACTTGGTCTTTTGATAACGAGACGTCCGACCCTTAGGTCATACGATCCGAAGCTAGTCTTTTCCATGCTATCAATTGCACAGAGAGCGGTACAAGTGATGAGGTAGGTCGGATAGCGCATCCGGACCTATTCCTGCTTATAACCAAAGTCCGAATACTCTTTGTGGGGGTCGGACTAGTGGTGTCAGACCAACTGGTCGAGCTTCTCAGTGAGTGTAGACTAATTCGCCTTAGGATTCGTCTTAGAACGTCTTAAATGGTTTGGGCATTGTTCCGTATCAACATATGTGTTGGTCCAGATAACGGCAAAGTAAAAGAGTAGGGGGAGGTGGGGGAATAGTCTTTTAAAACTTTTGTTGATAAAAACTATTTCTCAGATATCTGTGTAGATATCTGATACTTAGATTCAGAGCGCGGAAGACTTAAGATAGATAAGTGCAGAAACAGTTAAAGTGTGTGTGTGTGTTGCTGAAATGTAAGTACAAAAAAGTAAGTAACACAGCAAGTATAGTGGTATCTGGAGGTGGCGTAATCCTCCAACTAATCCACTTCGGTCTTCCAAAGACCTAGAATTCACTAGAATAGATAATTGATGTCACCTTACAAAAATCCTATTCTAAGTTCCTTAAACAAATGGTTCCCAACCAAATGTTCTCCCTGAGTTGTTCCCCGGCTTTCACAGCCAAGTACTTCCTGTACTCAGAAACCTTTTTGAGCTATTCCCTAACTTCCCAAGCTAAGTACTTCCTGTGCTCAATAACCTTGGAGTTATTCCTTAGTTTCTCAAACTAAGTACTTCCTGTACTCCACCCCAGTGATGGTGTTGGTTTTGGTTTGAGTTGTCAGATGAGTTTCTTTAATAACTTTTCAGTTAATCAGATAGCTCTGTGAATAATGTATACTTAATACACTTTGCAATGTATGGTATCTTGTTCTTTTTACTAACCCAAGTCTATGATAATTGTTCAAGAGAATGAATCTCAGACACTTGATCTTTCGATTCAACTCTTTCACAAATAGCAGTGCTTGTTTAGGATCAGGACACTTAGAACTTTAGTACTACTTAAGATCAAGAGCTTTGGTCGCAACAGAAAGCTTTGAGGATAAGTAGTTTGCTTGAGAGAATATGTTGTTCAGTAAGTTCTGTGTCTCTAAGGTTCAGCGTGTCTTCTCAAGCAGTCTAAGTGTTGATATTTATAGATGAATTTGAATGCCGTTGAATAGTATCCGTTAGGCTTAAATCAAATTCAAACTATTGATATCTCGTATAGTATCAGAAAGGTTTGTCTTCTTCTTCAGAAGGTACCGTTGCTTTTGTTCAGACATCTATGTCCGTGCATTAAATGCATTGTACTATACTTTTTGTCCTGTAGTGCCAACGGAACTATGCTTTGTATCAGAGACTTAACTTTATCAGTTTTCTCTGATTTTTAGCACGTCCTTACCTTTAACTTTAGATACCACCTTTATTGAAACAACTTTGTTTGCAATATATATTTCTTTATCAGAAATGTGGTTTAAAGCTCAAGGTATCTGAGTGTAGATATCTGTGGACACTTTCCTTGTTTTCCAGATGGACCTCTTGACTTCTCAGATATCTCTTGTGACATGATTTGTTTAGCAATCATTCGCGTCTTCAAGAAATCTGGCCAAGGTATATGCAAAACTGTTTCAGTAATCTTGTGCAGTTTCTTCAAATCTTCAATGTCGTTGAACTTCTTCTGCTTGGATGTCTTCTTCTTGGTCTTCTCTTCATAAAATAAAAATTACATTTTGAGACCTAACATCCTATACAAGATTAGCTAGACTATCATACTTAGTGGGTTTCCTCTTTTACAATGTTCAAGTGAACCAAGAGTACTAATCACCTTCGAGACTAAGATAAGTCATCATGTTGTCGATCAAAATCTAAAGATATTTCTAACAAAATATCTAACAAATTTCCTAACAAATTTCCCCTTTTGATCACCAACGATGACTATCTAACCTATTACAACTGGATGAGTGAACAATCCAACACTTAATCATTTCTTAAGATTTTTCAATTCATTCAATTATGCGAAAGTAAACATCAACCAAATCACAAGGTGTGATCTTTGCTGACAAGTTATCTTTTATAGAATACTATCTGAGAGTAAGTTCTTCAGATAAGTTACAAAGAAAGATTATAGATAACTTCAATACATAAGACAAGTTTAGCTCAGTCAGCAAAAATACAACAAAAAAAAAATAGTAAATTAGGACAACAGGAGTAGCCAAGATCCAAGTAAACATCCTAATAGACTAGTCTTTAAGTCTTCAACTCTTCAAGTCTTCAACAGTAGTTCTATGGATCAGTCTGCAAATTTCCTATCTCCAAACCTTTTGATGTCATCAGAATAATCATAGAGAAGTGTTCTGACGAGCATCTCAGTGTCTCCGCAAATCCACGCACCTCTTTGTAGGTTTTGGTAGGATTTTTCTTGACAAAATGTTTGACCCACAGATACTTTCCCCACTTCCAGGCATGCTCTATTCTGATATCTGAAAGCTTGAAGTATTCGTAGATAATCCTCAGATATCTGATGTCAACCTTGTATTGATCTTCAGTTAGATAGAACGACTCATAGGGTTCCACAGCGAGTCTTGCTCTTGTGCCTGTTCCTGTGATATTCAGAATTCTGTGCACATCATCTGGCTTTCCATATGGACATTCATCAGAGAGGTCCTTTCTCATGGCTTCAGTTCTCTTGACAACTTCAAAATCCAACCAGGCTTTAATGTGATTGGTGTTGATCAAGGTTGGCTTATCTTTTTCTCCATGCCATAAGTTTTTTATGGATTGGTTCTGAAAATCTTGAATTTACCAGTAGATGCTTAAGTTCCAGAATCCAATAGCCATTTTTCTGATTGATGCACCAGAGATGAGGAATCATTGTCATTCTTCACATACTCTATTTTGGCTTCTTCCGCCCGAGTGGAAGTTGACTTTGTCTTTGCTTTCGACTCACCTGTTCCTTCTCATCTTGAATTCTCTTTGGGGTTGTTGCTTGAAGAACCAAATGGATAGACTTGGTATTTCCAGAGGGTGTTTTAGCCGCTAGGGCTTTGACTATGGGCTCAGTTAGGCTTTCAATTTTCCTTTTTCTGTGAAGAGGAGCTTCATCTTTATCGGTTTCCTCATCATCATCAAGATTAAATCTTGTGAGAGTTTTACAGCCTTCTTCATTGCCCAGGGACTTGATTTGGCCTTCTTCTTTTCTTGAAGATTCATTAATCCTTTAACTGTCTTCTCCTTGGAGCCTTGGTACTCCTTGGAGGTTTCTGTGCCATGGCCCTTGTTATCATTGTAGTTCCTTCAGTAGGTTTCTGGGAAGCAGCTACTATTTGCAAAGCAGCTTGGCTTGAGGAGGGTTCATTGATTCTGAGTGGTGGCTGGGAAGTTTTTATGTTTCTTTTTCCTCTCTGAGCCGCACCAGCTCCAGATTTCTTCTTGTTTTCTTCTCCTTCTTCCCATTCCCCCTGACTTTGAGGTCCAGATTTGTACACTCTTTCCCCCATAGTCATTGTTGTATTTCGACTCATAAAAGAAACTGAGAGAGAGAGTCAAAATGCCCTTGTAAATAATTGTAGGCAGTGACCAACTTCTGAAGTTCGGCTTTGAGCTCCTGATTTTGCTTGATAAGTCCATTGTCCTTATCAGTGAGCTCCGCCAATGGGCCTAGGATGGCATTTGCTTTTCCAGCAGTGTAACTTGCCTCTTGGAAAGCTTTTTCAGCTAAAGACGCATCATCGTCCCTTATCATTCTCAGATCTTTCTGAGCAATGACTATGCTAGTTGTTCTCTGAGTGATGAGCTCAGTGATTTTTTTTCATTTCAGAGGGGACGGAGGCAATTACTTCCTTGTTCTGTGAAGACAACTCCTTTTTCAGATGAGCCAGTACTTGGTATCTGTTCATGTATTCATGGGAGTGGACATTTGGCAGTTTGCTGAAAGTTTCAGGAGCAATCAGTTTCCTTTTCAAGTGTGAAACCGCTAGATGTTCATTGCGGTGCTCTGCCAAAGTCTTGTCTTCTTCATCATCTGAGTAATCAGCCCAGTGATCTTCATCCTCTTGGACATTCTCATCGATTGTGTCGAGTCCAGCAACCATCTCAGAGATTGGTTTCTTCCCTTTTTGGGAGGAGGATGGTACTTCTTTTGAAGATGATGCAGCCTTAGAATCATGCTTAATTTCAGATACTTCTTCAGTATCGAGTTCTTTGGTGATGGTATTTACAGCATCCTGTAGCTCTTTAACCTCAGAGTAAGCAATCATCTCTTGCAGATATTGATCTTGTAGTTGGTCAAGCTTGTCTCTGGATTTAGCTATCTGGTCTTCCAGTTGAAGATGGAGCTGTTGTTGTTCTTCCAACAGGTTATGCGAGTTGAGCGATTCGATTGAGTATTCAACAATTTCTGAGCGATTTCCTCAGAATCCTCAACTACTTGTTCAGTAATAACCTTTTGTTGGGAAGATGGATGAGTTGACTTTTGAGGAGATGGAGACAGAGATTTCTGTGCTTTCCTCTCAGTTTGCTTTTCAGTAGTTGAGGCATGATTTCTTTGTGAAATTCCTCCGGTCCACGTGCAGGCATCATCATCATCCTTTTTATCTCGTCATCCTTTTGGTGATGGTCGTGGGAGGTTCATCGAAGTCGTTTATCTCTTCCTCCTCATCATCTTCAGATACAAGATTGATCACTTCAGGAATAGTGATCTTCTGCCCATTAACCTCTTCTTGTTCAGAAGGTATAAATTGCAGAGTCTGGGGCAGAACTGGTTTGAATGCCATCTGTAATCTTGTCTGACCATCTGCCTGTTCAAAGGCTTGTATCAAACTGTGCGCCACTTCTCTGGAGAAATCCTTATGCAATAGAGTCGCAACTGTGTACTGTTCGGTAGGGAACATTGCATGGATATACGTCTCCAAGTCAAGAGCTTGTGCTCGTCTGGTTGGTTGATCTGTGATTCTCAATATTTCAGAGAGATCAGAGCACCTTAACCTTTGCCATTTCTTGAAGCATTGAATATGCTTTGGCAGGGTTTGAGCTTTGAAGAAGGGAATTAGGTCCCTTTTCTCATCATTGGGAGCCTGCTTTGCACTCGTTTGAGCCTGAAAGAAAGAGTTTTTTTGAGTGAGCTTCAAAACTTTTGTAGATATCTGAGTAGAAGTGTAGTTTAGTTTCTGAGTTACCTGAGTAAGTACTTCAGGCTCAGAGACTTGTGCTACTGAGACAATTGGTGTCTCAGATATCTTGTTGTGAGGTGGAGACTTGGAAGTCTGGTCCTCATCAACCTTTCTTTCTTGAACCTGAGAATTAAGATTAATACAATACTTAGGAAATTATTTGAAAGAATTTGTGCAAAAATGCTTTAATGAGTTCTGAGTTTTGGACTTACTTCCTCAATAGGAAGCTCAGAGTCATTTTTCTCAGAAACTTTCTCAGTTTCTGGTATTCTTTCATGTGATGTTGCCTTGGGAGCTTCATCAATTTCCATTGATGCAGGGGATGTCGCAACTTTTTCCCTTTGCATTTCTACTTCTGAATGAGCCTGTAAGTAGAAAGTATTGAATATTTTAGAAGAAGTTTAAGATAACCCATGATGAAGAATACTTATCACTGATTTTTCATGTACCTTCATGCTAGAAGGCTCAATGATGTGTTCTTCAGAAACCTTGTCGGTCTCTGGGTTCGTCTCTGGCATTTCTGCCTTAACTTCCTCTTTCTCAGTTGGAGCCTGTTAGAAACATTTACTTTAAATGATTAAACACATAGACAAATGAATGAAAAGTGTTATCTTAAGAATCAATTATCACATGTGGTACAGGCTCAGATTTCTTAAGAGGCAAGGTTGGGGTAACCTCCTTCTCAGTTTCTGAGGCAAGCTTTCCAGCTTCCTCTTGTTTCTGTGTTTCTAACTCAGCCTGTAACAAAGAATTTTTATATAAGTAACAAGATATACAAGCATAAAATTTTTCACAAGGTAGGAGTTAAACCATTCAGCTACCTGAGCATTGTCAGGCTGATTGGTCTCTGGAACTTGTGACCCTTTTATACTTTGGTCTTCTTGTTCCAGTACAGCTTCTTTGTTTGAAGTTTTAGGTACTTCACACCTTTCCTGAGTGTGCAACTCAGTTGCCTCCCCTGGTTGATCATACTGAGTGGATGTCTCAGTTTGATCCCTCTTGCTCTTTTGCAGGATTTTCTTCAGCGTGTTGTAATGCTGGTAATTCGAAATGGAGTTCATTTACCATTTCATCAACCACTTGTGGCTGTTGTGGTTGTTGTGGTTGTCTGGAAGCAGAAGATCGGTCAGTAGAGTGTACTTCCAGATTTTTAGATGTGGCATTTTCATCAGCATCTTCCAGCACTAAATTACCACTCATCAGGGCTTCTTGAAGTTGTGCGTAAGAAACGTTCCCTGATGATGTGTTTGCACCAACAACCTTTGCTATAGGTGCTTGTTCAGCAACCTGAGGTGTAGGTTCTTCTTCAGAAACCTTATCACCAGTTATTGTTACAGTAACCTTAGCCCTCTTTGTTCTTTCTAGGACTTGAGAGATGACTAGTTCATCATCTTCATCGTCAGAGCTCTCATCAGCATTGGGAACTGATTGGTCCATTACTCCTGCAATTTCTGCAGATGGGGCTTGGTGCTTTTCACCTGTTTTGGCAGCATTAATAAGTTCATCAGCAAGGCATTCTGCATTAGTCGCAACATTTCTGAACGCACTTTCTCTTGCTGAGTCTAGTTGTTCAGTAGTTGATGACTCTTTGCGGATTGATGAGTTGATCTGCCTTTATCAGTTCATCGGCAAGGCCTGCAGATATCTGAGAATCGACAACCTCAATGGGTGTGTCTTCTGATTTGCCAGCAGACTTCTTTCTTGAAGTTCTGGGCTTCTTGGCCGCAACCTTTTCTTCAGATAACTTTTCAGACTTTCGCTTCTTAGAACCTTTCGAGACCCGGAACCTTTTTCATCAAGTTTGTATACTCATATTTGTAGAGTAGGTTATCGTTGGCTATTTCAAATTGCCTCTCCGAGCTCAATGCCAAGCTTCTCCAACAAGTAGCATATCTTCGACCATAGCCATCGTGGCTTTTGGCTCAGCTAGTCCTTTGGCGATCTTAGGCTCAAGCCTTGAATCTTCTTCACAAACTTCATGAAGGCGTACTTTCCCAGCTTAAAAGGGTTTTCCAAATTTTTTGTCTTGTTGATTCAGAAGAAC
Source organism: Plantago major (assembly GCA_026545765.1). Classification (NCBI taxonomy): domain Eukaryota; kingdom Viridiplantae; phylum Streptophyta; class Magnoliopsida; order Lamiales; family Plantaginaceae; genus Plantago; species Plantago major. The sequence continues at coordinate 26,499,403 of CM048841.1, read as the reverse complement.
ATCATGATCCATCGTTCTTGGCTTATCCGTCAGCACCTCCTTGTAGACCATCAAAGCATCTGTGAAGAATGCAAGCCAATACATCCCAAAGGAACCATCGATGTCCGGTTGGATGTCGAATCTTGAACTCGTGGTGTATCTAATTTTCAAGATCACACACGCCATCATACAATTGTTTAACACCTTCAAGGAGATCATCATCCTTGGTGTTTATTTCAAAATCCTTTCCAAGATTTTGAAACTCAAACAACTTACGAAAGTTGTTAAGTCCGTAGGATTTCCTTTCCTTGATCGAGGTTTTGACACTATTGCAGTGCCTTCAGAAACACAGGAAATTATCCTGGAGTTGTTGTAGAATTCCAACACATCGAGTGATGAAATTCCACTTGGGCGAGCAGATAGAAAACCCTTGATTTGTGCCTTTTCAAGCATGTCAAGAATCAGGCTTCTGTCGGCTTGGTTCTCTATTGCAGCCGAGAGGTATTCCTCAACCATGGCACCACCCCAAATCATTCTGTGATTTGAAGTCCAATGGTCAGGATTAAAATCTCCTACCAGTCGGTTGTTCACAATAACCAACTCTGGTGTTTGCTTTTCAGCAGTACTAGTGGAGGATTGAGATTTCTGTGTGGAATAATTCTTTGGGGCCATCTCTTTACATAGTGTAGGGAATTTGGATTGGTGTTTGAAAGAGATTTGATTCAGTAATTCTTTGCAGAAAAACTTAATCTCGATTTGCAGAGATTGTAGAAGGTTTGCAGAGAATCAAGAGAAGGTTTTGCTATTTTTGTGTAAGTCGGAATTTTGGATTAGGCGAAAGTGATTTCTTTTGCCAAAATCCTATATATATAGCAATAGAATCTCAACAGACAAATACATACAAATTGATTTTGTGTGTACGTATCTGTGATTTGCAAGGTGCGTGAGCAAAAGCTAGTTCGCATTAAATGCAAAGTGGGCTTTGTCGAATTTTCTGATCCACTATTTATCGTGAATTAATTTCCACCGTATAGATCAAACGCTTAATTTCATCAAGGGTCACCATTGCTTTTCAAAGAATGATCACAATCAACAAGTGTAATTGTGCCCATTTAATGAATTTTGGCTATTAGCTATCTGAATCACGTTTTTGTATGACCAAGAACACTGTTTGCATCTGAATCTGTCTTATACTTAGGATTTTTCCAAGTTTTTCATCAAGATAGAAATAATGTGAATTTCAAGAGAGTAGTTGACAGCAGATAGTTGTACTATTCTTGTTTGTGTTCCCCGTTTATAGAGTGATTCAGATATCAGAGTTCCCGTCTCAGAGATCTTAAGCTGTCTTTTTGCTCTTTAGCCTTTTTGACTTCTGGATACCCGTTCCAGATTTCTCTTTTCTCTTCTCTGGATGCCCGTTCCAGATACCTCTTCTCTGGATGCCCGTTCCAGCTACCTCTTCTTTGGATGCCTGTTCCAGATTCCTGAACTTTTTCAGTTCATTGGTAGTTCCATTAGTCCAAGACTATGTCTTAAGGCTAAGAATCTACTTTCTTGTAATGGCTTAGTGAAGATATCTGCAAGTTGGTCTTTAGTGCCAATCTTGAGTATCTCTATATTGCCTTTTTCAACATGGTCTCTGATGAAGTGATGCCTAACATCAATATGCTTTGTTCTGGCATGAAATTTAGGATTCTGCGTAATCGCAATAGCACTTGTGTTGTCACAGTAAATGGGAGTTTTCTCTTCATCGAGTCCATAGTCTTTAAGTTGTTGTTGTATCCACAGAATTTGTGTTGCACAACAATTAGCAGCAATATATTCAGCCTCTGTGGTAGAAGTTGCAATTGAGTTTTGCTTCTTGCTAAACCACGAGATAAGTCTAGTACCCAGAAACTGACAAGTTCCTGAGGTGCTTTTCCTATCAAGCAGTGATCCAAAGATAATCGTCCCGAGTACCCCTAAACTCAATCCGCTTTCTTTAGGATACCACAATCCTACATCTACTGTACCTTTTACATACCTTAATATTTTCATAGCAATGTTGTAGTGTGTTTGCATCGGATTTGTCTGAAATCTAGCACACACTCCAACGGCGTATTGAATATCAGGTCTACTTGCAGTGAGGTAAAGTAGTGAACCTATCAATTTCCTATACTTATGTTCTTCAACACTCTTATCTGATTCAGTATAGGTCATTTTGGTTCCAATGCTCATAGATATCTTAGCATTCTTTTCAGAAGGCTTAAGATTGAATTTTGTGAGCATATCTTTTGCATACTTTGTTTGACTAATGAATATTCCATCATTGAGTTGCTTGACTTGCAATCCTAGAAAATAATTCATTTCTCCCATCATGCTTATCTCAAACTTACTTTTCATGAGATTTGCAAAGTCATTACAAAGTTGCTTGTCCTTTGATCCAAATATGATGTCATCAACATATACTTGAACTAAGAGTAGTTTCCCATCATGATTTAAGGTAAATAAAGTTTTATCAACTTCACCTTTCTTGAAACCACTTTCCAGAAGGTATTTGGCCAAAGTGTCATACATGCTCTTGGAGCCTGTTTCAGTCCGTACAGAGCTTTCTGTAGTTTATAGACCATTCTACTTTCTGAGGAAACTTCAAAGCCAGGTGGTTGCTCAACATAAACTTCTTCTGCAAGTTCACCGTTCAAGAATGCACTTTTGACATCCATCTGATAAACTTTAAAATCTTTATGAACTGCAAAGGCTAGAAAGAGTCTTATTGCATCCAATCTGGCAACTGGTGCATATGACTCATCAAAATCTAAGCCTTCAGTCTGGGTAAATCCCTTGGCAACCGATCTTGCTTTGTTTCTGGTTATTTCACCAGATTCATTCATTTTGTTTTTGAAAACCCATTTAGTTCCAATCACAGATATTCCTTCCAAAAATGGAACTAGTTTCCAGACTTTGTTTCTCTCAAATTGATCCAACTCTTCTTGCATTGCAGAGATCCAGTCTTGGTCTCCTAATGCTTCTTCTATATTTTTGGGTTCAATATTTGAGATGAAACATCCAAAGAGAGAATTAGCATTTTCAGCTATTGCTCTCCTAGTCCTAACACCTTGATTAATTGGTCCAATCACATCTTTTGCAGGATGATCCTTGATCCATCTCATCATAGGTTTAGTGCTAGTAGGATCAATATCCAAATGATTTGAATGTGAATCATCGATTTTGATTTGATACTTTTTCAGTATCTAAGACATTTTGCTCCTCAGAAGGGCAATTAATGTCTGACACTTGTTCAGTGTTTGAGCTATCTGGAACATGTCTTTGAGAGAGATTATTTCCAGAGATAGCTTCATGATGAATATCTTCAGTTTTCATTTCTGGAAGTTTCATAGGAAATTCTTCATCATGTTTGTGAGTCATCCGGTTTATTCTTGGGCATATCAAGCTTTTCTCGCCGAGTCATCCTCACTTTCCATAATGATGTTTCTCCTTTCTGAGGACTCTTCTTCATAATCCCTCAACATTAGTTCTTTGAACCTTTCTGAGAGTTCATCATTAGGAGGTGTTTTCTTACTTCCTTCATAGAATACAACATGAACTGATTCTTCAATTTTCTTTGTTCTTTTGTTGTAAATTCAGTAGGCTTTGCTATTCGTGGAATAACCAAGAAATACACCTTCATCTGCCTTTGGTTGAAATGTTCTCAGATAATCTTTTCCATTGTCTAGAACAAAACATCTACAACCAAATACTCTCAGATGTTTGATATTAGGGGGTCTACCAACCAAGATTTCATAAGGGGTCTTGTCATGGTGTTTGTTTATCAAACATCTATTCTGAGTGTAGCAGGCTGTGTTTACAGCTTCAACCCAATAAACTTCACTTATTTCAGTGTCAGCTAGCATCGTCCTTGCAGCTTCTTTAAGGGTTCTGTTTTCCTTTCTGCAACACCATTTTGTTGAGGTGTTCTTACAGAGGAAAGTTGGTGTTGTATACCTTTGCAGGTACAAAACTCCTTTATGTACTGGTTGACAAACTCAGTACCATGGTCTGTTCTGATTGCAGATACCTTGTCATTTTTCATGACTTCAAGCTTTTTCAGCAAGTTTGGTATCTCCACCCTGGCATCAGATTTGTGTTTCAGAAAGACAACCCAAGTGAATCTTGAGAAGTCATCTACAACAACCAGACCATATTTCTTTCCTGCATAACTAGTTATAGATGGTTCAAAAAGATCCATATGTAGTAGTTGCAGTGGTCTAACACTAGAGTGTCTAGTTTTGGACTTGAAAGAGATTTTGGATTGTTTCCCCATCTGACATGCAGAACAGATACCATCCTTTCTGAAAGATGTTTTAGGAAGGCCAACCACTAACTCTTTCTTGGCAAGTTTGTTCAGAGTTTTGAAGTTCAAGTGACTCATTCTTTTGTGCCATAACCAGTGCTCTTCTGTGTGACCAGATTGACTCACCATGAGACATTCTTCAGTTGTGGCAGATGCCCAATCGGCAACATAAAGACTTCCTTTACGCCGAGCAACCAAGACTGTATGCTTTGACTCATTGTCAATTAGTTTGCAGTATTTTGCTTTGAATTTTACAGTAAAAACCTTTATCTGCAAACTGGCTCATGCTAAATAGATTATATTTCAAATCCTTAACATGTAATACGTCAGTGATTGTTAATGTTCCCAATTTGACGTTGCCAAATCCCAGAGGGGGATTTAATTCTCCTCCAGCAAATCTGATATCTGGTCCTGTGTTGCAAGCTTTGTAATCAATCAGATTTGCTTTGTCTCCTGTCATGTGCTTTCCGCATCCACTATCAAATAGCCATTGTTCTTTAGTCCAGGAAGCATTCTGCACACAACAGGAAACAGGAGATTAGGTTCTCAATTTACAGTTGGAACCATCAAGACTAAACAATCTTCCAGTAGGAATCCATTTTTGAATGAATTTCCTTGGAACATTCTTTTGTCTGATAGGAACATAAGGAGGAATTCTAATTGAATGATTATCATTATTAAGAATTATTTTCTTCCTTGGTGTGTTCCTAGGTGCTCCATTTGGTGCTTTCAGATACCTGTCAGGTTTCTGAGTTTGCTTTTCAAAGAACTTAACTTTCTCGATTTCTTCTAGCACGGCATTGATTTTCAAATGGCTTGATTCAACTTCCACTTCTGATAATTGCTTTGAGCAATTCTAGCCCTTAGCCATCGTTCTTGCTCCTGTTTGTATTCATGAGCAAGTTGTTTCCCGATGCCTTTATAGCCAATACCGTTTCGAGCACTTGAAGCTATCTGAGATCTTTTCTCAGCAGCTTTGCTAGTCTCTGGTTGGTCCATTTTTTTTTCAGAAAAATTGACATGGGAGAATTTGCCAGCTCCTGCAATTCTACCCTTTTGAGAGACATAGCACTGTGGGTGTTTACACTTTTCAGTGTTGTGTTTCTTTTCAGAGACGTGCCCAACAGTTTTGTTTTTGACTTGTTTTTCCCACAAAGGTTTAGTCGCAACTGCCTTTCCTTTGTCAACAATCTTCGTCTTCTGACCGATACTAAAGATTGCATGGGAACCATCTTGCTGAGTACTTACAAATGTTCTTCTTTGCTCACTCTTATTCAGAGTGATAGAACAATCTGTCTGTGTATTCAGCCCAAGTCCTTTCTTTTCGGAAGGATCTCCTAAGTAAGATTGTACTTCAGTAAGAGTGTCACTAGCTTTGGCATAAGATTGAAAAGATAATTCTTTCTTTTCGAGTTCCTTGTTCTCAGAAAGAAGATCTTCATATTTCTTTCATAATTCAGCCATTGCTTCTTTATGTGACTTTTCAGTCTCAGATATCTGAGCTTTGAGAAATGCTTTTTCAGCATCCTTTTTCTCAGATATCTTAACTAATTGAGAATTTTCCTTTGCAAGAGAATTCTTTTCTTCTTCAAGATTTTCGGCTCTAGCTCGGATCATTAGAAATTCTCTTTCATAGATGTCAAGTTCTTTCCTGAGATTTTCTAGATCTTTTATTTCTTCTTCATCACTTTCATAAGTATAACAAGAAGTATGTGTTACCTCATCAGCCACAAGACAGATTTCTATGTTAGAGATGTCTGGACCGTCAATTTCAGCAACTCTACACATTTCATTCTTTTTGAGGCCGAAGTCAATATATAATGTGTAACTCCACATAATTCTGGTGATGGTAAGGTTGAGTCATTTGAATTGTCATCTTCAGAATCTGTCTCAACGTCTAGAGCATCCAGTTGAGTTTGGATTTTCTTTCTTTCTTCAGTTAATAAAGCTTTCTGGCTTCTTCTGAAGATTCTTCTATCTTTCTTGTCACCTGTCCTTAGTTTGTTGAAGGCAGGACAATACTTCTTGAATTGACCAGGTTTCTGACAGTAGAAACATATATCGTTTTCCAATTTCTTCTTCCTCAGTACGTGATGCTTTCTGAGCTGGCTTGTTCAGCGAGCTTTGCATATTTTTGTACTGGTGATAGTTTGAGCCTAGATGCTTTTTCAGCTTCTCTTTGGCTTTTCTTCTCTCAATTTCTCGACTGACATATTTGCTCATTTGCTTTGCAGCAAGAGCATCCTCAGTCCCTTCCTTGCTTTTCTTCTTTTCAGAATTTCCTTGAGCAACTAGAGCAATATTCTGCAACTTTTCAGTTGTTTGTTCTCTTTGTGTTGTCTCATAATCAACCGTAGCAAGATGTGAGAAGAGTTCCACTGAAGTGATATTTGGCATTCCTTGGTTAAAATAAAAGAATTTAGTATGCTCCCAGTTGTGGTTAAGACTTCTGACAATAGTCTTAATCTTTTCTGACCGAGTATCTGCTTTCCTGCGTCGCCATATCACTCATGAGAGTGGTAAATCTGAAATCAAGTTCTTCCAGAGTTTCAGTGGGTCCTTGTTTGAAATTTTGAAATTTCAACTTGAGAACTTTGAACTTGTTTTCTTTGGTTTTCTCGGCCCGCAGATTTCTTCAATCAGTTGCGAGCAACTCGCGTTTAGCACCCACGCTTTACATCGTATGTGCTCAGGTGTCGATCTGATGATGATATTATGAGCTTGACCATCCAGACGATTTCTCTTGGCATCTTCCGATGTCCAGAGTTCTCTGGGCTTTGGTTCGTAAATAACTTGACTAGTAGATCTCCCACTTGTTGATGCATCAGTTTGTGAAGATCCTTCGCTTTGATCTCTGTGTCTACCATTAGAAACCTCCATGACTTGTTGAAGTTGTTGAATGACTATTGGGCCATTCTTTATCACTTCAATCATTTCGTCACTTATGTCTTCAAGGTGGAGCATCATGTTATTTTTCCATTTCTCGTAGTTCTCTGGTTTGAGAACGGGTGCATCACTCAGAGACATTCCTGCACACTTAACACACAAATTAAATAGTCCTCGAAAATGGACAAAGTTCCTTCACCTCTGGGATCTAGGTTCGGTCTGAAGGCTTGTGAACCTCCGCCTCGATACCACTTGTTGGTCCAGATAACGGCAAAGTAAAAGACTAGGGGGGGGGGGGGTGAATAGTCTTTTAAAACTTTTGTCGATAAAAACTATTTCTCAGATATCTGTGTAGATATCTGATACTTAGATTCAGAGTGCGGAAAACTTAAGATAGATAAGTGCAGAAACAGTTAAAGTGTGTGTGTGTGTTGCTGAAATGTAAGTACAGAAAAGTAAATAACATAGCAAGTATAGTGGTATCTGCAGGTGGCGTATTCCTCCAACTAATCCACTTCGGTCTTCCAAAGACCTAGAATTCACTAGAATAGATAATTGAGGTCACCTTACAAAAATCATATTCTAAGATTCCTTAAACAAATGGTTCCCAACCAAATGTTCCCCCTGAGTTGTTCCTCGGCTTTCACAGCCAAGTACTTCCTGTACTCAGAAACGTTTTTGAGCTATTCCCTAGCTTCCCAAGCTAAGTACTTCTGTGGTCAATAACCTTGGAGTTATTCCTTAGTTTCTCAAACTAAGTACTTCCTGTACTCCACGCCAGTGATGGTGTTGGTTTTGGTTTGAGTTGTCAGATGAGCTTCTTTAATAACTTTTCAGTTAATCAGATAGCTCTGTGAATCAAGTATACTTAATACACTTTGCAATGTATGGTATCTTGTTCTTTTTACTAACCCAAGTCTATGATAATTGTTCAAGAGAATGATACTCAGATACTTGATCTTTCGATTCAACTCTTTCACAAATAGCAGTGCTTGTTTAGGATCAGGACACTTAGAACTTTAGTACTACTTAAGATCAGGAGCTTTGGTCGCAACAGAATACTTTGAGGATAAGTAGTTTGCTTGAGAGAATATGTTGTTCAGTAAGTTCTGTGTCTCTAAGGTTCAGCGTGTCTTCTCAAGCAGTCTAAGTTTAATATTTATAGATGAATTTGAATGCCGTTGAATAGTATCCGTTAGGCTTAAATCAAATTCAAACTATTGATATCTGTATATAATCTTTATGTGAGTTTGTCTTCTTCTTCAGAAGGTACCGTTGCTTTTGTTCAGACATCTATGTCCGTGCATTAAATGCATTGTACTATACTTTTTGTCCTGTAGTGCCAACGGAACTATGCTTTGTATCAGAGACTTAACTTTATCAGTTTTCTCTGAGTTTTAGCACGTCCTTACCTTTAACTTCAGATACCACCTTTATTGAAACAACTTTGTTTGCAATATATATTTCTTTATCAGAAATGTGGTTTAAAGCTCAAGGTATCTGAGTGTAGATATCTGTGGACACTTTCCTTGTTTTCCAGATGGACCTCTTGACTTCTCAGATATCTCTTGTGACATGATTTGTTTAGCAATCATTCGCGTCTTCAAGAAATCTGGCCAAGGTATCTGCAAACTGCTGTTTGATAATCTTGTGCAGTTTCTTCAAATCTTCAATGTCGTTGAACTTGTTCTGCTTGGATGTCTTCTTCTTGGTCTTCTCTTCATAAAATAAAAATTACATTTTGAGACCTAACATCCTATACAAGATTAGCTAGACTATCATACTTAGTGGGTTTCCTCTTTTACAATGTTCAAGTGAACCAAGAGTACTAATCACCTTTCTGAGACTAAGATAAGTCATCATGTTGCTGATCAAAATCTAAACAGATATTTCTAACAAAATATCTAACAAATTTCCTAACAATATGTCCCCCTAGTTTCCAAGTATCTTTGTAGAAGATAGTTGTGGAACTATAATTTGAAGTGTAGTAGAGCTTCTCTGTTGTTGGTCCAATCCATTTCTTAGAAAAGAAAAAATCTTGTGGTCCGTGCCCTTGATGGGAAAATACTTGATGCTTTTCCCATATCCCCTCTCTCCTCTTTTCTTTCAGTCCGAGACAGAGGGTCTCAGACTGTTGGAAAAGAGGTATTTGTAAGCAAGACTGGGTTTTGGCATCAAGTTGATTTGCTACTGATCCGATACTGTCGTAGTACGATGATCCGTATGCCGTATACTGTAGAAGTAGTGATGTCCGGATGCGCATACTACCGTAGTATGGGTATCCGAAGAGCGTAGTGATATGGGTTGCAGGCGATTGGGCCAGGGGTGTAGTCATTGGGCCCCAATTGTGTGATGGGCTGGGCTATGAACAGTCTCCTCGGCCCACGAAGTGTAAAAAATATCCACGGAAGAGTTTTTTACTCAACAAAAATTGGGGTAAGACGTCTTTTCACCAAGTGTTTCAAATTTGACCATTGGATTAATCGTGATGAACGAACCAGATTGAATCCTGATCGACGCGACAGTCCGGCTTCCCGATTTAGCCTCCCTACAAATAGCCACTTTTACCGTCATTTGTGCATCGCCTAGAGAGAGAATTTTTGCAATCCAACTAAATCCGAAGCATTTGCATGTGAGTCCGAGTGTTGTGTATGTCGCTGTCAGTCGCTATCAACCCTTCCGAGCCTTTTATCAAGTAAGTTTTCTTTTCCAGCTTGCTTCTTATTTACTAATTTCTGTTTGGCCTTGTGCTTGTTGCTTGTCCTTTGTATATCGCTCTTTACTCTTTTCGTACTTGTTATTTCTGCTCTTCGGGTAGGTAGTTGGACTTGGATTGTTTTTTGACCTATAACTCGGACTGTAGAGGACATAAGTAGTCGGACTGTAGTAAATCAGAATTTACCCAGAGTAAAATGAATCCGTAGCTTGAAAGTAGACTGTGCATGTGGATCTGTTGGTTCGGACCATATGACCCTGTAGGTAGGGAGATGCCTTCTCGTGTTTATATCGCTTGCTGCTCGTTCCTATTGAGTCGGACTGCGTCTTGTACGACTTTTGTTGCCTTAATAAGATACTTAAACTAACTCTCGGACAATCAACAATCTAGATTCTAAGTTGCTTCCTTTTCTGTTGCCCTAGGATGTCCGAGAGAAATAGTCAGAATCGTCGTTCAGGTAGAGATTATGAGTCCGGGTCAAGTGTTGTGGCGGACTCGACGAGTTCCGTACGTAGCTCTTCGTCGTTGGGTCTGTTCATCACGAATTCGACCAAAGTGTACGATGTCGACGATTTCGTGGATCTATCAGACCCATACGTCCAGAATGCGGTTGTGTCACCGATGTCCTCTCCCTCGAAATTGGTTATTCCAGGGTCGAATTTGCCCGAGCGGCAACCGCGTGTCCGTGTCGAAACGTGCATAGTCGGAATGATCTCCTCCCCTGACATTCCGGAATTATGGCGGAAATGGAAAATTTCGGAGTTCGTGGAGATCATGATCCCGGCTCCGGAGCACTCATTCTATAACCCTCCAGAGGGGCATATATGCATGCGTTCATGAAGCGGCTCTTCAGTGTGGCTGGCGTCTTCCGATCGCTCTTGAGCTGAAGGGTATACTAAATTACCTCAGAATCGGTCCTAGCCAACTGATTCCCAATTCACTTGGCAATTTGATCTGTTTTGTCATGATATGCAAATTTCATTGTGCGTACGTAAGTATTGACAATTTCCGCCACCTGTTCCGGATTGGCTCCAATCGCGGAAACCTTTTTTTTCTGTTTGCTTGTTGCAAAGAAGGTATATACCTTTATTGAGGATCCAATATCCTCTTTGGGAATGAAGTGGTGGGAGAAATTTGTCTTCGTCCAGATGTCCTTGAGACCTAGTCAGTCCGAAGATGAGCGGGACGAATGGGGGCTGCCCGTGAGATTTCGTCATGAGAAGATTCCGACTCTTACTCCTCCACCTGGGACCGTGCCGACTTGGATAGATGCCATGAATAGGGAAAATAATCCTCCCCGCTATCCCTTTCATGGATTAATTTGCCAGCCCTTGCCTTACTTGGCCGGGCTAACTGGTGTTGTTCTGTATGGAGACCAGCACGATTTTTGTAAGCTTGGCAATTTCATAGAATATGCTGCCTTTATCCTCCATTGCTGTTTGACAATTGCGAATCTCTTCGTATGATCCTAACTTCATTGTATATTGATGGCCGTTTCTGTTTTATCTGCAGCTTACTGGTTCAAGTATATAACGTCGACTCTCCGCCTGAAGAAGCAGCAGCAGTGGGAGGAGCAAGAAGCGCAGCGGATAGCTGGGCTTCGTGATAAAATCATGAACACACCTGCGGTTCTCCCTATGGATGATCCGAAGAATGCTGCCTTGTTCAAGGCCGATGAGGAGCGAAGGGCCGCAGCTGGTCAGACACTTCCAAAGCTCACCGTGCCAGACAAGGGTATGGCTGCGGGTGTTACTCCGGCTGGAAGAAGGAGTGCTCCTTCTTTTGATAGAGACGTCCCGGATAGTGGTGTCCGAAGGGAAATTCGCTTGGGAAAAAGGCCAGCCATCTCGGATCCCAGTCATGAGGCAAAGAGATCAAGGGATGATAATCCGATTCCGGATCAGTCCGTAGCGGCCGCTGAAGTCAGAAGGTACGCGGAACTTCCTGAAATTGAGTGGGTGGGTGCACTATCCGAGCTTCATCAAAAGGTGAGTATCGGAGTTGTAATCATCCTTATGTTAGTCTTTTGTGGTCTTTAACTTTGACCTTTTTATCATAAGCCTTTTCCTTGTTGTGGCAGCTCGGATATGTGCTCCAGTGTTGGTCCAGATAACGGCAAAGGAAAAGACTGGGAGGGGGGGGGGGGGGAATATTCTTTTACAACTTTTGTCGATAAACACAATTTCTCAGATATCTGACACTTAATTTCAGAGAGCGAAAAACTTTTTTGTGATAAGTGCACGTGCTCAGCAAGATATAATGTGTTTAAATACTTAGCAGAATAAAGAGAACGATAAGTAAAATGCTGAAAGTAAATAACACATCTTTTATAGTGGTATTTGAAGGTGGCGTAATCCTTCAACTAATCCACTTCGGCCTTTCTCAGACCTGGAATCCACTAAGACAGATAATTGAGTTCACCTTACAAATATCTTCTCTCGAATCCTAAATACACTTGGTTCCCAACCATGTGTTCCCCCTGAGTTATTCCCCGGCTCCTAGCCAAGTACTTTCTATACTCATAAACCTTTGAGTTGTTCCTTATTTTCCAAACTAAGTACTTCCTATGCTCAGTAACCTTGGAGTTATTCCTTAGTTTCCCAAACTAAGTACTTCCTGTACTCCATGCCGTTTAAGGTGTTGGTTATGATGGTTTGTCAGGTGAGTAGTCTTACTAACTTTTCAATTATTTAGGAATACTCTATAGAACAAGAATCACTTAACACACTTCACAATGTGTGGTGATATGTTCTTTACTGACCCAAGTCTATGTTAAATGTTCTGGAGAATGAAACTAAGATACTTGATCTTTTGATTCAACTCCTTCACAGATAGCAATGCTTGTTAAGGATCAGGACACTTAGAACTTTCGTGCTACTTAGAATTCAAGAGCTTAGTCGCAACTGTAAGCTAAAGAGTAAGTAGGTTGAAGGCTTGTATGCTTGAATGAATAAGTTCGTTCTGTGTGTAAGTTCAAGGTGTTCAGTGTGTCTTTCAAGCATTCTAAGTGGTGATATTTATAGTTGAATTTGAAGCCGTTTGAATAGTATCCGTTAGGCTCAATTCAAATTCAAACTATTGATATATGAAAATAGTACTGCAGAAGACGTTGTCTCTTTTAAGAGATTTCTTCTTTTGTTCAGATGTCTCTGTCTGCGCATTTATTGCATTGTACTATTTTTGTCCTGCAGTGCCAACGGAACTATGCACGCTTTATGAAGCATTACATGTCCTTTTCCAGAGACCTTCACATCTCCATATACTTGTTGAAACAATGTTTCCCAGAAACATAGTTTTGTCCAAGGTATCTGAGTGTAGATATCTGTGGGCACTTTTCCTCGTTCAAAAACCTTGTGTTCTCAGATATCTTTTGCAAAACTTGTTTATTGAGAAACACTTGTTTCTTTAAAATATCTGGACGTTGGTATCTGATGACCTTCGTCTTCAGTAATCTTGTGCAGTCTTCAAATCTTCAAATTTGTTGAACTCTCCTGCCGGATGCCTTCTTCTTGGTCTTCTTCAAAGATATAAAAATTACATTCAGAGACCTAACATCCTATACAAGATTTGCTAGACTAACATACTTAGTGATTTTTCTCTTTTACAGTGTTCAAGTGAACCAAGAGTACTAACCACCTTTCTAATCTAAGATAAGTCATTAGGTTCCTGATCAAAATCTAAACATATATTCCTACAAATTTCCCCCTTTTTGATCAGTCAACGATGACTATCTTTAAAACCTATTACAACTTGGAAGAGGGAACAATCCAACACTTAATCATTTCTTATGATCTTTTCAATTCATTTTAATTAAGTGCAGAAAGTAAACATCAACCAAATCACAAGGTGTGATCTTTGCTGACAAGTTATCTTTTTATAGATTGATATCTGAGAGTAGGTTCATCAGATATGTTACATAGAGAGTTCACGGATAACTTAATAAGTAAAACACATTACAGCTCAATCAGCAAGATACAAAAATACTTAGTTAAATTAGAACAACAGGAGTAACCAAGCTCCAAGTAAACATTCTAATTTACTAGTCTTCAAGTCTTCAAAATCTTCAAGTCTTCGATCAGAAGATCTATGGATCAATTAGCAAATTCCTTATCCCCAAACCTTTTGATATCATTTGAGTAGTCATAGAGAAAGGTCCTGACTAACATCTCAGTGTTTCTGGCAAATCCACAAACTTCCTTGTAGGTTTTGGTGGGATTCTTCTTGACAAAGTGTTTGACCCACAGATACTTTCCCCATTTCCAGGCATGCTCAATTCTGATATCTGATAGCTTGAAGTATTCATATATGATCCTCAGATATCTTATGTCACCCTTGTATTGCTCTTGAGTCATATAAAAAGACTCATAGGGTTCCACAGCAAGTCTTGCTCTTGTGCCTGTTCCAGTGATGTTGGGAATTCTGTGCACATCATCTGGCTTTCCATAAGGACAATCATCAGAGAGGTCCTTCTTCATGGCTTCTATTCTCTTGATTACTTCAATATCCAACCAGACTTTGATGTGGTTGGTGTTAATCAATATTGGCTTGTCTTTTTCTCCATGCCATGAGTTGTTTATGGATTGGTTCTGAAAATTTTTCATTTACCAGTAAGTGCTTGAGTTCCAGAATCCAGTAGCCATTCTTCTGATTAATGCACCTGTAGACAGATGAGTCATTGTTGGTCTTTACATACTCAATCTTAGCTTCTTCAGGCCTGAGTGGTAGTTGAAGTTTTCTTTGTTCAGCTCTCAGCCTGTTCCTCCTTTGTCTTGAATTCTCCCTTGGGGGATTACTTGAAGAACCATCTTCAATATGCTTAAGTGTTACTTGCTCTGATGGTTTGTTTTATCCTGTGACTTTGGACATAGTTGCTTCTGCAACAACCTTTGAACTAGTTGCTCTTTCAGCAACCTTGGGGATTATGGCTTCCCCCTCATCTTCAGATTCCTCATCGAAATCTGGGACTGAATTATCAACAATCCCTGCTGCTTCTGCAGAGAGTGTTTGAAGTTTCTCACTGCTTTTATTAGCATTGATAAGTTCAACAGCAAGGCACTCTGTAGCATTGATGAGTTCATCAGCTGTGGTCTTAGCAGCATTGATGAGTTCATCAGCAGTGGGGTCAGACATCTGAGAGTCGACATCCACAATGGGTATGCCTTCTGATTTGCCAGCAGACTTCTTTCGTGAAGTTCTGGGCTTTTTGGTCGCAACGGAACCCTCAGATACCTCATCAGTTTTTCGTTTCTTGAAACCTTTCTGAGATGCAGTAACCTTTTTCATCATGTTTGTATACTCATATTTGTAGAGTAGGTTACTATTGGCAATGTCTGCCGTCTCTCTGAGCTCAATGCCAAGACACTCCAGTAAGTAGCATATCTTCAATCCATAGCTTACTGTGGCTTTTGGCTCAGCAAGGCCCTTAACGATTTTAAGCTCAAAGCCTTGTATCTTCTTCACAAATTTCATGAAGGCGTACTTCCCCCAATTAAAAGAGTTTTCCAGCCTTTTCTTTTGTTGATTGAACAAGAACATCATCATCCAACATTCTTGCCTTATATGTTCAGCTCCTCCTTGTAGACCATCAAAGCATCTGTGAAGGATACATGCCAACACATCCCAGTGGACCAATAGATGTCTGGTCCTTATGTCAGCAAGCTTAAAGTCTATGGGTGTGTCTGGCTTGTCAAGATCACACACATCACTGTAGAGCTTTTTGACACCCTCAAGGAGATCTTCATCCTTGGTATCAATTTCAAAATCCTTTCCAAGATTTTGAAGTTCAAACAGCTCACAGAAAGCTGTTTTGTCCAACATGATTTCCTGTCCTTGGACTTTAGTCTTGATAGACACTGTCTCAGTGCCTTCAGAGACTTTGGAAATAATCGTGGAGTTGTTGTAAAACTCCAGGACATCCAGTGAAGAAACTCCACTGGGAAAAGCAGATAGAAAGCCCTTGATTTGTGCCTTTTCAAGCATATCATGTACCAACTTCCGGTCAGCTTGGTTTTCAATTGCAGCAACGAGGTATTCCTCAATCATGGCACCACCCCAAATCATCCTGTGATTTGAAGTCCAATGATCAGGATTGAACTCTCCAATCAACCGATTGTTTGTTATAACCAACACTGATGCTTGCTTTTTAGCGGTACCAGAGGTAGTAGCTTGGGATTTCTGAGTAGAGGCACGTTTTGGAGCCATCTCTTTAAATAGTGAAAGTTTTTGAAAGTCGGAAAGAGATTAAGGTGTGAGTTTAGTGATTCTTTGCAGAATAACTAAGTGAAGAACAGAGATTTGCAGAAAACTTTGAAATGTTTTTGCTATTTCTGTGTAAGTATGAATGTTGGATTAGGCGAAAGTGATTTCTTTTGCCAAAATCCTATATATATAGCATCTTACTCTCAACAGACATAAACATACAAATTGATTTTGTACATATGTATCTGTGCAAATGCAGATGAACATGGGTAAAAATCATTTTTCTTTAAATGCTTAGTGGGCCACGACTGAGTTTTGACAGTCCACTATTTTACCGAGAATTGATCTCGTCTGTTAAGATTAAACGCCTATTTCATCAAGGGTCACGATTGCTTCTTCAGCAATGATCATAATCAGTAATTGTAATTGTGCCAAATTAATGAAATTTGGCGTAAGGCTTTCTGAATCACATCTCTTTTCTGTGACTAGGGGACAGTCTTTGGACTTATGTAGTCAGTTCAGAGACTGTGTGTAACTTAACATATAAATGGAAAGATACAAAACACCAGAGATGTAGTTGACTGAATACAGTTGTACCACATTTCTCTTTTGTGTTCCCCCTCACTAGGTGATCTCTGTCTCAGAAATCTTCAAATAGCCATTTTACCCTTTAACCTTTGATATCTGAGTACCCGTCTCAGATATCTTTTTGCTATGTGTTTCACCTTTTGTCTTTGATATTCTGGATTCCTGTTCCAGATATCTTATCTCTTCTTTTCCCTTCTCAATCATACTGAGTTCCTGGCTCACTCACACTTTTAGCTCCTTTTAGTATATGAGTTCCCGTCTCGAATACCTTTTTGCCTTGAATATATGGATGCCTGTTCAAGATATCTTTCTCCTTTCTGAGTTTCAGTCTCAGGGATTAGAAGTTTTCAGTTCCTTTGGTAGCTCCATTAACCCAAGACTATGTCTCAAGGTTAAGAACCTGCTTTCTTGCAAAGGCTTTGTAAAGATATCTGCAAGTTGGTCTTCAGTACCAATTTTGAGTATCTCTATATTGCCTTTTTTCAACATGATCTCTAATGAAGTGGTGTCTAACATCAATGTGCTTTGTTCTTGCATGAAACTTAGGATTCTGAGTTATGTCAATAGCACTTGTGTTGTCACAGAAAATAGGAGTTTTCTCTTCATTGATTTCATAGTCTCTGAGTTGTTGTTGTATCCACAATATCTATGAAGCACAACACCCAGCAACAATATATTCAGCCTCTGTGGTAGATGTGGCAATTGAGTTTTGTTTCTTGCTGAACACTGATATTAATCTGGCACCAAGAAATTGACAAGTTCCTGATGTGCTTTTTCTATCAAGCAATGATCCAACATAGTCAGCATCATAATAGCCAACTAAACTCAATCCACTGTCTTTTGGATACCACAATCCAACTTCTATAGTACCCTTTACATACCTTAATATTTTCATAGCAATGTTGTAGTGTGATTGCATTGGATTTGTCTGAAATCTAGCACACACTCCAACTGCATATTGAATATCAGGTCTACTTGCAGTGAGGTACATAGAGACCCAATCAATTTCCTATACTTGTGTTCTTCAGCACTCTTGTCAGATTCAGTATAAGTCATTTTGGTTCCAATGCTCATAGGTATCTTAGCAATCTTTTCAGAAGGCTTTAGATTAAACTTGTAGAGCATATCTTTTGCATACTTTGTTTGACTAATGGATATTCCATCATTAAGTTGCTTGACTTGCAATCCTAGGAAGTAGTTTAATTCTCCCATCATGCTCGTCTCAAATTTACTTTTCACGAGCTTAGCAAAGTCTTCACAAAGTTGCTTGTCTTTACATCCAAATATAATGTCATCAACATATACTTGAACTAAAAGTAGTTTCCCTTCATGGTTCAAAGTAAAAAGTGTTTTATCAACATCTCCTTTCTTGAAACCACTTTCCAGCAAGTATTTGGCTAAAGTATCATACCATGCTCTTGGAGCCAGTTTCAGTCAATACAGAGACTTCCTGTGGAAACTTCAAAGCCTGGTGGTTGTTCAACATAGACTTCCTCAACAAGTTCACCGTTTAGAAATGCACTTTTGACATCCATTTGATAAAATTTGAAGTCTTTATGAGCTGCAAAGGCTAGAAATAGTCTAATTGCATCCAATCTTGCAACTGGAGCATATGACTCATCAAAATCTAGTCCTTCAGTCTGGGTGAATCCCTTGGCAACCAACCTTGCTTTGTTTCTGGTTATTTCACCAGACTCATTTATTTTGTTTCTGAAAACCCACTTGGTGCCAATTACAAATATTCCGTCAACAAATGGAACCAGTTTCCAGACTTTGTTCTCTCAAATTGATCCAACTCTTCTTGCATTGCAGAGATCCAATCTTGATCCTTCAATGCTTCTTCTATAGTTTTAGGTTCAATGTTTGAGATGAAACATCCATAAAGAGAGTCAGCAATTGCTCTCCTAGTTCTAACCCCTTGGTCTAAAGGACCAATCACATCCTTGGCAGGATGATTTTTTATCCATTTCATAATGGGTTTTGAACTAGTAGGATCAATATCATTTTGATCTGAATGTGAATCAATATGATCTTGAAAGGATACTTGTGCAGTATCTGAGATATCTGGCACATGGGAAATGCCATAGATATCTGACACTTTTTCAGTGTTAGAGATATCCGGGATTGGATTTTCAGCAATCTCCTTCCAAGAAACCTCTTCATGATGAAGGTTCTCAGTAACCTATTCCATTTATGGAATTCTCATAGGAAATTCTTCATCATGTCTTAGAGTCATCTGGTTGTTACTAAGCAATGGTTACTTTTCATCGTCAGAGTCATTCTCTAAGTGAATGACAGAGTTGTTTCCTTTTGAGGATTCTTCTTCAGAATCTTTAATCATTAGTTCTTTGAACCTATCTGAGAGTTCTTCATTCAAGGGTATTTTCTTGTTTCCTTCATAGAAAACTACATGAGATTATATTTCAATCCCTTTACATGTAGTACTTTAGAGATTGTAAGAGCTCCAAGCTTCAGATTGCCAAAATCTATGGTTGGATTTTCATCTCCTCCAGCAAATCTAATAATTCCCTTTTCTTTTGACCAAAGTCAACCAATTCATGAGTGATGCCACATAATTCTGGAGAATGTAGTTTGGAGTTATCTGAGTCTTCTTCCTCAGATTCTGACTCAATATCAAGAGCATCCAGTTGGATTTGAATCTTTTTCCTTTCTTCAGTGAGCATAGCTCTCTGACCTCTCTTGAAGTTTCTTCTATCTTTCTTGTCACATGTCTTTAGCTTATTGAAAACGGGGCAGTCTCTTTTAAAATGTCCAGGTTTCTGACAATAGAAATAGATATCGTTTCCGATTTCTGCTTCCTCGAGATTAGATGCTTCTTTGGCCGAGCTTGTTCAAATGAGCTTGACAGCTGCATATTTTTGTACTGGTGATAGTTTGAGCCTAGATGCTTTTTCAACTTCTCTTTGGCTTTTCTTCTCTCAATCTTCCGACTGACATATTTTCTCATTTGCTTTACAGCAAGAGCATCTTCCTCAGTCATTTCTTTGGTATCCTTCTTTTTAGAAGTACCTTGTGTTACTAAAGCAATATTGTGAACTTTCTCAGCAATTATTTGTTCTCTCTGAGTAGTTTCATAGTTGACAGTAGCTAAGTGCGAAAAGAGTTCTACTGGAGTGATACTTGGCATTCCTTGGTTGAAATAAAAATACTGAGTATGTTCCCAGTTTTGATTCAAGCTTTTCACGATAGTCTTAACCTTTTCAGAGTTAGAGTATCTCTCACTTTCACCAAGTGCAGCCATTTCACTCATCAAAGTTGTGAACCGGAAATCTAGTTCTTCAAGAGTCTCTGTGGGACCTTGTTTAAAGTTTTGGAATTTGAGCTTCAAAACTTCGAACTTATTTTCCTTTGTTTTCTCAGTGCCGGCACAAATTTTTTCAATCAGTTGCCAGGCCACTTTCGCCGTTTTTGCACCCCACAGTTTACACTATATGTGCTCTGGAGTGGAACGTATGATGATATTGCGAGCCTGACCATCCAGTCGATTTCTCTTGGTATCTTCCGATGTCTAGAGCTCTCTGGGCATTGGCTCGTAAACAACTTGACCAGTAGGTCTTCCACTGGTTGACGCACCTGTTTGTGAGGAACCACCACTTGGTTCTTCATCAGTGGGAACTCTATCTCTACCATTAGAAACCTCCATGACCTGCTTGAGTTGTTGAATGACTATGGGGCCATTCTTTATCACATTGATCATTTCGTCACTGATGGCTTCTAGGTGGAGCATCATGTTGTTCTTCCATTTCTCATAGTTCTCTGGCTTGAGAATTGGAGCGTCACTTAAAGACATCCTGCAGCAAACACACTAAACTGAAAATCAAGTGTAGGTGAAAAGCAGTTACTGGGCACTTATCTGGGATCTAGGTTCAGTGCAGAAGGCTTGGGAACCTCCTGCTCTGATACCACTTGTTGGTCCAAATAACGGCAAAGGAAAAAACTAGAGGGGGGGGGGGGGGTGAATAGTCTTTTACAACTTTTGTCAATAAACACAATTTCTCAGATATCTGTGAAGATATCTGATACTTAATTTCAGAGAGCGGAAGACTTTTCTGTGATAAGTGCACGTGCTCAGCAAGATATAATGTGTTTAAATACTTAAAAGAATAAAGAGAACGATAAGTAAAATGCTGAAAGTAAATAACACGTCTTTTATAGTGGTATCTGAAGGTGGCGTAATCCTTCAACTAATCCACTTCAGCCTTTCTCAGACCTGGAATCCACTAAGACAGATAATTGAGTTCACCTTACAAATATCTTCTCTCGATTCCTAAATACACTAGGTTCCCTACCAAGTGTTCCCCCTGAGTTATTCCCCGGCTCCTAGCCAAGTACTTCCTATACTCATAAACCTTTGAGTTGTTCCTTATTTTACAAACTAAGTACTTCCTATGCTCAGTAACCATGGAGTTATTCCTTAGTTTCCCAAACTAAGTACTTCCTGTACTCCACGCCGTTTAAGGTGTTGGTTATGATGGTTTGTCAGGTGAGTAGTCTTACTAACTTTTCAGTTATTTAGGAATACTCTATAGAACAAGAATCACTTAACACCCATCACAATGTGTGGTGATATGTTCTTTACTGACCCAAGTCTATGTTAAATGACCTGGAGAATGAAACTAAGATACTTGATCTTTTGAATCAACTCCTTCACAGATAGCAATGCTTGTTAAGGATCAGGACACTTAGAAATTTCGTGCTACTTAGAATTCAAGAGCTTAGTCGCAACTGTAAGCTAAAGAGTAAGTAGGTTGAAGGCTTGTATGCTTGAATGAATAAGTTCGTTCTGTGTGTAAGTTCAAGGTGTTCAGTGTGTCTTTCAAGCATTCTATGTGGTGATATTTATAGTTGAATTTGAAGCCGTTTGAATAGTATCCGTTAGGCTCAATTCAAATTCAAACTATTGATATATGAAAATAGTACTGCAGAAGGCGTTGTCTCTTTTAAGAGATTTCTTCTTTTGTTCAGATGTCTCTGTCTGCACATTTATTGCATTGTACTATGTTTGTCCTGCAGTGCCAACGGAACTATGCACGCTTTCTGAAGCATTACATGTCCTTTTCTAGAGACCTTCACATCTCCATATACTTGTTGAAACAATGTTTCCCAGAAACATAGTTTTGTCCAAGGTATCTGAGTGTAGATATCTGTGGGCACTTTTCCTCGTTCAGAAACCTTGTGTTCTCAGATATCTTTTGCAAAACTTGTTTATTGAGAAACGCTTGTTTCTTTAAAATATCTGGACGTTGGTATCTGATGACCTTCGTCTTCAGCAATCTTGTGCAGTCTTCAAATCTTCAAATTTGTTGAACTCTCCTGCCGGATGCCTTCTTCTTGGTCTTCTTCAAAGATATAAACATTACATTCAGAGACCTAACATCCTATACAAGATTTGCTAGACTAACATACTTAGTGATTTTCCTCTTTTACAGTGTTCAAGTGAACCAAGAGTACTAACCACCTTTTTGAGCTAAGATAAGTCATTAGGTTGCTGATCAAAATCTAAACAGATATTCCTACATCCAGGCCATGAAGGAGAAGGCCACTGAGAGGAAGATTGTGGACACGGACTGTATCTGGCCGAGGTAGGGCATGCGGAGGAGGCTGAGCAGGTTAAATAGCTGGAGGCGAAGCTGAAGGCTTCGGACGAAGAAAAGGCCAAACTGGCCAAGAAACTTACCGATTCGAAGGCGGACTACAAGGACCAAAACGACTTCGTGAACCAAGTTTTTGAAATGTTCGTGACTTTAAAAAACAAGTTGTTGTCCGAACTCCAGAAGATCCGACTTGAGGCTGCGGAGGCTTATGCCGACTCTATTTCCAACCAGTTTTCCAAGGAGTGCTTCTTCGATGCCATCCGGTCCGATGGGTTTGGCTTTGCGATCGGTCAGTTGATGGAGAACAAGCTCTTGCCTGCGGACTTCGAACCGAAGGTAGCTGGTCTGTCTTCTAGACGCGACGCGGATGGGACTATCTTGCCGAATGCCGGAGTGACTGATTCGAAACTTGGAGGCTATGAGTTTGCCTCCATTGTTGTTAAAGGGGAGAAGGTAGCCATCAATAATGGTGGTCCGTATCTTCCGGATTTTGTTCCGGATGTACTGGCGGAGGTTTGTCTGACGCTGTTTGACGACTTTCCGGAGCTACACCGCCGCTAGTTTAGCTTGCCTGGACGTGTGGTCGGACATCCTGCAAACTTCAACCTTCATCAACATGTTCGAGAAGCAAGGCTGAGAGCTGAAGCTTTAGAAGCAGCGGAGGTGCGCGGGTCTGCCTTGGGCGTAAGTGCAGAAGTGTCTGGAAGTCAGAGCCGTAGTGAACAAGCTTAGATTCAAGTGCTTGTTTTAAAGTCTGGGGTATGCCCCGTTGAGCTTTGTATTATCTATAAATAGGCACAATTGTACAACTACCAACGTCTTGTAGTCCGAAGTCCTTCCTTCAGAGACTTATAGTGTCTGTACGAAGGTGATCCAGGATCTTAGGAGCTTCGGCCCTCATGGGTTTTTTTTGTCTATGCTGCTGGGATGCTAGATCACCTTTCGGATATACACTATAAGAGTGTCTCCGAAGGTTGTCCAGAATCTTTCCGCTCCTGAGGTGTCAGATCCCCTTCTGGATAGACATTATAGGAAGATGTCCGTTCGTATTAAAACCGATGCGAACACGTGTCGGATGTGTTGCTCTGTTGTTTTGTGGAAAATTATTGTTATCTCGAAAATGAGATGATTATACCATGTCTTCGGTTTGATGTTACTCATGCTTCTTAAACAAGCCTCTGTTCAATTTAAAGGTGTCGTACCTTCTTTACTTTGCTTAGCAAGGGTGCCTGTTGCCCAAATGCGATGTGATCGGACTTAGTCTCGTACTAATCCTTATCTCGCATTTGGTATCAGGCACGCATGATTTCAAGCAAAATCTTTCTTCGGATAAATGATACGGATGTGTCAGAAAAAAGGTGTCGTACCTCTTCCCAGTTGCTGCGGAGCAAGCGTGACGGTTGCCTAAATGCAATGTGGTCGGACTTAGCCTCATGCTAGTCCTTACGTCGCATTTAGTTACCTTCACACATGCTCTCAAGCAAAAACTTCCAGGAATTAAACCTTGCTCGAGATGTCGTACTCAGAAAATTTACTTCGTCGACTCAAAGGTGGTTCGAGGGTTGGGGAACATGCAAGCGTAAAAAGCTTAGAGTTATGCTGCTTACCTCTCGGATCGCCTTTTGGGTGGACATATAGATGTGTCCAATCCTTTCAACTAGCGCATGACTGGATTTAGGTCCGGATTCTCCATCCCGGTCATGTGTGCCCATTTATCAGGTTACATCCTTTATGAATGGGCTCAGGTGGTTCGGATCGCGACTCTGAGGCCTCCCTTTCAGCTTTAAGTAGATGCTAGCACTGCTTCAGATAGCTTGCCTTATTCTCGGCTCTTCCGTCCCCAGCACGCGCTGTCATTGACTTGAGTTTATGCAAAGGCTCGTGAATGACAGCAGGTGCAGGGGTTGATGGTCCGAGAAACTTTATCGTCCAGAACCAAGGAGCTCTACGTCCGGATATCAATCATTTTCATGAACAATGCTTAATTTTTTATGCTTGTGTCACAGGTGGGAATGACATTGCTTCTTCGGACCCATGTGTAGTTTGGAGCCAAGAAGCTGAATAGAGGAACAGTCGGATTGAAGTGTTCCCCTTATGTAGTCGTAGCAATGTATCATAGCTTGGATGTCTTTAGGCAAGAATTACATCGGATGTAATAAGTACTTCAAATGTCTATTGTAATCAGAACGATTGTTTTAATAAAATGAAGTTGCATTGATTTGACGTAAATTCAATTACAACTGTGGGCTTCAAGGCCGTATTAAGAAAAAGACAATTGTCGGAGTTACTTATGTCTTAAATCCTAAGCGTAGAACTTTTGGAGGTTCTTGGCATTCCAAGTCCTCTTCAATGCCCTGCCTTGATCATCTTCGAGCTCATAACTTCCGTTAACTCTGGCACCAATAATCTTGTACGGACCTTCCCACTTGGGTTTTAGCTTTCCAACATGTCCTAGGATATCAACTCTCCTAAGGACCAAGTCTCCAACTTAAAGATCTTTGTTGCTGATGTTCTTGTTGTAAGCCCGTGCCACAGTTGCTTGGTATCGATGGATACTAGCAAGGGCCGCACTTCTCTTGTCTTCTAGCATATCCAAAGCATAGATTCGGGCCACGTGGTTATCAGCATGTTGGTAACCCTAGATCCGAAGGGTTTCAACCTCCACTTCGGCTGGGATGAGTGCTTCTGTTCCGTAGACCAGTGCAAATGGAGTTTCTCTAGTTGCAGCTCTAGCAGTTGTCCAATGTGCCCAGAGGACTCCATCGAGATCATCCGCCCAGTTCCTTTGAGAAGTTCGAAGCCTCTTTTCCAAAATCTTGACAATGGTTTTGTTGGTGGATTCTACCTGACCATTTGCTTATGGGTATCCGACAGAAGTGAATCGTTGCTCGATTTTCATGGAGTTGCACCACTCTTTTAGCTTGTGTCCGGAGAACTGAGCTCCGTTATTGGATACCAAGATTCTAGGCAATCCGAATCGGCAAATGATGTTTCTCCAGATGAAGGTTCGGACCCTACTTTCAGTGATCGAAGCTACAGCCTCGGCTTCTACCCACTTGGTAAAGTATTCCACTGCAACTACGAGGACCTTCTTTTGGTGTGTTCCCCGAGGGAACAGACCTACAATATCGATCTCCCATTGAT
Source organism: Plantago major (assembly GCA_026545765.1). Classification (NCBI taxonomy): domain Eukaryota; kingdom Viridiplantae; phylum Streptophyta; class Magnoliopsida; order Lamiales; family Plantaginaceae; genus Plantago; species Plantago major. Next base: position 26,473,947 of record CM048841.1, on the reverse strand, counting down.
CAAATGGGCAAGCTATGACTGCTGGGATCATCGGATTGGTCGGACGATGCGGAATGTTGGCGTACTATTGGCAATCACTACAACCTTTGGAGAAATCCGCTGCATCCTTGTCCACTGCTGGCCAATAATATCCTTGTCGGATAATATTTTGTGCCATTGTCCTTCCTCCAGAATGACTCCCACAACTGCCCGAATGAATTTCTTCCAAAACTGTTGGCCTCTTGTGGATTTAGGCATCTTAAGTGAGTACCAACGAAGGATCGCTTATAGAGATTCTGTCAGAGGATAAAGTATCTGTTAGCTCTTGATTGTATCCTCCTTGCTTCTTTTGGATCCGAAGGAAGGGTTCCATTATTCTTTGTGTCAGAATCATCTTTGTTGCTTCTTTTGCTTCTTTTGGTGAAAATATCTGACATCCAGTTGGATTCATCTGTGAGAACCATTATTCTTTGTGTCAGAATCATGATGGATGAGGTCCGAACTGTTAGAAGAATGATCCCTCTAGTGTCTAAGGATCCGGATGTAGTGGCATATTTGGCTAATGCGTCCACTCTCTCGTTCCATTCTCGAGAAAATCTTTCCTAGGAAAACTCTTCAAAACCTTCCACTTCCTTCTTTAACAAAGTTAAGTACTTGATCATGGATGGTCCTTTGGTGGCGAAGGTTCCGGAGAATTGTGCTTCAACCAGCTGAGAATCCGTATAGGCTTTGATCTTTGTCGCCATCAGAAACTTTGCCATCTTTAATCCGAAGAGCTTCGTATTCTACCTCGTTGTTGGTTAGTTTGAAATCTAAAGTAACGGCATAATCTAATTCTGCTCCTTGGGGACTCTTTAGGTAGATACCTATTCCGCCTAACCTTCCGGATGAAGATCCACCCACTTGTAATGTCCACACAATGTGGAACAAGGGTCGGAGAAGTATTGGCGAGTGCCTCCTTATTTGGATCTTCCTCTTTGGAAATCTCCACTTCTTTTTCTGCCTTTGGTACGGATGGCATATTAATCAGGAACATGTGTTGTGGTCGGACCGAATCAGAGTATGTTTCTTCCTGTATGAAATGGCTCCGAACGTCGGCTGGGAGTCTCGGATCAATTTGCATATCTCGGTCCGTAAGCACATCTTCTGTTGTTGTATGTGGATCTTCCACTTGAGTAATCATCATGGTCATACAATCAGGCTCTTTATCCTTTGTTTCACTTTCTCGAAGCTCTTTTGCTGGGTAATCGGCGAGAAAATCGGCTAGGACTTGAGCTTTCTTGGCTGACGGAGCCTGAAAGCTTATGTCGTGGTCACTCAACACAATTGCCCATTTGGATAAGCGCCCTGATTGTTCTGGCTTTCCCAAGACTTGCTTGAGTGGTTTCGTAGTGAGGATCACTACCTTGTGAAAGTTATAGTATGGACCAAGGCATAAGCCAATTTCTCAATCTTCAGATATCTCATTTCCGCCCCTGCCAATGCTTTGCTCTGGTAATAGATTGGCAAGTGATCGTTGCCTTGAATCCAGACTAATACCGAGCTCATGGCCTCATCTGTGACCGCCAGATACAAGGACAAAGTCTCCCCTTCGATTGGTTTCGACAATAGTGGAGGGGATAGGAGATAGCTCTTCAAATTTTCAAAAGCTTCCTCGCATTCCTTAGTCCATTCAAACTGGTCTCCTTTCCTTAGAACTTTGAAGAAAGGTAGGTTTTTCTCTGCGGATCTGGAGATGAAACGGCTTAGAGACATCAACCTTCCAAGAAGTTGCTGAACTTTGTTGATTGTCTTTGGCTGTGGCAAATCCAAGATTGCCTTGATTTTCTCCGGATTAACACTGATGCTTTACAAGAAACTTTCCGCCTTTGACTCCGAATGTGCACTTCTCCGGATTCAATTTCATTCCGTACTTCCTAATGATGAAGAAGCATTTGTTTAGATTCTCTATGTGTTGATCTTCGGTTTTGCTCTTAACCAGCATATCATCAACATATACTTCCATGGTCTTGCCTATTTACTCTTTGAACATTTTGTTCACCAGTCGTTGGTAAGTGGCTCCAGCATTCTTAAGTCCGAATGGCATGACCTTGAAAAAATAGACTCTGCCCGCTGCAAAGAAAGACGTTTTCTTTATATCCTCTTGGGCCATGCGGATTTGATAGAAGCCTAGAAGCCCTGATAAGCATCCATGAAACTTAGAAGTGCGCAACCCGTTGTAGAATCTACAAGCTGGTCAATCCGTGGCAAAGGATAGGGATCCTTTGGACATAACTTGTTGAGCCTCGTAAAATCAATACACATTCTCCATTTGCCAGGAGCTTTCTCGACAAGGACTACATTGCAGACCAAATCAGAGTATCGGACTTCCTCAATGTGGCCTGCTTTCATCAGCCTGTCGACTTCTGCGGATATGATGGCATCCTCTACAGGTCAATCCCTGTCATGTCATCCGTACGCCATGCAAAAACATCTGCATTGGCTCGGAGACAGGCTATCAACTTTATATCTACTTTGGAGTTCATCTCTGTTTCGATTCTTGTTTTCTTACTCTCATCCCCTTCAATGAGGATGACATCTCTCAACGCTTCATGAGCTTCAATTTTGCTGCCTTTGAGAAACTTCTCCCTTTTATTATCTATCGTTGGACTTTCTTTTGATGGCTTCGGACAATCCGGTGCATCCGCCTATGGTTGGTGATTGATGCTTAGAACTAGAGCTGATGCTCTGTGGGCAGATAGAGTATAACATTCCCACGCTTCTCTAACATTACCAGTTTCCTCTCTGATCCCATTGGGTGTCGGAAACTTCACTCTGTTATGTAAAGGAGATGACACAGCTCTAACACTACAAAAATATCTTGTATTAGCGAGGAACTATCCGTCGCTAAAATAGGACCGATCCGTCGCTAAATCCGTAGCGACGGATAACTCCCCCGTCCCCAAACCTTTCGTCACAATTTTTTTGGCGACGGATAAGTATTCCGTCACCAAATAATGATGAACTGGCGACAGAATAATCCGTTGACCAGTCCGTCCGAATTGGCGACGGATTACTTATCCGTCGCCAATTAGTTACGGAATTTAGTGACGGATTACTATCCGTCGCTAAATTCCGTAACTAATTCGCCCTTAATTCGTGTGGAATTTAGCGATGGAAATATTTTTGTCGCTAAATTCCATGGGCTAATTCGCCTTAATGCGTGAATTTAGCGACGGAATTATTTCCGTTGCTAAATTTACTGTTTTTTAATTAATTTTTTTTTTTGCATTTTAAATTCCTGTTTCACATTTCACCTGTTTTTTCACATAATATAATCATACATAATATTCCCGAAACAATTAAATTGCACTAAATATCCAAATGTAGATAAATTGCATTATCAAATATTCGACCAATATAAATTATTCTTACCGAAGTCTAATGTAACTAAGAATGCGATAGTGTCAAAGTATGTAGCATAAACAACATAATTCTGATGTAACTAAGAATGGGGAGGAGGCAGTGGGTGGTACTGGGAAGAAGTGCTGAACATCTGGGTCAAAGCGTCCATCCGCTGAGCCATACGAGCCTGTTCCTCAAGCACACTTGCTGGTAAGCTGCCTTGGTCGCAGCTATTTCCTCGTGGAGAGGAGTCATCATCTCTTGAACCTGATCCTGTGTGAAGAGATTAGATCGTGATCCTCCCTGGGACACTGAGAAGCTACTAGAACTCATAGAAGGCCCCAAACTTCCCAATCCATATGTTCGACCCTTGCTGTCCACTGGGTTGACATCAAAGAAGATTTGGTCTTGCTCTTCAATTGACAACTCATGACCGTCGATCATCCTCTCATCCATCCTCCTCTCCACCTCACTCTGCAATAGTAAAGTGCATACAAAATGAGATGCAATTTTAGGAATCACTTTAAAATACACAAATACAAATATTAACCTTAAGAAAGAAACGTACCGCAATACGCTCGGCCCTCACGTCAGTCCAAATGCCATTATTCAGCTTAGCCTTCTTGAAGTGGTATAGAGCACTCTTCGGTTGTCCTCTATTGGCCTAAAAAACATATGTGCAAACAAGTAGTTAGTTGATTGAAATGAAAGCAAAAAATCTGTTATGTATCATATTCCAAGTCATAAACAACATATTTACTAACCTCCATCACGTGATCTGTAATAATAGCTCGTGACCCATAGTGATGTCTGGCAGTGCCCGTACCATCTCGTGGCTTAGTCAAACGGTTTTGTCTGTTCTTGAAAGCTTGATCCTGGACAAAGGGATCCTTCCAGTACTCCTCCCAAAGTGCCCACTCCTCATCCCCCACCCAAGTTGGTTGTCTGCGTGTCTCCTTCATTTTGTAAGCCATTTTCCTATAGATGTTTGATCCTAAAGTCTCGAAAACAGAGTACAACTGGGACACCAGGGCATTGGGAATGTAGTAGTCTTTCTACAACAATTCCATTCAAAGTAAAAATTACACAAGTTTAAAGAAAGATAACAATTTAAATATAACACCAAGTTTAGTGGCTAGCATACCACTCAAATTGTGTGCAATAAGTTCATGAATAAACACCAACATATCACCCAGGTTTAGTGGCTAACATACCACTCAAATGACACAACAGGTTCATGAATGGTGACTAACATATCAAACCAAGCTTAGTGGCTAACATACCACTCAAATTGTCCTAAAATTGACTAACACAAAGGTGACTAACATATCACCCAAGTTCAGTGGCTAACATACCACTCACAGATATAGTGGCTAACATACCACACACATTAACACAACGATTAAAATAACAAATAGAGCATTCATTGTAACATTTAAGCTTACCCGCAACTCATCAAAGTAAAAGTGCTTCATCCGGTCCGAGATGTTTGTCAACTTCTCGCCTCCATGTCCTGGCATCTCCCTCCTGCCCCTAAAGATTTTGCCGAGTTTATCCGAAGCAACCGGTGTCCAAAACCTGTTATCAATGAGACAAACAAGAAACGAATATTCATTAGTAAAATCATGTAACATATATTTATCTTAAGTGTATGTTCTACAAATGCATAATACTTACTTGTTCTTGTCGTTGGGGAACAACACCGGCTTCCCCTGAAATGTAGCACCGTTAGTCAACGTGAAATAGGGACACCTGTCAGAGGGGTAGTCACCAGGCACATGTGACGTAGAGGCCGGTGGAGTCTCTGGAACCTCAGACTGGCTGCTGCTCCCACCAATATCATATCCGACCAGAGGACTAGTAGCTCCACTCATTTGGTGTCTTGCCCTTTGCACCGATGGACTCCCCCTAGTACCCCTACACCCGGGAGGAAGGTATGTGGACTTCCTTTGGCGCGGCATCTGTAAGAGCATATAAGAAATTGCAGGAAATAATGTGTTAGTAAAGAATACATGAATAGGCATGTAAAACATATAGATTTGACATATATTAAAGCATAAAAAGTTGGGATAATCAACAATTAAGCATATATACACATAACAACTAAGCATACAATAAACACATACTGTCGTCCTACTCGGCTATTGTTAAGTCTATAAATTGGTCTTCATGCAGGTCTATGAACTCATCATCAGCATGTACAGGCTTTCTCGCTGTTTGATCGACGACCTCTTATTGGTACGAGTTGGTAATTGAGTCGTCCTTATCAATGTACTCTACTCTGGAGCGGGCCTGTATATGCATCGCAGCCAACCAGTCCACCTTATCACGTTTGACGCTTGGATATTCAATAAAAACCACCTGGCGTGCTTGAGTAGCCAAGATAAACGGTTCATACTTAGTACAATACCTCTTCCTATGGTTAATTTCTACCATCTGATAGAGCTCGTGTTTCCTCGTACCACTTGGAGTAGGATCATACCAGTCAACTTCAAACATAAAGGTTCTTTTCAAAGGAAACCTCGGATATTCAAGCCGCACAATTCGTCTCAGGTTCCCGTAGAAATCATACAAATCATCAGTTGCATCTTGATCTTGCCCCCTGACACACACCCCAGAATTGCTTGTGGCCATGGCGGTGTTAGACTCAATTGTGTCAAACCTAAGGCCATTTACTATGTACGATGAGAATGTGGAGACCTTTCTGTTTGGTCCCTCTGCTAGAGATTCTAAGTAAGGACATGTGACTTTGTTGACAGGATTTCGTACATACTCCTTGAACCAATCTGCAAATTATGTTTCCAACTTCTCTTGAAGCAGTTCTTCAATTACGTCATCTGCCATTGTTGGATTCTTCTCATTGAAAAGGCTGTGGACACGATTACATGATTAGATATATATATATATATATATAATATATATATATATATATACATATATATATATATATTTATATACATATATATATATATATATACATATATATATATATATATATATATATATATATATATATATATATAGTAGTTAGAAGTTAAAATCCATGTGTTAGCGTAAGAAAGCTACTCACCGAGCATAAATCTCCATAAATTTGTCAACTTCAACACAGTTCGAGAGGACATAATATGTGGCTGCCTTCAGCTCCTTATCCATCAGCCATTCTGTCTTTTCTTCTCCAATAGGTCTCCCTGAGACCCTAAAAATTGAAATGGCAACGTCATCATCCTCTTGAACTTCAAATGTGTCTGCGTTTCTGGACGGCCTAGATGCCTTCGTCGGGACATGGTCCCCAAAGTAATAGGAGCGGAAGGTTGTAGCTTCCTCTCGCACGTATGCATTGGCCATCGATCCCCCAGGCTTGCCTTTGTTGCTGACATACCTCTTCAATTTCCCCAAGTATCTGTAATGTGTATATATATTGAGGTAAGACAATGTAACTTGGGAAAATTCAGACTTTATAAGTAAATGATTGCCTTGATTACACACCTCTCGAATGGATACATCCATCGATACTGAATTGGTCCAGCAAGCCTCGCTTCATGTGGGAGGTGAACCGGCAAGTGCTCCGTAGAATCAAAGAAGCTCGGTGGAAAGATACGCTCGAGCTTGCATAGAATCAATGGTATGTTGCTTTCAAGATTTGCTAACACTTCATCGTCAAGCACCCTTGAGCATAAATTCTTGAAAAATAAGCTCAGCTCGGTGAGAGCAATCCATACAGGTTTAGGTAGCATTTCTCGAAATACAACAGGGAGAAGCCTCTCCATGAACACATGACAATCGTGGCTCTTCATCCCATACATCTTTGTCATCTTCACATCCACACACCGCCCCAACTTCGAGGCGTAATTGTTGGGGAACTTCAATCCCCTCACCCAATCAAATAGTTTGTTCCTAGATTCAGTGTCAATTGTGTAGCATGGCTTGGGCCACTGCCCCTTATCATTCTGCTTTGTCAACTCGGGCCTTTTACACAATGTATCCAACTCGGCTCTAGATTTAGGGGTATCCTTTATTTTTCCGGGAATGTTGCAAATCGTGTTGAATAAGTTCTCGAACACGTTATTCTCAATGTGCATGAAATCCAAGTTGTGACGTATAAGAAGACTGCTCCAATAAGGAAAGTCCCAGAAGATGCTTCTCTTCTTCCATCCACAATTTTTGCTAATTTTCTCGTTATGCTTCTCCGACCCAACTTCAGTCACTTTCATAAGACCCAGCCTATCTATCTCCGCAAGTATTTCTGCACCAGTAAGTTATCTCGGGGCGCCTTCGTTCACTACTTTGTTTTTCAAGAATTGCGTCTTGTTCTTCCTGAACGTATGGTCCTTTGGTAGAAACCTACGATGACAGTCAAACCAACATTCCTTTCCGCTCTCCTTCAGTCTAAATGCATCAGTGTCTTCCATACAATGTGGACAAGCATTAAAGCCCGCGGTTTTCCTTCCAGATAGCATGGAGTACGCAGGAAAATCACTCACGGTCCACAATAGTGCTGCTCTCAAGGCAAAGTTCTTCTTCGTTGACACATCATATGCCGGGATACAATTTTTCCACAATTCAATCAGCTCCTTGATTAGGGGCTGCAAGAACACATCCAAATTTCCGGACGGATCATCGGCCCGGAACCAACGATCGAGAACATGAATGGTTCCTTCATGCACTCACCGGGGGGCAGGCTGTACGGTGTCAGCATGACTGGCCAAAAAGAGTACTTCCGGTCATTTCCAAACGGGTTAAAACCATATGTACAAAGCCCCAAGTGTACATTTCTAGGCTGGGCTGCAAACTCCGGGTAGGTCTTATCGAACTGTTTCCATGCGGGTGAGTCTGATAGATGCTCCATTCTACCCTCTTCCGGGATTACTCGCTCCTTGTGCCACCGCATTTTATCGGCACTTGAAGCATACAACCTCTTCAAACAAGGTGCTAGAGGGAAATACCACATTTTCTTATGTGGGAGATTTTTCTTCTGACGTTTCTTTGCAGCCCCCTCCCTGTAACGCTTATACTGGTCCTTACCACAGAAATTGCACTTCAGTAGATCTTTATCCTCCCCCCAATAGATCCTGCACATATCCTCACAACAATCTATGGTTTCCATGGGCAACCCCATCCCCCGCATCTTTTTCTTCGCCTGGTAAAAGTTGGTGGGAACTAGGTTTTCTTCAGGACAAAGATCCGACATTACTTGTACCCATTCATTGAAGCTCGCTTCAGATTGTTGGCCATTAGCCTTATAACTCATTAGCCGAGCTAACAAAGATAACTCGCTGAGCCTACACCCCGGATAAATCGGCTTCTTTGCTGATTCCAGCAAGTCAAAGAACACCTGATCCGCGGGATTCGGAGGCTCCTCCACATCCCCTCGGTCACTGGCTCCCTGGTGTCCATGAACTCTGGACCTGCAACATCATACACAATTTGCTCCATCCGTTCATGATCATAATTAGCATCATATGTAGACGTATTCTGAGTACTTCCGATCACATTTTTCTACTTCCTTTTACGCTTTGAGAGATGCTCATAATCCATGAACGGTGCTCGTGTCTCACAATGATAACACCATACCTCATACACAGACACGAACCCCTTACGTTTCAAGTGCTCCACTACCGTTTCAGGAGGCAAAAATTGCTTATTCCAACATTTGTTCGCATTGCAAAGGCACTTCATCTTCCCCCCACTCAAACAAGTAGTCTGTGTAAGCGCAAAAGTGATGAAGGATTCAACCCCTTCCACAAAACTAGACTGAATTCTGCCATTAAATATGCGACGGTACATCCATGAACGATCGGGATTCATAATTAGATGATTAGCCTAACACGTCTACAATTATTAGATTCATAACATGCATTTTACGTTAATATAATCACCAAATAGTCTCAAAACACTTAATTAAATCTTCATAATCTAGTGCATATACGAATTTATCGAATCAAAAGTACTACGTACTTACAAACATAGTAACATTATACTAATTAACAATCCAAATTCACAATTAATATATCAATTGCACATCTCAAAGTTAACTAGCTAGTATACTATAGTTCTCATAAACATACAATTGATCAAATTAGTCGAAATTAACAAAATTCCCAAATTTGTCAACAAGTAAGGGTTTCAAAACACTCAACTAAATCTTCCTAATCCTACTACATCTTCCACCAATATCAAATTAAAAGCCCTACATACTTACAAACATTCTAACATTATACTAAAAATTCAAATTCACAATTAATATATCAATTGCACATCTCAAATGTGACATACTACGTAATATAAGCTAAACTAACTACTACATACTTATAATAAACATGCAATTGCTCAAATTAATAGAAATTAACAAAATCCCCAAATTTGGCAAAGGGTTTTAGCCAAAATACCTTCGATTAAGCTGAAAAAGGATGAAATTGATTGACCACATGAGCTCCTTGTCCCACGAGCTTCGAGAAGACTCCAAAATTGGCCGGAATGGCGGAGTTTTGGCCGGAAATAGGAAATGGCGAAATGGAGGAAAGGAGGAAGAAAGAAGAAGCAGAAACAAAAATGGAGAAGAAAAGGGGTTCTGCCCCGATTCTATATTCATTTAGCGACGGATCGCTATCCGTCGCTAAAATCGATTTTCTTTTTTTTTTTTTTATTTTGTTCAACTTATTTAGGGACGGATATAATATCCGTCCCTAAATAACGACGGATAAAAATATCCGTCGCCAAATAGCAACGGATATGTTACCGTCGCTAATTTGGGGACGGATTAGCGACGAATTGGAGACAGATTGAGCGCTCAATCCGTCTCAAATCCGTCGTTAAACCTAGCGATTCGTCGCTAGGTTAGCGACGGATTGTGTCCGTCGCTATCCCTCGTCGCTAATTAGGGGATTTCTTGTAGTGTAAAAACATTGAGCCCCGGATGCCCTAAGATCACATTGTAATTAAAAGGATCATCTACTACTACAAATAGGATGTAGTCGGTAACCCGATTCGGAGGCTTTCCCATACATAATGGGAGTCGGAGACTCCCTCTAGGACGCACGACATTTCCTCCGAACCCTAGTAAAGAAGTTGCTACTCTCTTCAATTCAATGTTTCCTATGTTCATTCTAGTGAGAGTTCGAGCAGATATCATGTTGGATGAACTTCCAGTATCAACTAGAACTTTCGCTACTTTAAAAGTTGCAATATCTAAAGAAATTACTAAGGGAACATTCGGACTTTCTAAGTCTCCTCCTCCGGAACATGGGGGTGGTATTTCACTTTCATCAAAAGTAATAGCATTCGTACATCTGAGAACAGGAGGAGCATAGGATTGATCGGTGTTTCGCAAATGTTGTGCAGTCCGCTCCCTAGCATTCCTGCTATCTTGTCCACCTGGTCCTCCCGTAATTGTGTTGATGACTCCGCTGTATGGTCTATTTTCCATATGCGGATCTTCCTCATAATCAAGGTATTGATCAGGGGATCGACTCGGGCCGCTTTTCGGGGGTGGAGGCCACTGGTGAGGGTGAACCTCTTGTTCCTTTCCTTCTCTTCTCCTCTCCGTTCATTCATGTCAGGAGGGTTCATCATTGTGCACATATTCCTTGAGCTTTCTGCTCCTCACTAGATGTTCCACTTATGTTTTGAGTTGTATGCAATCCTCAGTCTAATGGCCTCTACTTTTGTGGAACTTGCAATACTCCTTGGAGTCTCTGTTTCTCCTGTTGTTGTGGATTGGCTTTGGCCTTTGCACATCTAGCTTCTTTTCCTCAATACAGGCCAAGATGTCGGATCTCGGTCTGTTGAGGTTGGTATATTCTCCATACCTTCTGGGCGGAGTTCTATCTTTACGATATTCCCTCCTAGTGTCGTACTCTCTCCTTTTATCGGACTTCTTTTGCTTCTGGAATGTATCCGGCTTCGTCTGATCCTTTCCTTTCTTGAGACTGGCTCGGACTGGAACGTTCCTCCTGAAATCCTCTCCGTATAAGAACTTATCACAGAGCCTTTTCATTTGGGATTTCCCTTTTGGAGAGCTTCTTTCTAAACTGGAAATTCAAAGTATTAGCATACAGGTGTCGGACCCGCTCTTTTATGCTATGTGACTCTACAGTTGAGACTTCCTTATTGAAGCATTCCAAGAATCTCCTTCGATCCTCTCCTTCTTCTTGCACTATGCCTGCAAGATGCTCTACGGATCTCTTTTTTTTCTTGGACTTTGCAAATTCTTTGGCGAAAGATATCTTGATGTCGGACCAAGATTTCATGCTTTCGCTAGATAAAGATACCCACCTATCCATAGCCTCTCCGAACAAAGTGTTCGTGAAAGTTAAAGCCTTCATCTTGTCATTGTGGCCATTTGCATCCATTCTGCTCTCATATCGGGTCAGATGTCCCAGAGGACAAGTCTGTCCGTAGTAATGCTCCAGGATTAGCATGCTTGAGTCTGGCTTTTTTACTTCTCTTCTTATTTCTTCTGTGAGGGGACTCGGATTGGTTTCATTCACCTTCTCATGCGCCTTCACTATCTTACTTAGCGTGGCTATTTGAGTTTCCAGAGCTCTCTGTTGAACATAGATTTCCTCCGGAGTAAGTTGCTCTCTGGTTCTCGGGTGAACCACCATAACTGGTGTGTGATTCCCCAAATTAATTGTTGGAACACTTTCTGCCATTTGGTCTCGGACTCTTGGTTGCGTAGGAGGCGGATGCTAGGTCCAACTTCATTGGCTCCTGGTCTGTCCGGACTCCTCACCTTGGGATGCGACTGCTCTCCTATTGTGAAGGTGTCGGAGATCCTCAGGTTGCTCTGGATGCCCGATTCTTTCCTGAATAGGACGTTGCTCATTTCTTGATTGCGCAGGATCAGCTCATCTCGGAACCAGAGTTGGTGGAGTAGCTTAAGGAGGCTGGACATTGTTGGATCCAAAACACCCTTGGATAGTAGTGAGCAGTAGACCAAATTGGTTTTCATCCATTCCAAAATCTCCGGACTGGATGATTTGACCATTTTGGAGAGTGAAATTCTGACCTGGGGGCAGACCATGTGTTCCTGTCGGAGGAATCTGGTTACCATCCCTCGGACCAGCTATTGAGAGACCTTGACCTCCTGCCGTAGGAGCCAAGTTTCCCCATCCTTGAGGATTAACCAGAGTCGTTTGCATTGTACCCTCTCTTCCATCTCTGGATGAAGCGCTGGCAGTATGCCCATCACTCAAGTAGCATTCCTCACTTCTGGATTCATTCCTTCCTCCTTGCCCTCTTGTCCGAGGAGCATTTCTTCCTCTGGTTGGAGGTCGACCTCGAGGCCTTGGAGCTGGAGTTTCTACTCTAGTGGTTATTGTTCGAGCTATTCTTCTTGTTCTTGCCATGGTTCAGATGAGTTGGGACTTTTTGTAAGTTTCCCACATAAGGCGCCAAAATGTCGGGGAGTAAATCCGCAACACCTACTAAATGATTACTAAGTCTTCTTCTTGACCCTGGATGCTAGCCCAAGTCCGCCTGGTGAACCTCCAATGAGTCGGATCACACTATGGACCTGCAAAAGGACTAGTTGGGGGGGAGGGGGTTAGAAAGGCAGGTCTGATTTGCTTAGGGTCAAACTGGCTAAGACTTTACTTGAGAGAGATTGAATGTCTACTCTGTATAAGTGTGATTATGGAGGAATAGTGACTTACTGTAGCATGGGAATATGTGCCATATTTATAGATATGTGTCTTAAAATGGAGGAACTCACAACATTGTGCCAAGTGTAAGCTTCACAATGCCACCAATGCCTTATTGGGCTCAAAGCTCATTAGGTAGGTTTAACCCAATAGCTGACTGGGCTATATGAGGGCAAAGTAGGTATTTCAGCATCGCAATCGGACCTCCTGATAGGCTTTATGGTCCGGATCGGACCAAGCTAGTTGTTCTGGCTCAGTACACTTGGTCTTTTGATAACGAGACGTCCAACCCTTAGGTCATACGATCTGAAGCTAGTCTTTTCCATGCTATCAATCGCACAGAGAGCGGTACAAGTGGTGAGGTAGGTCAGATAGCGCATCCGGACCTATTCCTGCTTATAACCAAAGTCCGGATACTCTTTGTGAGGGTCGGACCAGTGGTGTCGGACCAACTGGTCGAGCTTCTCAGTTAGTGTAGACTAATTCGCCTTAGGATTCGTCTTAGAACGTCTTAAACGGATTGGACATTGTTCCGTATAAACAGTTGCGACTTTAGTTGAACCTAAAACGTGAACGACGCAAAAGCGCCAACCGTCCATGTCATGAAATCTGTGAACATAGTTCGTGCAAACGCGTGCAAATGCGGAAGCATAAACGTGCACATGTCTAGTGCAAACCGCGCTAAAACAAAAGTTCTAAGATGATAGTACGATGCATGATTTAAATGTAAAACATAGAAATGGTGACAATAAATGGATGTAGGCCATGATCACTAATTCGAAACGCCAGTCCCTGCTCTAGGCAGCTCTAGCTCATCACCTAATGGTTATTATAAATAAGGGGTTAGTCAAACCACCGACTAAGAAAGTTCCATGCGCGTGCCATGACCTAAAATTCTATCATCATGTCTTTTAAATCTTTTAGTCTTTCTTAGTGCAATGCAACTTAAGACTTGACTTGACTCTAAACGCTTGAACTTGTTCTTGAACTTCTTGAAAATTAATCTTAAACTTTGATGTTAGACGTGACTTGAAAATTAACATGATCACGAGCTCACTTGGCATCGTAGGTTACTATCATGGCCATGGTGACTATCTGCCGACCTCAGGTCACTTTCGTGGCCCTATCCGTTGAGTAAATAAAATCTGACGGTCTCAGGACCTTGGTCCCTATCCGCTGAACATGAACTAAAAACTACGCCACAAATACCAAGATACTCCCCTACGAGCCCTTTACTTATCTTCAACTTTGAAACTTACTATACATTAAACCTTTAACATCTTGTTAAAGTGAATGCATGCTTTTAAACTCTAATTTTGATCGTGTTGCATAGCTTGTAACATAAACCATATGAAATTCACACAGGAACTTGGATAGTGCAAAAAAACTTGAAAGGCAAACTGAGTTGCAAAAGGAGCTTACTGTCATGTATACTAACCAAAAAATACAGACATCATGCCAGGTCAAGTTATTGTGAAAATGTGGCTTTTCAATTCTTGTAACTCATAGGAATAAGATGGATTTTAAGGCCTAGCTTGCCATAAAATTGATTAAGGGGGCAATTAGTGTAGTGAATTTGGATGGTTTGATTTGAGAATTTGGTGAAGGTTAAATCGTACGCTCTAACTAGTTCGTGTAAGGACGCGGTAAAACGTTACTTGAATTTTTTGTTGCACTTAGAATTATCAAGATATGAATCCATCCATCTATCAATCAATCAATCAATCTATATATATATATATATATATATATATATATATATATATATATATATATATATATATTGATCCTTGCAGCCCCCTCCTTGTAAAGCTTATACTGATCGTTACCACAGAAATTGCACTTCAGTAGATCTTTATCCTCCCCCCAAAAGATCATGCACATATCCTCACAACAATCTATGGTTTCCATGGGCAACCCCATCCCCCCGCATCTTTTTCTTCGCCTGGTAAAAGTTGGTGGGAACTAGGTTTTCTTCAGGACAAAGATCTAACATTACTTGTACCCCTTCATTAAAGCTCGCTTCAGATTGTTGGCCATTAGCCTTACAACTGATTAGCCGAGCCAACAAAGATAACTCGCTGAGCCTACACCCCGGATAAATCGGCTTCTTTGCTGATTCCAGCAAGTCAAAGAACACCTGATCCGCGGGATTCGGAGGCTCCTCCACATCCCCCTCGGTTACTGGCTCCCTGGTTTCCATGAACTCTGGACCTACAACATCATACACCATTTGCTCCATCCGTTCATGATCATAATTAGCATAATATGTAGACGTATTCTAAGTACTTCCGATCACATTTTTCTGCTTCCTTTTACACTTTGAGAGATGCTCATAATCCATGAACGGTGCTCGTGTCTCACCATGATAACACCATACCTAATACACAGACACGAACCCCTTACGTTTCAAGTGCTCCACTACCGTTTCAGGAGGCAAAAATTGCTTATTCCTACATTTGTTCGCATTGCAAAAGCACTTCATCTTCCCCCCACTCAAACAAGTAGTCTGTGTAAGCGCAAAAGTGTGAAGGATTCAACCGCTTCCACAAAACTAGACTGAATTCTGCCATTAACTATGCGACGGTACATCCATGAACGATCGGGATTCATAATTAGATGATTAGCCTAACACGTCTACAATTATTAGATTCATAACATGCATTTTACGTTAATATAATCACCAAATAGTCTCAAAACACTTAATTAAATCTTCATAATCTAGTGCATATACGAATTTATCGAATCAAAAGTACTACGTACTTACAAACATAGTAACATTATACTAATTAACAATCCAAATTCACAATTAATATATCAATTGCACATCTCAAAGTTAACTAGCTAGTATACTATAGTTCTCATAAACATACAATTGATCAAATTAGTCGAAATTAACAAAATTCCCAAATTTGTCAACAAGTAAGGGTTTCAAAACACTCAACTAAATCTTCCTAATCCTACTACATCTCCTACCAATATCAAATTAAAAGCCCTACATACTTACAAACATTCTAACATTATACTCAAAAAACCAAATTCACAATTAATATATCAATTAAGATAAGCTAAACTAACTACTACATACTTACAATAAACATGCAATTGCTCAAATTAATCGAAATTAACAAAATCCCCAAATTTGGCAAAGTAGGGGATTTAGCCAAAATACCTTCGATTAAGCTGAAAAAAGATGAAATTGATTGACCACACGAGCTCCTTGTCCCATGAGCTTCGAGAAGACTCCAAAATTGGCCGGAATGGCGGTGTTTTGGCCGGAAATTGGAAATGGCAAAATGAAGGAAAGGAGGAAGAAAGAAGAAGCCGAAACGAAAATGGAGAAGAAAAGGGGTTCTTCCCCGATTCTATATTCATTTAGCGACGGATCGCTATCCGTCGCTATTTAGCGACGGATAGCCTATCCGTCGCTAAAATCGATTTTCTTTATTTTTTTTTCTTTTTTTTATTTTGGTCAACTTATTTAGGGACGGATATAATATCCGTCCCTAAATAACGACGGATAAAATATCCGTCGCCAAATAGTGACGGATATGTTACCGTCGCTAATTTGGCGACGGATTGGAGACGGATTGAGCGTTCAATCCGTCTCTAAACCTAGAGATTCGTCGCTAGGTTAGCGACGGATTGTGTCCGTCGCTATCCCCCGTCGCTAAACGGTGGATTTCTTGTAGTGTAAAAACATTGAGCCCCGGACGCCCTAAGATCACATTGTAATTAAAAGGATCATCTACTACTACAAATAGGATGTAGTTGGTAACCCGATTCGGAGGCTTTCCCATAGATAATGGGAGTCGGAGACTCCCTCTAGGACGCACGACATTTCCTCCGAACCCTAGTAAAGAAGTTGCTACTCTCTTCAATTCAATGTTTCCGATTTTCGTTCTAGTGAGAGTTCGAGCAGATATCACGTTGGATGAACTTCCAGTATCAACTAGAACTTTCGCTACTTTAAAAGTTGCAATATCTAAAGAAATTACTAGGGGAACATTCGGACTTTCTAAATCTCCTCCTCCAGAATATGGGGGTGGTATTTCACTTTCATCAAAAGTAATAGCATTCGTACATTTAAGAACAGGAGGAGCATGTGATTGATCGTTGTTTTGCAAATGTTGTACAGTCCGCTCCCTAGCATTCTTGCTTTCTCGTCCACCTGGTCCTCCCGCAATTGTGTTAGACGCGACTTGCAAATTAACATGATCACGAGCTCACTTGGCATCGTTGGTTCCTATCGTGGCCATGGTGACTATCTGCCGGCCTCAGGTCACTTTCGTGGCCCAATCCGTTGAGTAAATAAAATCTGACGGTCTCAGGACCTTGGTCCCTATCCGCTGAACATGAACTACGCCACAAATACCAGGATACTCCCCTACGAGCCCCTTTACTTATCTTTAACTTTGAAACTTACTATACATTAAACTTTTAACATTTTGTTAAAGTGAATGTATGCTTTTAAACTCTAATTTTCTAATTTATGAATAAATGATCGTGTTGCATAGCTTGTATCATAAACCATATGAAATTCACACAGGAACTTGGATAGTGCAAAAAAACTTGAAAGGCAAACTGAGTTGCAAAAGGAGCTTACTGTCATGTATACTAACCAAAAAATACATAGATCATGCCAGGTCAAGTTATTGTGAAAATGTGGCTTTTCAATTCTTTGTAACTCATAGTAATAAGATGGATTTTAAGGCCTAGCTTGCGATAAAATTGATTAAAGGGGCAATTAGTGTAGTGAATTTGGATGGTTTGATTTGACAATTTAGTGAAGGCTAAATCGTACGCTCTAACTAGTTCGTGTAAGGACGCAGTAAAACGTTACTTGAATTTTTTGTTGCACTTAGAATTATCAACATATGAATCCATCCATCTATCAATCAATATATATATATATATATATATATATTATGTAAAGCACAAGAGACTACACCTCACCAGATTCATTCAATCCTACGTGGAATTTTGTGGAATTAGTTGTATTTTACCAAATATATATTTCACTGTTATTTTTGGTATGTTAACTGTATATATAGTTTTTATTAAATTTCATAAAACTTTATATTTTGAACATATATTTGAATTCGTCGTGACAAGACGAATTCATAGACACCAATCTTGAATACTATTATTAATTAAATAAATTATTTTATTCATTAAAATAAAATATAAATTTATTAAATAAGAAGTAACGCCGAAATTAGTTGTATTTTAGCCAATATATATTTCACTGTTATTTTTGGTAGAGCAAAGGTCATACCCAATTCGATTTAACCCGATTCAAAATGGATCGGTAGATAAAGGGTCACGCTTATCGACCCTGACGGACCAGATTGAGCAGGTCCAAATTGACCGACCTAGAGAATCCGGGCCATTCCGGGTTGTACCCAATTTGACCCTGTTGAGTGTCGATAAAAAAAAAAAAATGGACTAATTTAATAATTAGTTATTGCACATTACACAACAGAACTCAGAAACAAATAATTAATCTACATGAAGCTAAACAACACTATTAAATTGATTCCACCCAATCAACACTACCTAGTATCTAGTCACTAGCACATGCAAATCATTTTTCATTTCAAATTTTAGGAACTACTACACTAGCAGTCTAGCACACTTACTTGGGTAAATTGGAATTTAAAAAATATTATATTATTTTCTCTTTGTCTAAGTTTAAGTTAGTAAGTAGTACTAACACATGCAAATAGACTTAGTTTCGGTGTGGGAAAGATCAGATGTACCAAGCCTTGTCCGGGCCGTTCCGGGTTGGACCGAATTTTTTCGGGTTTTGACCCGACCCGACCCGAAACCCAAATTTTGGTAAAACATAGACCCGAGACCCGGAACGAAAAAAATGGACAGGTCCGGGTCAGGGTAAAATTCGGGTCCGGTCCACTGATGCTCAGCCCTAATTTTTGGTATGTTGATTGTATATATAGTTTTTATTAAATTTCATATAACTTACTGCAAAAATTCGAAAAATATTTTGAATATACATTTAAATTCGTCGTGACGAGACGAATCCATAGACACCAATCTTGAATACTATTATTAATTAAATAAATTTTTTTATTCATTAAAATTAAATATAACTTAAGTAAATAAGATAAAATGAAATAATGGAATTTTAATTTCAAAAATAGAGTATTTATTAAATTAATTCAATCCTATATGGAATTTTGTGGAATTACTTGCATTTTCAACTAGTATATTTTTCACTGTTTATTTTGATACGTTGGCTACATATATAGTTTTGATTAAATTTCATATAAATTTATTTAAAAAACTCCGAAAAATATTTTGAACATATATTTGAATTCACCATGACAAGACGAATTTATAGACACCAATCTATTTTATTATTATTATTATTATTATTAATTAAATAAATCATTTCATTCACTAAAATAAAATATTAATATCATACAGCTTTATCTACAAAAATTCAAAAAATATTTTTAACATATATTTGAATTCGATAAGACAAGCCGAATCTATAGACACCAATCTTGAATACTATTATTAATCAGATAATTGATTTATTCATTAAATAAAATATAAATTTATTAAATAAGATAAAATAAAATAATAAAATTTTAAAAATTAAAAGCAACTCAATAAAACACATTATAAATAATTAACGTAGCATCAATCGTTCAAAAAGAGACTCATTTTAAATAGTTTAGCATCAAACATTCTGGATAAACTAAAATATACGATTATTTTGATTAGCCTCATATATATCCATAAAACCATACCATTTGTGTACTTTCGGTTATTCTGGGCACTTTCGTATATTTTTCTACTATATTCTAAAGTTGATGGTTTACTTTGAAGCACACATGATCCGCATGTGCATATAAATGATACTTGGAGCGCGTTATCTAATTACTTGGACATTTTCTAATACAAAATTAATGTAAAACAAAATTCATTTTAAATGGCAATGTAGAATTTAAAGTTTTGTTAACTCTACGTTTCTTTTTACATAGGTGAGAAGGTAAAGAATAAAGTAAAAAATAATTTTTAATTTTTAGGCATGTGAAGATGAGATCGATCCATATATTATAAATACCAGTTTTTATTATCAATTCTAGCTATAGTTCCCTGGCCTCAAATCAATGTGAGGAATTCTTTCATTTTTTTGGATTAAAAAAATTACAAAACAATTATAATCAAGGTAAATTTATGTTTGATGCCAAGTTAATGTGTATTTGGTTCTGTTACCTTTACAATTGAAATCTAATTTTGGTTACATAATTTTTCCAATGATATTCAATATTTGTAACTATTTATAAATGTGATAAATCAAATCTTCTAAATCCCATAAATCCATTAAAATCACCACCCACATACTGAATTTAGGTACATATACTGAATCTACATAATGCATATAAGAATGGTATTAAAAAAAATTGCTCCCAAATCGAAGATCACCAAACTCCTATATATAAGAATGGATTTGGATGTTTTAAATACTTGAGGTAATTATGATGCCCGTCTTCTGTATGCTTTCCAATTTGTTAAGGCATGGCAAATTTGTCTTTTTTACGTTTAAATGTATTTATGAAATCCAATTAAGGTTATACATTTGATAGTATATGATTCAAAATTGTTAGTTTTAAATTTAATATAGTGAAATGAATCCAATCATTTTATCGGACTCAAGTAATCAATATTACATTGTTCAATGAAGCTTAATTATATTTTATACCTTCATATTTGTATGATTTACTTTTGAATATGCATTTTCTTAATGGGCATGAATTCAGTTAGGAGGACCTTTTGATCTATGCTTAACATAGTCCATTCAACTGATCTTCTAAGAATATTCTATGAATCGCGTACTAGACGTGCTCTTTTTAGTTCAAGAAGATAGAAGAGACACACTTGAGCTAATTGTTGGTGTGTTGATCTTTACATATCTATCAACAACATTTTACATGTGAAGATGACTTTCAATTTGTTTTTCTTTATGTATAAGATCTGATCGGTAGGATGAGGTATAAGGGTTCTCTTCTCTACAGTCTCTAGTTGGAAGGACCGGTTGATCTATCCACCCAGATTCAACCCCGTTCGAAATAATGATGTTCAGGTCCGGTCTGGCATATACTCGAACCCGTACCATACCTTTGTTACAAGACCCGCCCGCAACAGTTCATGATTATTAACTTAGTAAAAACTACATTTTTTCCGGCAGGAGGTAGGGGGAGTCTGCATATACTCTCTAGGCAGGGAAACTCTCTTCGATCATATCTCTACTTTCTTGATCTATAATGGGTCTGGGGGATATGATACTCTCTAGGTGGGGAAACTTTCTTCGATATTCTCTCTACTTTCTTGATCTCCATAACGAGCCGGGAGGGGGGGGGGGAGCGCAGGGATCAGCTGATACTTTCTAGGCAGAAAAAATGTTGAAAGAACGCAAAAAACTTGGACTTGTACTTCTGTACTGATACACTACTTGTTGGTCCAGATAACGGCAAAGTAAAAGACGGGGGGGGGGGGGGGGGGGGTTTGAATAGTCTTTTATAACTTTTGTCGATAAACACAATTTCTCAGATATTTGTGAAGATATCTGATACTTATTTTCAGAGAGCGTAAGACTTTTTGTGATAAGTGCACGTGCTCAGCAAGATATGTGTAAATACTTAGCAAGGTAAATAAAGCAAGTAATAAATTGCAGAAAGTAAATAACACAAGTCTTTATAGTGGTATCTGAAGGTGGCGTAATCCTTCAACTAATCCACTTCGGCCTTTCTCAGACCTAGAATCCACTAAGACAGATAATTGAGGTAACCTTACAAGTATCTTCTCTCGATTCATAAATACACTAGGTTCCCAACCAAGTGTTCCCCCTGAGTTATTCCCCGACTTTCTCAGCCAAGTACTTTATGTACTCAGAAACCTTTTGAACTATTCCTTAGTTTCCCAAACTAAGTACTTCCTATGCTCAGTAACCTTAGAGTTATTCCTTAGTTTCCCAAACTAAGTACTTCCTGTACTCCATGCCGATTAAGGTGTTGGTTAAGGTAGTTTGTCAGGTGAGCTTCTTTAATAACTTGTTCAGTTATGCAGATAGCTCTTTGAATCAAGTATACTTAATACACTTTTCAATGTATGGTATCTTGTTCTTTACTGACCCAAGTCTATGATAAGTGTTCAAGAGAATGAATCTCAGATATGAAATCTTAATTCAACTCCTTCACAAATAACAATGCTTGTTAAAGATCAGGACACTTAGAACTTTTGTGCTACTTAGAATCAAGAGCTTTGGTCGCAACCGAAAGCTTGAAGGTAAGTAGTATGCTTGAGAGAGATTATGTGAGTATTCAGTGTTCTTGGTGTAAGTTTTGTGTGTGTGTTCTCAAGCATTCTAAGTGTTGATATTTATAGATGAATTTGAGTGCCGTTTGAATAGTATCCGTTAGGCTTAAATCAAATTCAAACTATTGATATCTGAGTATAGTACTGCTGCACGTTTGTCTTCTTCTTCAGAGACTACCATTTTTGTTCAGACATTTCTGTCCGCGCATTTAATGCACTGTACTATACTTTGTCATGTAGTGCCAACGGAACTATGCATGCTTTCTGAAGCCTTGCACGTCCTTTTCCAGAGACTATCACAACTCCATATACCACTTGTTAAAAATATATTGTTTCCCGGAAACATAATCTTTATCCAAGGTATCTGAGTGTAGATATATGTGGGCACTTTTCCTCGTTCAGAAACTTTGTATTCTCAGATATCTTTTGAAACACTTGTTTATTGAAACACTTGTTTCTTCAAGATATCTGGACATAGGTATCTGATAACCTTTGTCTTCAGCAATCTTGTGCAGTCTTCAAAACTTCATTTTAAAGTTGAGCTTCTCCTGCTGGATGCCTTCTTCTTGGTCTTCTTCAAGAAAATAAAAATTACATTCAGAGACCTAACATCCTATACAAGATTTACTAGACTGTCATACTTAGTGATTTTCCTCTTTTACAGTGTTCAAGTGAACCAAGAGTACTAACCACCTTTCTAAGCTAAGATAAGTCATTAGGTTGTTGATCAAAATCTAAACAGATATTCCTAACAAATTTCCCCCATTTTGATCAGTCAACGATGACTATATGACCTATTACAAATCTGGATGAGGAAACAATCCACCACTTAATCATTTCTTAAGATCTTTCAATTCATATAATTAAGTGCAGAAAGTAAACATCAACCAAATCACAAGGTGTCATCTTTGCTGACAAGTTATCTTTCTATAAATTGATATCTGAGTGTAGGTTCATCAGATATGTTACAAAGAAAGTTCACAGATAACTTTAATACATAAAATACACTTCAGCTCAGTCAGCAAGATACAAAATACATAGTAAATTAGGATAACAGGAGTAACCAAGCTCCAAGTAGACATCCTAATAAACTAGTCTTCAAGTCTTCAACACTTCAAAGGAATTCCATGGATCAATCTGAAAATTTCTTATCACCAAACATTTTGATATCATCAGAGTAGTCATAGAGAAGAGTTCTGACAATCATCTCCGTGTCTCTGGCAAATCCACAGACTTCCTTGTAGGTTTTGGTAGGATTCTTCTTGGCAAAGTGTTTGACCCACAGATACTTTCCCCACTTCCAGGCATGCTCGATTCTGATATCTAATAGCTTGAAATAGTCATATATGATCCTCAGATATTTGATGTCACCCTTGAATTGATCTCCAGTCAAGTAGAAGGACTCATAGGGTTCCACAACAAGTCTTGCTCTTGTGCCTGTTCCAGTGATGTTGGGAATTCTGTGCACATCATCTGGCTTTCCATAAGGACATTCATCAGAGAGGTCCTTCTTCATGGCTTCTATTCTCTTGATTACTTCAAAATCCAACCAGGCTTTGATGTGGTTGGTGTTAATCAAGATTGGCTTGTCTTTTCTCCATGCCATGAGCTGTTTATGGATTGGTTCTGGCAATCTTTCATTTACCAATAAGTGCTTGAGTTCCAGAATCCAGTAGCCATTCTTCTGATTAATGCACCTATAGACAGAGGAGTCATTGTTGGTCTTCACATACTCAATCTTGGCTTATTCAGGCCTGAGTGGTAGTTGAAGTTTTCTTTGTTCAGCTCTCAGCCTGTTCCTCCTTTGTCTTGAATTCTCCCTTGGGGGATTGCTTGAAGAACCACCCTGGATTGACTTGGTATTTCCAGAGGGTGTTTTAGCTGCCAAAGGCTTTGCAGCTATGGGCTCAGATAGGCTATCAACCTTTCTTCTTTTTCTGTGAAGAGGAGCTTCATCTTCATCAGTCTCTTCATCATCATCATCAAGATCGATTGTTGTGAAAATTTTGCAGCCTTCTTCATTGCCCTGGGATTTGATTTAGCCTCCTTCTTCTTCTTCTTCTTCAGAAGACTCATCAATCCCTCTTACTTGTCTTCTCCTTGGAGCCTTGGTACTCCTTGGAGGTCTTTTTGCCATAGGCCTTGTTACCATTGTTGTTTCTTCAGTTGGTTGTTGGGAAGTAGCTACTATTTGCAAAGCAGCTTGACTTGATGAGGGCTCATTTATTCTGAGTGGTGGCTGGGAAGTTTTCTTGTTTCCTCTTCCTTTCTGAGCAGCACCAACTCTAGATTTCTTCTTACCTTCCCCCTGACCTTGAGGTCCAAATCCTTCCCCCTTAGTCATTGTTGACTGACTAAGTACCACAAAGGATTTTGAGAGAGACTCAAAATTCCCTTGCAAGTAATTGTAGGCAGTAACCAACTTCTGAAGTTCAGCCTTGAGCTCCTGATTTTGTTTGATAACTCCATTTTCCTTATCAGTGAGCTCTGCCAATGGGCCTAGTATGGCATCTGCTTGTCTAGCAGTGTAACTTGCCTCATGAAAAGCTTTTTCAGCTAATGACACATCATCGTCCCTTACCATTCCCAGATCCTTCTGAGCAAGGACCATACTGATTGTTCTTTGAGTGATGAGCTCAGTGAATTTCTTCATTTCTGAGGGGACGGAGGCAATTACGGCTTTGTTATGTGAAGACAATTCCTTAAGATGTGGACATTTGGCAGTTTGTTGAATACTTCAGGAGCAATTAGCTTCCTTTTCAGATGAGAAACCGCTAAGTGTTCATTGTGGTGTTCTGCCAATGTCTTGTCTTCTTTATCATCTGAGTCATCAGCCCAGTGATCTTCATCCTCTTGCACTTCTTCATCAAGGTTTCTGAAGGCGGCAACCATCTCAGATATGGGTTTCTTGCCTTTGGAGGATGGTTTCTTTGGTGAAGATGCAGCCTTAGCATCATGCTTTTCTTCAGATACTTGTTCAGTATCTAGCTCCTTAGCAATATAATCAACAGCGTCCCAGAGCTCTTTAATCTCAGAGTAAGCTTGCATCTCTTTGCGTGTTTGTTCTTCAGGTTTATCTAGCTTGACTCTGGATTTAGCTATCTTTTCTTCCAGTTGAAGATTTAGCTGTTGTTCTTCTTCCAACAATTGTTTGAGTTGAGCAACTCTGGTTTGTGCATCCACTATTTTCTGAGTGTTTTCCTCAGAGTGCTCAACTACTTGTTCAGTAGTGTCCTTTTGTTGGGAAGATGGATGGGTAGATTTCTGAGGAGATGGAGGAGGGGATTGTTGTGATGTCCTTTCAGTGTGCTTTTCAGCAACTGAGGCATTGTTTTCTTGTCCAATTCCTCCTGTCCCTGGTGCAGGGGCATCATCATAATCCTTTTTGTCATCCTCATCCTTGTGATGGTCAAAAGGAGGTTCTTCATAATCATTCTCATCAGTCTCCTTCTCTTCTTCATCTTCAGAGACCAGATTGATCACTTCTGGAATAGTGACCATTTTCCCATTTACTTCCTCTTGTTTAGAGGGTATGAACTGTAGAGTCTGGGGAAAAATAGGCTTGAATGCCTCTGCATTCTGGTCTGACCATCTGCTTGGTTGAAAGCTTGGATCAGCTTTCTGGCCACTTCCTTGACAAAATCCTTATCCATCAATGTTCCGAAAGAATATTGTTCATTGGGGAACATTACATGGATGTAGTTTTCCAAGTCAAGGGCTCGTGCTCTCCTTGTGTGGTGATCAGTCACCTTTAAGATCTCAGATAGATCGGAGCATCGAAGCTTTTGCCATTTCTTGAAGCATTTCAGATGCTTTGGCAAAGTGTGTTCCTTGAAGAAAGGAAGCAAGTCCTCTTTCTTATCAACAGGGACCTTAGTGGCACTTGTTTGAGCCTAAAAGAAAGTGTTCTGAATTAATTTCAAAACTATAGTAGATATCTGGGCTTTAGAGTAAAAAGGTATCTAAGTTACCTGTGTGACAGGCTCAGATGACTTGACTACTGAGGTTCCAGGTGCCTCAGATATCTGGATATGAGGAGGAGACTGGGAAGTCTGATCCTCAGTTATCTTTCTTTCTGCTTGAACCTGAGATTAGAAACATAACACTTAGGAAATTTTATGAAGAAAAATTTTATTGACAAATCAGTTATCTGAGAGGTCAATTACCTCCACTGTTGGAGGCTTAGATACTTGTCTCTCAGAGACTTGTGCAGTCTCTGGAAGTTTTTCTTGTGATGAAGGCTTTGATGCCTCATCAATTTCCATTTGTTGTGGGGATTGAGCGGGCAACTCCCCAGCAACTTCTACTTCTTTTTGAACCTGTTAATTAGAACGTGTTAGTTTGAGAAAAATGATCAGAGATTTTCTCTTTGAAGAATATAGGTATCTGAATGAAATACCTTCTCTGCAGAAGGTTCAGATACTTGTTCCTCAGAGACCTTGGAAGTCTCTGGATTCTTCTCTGAAGAGATAGACTTTTCAGTCTCTTCATTTTTCTTCTCAGTTGGAGCCTATTAGAAACAAACACTTTATAATATTAGTAAAGTACATATCTGAGATGTTATATCTTAAGGAACTATCTTCTACCTGTGAGACAGGCTCCTGTTCCTTAAGTGGTGAGGCTTTGGAAGCCTCCTTCTCAGATTCTGAGGTAAGCTTTGCAGCTTCCTCTTGTTGTTGTGTTTCTAATTCAGCCTGTAACAAACAAATTTCATTAAATAACAAGATTTAACAAACACAAAAATATCACAAGTAGAGAGTTAAACCATTCAGCTACCTGAGCAGTGTCAGGCTGATTGGTCTCTGGAACTTGTGACCCTTCTATGCGTTGGTCTTGTTGTTCCATTTCAGCTTCTTTGTTTGAAGTTTCAGGTACTTCAGACCTTTCCTGAGTGTGCAACTCAGTTGCCTCCCCTGGTTGATCATTCTGAGCAGATGCCTCAGTTTGATCCCTCTTATTGAGTTGGGGAACCTGTTCTTTTACAGGATTTTCTTCAGCAAGGAAAGATGTTGGTATCTCATGTTGTAACTCAAGTATCATCTCAACAGCATCCACTATTGGTTGTTGTGGTTGTTGTGGTGATTCTGATCTGGATGAAGAAGGTGATGTTGTATGGGGCCTATCCAGATCTTCTTGAGACAGACTTTTGAGTGTTGCGGCAATGGAAGTATCCTCCAACACTAAGTTGCCACTCATCAGAGCATCTTCAATATGCTTAAGTGTTACTTGCTCTGATGGTGTGTTTTGTCCAGTGACTTTGGACACAGTTCCTTTTTCAGCAACCTTTGAAACAGGTGCTTGTTGAGCAACCTGTGGTGTAGGTTCTTCTTCAGATACCTCTACACTTGTTACCTTTTCAGTAACCTTAGCCCTCTTTGATTTCTGTAGGAATTGAGAGATGACTAATTCATCATCTTCATCGTCAGAGCTCTCATCAGCATTAGGAACTGATTGGTCCATAATCCCTGCGGTTTTTGCAGATAGGGCTTGGTACCTACCACTATTCTCATTAGCAGCATTGATGAGTTCATCAGCAAGGCTCTCCTTAGCAGCATTGATGAGTTCATCAGCAGTTGTATCTTTTGCAGCATTGATGAGTTCATCTGCAGTGGCGGCAGATATCTTAGAGTCGACAACCACAATGGGTGTGTCTTCTGATTTGCCAGCAGACTTCTTTCGTGAAGTTCTGGGCTTTTTGGTCGCAACTTTTCCTTCAGATATCTCTTCAGTTTTTCGCTTCTTGGAACCTTTATGAGATCCAGTAACCTTTTTCATCATGTTCGTATACTCATATTCGTAGAGTAGGTTACTGTTGGCAAAGTCTGCCATCTCTCTGAGCTCAATGCCAAGGCACTCCAGTAAGTAGCAAATCTTCAATCCATAGCTTACTGTGGCTTTTGGCTCAGCAAGTCCCTTAACAATTTTGGGCTCAAAGCCTTGAATCTTCTTCACAAACTTCATAAAGGCGTACTTTCCCCAGTTGAAAGGGTTTTCCAGCCTTTTATCTAGTTGACTCAACAAGAACATCATTATCCAGCGTTCTTTGCTTATCTGGTCAGCACCTCCTTGTAGACCATCAAAGCATCTGTGAAGAATGCACGCCAACACATCCTAGTGAACCAACAGATGTCTGGTTCTGATGTCAGCAAGTTTGAAATCAGTGGGTGTATCTGATTTTTCAAGATCACACACGTCACTGTACAGCTTCTTTACACCTTTAAGGAGATCATCATCCTTGGTGTTTATTTCAAAATCCTTTCCAAGATTTTGAAGTTCAAACAACTTACAGAAAGTTGTTAAGTCCAAAAGGATTTCCTTTCCTTGGACCTTTGTTTTTATAGAAACTATTTCAATGCCTTCAGAAACAAAGGAAATAATCCTGGAGTTGTTGTAGAATTCTAACACATCCAGTGAGGAAACTCTACTGGGAGTAGAAGACAGGAAACTCTTGATTTGTGCCTTTTCAAGCATGTCAAGAATTAGCTTCCTATCGGCTTGGTTTTCAATTGCAGCCGTGATGTATTCCTCAATCATGGCACCACCCCAAATCATCCTGTGATTTGAAGTCCAATGATCAGGATTAAAGTCTCCTACCAACCGATTATTTACAACTACCAACTCTGGTGCTTGCTTTTCAGCAGTACCAGTGGTAGTAGATTGGGATTTCTGGGTATAAGCACGTTTTGGAGCCATCTCTTTATATAGTGAAAGTTTTCGGAAGTCTAAAAGAGATTAGGGTGAGAGATTAGTGATTCTTTGCAGAAAAAACTAATTGAGGAATAGAGATTTGCAGAGAAGTTGAAGAAATATTTTTGCTATTCTTGTGCAAGTCTGAATGTTGGATTAGGCAAAAGTGAATTCTTTTGCCAAAATCCTATATATATAGCAATGTAATCTCAACAGACATATACATACAAATTAATTTTGTGTGTAAGTATATGTGTATTTGCAGATAGGCGTGGGTAAAAGTTTGTTTGATATTAAATGCTTAGTGGGCACGTCTGAGTTTTTACAGTCCATTATTTTTCAGAGAAATAATCTCGTCCGTTAAGATCAAACGCCCATTTCATCACGGGTCAATATTGCTTCTTCAGCAATGATCACAATCAGCAATTGGAATTGTGCCCAATTAATGAATTTTGGCGATTTGCTATCTGAATCACGTTTCTGTGTGACTAAGAACACTATTTGCATCTGAGTCTATCTCACACTTAGTATCTATCCAAGTTTTACACAAAGATAGAAATAATACAAATTTCAAGAGAGTAGTTGACTGCAGACAGTTGTACTATTCTCTTTTGTGTTCCCCCTCACTGAGTGATCTAGATATCTGAGTGCCTGTCTCAGGAATATTCAAATAGCCATTTTACCCTTTAGCCTTTGGTTTCTGGATACCCGTTCCAGATTCCTCTTTTCCCTCCTTTGATATCTTCTTCAGATATCTGAACTTTTTCAGTTCTTTGGTAGCTCAATTAGTCCTAGACTATGTCTTAAGGCTAAGAATCTACTTTCTTGTAGTGGCTTAGTGAAGATATCTGCAAGTTGGTCTTCAGTGCCAATCTTGAGTATCTCTATATTGCCTTTTTCAACATGGTCTCTAATGAAGTGGTGTCTAACATCAATGTGCTTTGTTCTTGCAAGGAACTTAGGATTCTGAGTTATGGCAATAGCACTTGTGTTGTCACAGAAAATAGGAGTTTTTTCTTCATTTAGTCCATAGTCTATGAGTTGTTGTTGTATCCACAATATTTGTGAAGCACAACACCCAACAGCAATATATTCAGCCTCTGTGGTAGATGTAGCAATTAAGTTTTGTTTCATGCTGAACCATGAGATCAATCTGGCACCAAGAAATTGACAAGTTCCTGAGGTGCTTTTTCTATCAAGCAATGATCCAGCATAGTCAACATCTGAATAGCCAACCAAACTCAATCCACTGTCTTTTGGATACCACAATCCAACTTCTACAGTACCCTTTACATACCTTAATATTTTCATAGCAATGTTGTAGTGTGATTGCATTGGATTTGTCTGAAATATATCTATTGGTCCAGATAACGGCAAAGTAAAAGACTAGGGGGGGGGGGGGTGAATAGTCTTTTAAAACTTTTGTCGATAACAACTATTTCTCAGATATCTGATACTTAGAATCAGAGTGCGGAAGACTTAATAAAGATAAGTGCAGAAACAGTTAATATGTGTGTGTGTGTGTTGCTGAAATGTAAATTCAAAAAGGTAAATAACACAGCAAGTATAGTGGTATCTGGAGGTGGCGTAATCCTCCAACTAATCCACTTCGGTCTGTCAGAGACCTAGAATTCACTAGAACAGATAATTGAGTTCTCCTTACAATAATCATATTCTAAGATTCTTAAACAATTGGTTCCCAACCAAATGTTTCCCCTGAGTTGTTCCCCGGCTTTCACAGCCAAGTACTTCCTATACTCAGAAACCTTTGAGTTATTCCCTAGCTTCCCAAGCTAAGTACTTCCTATACTCAATAACCTTGGAGTTATTCCTTAGTTTCCCAAATCAAGTACTTCCTATACTCCGGTAACCTTGGAGTTATTCCCTGATTTTTCAAACTAAGTACTTCCTGTACTCCACGCCAGTTATGGTGTTGGTTTTTTGTTTGAGTTGTCAGATGAGCTTCTTAATAACTTTTCAGTTAATCAGATAGCTCTGTGAATCAAGTTACTTAATACACTTTACAGCGTATGGTATCTTGTTCGATTTTACTGACCCAAGTATTATGATATCTGTTCAAGAGAATGAATCTCAGATAGTTGATCTTTTGATTCAACTCCTTCACAGATAGCTTTGCTTGTTTAGGATCAGGACACTTAGAACTTCAGTGTTACTCAAGATCAAAAGCTTTGGTCGCAACAGAAAGCTTTGTGAGTAAGTAAGTTGCTTTGAGAGAGTAAGACGTTCAGCGTTTGTATGCAGTTCAAAGTGTGTCTAAGGTTCTGTGTGTTCTCTCAAGCAGTCTAAGTGTTGATATTTATAGATGAATTTGAGTGCCGTTTGAATAGTATCCGTTAGGCTCAAATTCAAACTATCGATATCTGTGTATAGTATCAGTTGTGTTTTGTCTTCTTCTCGGAAAAGTTGCTTTTATTCAGACATCTCTGTCCGTGCATTAAATGCATTGTACTATACTTTTGTCCTGTAGTGTCAACGGAACTATGTTTTGTATCAGAGACTAGTGTTATCTAATTCTTTGCACGTCCTTATCTTCATTCTTCAGATACCACTTGTGTTTATTGAAACAACTTTGTTTGCAATATATATTTCTTTTTCAGAAATGTGGTTAAAGCTCAAGGTATCTGAGAATAAATATATGTGGACACTTTCCATGTTTTCAGATATGTCTCTTATTTCTCAGATATTTCTTGTGACACAGTTTGTTTGAAACTATTCGTGTCTTTAAGATATCTGGATAAGATGTCTGAACAACAGATTCAGTAATCTTGTGCAGTTTTCTTCAAGTCTTCAATGTCGTTGAGCTTTCTGCTTGGATGTCTTCTTCTTGGTCTTCTCTTCATAAAATAAAAATTACATTTTGAGACCTAACATCCTATACAAGATTAGCTAGACTATCATACTTAGTGGGTTTCCTCTTTTACAATGTTCAAGTGAACCAAGAGTACTAATCACCTTTCTGAGACTAAGATAAGTCATCATGTTGCTGATCAAAACTAAACAGATATTCTTTACAAAATATCTAACAAAATTCCTAACAAATTTCCCAACAAATTTCCCAACAAATTTTACAAGAAATTTTCCAACAAATTTCCCCCTTTTTGATCACTCAACGATGACTATCTTTCCTATTACAAATCTGGATGAGGAAACAATCCACCACTTAATCATTTCTTATGATCTTTCAATTCATATAATTAAGTGCAGAAAGTAAACATCAACCAAATCACAAGGTGTGATCTTTGCTGACAAGTTATCTTTTATAGAATACTATCTGAGAGTAAGTTCTTCAGATAAGTTACAAATAAAGATTACAGATAACTTCAATACATGATACAGTTAAGCTCAGTCAGCAAAAATACAAAAACTACATAGTAAATTAGGACAACAGTAGTAACCAAGCTCCAAGTAAACATCCTAATAGACTAGTCTTCAAGTCTTTAGTCTTCAACAGTATTTCTATGGATCAGTCTGCAAATTTCCTATCTCCAAACCTTTTGATGTCATCAGAATAATCATAGAGAAGAGTTCTGACGAGCATCTCTGTATCTCTGGCAAATCCACAGACCTCTTTGTAGGTTTTGGTAGGATTTTTCTTGACAAAATGCTTGACCCATAGGTACTTTCCCCACTTCCAGGCATGCTCTATTCTGATATCTGAAAGCTTGAAGTATTCATAGATAATCTTCAGATATCTGATGTCACCCTTGTATTGATCTTCCGGATAGAACGACTCATGGGTTCCACAAAAAGTCTTGGTCTTGTGCTGTTCTGTGATATTCGTAATTTTGTGCACATCATCTGGCTTTCCATATGGACAATCATCAGAGAGGTCCTTCTTCATGGCTTCAGTTCTCTTGACAACTTCAAAATCCAACCATGCTTTGATGTGATTGGTGTTGATCAAGGTAGGTTTATCCTTTCTCCATGCCATGAGTTGTTTATGAATTGGTTCTGGAAATCTTGAATTTACCAGTAGATGCTTAAGTTCCAGAATCCAATAGCCATTCTTTTGATTGATGCACAGAGACGGAGGAATCATTGTCATACTTCACATACTCTATTTTGGCTTCTTCCGCCCGAGTGGAAGTTGACTTTGTCTTTGCTCGACTCTGTTCCTTCTCATCTTGAATTCTCTTTGGGGTTGTTGCTTGAAGAACCACCACCTGGATAGACTTGGTATTACCAGAGGGTGTTTTAGGCGCTAGTGGCTTTGCGACTATGGGCTCGATTAGCTTTCAATTTTCCTTTTTCTGTGAAGAGGAGCTTCATCTTCATCAGTTTCCTCATCATCATCAAGACTAGATCTTGTGAGAGTTTTACAGCCTTCTTCATTGCCCTGGGACTTGATTTGACCTTCTTCTTCTTCTTCAGAAGATTCATCAATCCCTCTAACTTGTCTTCTCCTTGGAGCCTTGGTACTCCTTGGAGGTTTCTGTGCCATGGCCCTTGTTACCATTTTGGTTCCTTCAGTAGGTTTCTGGGAAGTAGCTACTGTTTGCAAAGCAGCTTGGCTTGAGGAGGGTTCATTGATTCTGAGTGGTGGCTGGGAAGTTTTTCTTCTTCCTTTCTGAGCCGCACCAGCTCCAGATTTCTTCTTGTTTTCATCTCCTTCTTCCCATTCCCCCTGACTTTGAGGTCCAGATTTGTACTTTCTTTCCCCCTTAGTCATTGTTGGCTGACTCAGTCTCATAAAGGAATCTGAGAGAGAGTCAAAATGCCCTTGTAAATAGTTATAGGCAGTGACCAACTTCTGAAGTTCTGCTTTGAGCTCCTGATTTTGCTTGATAAGTCCATTGTCCTTATTAGTGAGCTCTGCTAATGGGCCTAGGATGGCATCTGCTTTTCCAGCAGTGTAACTTGCCTCTTGAAAAGCTTTTTCAGCTAAAGACGCATCATCGTCCCTTATCATTCCCAGGTCTTTCTGAGCAATGACTATGCTAGTGGTTCTCTGAGTGATGAGCTCAGTGAACTTCCTCATTTCAGAGGGGACGGAGGCAATTACTTCCTTGTTCTGTGAAGACATCTCCTTTTTAAGTTGTGCAGTACTTGACACCTGTTCATGTATTCATGGGAGTGGACGTTTGGCAGTTTGCTGAATATTGTAGGAGCAATCAGCTTCCTTTTTAAGTGAGAAACCGCTAAATTTTCATTGCGGTGTTCTGCCAAAGTCTTGTCTTCTTCATCATCTGAGTAATCAGCCCAGTGATCTTCATCCTCTTGGACATTTTCATCGATTGTATCGAGTCCAGCAACCATCTCAGAGATTGGTTTCTTTCCTTTCTGGGAGGAGGATGGTACTTCTTTCGAAGATGATGCAGCCTTAGCATCATGCTTGACTTCAGATACTTCTTGATCGAGTTCTTTGGTGATCTCTTGCTGACATCCCGTAGCTCTTTAACTTCGAGTAAGCAATCATTTCTTCTAAGTATAGATCTTGTAGTTGATCAATCTTATCTCGGATTTAGCTATTTGATCTTCCGTTTAAGATGGAGCATTGTTCTTCTTCCAACCGTTGTCCGAAAGCGAGATCTGGTTTGAGTGTTTAGTATTTTCTGATTTGTTTCTTCAGAAGGCTCAACTACTTGTTCAGTAGTAACTGCGTGTTGGTTAGAAGATGGATGAGTAGATTTCTGAGGTGATGAAGACGGAGATTTCTGTGAAGTCTTCTCAGTTTGCTTTTCAGCAGCTGAGGCATTGTTTCTCTGTGAAATTCCTCCGGTCCCTGGTGAAGGGGCATCATCATCATCCTTTTTGTCATTATCATCCTTTTGGTGATGGTCAGTGGGAGGTTCATCAAAGTAATTTTAATTCATTTCTTCCTCCTCATCATCTTCAGATACAAGATTGATCACTTCCGGGATAGTGATCTTCTGCCCATTAACTTCTTCTTGTTCAGAAGGTATAAACTGCAGAGTCTGGGGCAGGACTGGCTTGAATGCCATCTGTAATCTTGTCTGACCATCTGCCTGTTCAAAGGCATGTATCAAACTATGCGCCACTTCTCTGGAAAAGTCCTTATGTAGTAAAGTCGCAACTGTATATTGTTCTGTACAGAACAATTCTTGGACATATGTTTCCAAGTCAAGAGCTCGTGCTCGTCTGGTTGGTTGATCAGTGATTCTCAATATTTCAGAGAGATCAGAGCACCTTAACTTCTGCCATTTCTTGAAGCATTGAATATGCTTTGGCAGGGTGTGAGCTTTGAAGAAGTGAAATAGGTCCCTTGTCTCTTCAATGGGAACCTACTTTGCATCTGTTTGAGCCTGAAAGAAAGAGTTTTGAGTGAGTTTCAAAACTTTTGTAGATATCTGAGTATAAGTGTAGTTTAGTTTCTGAGTTACCTGAGTATGAACATCAGGCTCAGATACTTGTTCTACTGAGACAATTGGTGTCTCAGATATCTTGTTGTGAGGTTGAGACTTGGAAGTCTGGTCCTCATCAACCTTTCTTTCTTGAACCTGAGAGAAATACAATACTTAGGAAATAGTTTGAAAGAATCTATGCATAAATATGCTTTTAATGAATTCTGATTTGAGCTACTTACTTCCTCAACAGGAAGCTCAGATTCATTTTTCTCAGAAACTTGTGCAGTTTCTGGTGTTCTTTCGAGTGATGCTGCCTTGGGGGCTTCATCAATTTCCATTGATGCAGGGGAAGTCGCAACTTTATCCCCTTGCCTTTCTACTTCTAAAATAGCCTGTAAGTAGAAAGTATTGAATATTAGAAGAGATAAGGGATAACCCAAGATGAAGAATACTTGTCACTTGATTGTCATATACCTTCATGTTTGAAGGCTCAGTGATGTATTCTTCAGAAACCTTGTTGGTCTCTGGATTTGTCTCTGGCATTTCTGCCTTATCTTCTTCCATCTCAGTTGGAGCCTGTTAGAAACATTTAATCATGAATAAGCACATAAACATTTTTACTGAAAAATTAGTTCTCTTTAAGAATCATTTACCTGTGGCACAGGCTCAAACTTCTCAAGAGTTGAGGAACCTGCTCATTTGCAGGATTTTCTTCAGCATACTGTATTGCTGGTAATTCGAAATGGAGTTCATTTACCATTTCATCAACCACTTGTGGCTGTTGTGGTTGTTGTGTTTGTGGTTGTTGTGGTTGTCTGGAAGCAGAAGATTGATCAGTAGAATGTTCTTCCAGATTTTTAGATGTGGCGTTTCCATCAGCATCGGCCAGCACTAAAATACCACTCATCAGGGCTTTGTGAAGTTGTTCAAGAGAAGCATTCCCTGATGATGTGTTTGCACCAACAACCTTTGCTATAGTCTCAGCAACCTGTGGTGTAGGTTCTTCTTCAGATACCTTATCACCAGTTACTGTTTCAGTAACCTTAGCCCTCTTTGTTCTTTCTAGGACTTGAGAGATGACTAGTTCATCATCTTCATCGTCAGAGCTCTCATCAGCATTGGGAACTGATTGGTCCATTATTCCTGCGGTTTCTACAAATGGGGCTTGGTGCTTTTCACCACTCTTGGCAGCATTTATGAGTTCATCAGCAAGGCTTTCTACATTAGTCGCAACATTTCTGAAAGCACTTTCTCTTGCTGAGTCTATTAGTTCAGTAGTTGATAACTCTTTTGCAGCATTGATGAGTTCATCTGCCATTATCAGTTCATCGGCAATGCCTGCAGATATCTGAGAATTGACAACCTCTTTGGGTGTGTCATCTGATTTGCCAGCAGACTTCTTTCTTGAAGTTCTGGGCTTCTTGGTCGCTACCTTTTCTTCAGATATCTTTTTAGACTTTCGCTTCTTAGGACCTTTCTGAGACCCAGTAACCTTTTTCATCAGATTTGTATACTCATATTTATAGAGTAAGTTACTATTGGCTATTTCAGCCGTCTCTCTGAGCTCAATGCCAAGCTTTTCCAGCAAGTAGCATATCTTCAGACCATATCCTACAGTGGCCTTTGGCTCAGCTAGTCCTTTGACAATTTTAGGCTCGAAGCCTTGAATCTTCTTCACGAATTTCATGAAGGCGTACTTTCCCCAGTTAAAAGGGTTTTCCAGCCTTTTGTCTTGTTGATTCAGCAAGAACATCATGATCCATCGTTCTTGGCTTATCTGGTCAGCACCTCCTTGTAGAACATCAAAGCATCTGTGAAGAATGCAAGCCAGTACATCCCAGTGAACCAACAAATGTCTGGTTCGGATGTCAGCAAGCTTGAACTCAGTGGGTGTATCTGATTTTTCAAGATCACACACGTCACTGTAAAGTTCTTTAACACCTTCAAGGAGTTCCTCATCCTTGGTGTTTATTTCAAAATCATTTCCAAGATTTTGAACCTCAAACAACTTACAGAAGGTTGTTAAGTCCAGAAGGATTTCCTTTCATTGGACTGAGGTTTTGATAGACACTATTTCAGTGCCTTCAGATACACAGGAAATAATCCTGGAGTTGTTGTAAAATTCCAACACATCGAGTGATGAAATTCCACTTGGGCGAGCAGATAGAAAACCCTTGATTTGTGCCTTTTCAAGCATGTCAAGAATCAATTTTCTGTCAGTTTGGTTTTCTATTGCAGCAGTGAGGTAATCCTCAACCATGGCACCACCCCAAATGATTCTGTGACTTGAAGTCCAATGGTCAGGATTAAAAACTCCTACCAGTCGATTGTTTACAATAACCAACTCTGGTGCTTGCTTTTCAGCAGTACCTGTGGAGGATTGTGATTTCTGTGTTGAAGTGTTCTTGGAGGCCATCTCTTTATATAGTGTAGGGATTTGGAATTGGTGTTTGAAAGAGATTTGATTCAGTAATTCTTTGCAGAAAAACTTAATCTTGATTTGCAGAGATTGTAGAGGGTTTGCAGAGAATCAAGAGAAGGATTTGCTATTTTTGTGCAAGATGAAATTTCGGATTAGGCAAAAGTGATTTCATTTGCCAAAATCCTATATATATAGAAGTTGAATCTCAACAGACAAATACATAAAAATTGATTTTGTGTGTACGTATCTGTGATTTGCAAACAGGCGTGAGCAAAAGCTAGTTCGGCATTAAATGCTTAGTGGGCCATGTCTGAATTTCAACAGTCCACTATTTACTGTGAATTAATTTCCACCGTACAGATCAATCGCTTAATTTCATCGAGGGTCACCATTGCTTCTTCAGCAATGATCACAATCAACAAGTGTAATTTTGCCCATTTAATGAATTTTGGCGACTTGCTATCTGAATCACAATTCTGTATGACCAAGGACACTGTTCGCATCTGAATCTGTCTTATACTTAGGATTTTTCCAAGTTTTTCATCAAGATAGAAATAATGCGAGTTTCAAGAGAGTAGTTGACTGCAGATAGTTATACTATTCTCTTTTGTGTTCCCCGTTTATAGAGTGATTCAGATATCTGAGTTCCCGTCTCAGAGATCTTAAGCTATCTTTTTGCTCTTTAGCCTTTTTGACTTCTGGATACCCGTTCCAGATTTCTCTTTTCTCTTTTCTGGATACCTGCCGGATAACGAACTCTTTCAGTTCATTGGTAGTTCCATTAGTCCAAGACTATGTCTTAAGGCTAAGAATCTACTTTCTTGTAGTGGCTTAGTGAAGATATCTGCAAGTTGGTCTTCAGTGCCAATCTTGAGTATCTCTATATTGCCCTTTTCAACATGGTCTCTGATGAAGTGATGTCTAACATCAATGTGCTTTGTTCTGGCATGAAATTTAGGATTCTGTGTAATCGCAATAGCACTTGTGTTGTCACAGAAAATGGGAGTCTTCTTCTCATCGAGTCCATAGTCTTTAAGTTGTTGTATCCACAGAATTTGTGTTGCACAACAACCAGCAGCAATATATTCAGCCTCTGTGGTAGAAGTTGCAATTGAGTTTTGCTTCTTGCTAAACCATGAGATAAGTCTAGTACCCAGAAACTGGCAAGTTCCTGAGGTGCTTTTCCTATCTAGCAGTGATCCAGCATAATCAGCGTCTGAGTACCCAGCTAAACTCAATCCATTTTCTTTAGGATACCACAATCCTACATCTACTGTACCCTTTACATACCTTAATATTTTCATAGCAATGTTGTAGTGTGTTTGCATTGGATTTGTCTAAAATCTAGCACATACTCCAACGGCATATTGAATATCAGGTCTACTTGCAGTGAGGTAAAGTAGTGAACCTATCAATTTCCTATACTTATGTTCTTCAACACTCTTGTCTGATTCAGTATAGGTCATTTTGGTTCCAATGCTCATAGGTATCTTAGCATTCTTTTCAGAAGGCTTAAGATTGAATTTTGTGAGCATATCTTTTGCATACTTTGTTTGACTAATGAATATTCCATCATTGAGTTGCTTGACTTGCAATCCTAGGAAATAATTCATTTCTCCCATCATGCTCATCTCAAACTTGCTTTTCATGAGATTTGCAAAGTCATTACAAAGTTGCTTGTCCTTAGATCCAAATATGATGTCATCAACATATACTTGAACTAAGAGTAGTTTCCCATCATGATTTAAGGTAAATAAAGTTTTATCAACTTCACCTTTCTTGAAACCACTTTCCAGAAGGTATTTGGCCAAAGTGTCATACCATGCTCTTGGAGCCTGTTTCAGTCCATACAGAGCTTTCTGTAGTTTATAGACCATTCTACATTCTGAGGAAACTTCAAAGCCAGGTGGTTGCTCAACATAAACTTCTTCTGCAAGTTCACCATTTAAGAATGCACTTTTGACATCCATCTGATAAACTTTGAAATTTTTATGAGTCAAGAAGGCTAAAAGAGTCTTATTGCATCCAATCGGCAACTGCATATGACTCGTCAAAATCTAACCTTCATTCGAGTAAATCCTCGCAACCAATCTTGCTTTGTTTCTGGTTATTTCACCAGATTCATTCATCTTGTTTCTGAAAACCCATTTAGTTCCAATCACAGATATTCCATCTATAAATGGAACTAGTTTCCAGACTTTGTTTCTCTCAAATTGATCCAACTCTTCTTGCATTGCAGAGATCCAGTCTTGGTCTCCTAATGCTTCTTCTATATTTTTAGGTTCAATATTCGAGATGAAACATCCAAAGAGAGAGTTAGCATTTTCAGCTATTGCTCTCCTAGTCCTAACACCCTGATTAATTGGTCCAATTATATCCTTTGTAGGATGATCTTTGATCCATTTCATCATAGGTTTAGTGCTAGTAGGATCAATATCCAAGTGATCTGAATGTGAATCACTAAGATTTTGATTTGATACTTTTTCAGTATCTGAGATATCTGACATGTGGAAAATGTCATGGATATCTGACACTTTTTCAGTGTTAGAGATATCTGAAGCATGCATTTCAGCAATCTTATTTTCAGATACCTCTTCATGATGAAGGTTCTCAGTAACCTGTTCCATTTCTGGAAAACTCATAGGAAATTCCTCATCATGTCTGTGAGTCATCTTGTTGTTACTAGGCTTTTCAAGCTTTTCTACGTCAGAGTCATCCTCAATTTCCATAATGATGTTTTTCCTTTCTGAGGATTCTTCTTTAGAATCCCTCAGTAATAATTCTTTGAACCTTTCTGAGAGTTCATCAATAGGAGGTGTTTTCTTATTTCCTTCATAGAATACAACATGAACTGATTCTTCAATTTTCTTTGCTCTTTTGTTGTAAACTCTGTAGGCTTTGCTATTTGTGGAATAGCCAAGAAAAACACCTTCATCTGCCTTTGGTTGAAATGTTCTCAAATAATCTTTCCCATTGTTTAGAAAAAAACGTCTACAACCAAATACTCTCAGATGTTTGATATTAGGGGGTCTACCAACCAAGATTTCATAGGGGGTCTTGTCATGGTGTTTGTTTATCAAACATTTGTTCTGAGTGTAGCAGGCTGTGTTTACAGCTTCAACCCAATAAATTTCACTTATTTCAAAGGTCATTAGCATTGTCCTTGCGCTTCTTTAAGGTTCTGTTTTCTTTACGCAACACCATTTTGTTGAGGTGTTCTTACAGAGGAAAGTTGGTGTTGTATACCTTGCAGTACAAAACTCCTTTATGTCTTTGGTTGACAAACTCAAGACCATGGTCCTGCTCTCGATTGCAGATACCTTGTCATTTTTCATGACTTCAAGCTTTTTCAGCAAGTTTGGTATCTCCACCCTGGCATCAGATTTGTGTTTCAGAAAGACAACCCAAGTGAATCTTGAGAAGTCATCTACCACAACCAAACCATACTTCTTTCCTGCATAACTAGTTACAGATGATTCAAAAGATCCATGTGTAAAAGTTGCACTGGTCTAACACTAGCGTGTCAGATTTTGAACTTGAAAGAGATTTTAGATTGTTTCCCCATCTGACAGGCAGAACAGATACCATCCTTTCTAAAAGATGTTCTGGGAAGACCAACCACTAACTCTTTCTTGGCAAGTCTATTCAGAGTTTTGAAGTTCAAGTGACTCATTCTTTTGTGCCA
Organism: Plantago major; assembly: GCA_026545765.1. Lineage (NCBI taxonomy): Eukaryota > Viridiplantae > Streptophyta > Magnoliopsida > Lamiales > Plantaginaceae > Plantago > Plantago major. Next base: position 26,432,475 of record CM048841.1, on the reverse strand, counting down.
TAACCAAAGGTTTTCTTACAGGTGACCAGATTGACTCACCATGAGACATTCTTCATTGTGGCGAGATGCCCAATCGGCAACATAAAGACGCCTTCCGCCGACCAACTAAGACTGCGCTTGACTCATTGTCAATTAGTTTGCGATTTAGCTTTGAATTTTATAGTAAAACCATTGTCTGCATAACCGCTCATGCTAAATAGATTATATTTCAAATCCTTAACATGTAATACGTCGTTGATTGTTAAAGTTCCCAATTTGACGTTGCAAATCCCGAGAGGGATTTAATTCTCCAAAGAAATCTGATATCTGGTCCTGTGTTGCAAGCTTTGTAATCAACCAGATTTGCTTTGTCTCCTGTCATGTGCTTTCCGCATCCACTATCAAATAGCCATTGTGCTTTGGTCTAGGAGGCATTCTGCACACAACAGGAAACAGGAGATTAGGTTCTCATATCTTTGATGGAACCGTCAGAATTAAAAGTTCTTCCAGTAGGAATCCATTTTTGAATGAATTTCTTTGAAATATGCTTTTGTCTGACAGGAACGTAAGGAGGAATTCTTTTTGAATGAATGTTATCATTAGTAAGAATTATTTTCTTCCTTAGTGTGTTCCTAGGTGCTCCATATGATGCTTTCAGATACCTGTCAGGTTTCTGAGTTTGCTTTTCAGCAAACTTAGCCTTCCTTGCCAGATTTCTTCTAGCCCTGGCATTGATTTTCGGGGCTTGATTTAACTTCCACTTCTGATAATTGCTTTGAGCAATTCTAGCTTTCAGCCATCGTTCTTGCTCCTGCTTGTACTCATGAGCAAGTTGTTTTCCGATGCCTTTGTAGCCAATACCGTTTTGAGCACTTGAAGCTATCTGAGATCTTTTCTCAGCAGCTTTGCTAGTCTCTGGTTGATCCAATTTCTTTCCAGAAAAAGTGACATGGGAGAATTTGCCAGCTCCTGCAATTCTACCTTTTTGAGAGACATAGCACTGTGGGTGTTTACACTTTTCAGTGTTGTGTTTCTTTTCAAAGACGTACCCAGTAGTTTTGTTTTTGACTTGTTTTTCCCACAAAGGTTTATCGCAACTGCCTTTCCTTTGTCAACAATCTTTGTCTTTTCACCGATACTATAGATTGCATGGGAACCGTCTTGCTGAGTACTTACAAATGTTCTTTTCTCCTTACTCTTATTCAGAGTGGTAGAACAATCTGTCTGTGTATTCAGCCCAAGTCCTTTCTTTTCTGAAGGATCTCTTAAGTAAGATTGTACTTCAGTAAGAGTGTCACTAGCTTTGGCAAAAGATTGAAAAGATAGTTCTTTCTTCTTGAGTTCCTTGTTTTCAGAAAGAAGATTTTCATAATTCTTTCGTAACTCAGCCATTGCTTTTTCATGTGACTTTTCAGTCTCAGATATCTGAGCTTTGAGAAATGCATTTTCAGCATCCTTTTTCTCAGATATCTTAACCAGTTTAGAGTTTTCCTTTGCAAGAAAATTCTTTTCCTCTTCGAGATTTTCGGCTCTAGCTCGGATCATTAGAAATTCTCTCTCATAGATGTCAAGTTCTTTCCTGAGATTTTCTAAATTTTTATTTCCACTTCATCACTTTCATAAGTGTAGCAAGAAGTATGTGTTACCTCATCAGCCATAAGACAGTTTTCTATGTTGGAGATGTCCGTCCACAATTTCAAAGAACTCCACACATTTCATTCTTCTTGAGGCCGAAGTCGATTATATCATGAGTAATTCCACATAATTCTCGTGATGGTAAGGTTGAATCATCTGAATTGTCATCTTCAGAATCTGTCTCAACGTCTAGAGCATCCAGTTGAATTTGGATTTTCTTTCTTTCTTCAGTTAACAAAGCTTTACGCTTCTTCCAAGATTCTTCTATCTTTCTTGTCGCTTGTCCTTAGTTTGTTGAGGCGTGACAATCCTTCTTGAAGTGGCTGTGTTTCGACAATAGAAACAGATATCGCTTCCAATTTTCGCTTCCTCAAGACATGATGCTTTCTCGAATCGGCTTGTTCAATGAGCTTTATATTTTGATCGGTGATAGTTTGAGCCTAGATGCTTTTTCACTTCTCTTCGCTTTTCTTCTCTCAATTTCTCGACTGACAAATTTGCTCATTTGCTTTGCAGCAAGAGCATCCTCAGTCTCCTCCTTGCTTTTCTTCTTTTCAGAAGTTCCTTGAGTAACTAGAGCAACATTCTGCAACTTTTCAGTTGTTTGTTCTCTCTGAGTTGTCTCATAGTCAACAGTAGCAAGATGAGAGAAAAGTTCCACTGGAGTGATATTTGGCATACCTTGGTTAAAATAAAAGAATTTAGTATGCTCCTAGTTGTGGTTAAGACTTCTGACAATAGTCTTCATCTTCTCAGACTGAGAGTATCTATTGCTTTCCCCAAGTGCTGCCATATCACTCATGAGAGTGGTAAACCTGAAATCAAGTTCTTCCAGAGTTTCAGTGGGACCTTGTTTGAAATTTTGAAATTTCAACTCTACAACTTCGAACTTGTTTTCCTTGGTTTTCTCAGTTCCGGCACAGATTTCTTCAATCAGTTGCCAGGCAACTTTCGCCGTTTTAGCACCCCTACGCTTAATCAGATGTGCTCTGATGTCGATCTGATGATGATGTTACGAGCTTGACCATCCAGACGATTCCTCTTGGCATCTTCCGATGTCCAGAGTTCTCTGGGCTTTGGTTCGTAAATAACTTGACCATTAGATCTTCCACTAGTTGACGCATCTGTTTGTGAAGATCCTTCGCTTTGATCTCTATCTCTTCCACTCGAAACCTCCATGACTTGCTTAAGTTGTTGAATGACTATTGGGCCATTCTTTATTACTTCGATCATCTCGTCACTTATGGCTTCAAGATGGAGCATCATGTTATTTTTCCATTTCTCGTAGTTCTCTGGTTTGAGAACGGGTGCATCACTCAGAGACATACCTGCACACTTAACACGCAAATTAAATAGTCCTCAAAAGTGGACAAAGTTCCTTCACCTATCTGGGGATCTAGGTTCAAAGTGTATATTTGGTGAACCTCGCCTCGATACCACTTGTTGGTCCAAATAACGGCAAAGTAAAAGACTAGGAGGGGGGGTGAATAGTCTTTTAAAACTTTTGTCGATAACAACTATTTCTCAGATATCTGAATAGATATCTGATACTTAGAATCAGAGTGCGGAAGACTTAATAAAGATAAGTGCAGAAACAGTTAATATGTGTGTGTGTTCTTGAAATGTAAATTGAAAGGTAAATAACACAGAAGTATAGTGGTATCCGGAGGTGGCGTAATCCTCCAACTAATCCACTTGATGCATCAGAGACCTAGAATTCACTAGAACAGATAATTGAGTTCTCCTTACAATAATCATATTCTAAGATTCTTAAACAATTGGTTCAACCAAATGTTCCCTGAGTTGTTCCCGGCTTTCACCAAGTACTTCCTATACTCGAAACCTTTGAGTTATTCCCTAGCTTCCCAAGCTAAGTACTTCCTATACTCAATAACCTTGAGTTATTTCTTAGTTTCCCAAATCAAGTACTTCCTATACTCCTAACCTTGGAGTTATTCCCCGATTTTTCAAACTAAGTACTTCGTACTCCACGCCAGATTATGGTGTTGGTTTTGGTTTGAGTTGTCGATGAGCTTCTTAATAACTTTTCGCTTAATCGATAGCTCGTGAATCAAGTTACTTAATACACTTTACTGTCAGATGGTATCTTGTTCGATTTCTTTGACCTAAGTCTTATGATATCTGCTCAAGAGAATGAATCTCGGATAGTTGATCTTTTGATTCAACTCCTTCACAGATAGCTTTGCTTGTTTAGGATCGTGACACTTAGAACTTCAAGTGTTACTCAAGATCAAAAGCTTTGGTCGCAATTGAAAGCTTTGTGAGTAAGTAAGTTTTGAGAGAGTAAGACGTTCAGCGTTTGTATGCAGTTCAAGGTGTGTCTAAGGTTCTGTGTGTTCTCTCAAGCAGTCTAAGTGTTGATATTTATAGATGAATTTGAGTGCCGTTTGAATAGTATCCGTTAGGCTCAAATTCAAACTATCGATATCTCGTATAGTATCTTAGAAAGTTTTGTCTTCTTCTCGGAAATTGCCGTTGCTTTTATTCGACATCTCTCGTCCGTGCATTAAATGCATTGTACTATACTTTTGTCTGTAGTGTCAACGGAACTATGCTTTGTATCGTAGACTAGTTATCTGATTCTTTGCACGTCCTTATCTTCATTCTTCAGATACCACTTGTGTTTATTGAAACAACTTTGTTTGCAATATATATTTCTTTTTCAGAAATGTGGTTAAAGCTCAAGGTATCTGAGAATAGATATATGTGGACACTTTCCATGTTTTCAGATATGTCTCTTATTTCTCAGATATTTCTTGTGACACAGTTTGTTTGAAACTATTCGTGTCTTTAAGATATCTGGATAAGATGTCTGAACAATGATTCGATAATCTTGTGCAGTTTTCTTCAAGTCTTCAATGTCGTTGAGCTTTCTGCTTGGATGTCTTCTTCTTGGTCTTCTCTTCATAAAATAAAAATTACATTTTGAGACCTAACATCCTATACAAGATTAGCTAGACTATCATACTTAGTGGGTTTCCTCTTTTACAATGTTCAAGTGAACCAAGAGTACTAATCACCTTTCTGAGACTAAGATAAGTCATCATGTTGCTGATCAAAACTAAACAGATATTCTTTACAAAATATCTAACAAAATTCCAAACAAATTTCTCAAGAAATTTCCCAACAAATTTCCCAACAAATTTCACAAAAAATTTCCCAACAATAGCACACACTCCAACTGCATATTGAATATCAGGTCTACTTGCAGTGAGGTACAGTAGAGACCCAATCAATTTCCTATACTTGTGTTCTTCAACACTCTTGTCAGATTCAGTATAGGTCATTTTGGTTCCAATGCTCATAGGTATCTTAGCATTCTTTTCAGAAGGCTTTAGATTAAACTTGTTGAGCATGTCCTTTGCATACTTTGTTTGCCTAATGAATATTCCATCATTGAGTTGCTTGACTTGCAGCCCTAGGAAGTAATTCAATTCTCCCATCATGCTCATCTCAAATTTACATTTCATGAGTTCAGCAAAGTCTTCACAAAGTTGCTTGTCTTTAGATCCAAATATAATGTCATCAACATATACTTGAACCAAAAGTAGTTTCCCATCATGGTTCAGTGTGAAGAGTGTTTTATCAACATCTCCTTTCTTGAAACCACTTTCTAGTAGGTATCTGGCCAATGTATCATACCATGCTCTTGGAGCTTGTTTCAGTCCATACAGAACTTTCTGAAGCTTATAGACCATCCTACTTTCTGAGGAAACTTCAAAGCCTGGTGGTTGCTCAACATAGACTTCCTCAGCAAGTTCACCATTTAGGAATGCACTCTTGACATCCATTTGATAAACTGTAAAATCATTATGAGCTGCAAAAGCTAGAAAGAGTCTTATTGCATCCAATCTTGCAACTGGTGCATAAGATTCATCAAAATCTAGTCCTTCAGTTTGGGTGAATCCCTTGGCAAGCAGACTAGCTTTGTTTCTGGTTATTTCACCAAAATCATTCATTTTGTTTCTGAAAACCCACTTTGTTCCAATTACAGATATTCCGTCAACAAATGGAACCAGTTTCCAGACTTTGTTTCTCTCAAATTGATCCAACTCTTCTTGCATTGCAGAGATCCAATCTTGATCCTTTAATGCTTCTTCTATAGTTTTAGGTTCAATATTTGAGATGAAACATCCATAGGGGCAATTTGCATTTTCAGCGATTGCTCTTCTAGTTCTAACTCCTTGGTCTAACGGACCGATCACATCCTTTGCAGGATGATTTCTTTATCCATTTCATAATGGGTTTTGAACTAGTAGGATCAATATCATTTTGATCTGAATGTGAATCACTATGATCTTGATGGGATACTTGTGCAGTATCTGAGATATCTGACACATGGGAAATGCCATGGATATCTGACACTTTTTCAGTGTTAGGGATATCTGGAATTTGATTTTCAGCAATCTCATTCTCAGAAACCTCTACATGATGAAAGTTCTCAGTAACCTGTTCCATTTTTGGAATTCTCATAGGAAATTCTTCATCATGTCTTAGAGTCATCTGGTTGAAACTAAGCAACGGTTGCTTTTCATCGTCAGATTCATCCCCTAAGTGAATGATAGATTTGTTTCCTTTTAAGGATTCTTCTTCAGAATCTTTAATCATCAGTTGTTTGAACCTATCTGAGAGATCATCATTTAAGGGTATTTTCTTATTTCTTTCGTAGAAAACTACATGAACAGATTCTTCAATCTTTTGCGTTCTTTTGTTGTAGATTCTATAGGCTTTGCTATTCAGAGAATAACCAAGAAATACTCCTTCATCTTCCTTTGGTTGAAATGTTCTCAAGTACTCTTTTCCATTGTTAAGAACAAAACATCTGCAACCAAACACCCGTAGATGCTTGATACTAGGGGTTCTACCAATCAAGAGCTCATAAGGAGTTTTGTCATGGTGCTTGTTAATCAGACATCTATTTTGAGTGTAGCAGGCTGTGTTTACAGCTTCAACCCAATAGATTTCACTTATTTCAGTGTCAGCAAGCATTGTTCTTGCCGCTTCTTTTAGGGTCCTATTCTTCCTTTCAGCAACACCATTTTGTTGTGGTGTTCTTACGGAAGATAGTTGATGTTGTAGAAAAGTAAAGATAAAGACTAAATAGGAAAAAAGATAGAATTCCGCAGGTACAAAACTCTTTTATGTACTGATTCACAAACTCAGTACCATGGTCTGTTCTAATTACAGATACCTTGTCATTTTTCAAGACTTCAAGCTTATTCAGCAAGTTAGGTATTTCAACCCTTGCATCAGATTTTTGTTTGAGAAATACAACCCAAGTGAATCTTGAGTAATCATCAACAACAACCAGACCATACTTCTTTCCTGCATAGCTAGTTACAGAGGATTCAAAAAGATCCATATGTAACATTTGCAGTGGCCTTTCACTAGAGTGTCTAGTTTTAGACTTGAAAGATGTTTTGGATTGTTTTCCCGTTTGGCAAGCTGAGCATATACCATCCTTTCTATATGCCTTGGGTAAACCAACCACCAATTCTTTCTTGGCTAGCTTGTTCAGAGCTTTGAAATTCAAGTGACTCATTCTTTTATGCCATAGCCAATTTTCTTCAGTGTGGCCAGATTGACTCACCATGAGACATTCTTCAGTTGTGGCGGATGGCCAATCAACAACATAAAGATTTCCTTTTCGCCTAGCAACCAAGACTGTCTGCTTTGACCCATTGTCAATCGCTTTGCATAGTTTTGACTTGATCTTGACAGTGTACCCTTTGTCTACTAATTGACTCATGCTTAGGAGATTATATTTCAATCCCTTTACATGTAGTACTTCAGAGATTGTAAGGGTCCAAACTTCAGATTGCCAAATCATATGGTTGGATTTTCATCTCCTCCAGCAAATCTGATAATTGGTCCATCATTGCATTTTCTGTAGTTAATCAGATTTGATTTGTCTCCTGTCATGTGCTTCCCACATCCACTATCAAAATGCCACTTTGGATTAGTCTTTAGAGTGTTCTGCACAAAACAGGAAACAGGAGATTAGGTTCTCGTACCAACAATGGAACCATCTGGACTAAAGAATCTTCCAGTAGGAATCCATTTTTGAATGAATTTCTTAGGAACATTCTTTTGTCTAATAGGAACATAAGGAGGAATTCTAGTTAAATGATTAGTATCATTGTTATTAAGAACTATTTTCTTCCTTGGTGTGTTCCTTGGTGCTCCATTTGGTGCTTTCAGATGCCTGTCAGGTTTCTGATTCTGCTTCTCAGCAAACTTAGCTTCCTAACCAGATTTCTTCTAGCCCTGGCATTCAGATTTTCAGTGGCTTGACTCATCTTCCACTTCTTATAATTGATGTGAGCAATTCTAGCCTTTAACCATTGTTCTTGATCTTGTTTATACTCACGAGCAAGTTGTTTCCCGATGGCTTTATAGCCAATACCATTTCGAGCGCCTGGTGCTATCTGAGTTCTCATCTCAGCAGCTTTTCTAGTCTCTGGAACGTCTAGTTTCTTTTCAAAAAATGTGACATAGGAGAATTCGCCAGCTCCTGCAATTCTTCCTTTCTGAGAGACATAGCACTGTGGGTGATTACACTTCTCAGCGTAATGTTTCTTTTCAGAAACATTCCCAACAATTTTCCTTGGGACTTGTTTTTCCCACAAAGGTTTGGTCGCAACTGCCTTTCCTTTGTCAACAACCTTAGTTTTCTGACCAATGCTATAGGTTGTTTGGGAACCACCTTGCTGAGTACTGACAAATGTTCTTCTTTCATCACTCTTATTCAGAGTGGTAGAACTATATGTTTGTGTGTCCAGCCCAAGTCCTCTCTTTTCTGAAGGATCTCTTAAATAAGATTGTACTTCAGTAAGAGTGTCACTAGCTTTGGCATAAGATTGAAAAGATAGTTCTTTCTTTTTGAGTTCTTCATTCTCAGAAAGAAGATCTTCACATTTCTTTTGGAGTTTGGCCAATGCTTCTTTATGTGACTTTTCTGTCTCAGATATCTGAGCATTGAGAAATGCATTTTCAGCATCCTTTTTCTCAGATATCTTGAGTAATTGTGAATTTTCCTTTACAAGAGAATTCTTTTCTTCTTCAAGGATTTCGGCTCTAGCTCGGACCATCAGAAATTCTCTTTCGCAGAGATCAAGTTCTCTTCTGAGATGTTCTAGATTTTTGATTCCTTCCTCATCACTTTCGTAAGTATAACAAGAAGCATGTGTTACCTCATCAGCCATTAGACAAGGTTCAATGTTGGAGATATCTGGAAAGATTTCTTCAGCCACTCCACACACTTCTTTCTTCTTTTGACCAAAGTCAATCACTTCATGAGAAACACCGCACATTTCTGGAGAAGGCAGTGTGGAATCGTCTGAGTCTTCATCCTCAGAATCAGACTCAATGTCTAGAGCATCCAGTTGGAGTTGAATCTTTTTCCTTTCTTCAGTGAGCATAGCTCTCTGACTTCTCTTGAAGTTTCTTCTATCTTTCTTGTCACCTGTCTTTAGTTTGTTGAAGGCAGGGCAATCCTTCTTGAAATGACCAGGTTTCTGACAATAGAAATAGATATCGTTTCCGATTTCTGCTTCCTCAGTACTAGATGTTTTCTGAGCCGGCTTGTTCAACGAGCTTGACAGTTGCATATTTTTCTACTGGTGATACTTTGAGCCTAGATGCTTTTTCAGCTTTTCTTTGGCTTTTCTTCTCTCAATCTCTCGACTGACATATTTTCTCATTTACTTTATAGCAAGAGAATCCTCAGTCACCTCCTTGCCTTCCTTCTTTTCAGAAGTTCCTTAGGCAACTAGAGCAACATTCTGCAACTTTTCAGTTGTTTGTTCTCTTTGAGTTGTCTCATAGTCAACAGTGGCAAGGTGAGAGAAAAGTTCCACTGGAGTGATATCTGGCATTCCTTGGTTAAAGTAGAAAAACTTTATGTGCTCCCAGTTATGATTTAGACTTCTCACAATAGTCTTAATCTTTTCTGGTTGGGCATATCTATTACTTTCACCAAGTGCAGCCATGTCACTCATAAGTGTTGTAAATCGAAAATCTAGTTCTTCAAGAGTCTCTGTGGGACCTTGTTTAAAGTTTTGGAATTTGAGCTTCGAAACTTCGAACTTATTTTCCTTCGTTTTCTCAGTGCCGGCACAGATTTCTTCAATCAGTTGCCAGGCCACTTTCTGCTTTTCCACCCACGTTTACAATCATATGCTCAGAGTAGAACGTATGATGATATTGCGAGCCTGAACATCCAGTCGATTTCTCTTGGCATCTTCCGATGTCCAGCTCTCTGAGCTTTGGCTCAGAATAACTTGACCGTAGGTCTCCACCGTTGACGCATCTGTTTGTGAAGACCCATCACTTTGTTCTCTGTCTCTACCATGAGAAACCTCCATGACCTGCTTGAGTTGTTGAATGACTATGGGGTCATTTTTTATCACGTCGATCATTTCGTCATTGATGGCTTCTAGGTGGAGCATCATGTTGTTCTTCCATTTCTCATAATTCTCTGGCTTGAGAATTGGGGCGTCACTTAAAGACATCCTGCAGTAAACACACTAAACAAACAAATCAAGTGTAGGTGAAAAGCAGTTAGTGGGCAGTTATCTGGGATCTAGGTTCAATGCAGAAGGCTTGGGAACCTCCTGCTCTAATACGACTTGTTGGTCCAGATAACGGCAAAGTAAAAGACTAGAGGGGGGGGGGTGAATAGTCTTTTAAAACTTTTGACGATAAAGACAATTTCTCAGATATCTGTGAAGATATCTGATACTTATTTTCAGAGAGCGGAAGACTTTTTGTGATAAGTGCACGTGCTCAGCAAGATATGTGTAAATACTTAGCAAGGTAAATAAAGCAAGTAATAAATTGCAGAAAGTAAATAACACAAGTCTTTATAGTGGTATCTGAAGGTGGCGTAATCCTTTAACTAATCCACTTCGGCCTTTCTCAGACCTAGAATCCACTAAGACAGATAATTGAGGTAACCTTACAAGTATCTTCACTCGATTCCTAAATATACTAAGTTCCCAACCAAGTGTTCCCCCTGAGATATTTCCTGGCTTTCTCAGCCAAGTACTTCCTGTACTCAGAAACCTTTTAAGCTATTCCTTAGTTTCCCAAACTAAGTACTTCCTATGCTCAGTAACCTTGGAGTTATTCCTTAGTTTCCCAAACTAAGTATTCCTGTACTCCACCCCGATTAAGGTGTTTGTTAAGGTAGTTTGTCAGGTGAGATTCTTTAATAACTTGTTCATTTATGCAGATAGCTCTTTGAATCAAGTATACTTAATACACTTTTCAATGTATGGTATCTTGTTCTTTACTGACCCAAGTCTATGATAAGTGTTCAAGAGAATGAATCTCAGATATGAAATTTTAATTCAACTCCTTCACAAATAACAATGCTTGTTAAGGATCAGGACACTTAGAACTTTTGTGCTACTTAGAATCAAGAGCTTTGGTCGCAACAGAAAGCTTGAAGGTAAGTAGTATGCTTGAGAGAGCTTGTGTGAGTATTCAGTGTTCTTGGTGTTAGTTCTGTGTGTGTGTTCTCAAGCATTCTAAGTGTTGATATTTATAGATGAATTTGAGTGCCGTTTGAATAGTACCCGTTAGGCTTAAATCAAATTCAAACTATTGATATCTGAGTATAGTACTGTTGCACATTTGTCTTCTTCTTCAGAGACTACCATTTTTGTTCAGACATTTCTATCCGCGCATTTAATGCACTGTACTATACTGTGTCCTATAGTGCCAACGGAACTATGCATGCTTTCTAAAGTCTTGCACGTCCTTTTCCAGAGACTATCACAACTCCAGATACCACTTGTTAAAAATATATTGTTTCCCGGAAACATAATCTTTATCCAAGCTATCTGAGTGTAGATATCTGTGGGCACTTTTCCTCGTTCAGAAACCTTGTATTCTCAGATATCTTTTGCAACACTTGTTTATTGAAACACTTGTTTCTTCAAGATATCTGGACATAGGTATCTGATAATCTTTGTCTTCAACAATCTTGTGCAGTCTTCAAAACTTCATTTTAAAGTTGAGCTTCTCCTGCTGGATGCCTTCTTCTTGGTCTTCTTCAAGAAAATAAAAATTACATTCAGAGACCTAACATCCTATACAAGATTTACTAGACTATCATACTTAGTGATTTTCCTCTTTTACAGGGTTCAAGTGAACCAAGAGTACTAACCACCTTTCTGAGCTAAAATAAGTCATTAGGTTGCTAATCAAAATCTAAACAGATATTCCTAACACTACTGTTGATATCAATGTTGATACAACAGTTGATATAACAGTGATTGTCGGACAGCTAAAACAGTCAGAAACGCACAACGGAATAAAACACTTCAACACACAAAATAATTTCACCTATTCTATTGCTACTGATCTAGACAGACCTAGATGACCGAGATCACACACTTGATCCAACAATAGCAGCAAAGACTAGCAAACTATCGAGTATCAAGACTAGAAGAAATATCAATAATATGCTAAGGATGCTTTGTGTTCACTCTAGTCTCATTTCTTTGAATCCATCCTTGATCTTGTATATATAGCAAAGGTCTTCGATCAAGAGCAGATCTTCAAGATTTTCTTTCCAAGCTTATCCAAATCTTCAAGAGTTCAGTTTGAAATATTGTCTCTAAAGAATCTAATCTTTGATCTTTTTCTTAAATACTCCAAGCTAAGTAGGACTCCTTTTTATCTTCCAAATCTCGGACCTGTTGACACAAGAAACTGCAACTGTCGAACTAGGTTAAAGTTTAGTCAAGAAGGTGATATTACAAGAATACCTTGCAACAAACCGAGAAAGCTATTAAGTTAACTGTTGATGTAACAATGTACAAAACAGTGAACTTTCAATCTCCCCCTTATTGCCTTTCTTCACAACACCTAATCAAAAAAAGAATTGAACACCTCCCCCTCAACATCAAATTCTCCCCCTTGACGAGTCAGGAAAAAGAAAACCACAATAAAGACATATCATTAGCATAAGTCAAACAAATTCCCCCCCTTGTTGTGACGAAAGGAGAGACAATATGATTCTTTGGTTTGCAGTGTTGCTGTAACAGTTGTTTGTATTATCAACTCCCCTTAACTACAGAAGTCAGGAGTCAAAAGTTTTAGAGAGAAGTTAAGAGTGAGAGTGGTGAGGGGATGTCACAGGGATTTACACACTTCAATCCAAAGGCTATAAAGAAAACTTTGAGGCACAACCAAAAATCAATGACACGCATTCAGAAAAGATTTTTGGGAACAAAGATTTTCAAAACTAGATTGGAGACAATCAGTTCAAAACAACCACTAAGCACTAAATTCCCCCACCCCCCCCCCCCCCTCAAAAAAAAGTACAACTCTTTCACTCAAAAATTAGTAAAGGAAAAAAGACCGACTCTCAAATACAACAAAGAGAACTCAAACTGGAACCAACTTCTAGTGGGATGTTGTCTTAACAGAGTAGATAACACTTACATCAAGCCCCTTATTTTAAACTCATAGAGCCAAGAAAAGGTTGCAAAGAAAACATGAAAGATCCACACCACATGAAAAGATGATAAATAGCTCATAAGACCCAGTCAGAGCACTTAGCGATTACTCAAGGATCAAAAGTCGAGCAGACACACGAGGTACATATGGTGTTATCAAGTCAAAAAAGGGGACTGGAGTTTAAACTCAACAGAGACTCTTAAACAACTCTCCAAGAAACTTTTAATGTGCAAAGCAAAATTTATTTATTTATTTGAAAAGGCCGTCTACTGAATGAAGGCATCCGGAACCCTAATCACCCTAGTAGCAACACAATTTCCTTTAGGCAACACAAGTAAGCACATAGGACTGAATGCAGGCAGGTTGAACCCCATACATCCCAGTATCCCAATGCGTACTCATTTGTTGTGCCACTTTTATAGAAATAGCCTCAAGCAAGTAATCACAACGTATGAAGGCAGCCTGAACCCCAAGCATCCCAGTGCAAAAACATGCTATATCTAGCTATTCCATTTGTAAGCAAACACTTTTATTTAATTAAGGAAAGGTTTTATTATCTCTTTAAAGCTTCAACGCGGACTTCCCAAGGTGACTAGAACCCACAAAAACACAGGTGGTATAGTTAAACTAGTCAAACCTTTCATAAAGTGAGTGAATAACTGTTAGGAATATCTGTTTAGATTTTGATCAGCAACCTAATGACTTATCTTAGCTCAGAAAGGTGATTAGTACTCTTAGTTCACTTGAACACTATAAAAGAGGAAATTTACTAAGTATGATAGTCTAGCAAATCTTGTATAGGATGTTAGGTCTCGAAATGTAATTTTTATTTTCTGAAGAAGACCAAGAAGAAGGCATCCAGCAGGAAAAGTTCAACGGATTTGAAGATTTGAAGACTGCACAAGATTGTTGAAGACAAGGTTTTTCAGATACCTATGTCCAGATATCTTGGAGAAACAAGTGTTTAGAAACACACAAGTTGCAAAAGATATTTGAGCATAAAAGGTTTCTGAGACAAGGAAAGTGCCCACAGATATCTACACTCAGATACCTTGGACATAAAATATGCTTCTGAAAAAGAAACATATTATAACAAGTTGTTTAAACAAATGGTATCTGGAGCTATGATGATCTCTGGAAAAGAACATGCAAAGTTTCAGAAAACTCAGATTGTATAAAGATCTCTGATACCATGCATAGTTCCGTTGGCACTACAGGACAAAATATAGTACAGTGCATTAAATGCGCAGACAGAAATGTCTGAACAAAAACGGTAGCTTCTGAAGAAGAAGACAACTCACATAAAGATTATATCCAGATATCAATAGTTTGAATTTGATTTAAGCCTAACGGATACTATTCAAACAGCACTCAAATTCATCTATAAATATCAACACTTAGACTGCTTGAGAACACACCTTAGAACAGACTGAACTTCAAGAACATTGAATACTCACACAAGCGCTCTCAAGAAAACTACTTACCTTCAAGCTTTCTGTTGCGACCAAAGCTCTTGATTATAAGTAGCACAAAAGTTCTAAGTGTCCTGATCCTTAACGAGCATTGTTATCTGTGAAAGAGTTGAACTAAGATTTCATATCTAAGTTTCATTCTCTTGAACACTTACCATAGACTTGGGTCAGTAGAGAACAAGATACCATACATTGCAAAGTGTATTAAGTATACTTGATTCACAGAGCAATCTGAATAACTGAACAAGTTATTAAAGAAGCTCACCTGACAAACAAACCTAAAACCAACACCATATACGGCGTGGAGTACAGGAAGTACTTAGTTTGGGAAACTAAGAAATAACTCCAAGGTTGCTGAGCACAGGAAGTACTTAGCTTGGGAAGCTAAGGAACAACTCAAAAGGTTTCTGAGTACAGGAAGTACTTGGCTGTGAAAGCCGGGGAATAACTCAGGGGGAACACTTGGTTGGGAACCTAGTGCTTTTAGGAATCAAGAAAAGTATCTGTAAGGTTACCTCATTTATCTTAGTGGATTCTAGGTCTGAGAAAGATCGAAGTGGATTAGTTGAAGGATTACGCCACCTTCAGATACCACTATAAAAAGACTTGTGTTATTTACTTTTTGCAGTTTATTACTTGTTTTACTTATATTGCAAATTACTTACACTTATCTTGCTGAACACGTGCACTTATCTCAGAAGTCTTCCGCTCTCTGAAATTAAGTATCAGATATCTTAACAGATATCTGAGAAACTGTGCTTATTGACAAAAGTTTTAAAAAGACTATTCACCCCCACCCCCCTTCTAGTCTTTTACTTTGCCGTTATCTGGACCAACAAGTGGTATCAGAGCGGGAGGTTCCCAAGCCTTTTGCACTGAACCTAGATCCCAGATAAGTGCTCACTAACTGCTTTTCACCTACACTTGATTCGTTTGTTTAGTGTGTTTGCTGCAGGATGTCTTTAAGTGACGCCCCAATTCTCAAGCCAGAGAATTATGAGAAATGGAAGAACAACATGATGCTCCACCTAGAAGCCATCAGTGACGAAATGATTGAAGTAATAAAGAATGGCCCAATAGTCATTCAACAACTCAAGCAAGTCATCGAGGTTTCTAATGGTAGAGACAGAGAACAAAGTGATGGGTCTTCACAGACAGATGCATCAACCAGTGGGAGACCTGCTAGTCAAGTTATTTACGAACCAAATCCCAGAGAACTCTGGACATCGGAAGATGCCAAGAGAAATGGATTGGATGGACAGGCTCGTAATATCATCATACGTTCTACTCCAGAGCACATACGATTAAACGTGGGGTGCAAAAACAAATAAAGTGGCAACTGATTGAAGAAATCTGTGCTAGAACTGAAAAAACAAAGGAAAATAAGTTCGAAGTTTTGAAGCTAAAATTCCAAAACTTTAAACAAGGTCCTACAAAGACTCTTGAAGAACTAGATTTCCGGTTTACAACACTTATGATTGACATGGCTGCACTTGGTGAAAGTAATAGATATACCCAGTCAGAAAAGAATAAAACCATTGTGAGAAGTCTAAATCATAACTGGGAACACACAAAGTTTTTCTACTTTAACGAAGGAATGCCAGATATCACTCCTGTGGAACTTTTCTCTCTCACCTTGCCTATGACTATGAGAGACGACTCAAAGGAACAAACAACCGAGAAGTTGCAGAGTGTTGCTCTAGTTGCTCAAGGAACTTCAAAGAAGAAAGGCAAGGATGTGGATCGGATGCTCTTGCTGTAAAGCAAATGGGAAAATATGTCAGTCGAGAAATTGAGAGAAGAAAAGCCAAAGAGAAGCTGAAAAAGCATCTAGGCTCAAACTATCACTAGTACAAAAATATGCAAAGCTCGGTGAACAAGCCGGCTCAGAAAGCATCAAGTACTGAGGAAGCAGAAATCGGAAATGATATATATTTCTATTGTCAGAAACCTGGTCATTTCAAGAAGGATTGTCCTGCCTTCAACAAACTGAAGACAGGTGACAAGAAAGATAGAAGAATCTTCAAAAGAAGTCAAAGAGCTATGCTCACTGAAGAAAGGAAAAAGATTCAACTCCAACTGGATGCTCTAGATATTGAGTCCGATTCTGAGGATGAGGATTCAGATGATTCCACACTGCCTTCCCCAGAAATATGCGGTGTTTCTCATGAAGTAATTGACTTTGGTCAAAAGAAGAAAGAAGTGTGTGGAATGGCTGAAGAAATCTTCCCAGATATCTCCAACATTGAACCTTGTCTAATGGCTGATGAGGTAACACATACTTCCTGTTATACTTATGAAAGTGATGACGAAGGAATCAAAGAACTGGAAAATCTCAGAAAAGAAATTGATCTTTACAAAAGAGAATTTCTAATGTTCCGAGCTAGAGCCGAAAATTTCGAAGAAGAAAAGAATTCTCTTGCAAAGGAAAATTCTAAATTAATCAAGATATCTGAGAAAAAGGATGCTGAAAATGCATTTCTCAAGGCTCAAATATCTGAGACCGAAAAGTCACATAAAGAAGCAATGGCCAATCTTCAAAAGAAATGTGAAGGTCTTCTTTCTGAGAATAAGGAACTCAAAAAGAAAGAACTATCCTTTCAATCTTATGCCAAAGCTAGTGACACTCTTCTCAAGTACAATCTTATTTAAGAGATCCTTCGAAAAGAGAGGACTTGTGGACACACACAACAGTTCCACCACTCAATAAGAGTAATGAAGGACTAACATTAAATCGTTGCTCGAAGGTGATTCCCAAACAATCTATAGTATCGATTGAAAGCTAAGATTGTTGACAAAGGAAAGCGCAATTCGACCAAGCCTTTGTGGGAAAAACAAGTCCAAAAGAAAAGCAGGAAATGTCTACGAAAAGAAACATAACACGAGAAGTGCAATCACCATGCTATGTCTCTCAAAAGGAAAATTGCGAGGAGCTGCAAATTTTCTTATGTCACGTTTTCGAAAGAAAATTGATCATCCAGAGATTAGCAAAGTCACGAGAAGAGATCTCAGACAGCATCAGGTGCTCAGAATGGTATTGGCTATAAACCCATTGGGAAACAACTTGCTCGCGAATACAAACAAGAGCAAGAACGATGGTTAAAGGCTAGAATTGCTCACAGCAATTATCAGAAGTGGAAGATAAATCAAGCCACTGAAAATGTGAATTCCAGGGCTAGAAGAAATCTGGCTAGGAAAGCTAAGTTTGCTGAAAAGCACTCGAAATCAGTATCTGAAAGCACCAAATAGAGCACCTAGGAACACACCAAGGAAGAAAATAGTTCTTAACAACAATGATACTAATCATTTAACTAAGATTCCTCCTTATGTTCCTGTTAGACAAAAGAATGTTCCTAAGATATTCATTCAAAACTGGATTCCTACTGGAAGATTCTTTAATCCAGAAGGTTCCATTGTTGGTATGAGAACCTAATCTCCTGTTTGCTGGAGATTATCAGGTTTGCTGGAGGAGATGAAAATCCAACCATAGGTTTTGGCAATTTGAAGTTCGGCGCCCTCACAATCTCTGAAGTACTTCATGTAAAGGGATTGAAATATAATCTCCTAAGCATGAGTCAACTAGTAGACAAAGGGTACACTGTCATGATCAAGTCAAAACTATGTAAAGTGATTGACAATGAGTCAAAGCAGACAGTCTTGGTTGCAAGGCGTAAAGGAAATCTTTATGTTGCTGATTGAGCATCCGCCACAACCGAAGAATGTCTCATGGTGAGTCAATCTGGCCACACTGAAGAAAATTGGCTATGGCATAAAAGAATGAGTCACTTGAATTAAAAAACTCTGAATAAACTAGCCAAGAAAGAGTTGGTGGTTGGTTTACCCAAAATGGCATATAGAAAAGAAGGTGTATGCTCAGCTTGCCAAATGGGAAAACAATCCAAAACATCTTTCAAGTCTAAAACTAGACATTCCAGTGAAAGGCCACTGCAAATGTTACATATGGATCTGTTTGAATCCTCAGTAACTAGTTATGCAGGAAAGAAGTATGGTCTGGTTGTTGTTGATGATTACTCAAGATTCACTTGGGTTGTCTTTCTCAAACACAAATCTGATGCAAGGGTTGAGATACCTAACTTGCTGAATAAGCTCGAAGTCATGAAAAATGACAAGGTATCTGTAATCAGAACATATTGGATGCAATAAGACTCTTTCTAGCCTTTGCAGCTCATAATGACTTTACAGTTTATCAGATGGATGTCAAGAGTGCATTTCTAAATGGTGAACTGGCTGAGGAAGTCTATGTTGAGCAACCACCAGGTTTTGAAGTTTCCTCAGAAAGTATGATGGTCTATAAGCTTCAGAAAGCTCTGTATGGGCTGAAACAAGCTCCAAGAGCATGGTATGATACATTGGCCAGATACCTACTAGAAAGTGGCTTCAAGAAAGGACATGTTGACAAAACACTCTTCACACTGATGACATTATATTTGGATCTAAAGACAAGCAACTTTGTGAAGATTTTGCTGAACTCATGAAATGTAAATTTGAGATGAGCATGATGGGATAATTGAATTACTTCCTAGGGCTACAAGTCAAGCAACTCAATGATGGAATATTCATTAGTCAAACAAAGTATGCAAAGGATATGCTCAATAAGTTCAATCTAAAGCCTTCTGAAAAGAATGCTAAGATACCAATGAGCATTGGAACCAAAATGACCTATACTGAATCTGACAAGAGGGTTGAAGAACACAAGTATACAAAATTGATTGGGTCTCTACTATACCTCACTGCAAGTAGACCTGATATTCAATATGCAGTTGGAGTGTGTGCTAGATTTTAGACAAATCCAATGCAGTCACACTACAACATTGCTATGAAAATATTAAGGTATGTAAAAGGTACTGTAGAAGTTGGATTGTGGTATCCAAAAGAGAGTGGATTGAGTTTGGTTGGCTATTCAGATGCACTATCTTTGGATCATTGCTTGATAGAAAAAGCACCTCGTGAACTTGTCAATTTCTTGGTGCTAGATTAATATCATGGCTCGAAGAAACAAAATTCAATTGCCACATCTACCACGGATTTGAATATATTGTTGCTGGGTGTTGTGCTTCACAGATATTGTGGATACAACAACAACTCAGAGACTATGGACTCAATGAAGAAAAAACTCCCATTTTCTGTGACAACACAAGTGCCATTGCCATAACTCAGAATCCTAAGTTTCATGCAAGAACAAAGCACATTGATGTTAGACACCACTTCATCAGAGACCATGTTGAAAAAGGCAATATAGAGATACTCAAGATTGGCACTGAAGACCAACTTGCAGATATCTTCACTAAGCCACTACAAGAAAGTAGATTTCTTAGCCTTAAGACACAGTCTTGGACTAATGGAGCTACCAAAGAACTGAAAAAGTTCAGAGAAGAGATATATCTGAAAAAGATATCAAAGGAGAGAGAAAAGGTATCTGGAACGGGTATCCAGAAATGAGGAATCTGGAACGGGTATCCAGAAACTAAAGGCTAAAAGGTAAAACGGCTGTTCAAAGATTTACTAGGCGGTACTCGAGATATGGATCACTCGATGAGGGGACACAAAAGAGAATAGTACAACTGTCTGCAGTCAACTACTCTCTTGAAATTTGCATTATTTCTATCTTTGTGTAAAACTTGGACAAATACTAAGTGTGAGATAAATTCAGATGCAAACAGTGTTCTTGGTCATACAGAAACGTGATTCAGAAAGCTAATAGCCAAAATTCATTAAATGGGCACAATTACATTTGTTGATTGTGATCATTGCTGAAGAAGCAATGGTGACCCTTGATGAATTGGGCGATTGATCTTCTGGCGAGATCAACTCTCAGTAAATAGTGGACTGTTAAAATTCCGACAGGGCCCACTATGCATTTAATGCCGAACAAGCTTTTACTCATGCCTGCCTGCAATTCACAGATACTTACACACAAAATTAATTTGTATGTATATGTTTGTGGAGATTACATTGCTATATATATGGGATTTTGGCAAAAGAAATTACTTTCGCCTAATCCAACATACAGACTTGCACAAGAATAGCAAAAACTCTTCTTCAACCTCTGCAAATCCCTGTTAGTTTTTCTGCAAAGAATTACTAATCTCTCACCCAAATCTCTTTCTCGTTTTTTCAAAAACTTCACTATTTAAAGAGATGGCTCCCAAACATGCTTCCACTCAGAATTCCCAAGCTACTACTGGTACTGCTGAAAAGCAAGCACCAGTGCTAGTTATTACTAACAATCGGTTGATCGGAGAATTCGACCCTCATCATTGGACTTCAAATCACAGGATGATTTGGGGTGGTGCCATGATTGAGGAATACAGTAGCTGATAGAAAACGGTGACAGGAAGTTGGTACTTGATATGCTTAAAAAGGCAAAAATCAAGGGTTTTCTATCTGCTCTTCCCAGTGGAGTTTCTTCACTGGATGTTCTGGAGTTTTACAACAACTCCACAATTATTTCCAAGGTCTCTGAAGGCACTGAGATAGTGTCTATCAAGACCAAAGTCCAAGGACAAGAAATCCTGTTGGACGAAACAGCTTTCTGTGAGCTGTTTGAACTTCAAAATCTTGGAAAGAATTTTGAAATTGACACCAAGGATGAAGATCTCCTTGAAGGTGTGAAGCAACTGTACAGTAATGTGTGTGATCTTGATAAACCAGACACACCCATCGACTTTAAGCTTGCTGACATAAGGACCAGACATCTTTTGGTCCACTGGGATGTGTTGGCATGTATCCTTCACAGATGCTTTGATGGTCTACAAGGAGGTCTTGACGGATAAGCCAAGAACGCCGGATGATGATGTTCTTGCTGAGCCAACAAGACAAAAGGTGGAAAACCCTTTTAATTGGGGAAATCGCCTTCATGAAATTTGTGAAGAAGATCTGAGGCTTTGAGCCTAAAATTGTTAAGGGCCTTCTTGAGCCAAAACCACGATGGCTATGGACTGAAAATATGCTACTTACTGGAATGTCTTGGCATTGAGCTCAGAGAGACGGCAGATATTGCCAACAGTAACCTACTCTACAAATATGAGTATACAAATTAACTTGATGAAAAAGGTTACTGGATCTCGGAAAGGTTCCAAGAAGCGAAAGACTGAAGAGGTATCTGAGGGAAAAGTTGCGACCAAGAAGCCCAGAACTTCACGGAAGAAGTCTGCTGGCAAATTAGAAGGCACACCCATTGTGGTTGTCGATTCCCAGATACCTGACGTCGCTGTAGATGAACTCATCAATGAAGATGAACTCATCAATGCTGCAAAAGAGGCATCAGCTACTGAACAAGTAGACTCAGGAAGAGAAAGTGCTTTCAGAAATGTGAAGACTATTACGGAAAGCCTTGCTGATGAACTCATAAATGCTGAAAAACTTCTAACTCTTTCTGCAGAAGCAGCAGGGATTGTTGATAACTATATTCCAGATTTCGATGACGAATCGGACGAGGAGAAGATCCCATCCCCCAAGGTTGCTGAAAAAGTAACCAAGGCAAAGGGGAAGAACAAAAGGTCCAAGGTTGCTGAGAAAGCAACTAGCTTAAAGGTTGCTGAGCAAGCACCTATAGCAAAGGTTGTTGGTGCCAACACACCATCAGGGAAAGTCACATATAAACAACTTCAAGAAGCCCTGATGAGTGGTGACCTAGCATTGGTAGACGCTGATGTCAACACCACACTTAAAAATCTGGAAGAGCTCTCAACTGCTCAAACTTCTACTTCCAGACAACCACAACAACCACAACCACAACAGCCACAAGTGGTTGATGAAATGGTAAATGAACTCCATTTCGACATGCCAGCAATGCCACATGCTGAAGAAAATCCTGCAAATGAGCAGGTTCCCCAACTCCAAGAGAGGGATCAACTAAGACACCTACTCAGAATGATCAACCAGGGGAGGCAACTGAGTTAGCCACTCAGAAAAAGGTTGAAGTACCTCAAACTTCCAACAAAGAAGCAACACTGGAACAACGAGACCAACTCATGGAAGGGTCACAAGTTCCAGAGACCACTCAGCCTGACATTGCTCAGGTAGCTGAATGGTTTGTACTTGTGAATTTCTTTGTGTTTTCTGTCTTGTTAACTAATAAAAATATTTTGTTGCAGGCTGAATTAGAAACAAAAGAACAAGAGGAAGCTGCAAAGCTTGCCTCAGAATCTGAGAAGGAGGCTTCCATAGCCTCACCACTCAAGGAACAGGGGCCTGTCTCACAGGTAGAAGACAGTTCCTTAAGATATAACATCTCAGATATGTGCTTTATACACTTGACTAATACTATTAAGTGTTTGTTTCTAATAGGCTCCAACTGAGAAGAAAAATGAAGAAACTGAAAAGTCTATCTCTTCAGAAAAGAATCCAGAGACTTCCAAGGTCTCTGAGGAACAAGTATCTGAACCTTCTGCAGAGAAGGTATTTCATTCAGATACCTATAATCTTCAAAGACAAATCTCTGATCATTTTTCTCAAACTAACACTTTCTACTTAAACAGGTTCAAAACGAAGTAGAAGTTGCTGGGGAATTGCCCGCTCAATCCCCACAACAAATGGAAATTGATGAGGCATCAAAACCTTCATCACAAGAAAAAATTCCAGAGACTGCACAAGTCTCTGAGCAACAATTATCTGAGCCTCCAATAGTGGAGGTAATTGACCTCTCAGATATCTAATTCTGAAAATAGAACTTTTTCTTGATAAAAAATTCCTAAGTGTTATGTTTCTAATCTCAGGTTCAAGAAGAGAGAAAGATCACTGAGGATCAGACTTCCCAGTCTCCTCCTCATATCCAGATATCTGAGGCATTTGGAAACTCAGTAGTCCAACCCTCTGAGCCTGTTGCTGTTGCACAGGTAACACAAATACTTGACTACTCTAAAACTCAGATATCTACACAAGTTTTGAAACTAATTCAAAACTCTCTCTTTCAGGTTCAAAGTAGTGCCAAGAAGGAGTCAAATGATGACTATGAAAACCTTCTTCCCTTCTTCAAGACTCATACCTTGCCAAAGCATATTTAATGCTTCAAGAAATGGCAAAGGTTAAGGTGCTCTAATCTCTCTGAAATACTGAGAATCACAGATCAACCAACAAGACGAGCACGAGCTCTTGACCTGGAAAACTATATCCACGCAATGTTCCCTACTGAACAATATCAAGTTGCGACCCTAATGCGTAAGGATTTTTCCAAGGAAGTGACACATAAATTGGTGCAAGCCTTCAAACAGGCAGATGGTCAGACCAGATTGCAAATGGCATTCAAGCCAGTCCTGCCCCAGACACTACAATTTATTGCTTCTGAACAAGAAGAGGTTAATGGGCAAATGATCACTATTCCAGAAGTGATCAATCTGGTCTCTGAAGATGAAGAAGAGAAGGAAACTGACGAAAATGACTATGAAGATTTTCCTTCTGACCATCACAAGGATGAGGATGATAAAAAGGATGATGATGATGCCCCTGCACTGTGGGCGAGAGGATTCAAGAGGAAACAATGCCTCAGCTGCTGAAAAGCACACTGAGAGGACATCACAGCAATCCCCTCCTCCATCACCTCAGAAATCTACCCATCCATCTTCCCAACAACAAAAAGACACTACTGAACAAGTAGTTGAGCACTCTGGGGAAACAACTCAGAAGATATTAAATACTCAAGCAGGCGCTCAACTCGAACAAGCTGTTGGAAGAAGAGCAGCTCCATCTTCAACTTGAAGAAGAGCTAGTTAAATCGGAGATAAGCTCAATCAACTACAAGATCAATACTTACAAGAGACGGTAGCTTACTCGAGGTTAAAGAGCTCCGGGATCAGTAAATGCTATTGCTAAGGAGCTGAATCTTGAAGAAGTATCTAAAGAAAAGCATGATGTTAAGTGCATCATCGAAAAGACATACCATCCTCCTCTCGGAAAGGAAGAAGCCCATCTACGAGATGGTTCTTTGACCGGAAAATCTTGAAAATGTCCAAGAGGATGAAGATCAACTTTGAGGACTCGGATGATGAAGAAGACAAGACTTTGGCGAGAACACAATGAACACTTAGCGGTTTCTCATCTGAAAAGGAAGCTAATTGCTCCTGAAGTTTTCAATAAACTGCCAAATGTCCACTCCCATGAATATATGAATAGATATCAAGTTTTGGCACATCTTAAAAGGGAGATGTCTTCACAAAACAAAGAAGTAATTGCCTCCGTCCCCTCAGATATGCAGAAATTCACTGAGCTTATCACTCAGAGAACAACCAGTATGATCATTGCTCAGAAGGATCTGGGAATGGTAAGGGAAGATGATGTTTCATTAGCTGAAAAAGCTTTTCATGAGGCAAGTTACACTGCTGGAAAAGCAGATGCCATACTAGGCCCATTGGCAGAGCTCACTGATAAGGAAAAGGGACTTATGAAACAAAATCAGGAGCTCAAGGCTGAACTTTAGAAGTTGGTCACTGCCTACAACTACTTGCAAAAGAATTTTGAGTCCCTCTCAGATTCTTTTGTGGTACTTAGTCAGTCAACAATGACTAAGGGGGAAGAATTTGGATCTGATCAGGGGGGAGGAAAGAAGAAATCTAAAGTTGGTGCCGCTCAGAAAGGAAGAGGAAACAAGAAAACTTCCCAGCCACCACTTAGAATAAATTATCCCTCATCAAATCAAGATGCTTTGCAAATAGTAGCTACTTCCCAGCAGCCAACTGAAGAAACTACAATGATAACAAGGGTCATGGCAAAAAGACCTCCAAGGAGTACCAAGGCTCCAAGGAGAAGACAAGTGAGAGGGATTGATGAATCTTCTGAAGAAGAAGAAGAAGAAGGCCAAATCAAATCCCTGGGCAATGAAGAAGGCTGCAAAAGTCTCACAAGAATTAATCTTGATGATGATGAAGAGACTGATGAAGATGAAGCTCCTCTTCATAGAAAAAGGAAAATTGATAGCCTAACTGAGCCCACAGCTGCAAAGCCTTTAGCAGCTAAAACACCCTCTGGAAATACCAAGTCAATCCAGGGTGGTTCTTCAAGCAATCCCCCAAAGGAGAATTCTAGACAAAGAAGGAACAGGCTGAGAGCTGAACAAAGAAAAAGTCTACTTCCACTCAGTCCAGAAGAAGCCAAAATTGAGTATGTGAAGAATGACAACAATTCCGCTGTCTACAGGTGCATTAATCAGAAGAATGGCTACTGGATTCTGGAACTCAAGCACTTACTGGTAAATTCAATGTTTCCAGAACCAATCCATAAACAGCTCATGGCATGGAGAAAAGATAAGCCAATCTTGATTAACACCAACCACATCAAAGCATGGTTGGATTTTGAAGTAATCAAGAGAACTAAAGCCATGAAGAAGGACCTCTCTGATGAATGTCATTATGGAAAGCCAGATGATGTGCACAGAATTCCCAACCTTACTGGAACAGGTACAAGAGCAAGACTAGCAGTGGAACCCTATGAGTCCTTCTACTTAACTGAAGATCAATACAAGGGTGACATCAAATATCTGAAGATCATTTATGAATACTTCAAGCTATCAGATATCAGAATCGAGCATGTCTGGAAGTGGGGTAAGTATCTGTGGATCAAGCATTTTGTCAAGAGAAATCCCACCAAAACCTACAAGGAAATCTGTGGATTTGCCAGAGACACAGAGATGATTGTCAGAACTCTTCTCTATGACTACTCTGATGATATCAAAAGGTTTGGTGATAGGAAATTTGCAAATTGATCCATGGAGCTGTTTTGAATATTTTTGAAGACTTGTCATTTAGAATGTTCACTTGGAGCTTGGTTACTCATGTTGTTCATTTGACTAAGTAGTTTCTGTGATTTTGCTGATTGATTCTTTCTGTTAAATCTTGAAAAAGTTATCTGTAAGCTTTCTCTGTATCATATCTGATGAACTTACTCTCAGATATCATTTTATATAAAAGATAACTTGTCAGCAAAGATCACACCTTGTGATTTGGTTGATGTTTGTTGGTCCAGATAACGGCAAAGTAAAAGACTAGAGGGGGGGTGAATAGTCTTTTAAAACTTTTGTCGATAAAAACTATTTCTCGATATACGTGTATATCGATACTTAGATTCGAGGCCTTGGAAGACTTAAGATAGATAAGTGCAGAAACAGTTAAAGTGTGTGTGTGTGTGTGTGTGCTGCTGAAAAGTAAGTACAGAAAAGTAAATAACACAGCAAGTATAGTGGTATCTGGAGGTGGCGTAATTCCAACTAATCCACTTCGGTCTTCCAAAGACCTAGAATTCACTAGAATAGATAATTGAGTTCACCTTACAAAAATCCTATTCTAAGATTCCTTAAACAAATGGTTCCCAACCAAATGTTCCCCACAGAGTTGTTCCCGGCTTTCCTGACCAAGTACTTCCTGTACTCAGAAACATTTTTGAGCTATTCCCTAGCTTCCCAAGCTAAGTACTTCCTGTTCTCAATAACCTTGGAGTTATTCCTTAGTTTCTCAAACTAAGTACTTCCTGTACTCCACGCCAGTGATGGTGTTGGTTTTGGTTTGAGTTGTCAGATGAGCTTCTTTAATAACTTTTCAGTTAATCAGATAGCTCTGTGAATCAAGTATACTTAATACACTTTTCAATGTATGGTATCTTGTTCTTTTTACTGACCCAAGTCTTAGATAAATGTTCTAGAGAATGAATCTCAGATACTTGATCTTTCAATTCAACTCTTTCACAGATAGCAGTGGTTGTTTAGGATCAGGACACTTAGAACTTCAGTGTTACTCAAGATCAAGAGCTTTGGTCGCAACAGAAAGCTTTGAGGATAAGTAATTTGCTTGAGATAGCGAGATATGTGTTCAGTGTAAGTTCTTTAGGTTGTGTGTCTTCTCAAACTGTCTAAGTGTTGATATTTATAGATGAATTTGAGTGCCGTTTGAATAGTATCCGTTAGGCTTAAATCAAATTCAAACTATCGATATCTGTGTATAGTACTGTAGCAGGTTTGTCTTCTTCTTCAGAAGCTACCGTTGCTTTTGTTCAGACATCTCTGTCCGTGCATTTAATGCATTGTACTATATTTTTGTCATGTAGTGCCAACTGAACTATGCTTTGTATCAGAGACAACCTTGATCAGATTTCTCTGATTCTTTGCACGTTCTTATCTTTAACTTCAGATACCACTTTTATTGAAACAACTTTGTTTGCAATATATATATATTTCTTTTTCAGAAATGTGGTTAAAGCTCAAGGTATCTGAGAATAGATATCTGTGGACACTTTCCTTGTTTTCAGATAGACCTTTTATTTCTCAGATATCTCTTGTGACACAGTTTGTTTAATACTATTCGTGTCTTCAAGATATCTGGCCAAGGTATCTGTAAAACTGTTTCAGTAATCTTGTGCAGTTTCATCAAGTCTTCAATGTCGTTGAACTTGTTCTGCTTGGATGTCTTCTTCTTGGTCTTCTCTTCATAAAATAAAAATTACATTTTGAGACCTAACATCCTATACAAGATTAGCTAGACTATCATACTTAGTGGGTTTCCTCTTTTACAATGTTCAAGTGAACCAAGAGTACTAATCACCTTTCTGAGACTAAGATAAGTCATCATGTTGTTGATCAAAATCTAAACAGATATTTCTGACAAAATATCTAACAAATTTCCCCCTTTTTGATCAGTCAACGATGACTATCTAACCTATTACAAATCTGGATGAGTGAACAATCCACCACTTAATCATTTCTCATGATCTTTCAATTCATTCAATTAAGTGCAGAAAGTAAACATCAACCAAATCATAAGGTGTGATCTTTGCTGACAAGTTATCTTTTATAGAATACTATCTGAGAGTAAGTTCATCAGATATGTTACAATGAAAGATTATAGATAACTTCAATACATAAAACAATTTAGCTCAGTCAGCAAAAATACAAAAAATACATAGTAAATTAGGACAACAGGAGTAACCAAGCTCCAAGTAAACATCCTAATAGACTAGTCTTCAACTCTTCAAGTCTTCAACAGTAGTTCTATGGATCAGTCTGCAAATTTCCTATCTCCAAACATTTTGATGTCATCAGAATAATCATAGAGAAGTGTTCTGACGAGCATCTCAGTGTCTCTGGCAAATCCACAGACCTCTTTGTAGGTTTTGGTAGGATTTTTCTTGACAAAATGTTTGACCCACAGATACTTTCCCCACTTCCAGGCATGCTCTATTCTGATATCTGAAAGCTTGAAGTATTCGTAGATAATCCTCAGATATCTGATGTCACCCTTGTATTGATCTTCAGTTAGATAGAACGACTCATAGGGTTCCACAGCGAGTCTTGCTCTTGTGCCTGTTCCTGTGATATTCAGAATTCTGTGCACATCATCTGGCTTTCCATATGGACATTCATCAGAGAGGTCCTTTCTCATGGCTTCAGTTCTCTTGACAACTTCAAAATCCAACCAGGCTTTAATGTGATTGGTGTTGATCAAGGTTGGCTTATCTTTTCTCCATGCCATAAGTTGTTTATGGATTGGTTCTGGTAATCTTAAATTTACCAGTAGATGCTTAAGTTTCAGAATCCAATAGCCATTTTTCTGATTGATGCACCTGTAGACAGAGGAATCATTGTCATTCTTCACATACTCTATTTTGGCTTCTTCTGGCCTGAGTGGAAGTTGACTTTGTCTTTGCTCAGCTCTCAGTCTGTTCCTTCTCTGTCTTGAATTCTCTTTGGGGTTGTTGCTTGAAGAACCACCCTGGATAGACATGGTATTTCCAGAGGGTGTTTTAGCTGCTAGGGGCTTGACTATGGGCTCGATTAGGCTTTCAATTTTCCTTTTTACGTGAAGGAGCTTCATCTTCATCAGTTTCCTCATCATCATCAAGATTAAATCTTGTGAGAGTTTCTGACCTTCTTCATTGCCCAGGGACTTGATTTGGCCTTCTTCTTTTTCTTCAGAAGATTCATCAATCCCTTTAACCTGTCTTCTCCTTGGAGCCTTGGTACTCCTTGGAGGTTTCTGTGCCATGGCCCTTGTTATCATTGTAGTTCCTTGATGGGTTTCGGGAAGCGCTACTATTTTGCAAAGCTTGGCTTGAGGAGGTTCATTGATCTTTGAGTGGTGGTGGGAAGTTTTCATGTTTCTTCTTCCTCTCCGAGCCTTTTGACTCAGATTTCTTCTTGTTTTCTTCTCCTTCTTCCCATTCCCCCTGACTTTGAGGTCCAGATTTGTACACTCTTTCCCCCTTAGTCATTGTTGGCTGACTCAGTCTCATAAAAGAATCTAAGAGAGAGTTAAAATGCCCTTGCGAATAATTGTAGGCAGTGACCAACTTCTGAAGTTCGGCTTTGAGCTCCTGATTTTGCTTGATAAGTCCATTGTCCTTATCAGTGAGCTCTGCCAATGGGCCTAGGATAGCATCTGCTTTTCCAGCAGTGTAACTTGCCTCTTGAAAAGTTTTTTCAGCTAAAGACGCATCATCGTCCCTTATCATTCCCAGATCTTTCTGAGCAATGACTATGCTAGTTGTTCTCTGAGCGATGAGCTCAGTGAACTTTTTCATTTCAGAGGGGACGGAGGCAATTACTTCCTTGTTCTGTGAAGACATCTCCTTTTTCAGATGAGCTAGTACTTGGTATCTGTTCATGTATTCATGGGAGTGGACATTTGGAAGTTTGCTGAAAGTTTCAGGAGCAATCAGTTTCCTTTTCAAGTGTGAAACCGCTAGATGTTCATTGCGGTGCTCTGCCAAAGTCTTGTCTTCTTCATCATCTGAGTAATCAGCCCAGTGATCTTCATCCTCTTGGACATTCTCATCGATTGTGTCGAGTCCAGCAACCATCTCAGAGATTGGTTTCTTCCCTTTTTGGGAGGAGGATGGTACTTCTTTTGAAGATGATGCAGCCTTAGCATCATGCTTAATTTCAGATACTTCTTCAGTATCGAGTTCTTTGGTGATGGCATTTACAGCATCCTGTAGCTCTTTAACCTCAGAGTAAGCAATCATCTCTTGCAGATATTGATCTTGTAGTTGGTCAAGCTTGTCTCTGGATTTAGCTTCTCTGGTCTTCCGATTGAAGATGGAGTGTTGTTCTTCTTCCAACGGTTATGCGAGTTGGCGATTCGATTGAGTATTCAACAATTCTGAGCGATTTCCTCAGAATTCTCAACTACTTGTTCAGTAATAACCTTTTGTTGGGAAGATGGATGAGTTGACTTTTGAGGAGATGGAGACGGAGATTTCTGTGCTTTCCTCTCAGTTTTCTTTTCAGCAGTTGAGACATGATTTCTTTGTAAAATTCCTCCAATCCCTAGTGCAGGGGCATCATCATCATCCTTTTTGTATGTGTCATCCTTTTGGTGATGATCAGTGGGAGGTTCATCGAAGTCGTTTTCGTTTATCTCTTCCTCCTCATCATCTTCAGATACAAGATTGATCACTTCAGGAATAGTGATCTTCTGCCCATTAACCTCTTCTTGTTCAGAAGGTATAAATTGTAGAGTCTGGGGCAGAACTGGCTTGAATGCCATCTGTAATCTTGTCTGACCATCTGCCTGTTCAAAGGCTTGTATCAAACTGTGCGCCACTTCTCTGGAGAAATCCTTATGCAATAGAGTCGCAACTGTGTACTGTTCGGTAGGGAACATTGCATGGATATACGTCTCCAAGTCAAGAGCTCGTGCTCGTCTGGTTGGTTGATCTGTGATTCTCAATATTTCAGAGATCGAGCACCTTAACCTTTGCCATTTCTTGAAGCATTGAATATGCTTTGGCAGGGTTTGAGCTTTGAAGAAGGGAAGTAGGTCCCTTTTCTCATCATTGGGAGCCTGCTTTGCACTTGTTTGAGCCTGAAAGAAAGAGTTTTGAGTGAGCTTCAAAACTTTTGTAGATATCTGAGTAGAAGTGTAGTTTAGTTTCTGAGTTACCTGAGTAAGTACTTCAGGCTCAGAGACTTGTGCTACTGAGACAATTGGTGTCTCAGATATCTTGTTGTGAGGTGGAGACATGGAAGTCTGGTCCTC
Source organism: Plantago major (assembly GCA_026545765.1). Taxonomy (NCBI): domain Eukaryota; kingdom Viridiplantae; phylum Streptophyta; class Magnoliopsida; order Lamiales; family Plantaginaceae; genus Plantago; species Plantago major. Next base: position 26,400,917 of record CM048841.1, on the reverse strand, counting down.
ATCAACCTTTCTTTCTTGAACCTGAGAATTAAGATTAATACAATAGTTAGGAAATTATTTGAAAGAATTTGTGCAAAAATGCTTTAATGAGTTCTGAGTTTTGGACTTACTTCCTCAATAGGAAGCTCAGAGTCATTTTCTCGAAACTTTCTCGGTATTCTTTCATGTGATGTTGCCTTGGGAGCTTCATCAATTTCCATTGATGCAGGGGATGTCGCAACTTTTTCCCTTTGCATTTCTACTTCTGAATGAGCCTGTAAGTAGAAAGTATTGAATATTTTAGAAGAAGTTTAAGATAACCCATGATGAAGAATACTTATCACTGATTTTTTTTATGTACCTTCATGCTAGAAGGCTCAATGATGTGTTCTTCAGAAACCTTGTCGGTCTCTGGTTTGTCTCGGCATTTCCTTATCTTCCTCTTTCTCGGTTGGAGCTGTTAGAAACATTTACTTTAAATGATTAAGCACATAGACAAATGATCGAAAAGTGTTATCTTAAGAATCAATTATCACCGTAGTGCAGCTCGATTTCTTAAGAGGCGAGGTTGGGGTAACCTCCTTCTCAGTTTCTGAGGCAAGCTTTCCAGCTTCCTCTTGTTTCTGTGTTTCTAACTCAGCCTGTAACAAAGAATTTTTATATAAGTAACAAGATATACAAGCATAAAATTTTTCACAAGGTAGGAGTTAAACCATTCAGCTACCTGAGCATTGTCAGGCTGATTGGTCTCTGGAACTTGTGACCCTTTTATACTTTGGTCTTCTTGTTCCAGTACAGCTTCTTTGTTTGAAGTTTTAGGTACTTCACACCTTTCCTGAGTGTGCAACTCAGTTGCCTCCCCTGGTTGATCATTCTGAGTAGATGTCTCAGTTTGATCCCTCTCATTGAGTTGGGGAACCTGCTCTTTTGCAGGATTTTCTTCAGCGTGTTGTAATGCTGGTAATTCGAAATGGAGTTCATTTACCATTTCATCAACCACTTGTGGTTGTTGTGGTTGTGGTTGTTCTGGTTGTTGTGGTTGTCTGGAAGCAGAAGAATTATCATTAGTAGGTTCTTCCAGACTTTTAGATGTGGCATTTTCATCAGCATCTGCCAGCACTAAGTCACCACTCATCAGGGCTTCTTGAATTTGTTCATAGGAGACCTTCCCTGATGGTGAGTTTGCACCAACAACCTTTGCTATAGGTGCTTGTTCAGCAACCTGTGGTTAGGTTCTTTTTCAGATGCCTCTTCACCAGTTACTATTTCAGTAACCTTAGCCCGTTTTGATCTTTCTCGGACTTGAGAGATGACTAGTTCATCATCTTCATCGTCAGAGCTCTCATCAGCATTAGGAACTGATTGGTCCATAATTCCTGCGGTTTCTGCAGATAGGTCTTGGTGTTTTTCACCACTTTTGGCAGCATTTATGAGTTCATCAGCAAGGCTTTCTGTAATAGTCTTCACATTTCTGAAAGCACTTTCTCTTGCTAAGTCTACTTGTTCAGTAGTTGATAACTCTTTTACAGCATTGATGAGTTCATCTGTATTAATTTGTTCATCGACAATGGCTGCAGATATCTGGGAATCGACAACCTCTATGGGTGTGTCTTCTGATTTGCCAGCAGACTTCTTTCTTGAAGTTCTGGGCTTCTTGGTCGCAACTTTTTCTTCAGATACCTTTTCAGACTTTCGCTTCTTAGAACCTTTCTGAGACCCAGTAACCTTTTTTCATCAAGTTTGTATACTCATATTTGTAGAGTAGGTTACTGTTGGCTATTTCAGCCGTCTCTCTGAGCTCAATGCCAAGCTTCTCCAGCAAGTAGCATATCTTCATACCATAGCCTACTGTGGCCTTTGGCTCAGCTAGTCCTTTGGCAATCTTAGGCTCGAAGCCTTGAATCTTCTTCACAAACTTCATGAAGGCGTACTTTCCCCAGTTAAAAGGGTTTTCCAGCCTTTTGTCTTGTTGATTCAGCAAGAACATCATGATCCATCGTTCTTGGCTTATCTGGTCAGCACCTCCTTGTAGACCATCAAAGCATCTCATGAAGAATGCAAGCAATACATCCCGAGGAACCATCGGATGCTGGTTGGATGTCGACAAGCTTGAACTCGATTGGGTGTAATCGATTTTCAAGATCACACACGTCACTGTACAATTGTTTAACACCTTCAAGGAGATCATCATCCTTGGTGTTTATTTCAAAATCCTTTCCAAGATTTTGAAACTCAAACAACTTCTGAAAGTTGTTAAGTCCGAAGGATTTCCTTTCCTTGGGTGAGGTTTGTGAACACTATTGCGGTGCCTTGAAACACAGAAATTATCACAGGTTGTTGTAGAATTCCAACACATCGGTGATGAAATTCCACTTGGCGAGATAGAAAACCCTTGATTTGTGCCTTTTCAAGCATGTCAAGAATCGACTTTCATCGGCTTGGTTCTCTATTGCAGCCGTGAGGTATTCCTCAACCATGGCACCACCCCAAATCATTCTGTGATTTGAAGTCCAATGGTCAGGATTAAAATCTCCTACCAGTCGGTTGTTCACAATAACCAACTCTGGTGCTTGCTTTTCAGCAGTACCAGTGGAGGATTGAGATTTTTGTGTGGAAGAATTCTTTGGGGCCATCTCTTTATATAGTGTAGGGAATTTGTATTGTTGTTTGAAAGAGATTTGATTCAGTAATTCTTTGCAGAAAAACTTAATCTCGATTTGCAGAGATTGTAGAAGGTTTGCAGAGAATCAAGAGAAGGTTTTGCTATTTTTGTGTAAGTCGGAATTTCGGATTAGGCGAAAGTGATTTCTTTTGCCAAAATCCTATATATATAGCAATAGAATCTCAACAGACAAATACATACAAATTGATTTTGTGTGTACGTATCTGTGATTTGCAAGCAGGCGTGAGCAAAAGCTAGTTCGGCATTAAATGCAAAGTGGGCTTTGTCAGAATTTTTACAGTCCACTATTTACTGTGAATTAATTTCCACCGTATAGATCAAACGCTTAATTTCATCAAGGGTCACCATTGCTTCTTCAGCAATGATCACAATCAACAAGTGTAATTGTGCCCATTTAATGAATTTTGGCTATTAGCTATCTGAATCACGTTTTTGTATGACCAAGAACACTGTTTGCATCTGAATCTGTCTTATACTTAGGATTTTTCCAAGTTTTTCATCAAGATAGAAATAATGCGAATTTCAAGAGAGTAGTTGACTGCAGATAGTTGTACTATTCTCCTTTGTGTTCCCCGTTTATAGAGTGATTCAGATATCTGAGTTCCCGTCTCAGAGATCTTAAGCTGTCTTTTTGCTCTTTAGCCTTTTTGACTTCTGGATACCCGTTCCAGATTTCTCTTTTCTCTTCTCTGGATGCCCATTCCAGATACCTCTTCTCTAGATGCCCGTTCCAGATTCCTGAACTTTTTCAGTTCATTGGTAGTTCCATTAGTCCAAGACTATGTCTTAAGGCTAAGAATCTACTTTCTTGTAGTGGCTTAGTGAAGATATCTGCAAGTTGGTCTTCAGTGCCAATCTTGAGTATCTCTATATTGCCTTTTTCAACATGGTCTCTGATGAAGTGATGTCTAACATCAATATGCTTTGTTCTGGCATGAAATTTAGGATTCTGTGTAATCGCAATAGCACTTGTGTTGTCACAGAAAATGGGAGTTTTCTCTTCATCGAGTCCATAGTCTTTAAGTTGTTGTTGTATCCACAGAATTTGTGTTGCACAACAACCAGCAGCAATATATTCAGCCTCTGTGGTAGAAGTTGTAATTGAGTTTTGCTTCTTGCTAAACCACGAGATAAGTCTAGTACCCAGAAACTGACAAGTTCCTGATGTGCTTTTCCTATCAAGCAGTGATCCAGCATAATCAGCGTCTGAGTACCCAGCTAAACTCAATCCGCTTTCTTTAGGATACCACAATCCTACATCTACTATACCTTTTACATACCTTAATATTTTCATAGCAATGTTGTAGTGTGTTTGCATCGGATTTGTCTGAAATCTAGCACACACTCCAACGGCGTATTGAATATCAGGTCTACTTGCAGTGAGGTAAAGTAGTGAACCTATCAATTTCCTATATTTATGTTCTTCAACACTCTTATCTGATTCAGTATAGGTCAGTTTGGTTCCAATGCTCATAGGTATCTTAGCATTCTTTTCAGAAGGCTTAAGATTGAATTTTGTGAGCATATCTTTTGCATACTTTGTTTGACTAATGAATATTCCATCATTGAGTTGCTTGACTTGCAATCCTAGAAAATAATTCATTTCTCCCATCATGCTCATCTCAAACTTACTTTTCATGAGATTTGCAAAGTCATTACAAAGTTGCTTGTCCTTAGATCCAAATATGATGTCATCAACATATACTTGAACTAAGAGTAGTTTCCCATCATGATTTAAGGTAAATAAAATTTTATCAACTTCACCTTTCTTGAAACCACTTTCCAGAAGGTATTTGGCCAAAGTGTCATACCATGCTCTTGGAGCCTATTTCAGTCCATACAGAGCTTTCTGTAGTTTACAGACCATTCTACTTTCTGAGGAAACTTCAAAGCCAGGTGGTTGCTCAACATAAACTTCTTCTGCAAGTTCACCGTTCAAGAATGCACTTTTGACATCCATCTGATAAACTTTAAAATCTTTATGAGCTGCAAAGGCTAGAAAGAGTCTTATTGCATCCAATCTGGCAACTGGTGCATATGACTCATCAAAATTTAAGCCTTCAGTCTGGGTAAATCCCTTGGCAACCAATCTTGCTTTGTTTCTGGTTATTTCACCAGATTCATTCATCTTGTTTCTGAAAACCCATTTAGTTCCAATCACATATATTCCTTCTACAGTTTCCAGACTTTGTTTCTCTCAAATTGATCCAACTCTTCTTGCATTGCAGAGATCCAGTCTTGGTCTCCTAATGCTTCTTCTATATTTTTAGGTTCAATATTTGAGATGAAACATCCAAAGAGAGAATTAGCATTTTCAGCTATTGCTCTCCTAGTCCTAACACCTTGATTAATTGGTCCAATCACATCTTTTGTAGGATGATCCTTGATCCATCTCATCATAGGTTTAGTGCTAGTAGGATCAATATCCAAATGATTTGAATGTGAATCACTGGGATTTTGATTTGATACTTTTTCAGTATCTAAGACATTTTGCTCCTCAAAAGGGCAATTAATGTCTGACACTTGTTCAGTGTTTGAGCTATCTGGAATATGTCTTTCAGAGAGATTGTTTCCAGAGATAGCTTCATGATGAATATCTTCAGTTTCCATTTCTGGAAGTTTCATAGGAAATTCTTCATCATGTTTGTGAGTCATCTGGTTGTTACTTGGCATATCAAGCTTTTCTACGTCAGAGTCATCCTCACTTTCCATAATGATGTTTCTCCTTTCTGAGGATTCTTCTTCAGAATCCCTCAACATTAGTTCTTTGAACCTTTCTGAGAGTTCATCATTAGGAGGTGTTTTCTTACTTCCTTCATAGAATACAACATGAACTGATTCTTCAATTTTCTTTGTTCTTTTATTGTAAATTCTGTAGGCTTTGCCATTCGTGGAATAACCAAGAAATACACCTTCATCTGCCTTTGGTTGAAATGTTCTCTGATAATCTTTTCCATTGTTTAGAACAAAACATCTACAACCAAATACTCTCAGATGTTTGATATTAGGGGGTCTACCAACCAAGATTTCATAAGGGGTCTTGTCATGGTGTTTGTTTATCAAACATACATTACGAGTGTAGCAGGTGTGTTTCTGACTTCAACCCAATAAACTTCACTTATTTCAAAGGTCGCCTAGCATCGTCCTTGCGACTTCTTTAAGGGTTCTGTTTTCCTTTACGCAACACCATTTTGTTGAGGTGTTCTTACAGAGGAAAGTTGGTGTTGTATACCTTTGCGGTACAAAACTCCTTTATGTCTTGGTTGACAAACTCGGTACCATGGTCTGCTTACGATTGCAGATACCTTGTCATTTTCATGACTTCAAGCTTTTTGACAAGTTTGGTATCTCCACCACGGCATCGATTTGTGTTTGAAAAGACAACCAAGTGAATCTTGAGAAGTCATCTACAACAACGGACCATATTTATTTCTGCATAACTAGTTACAAATGATTCAAAAGATCCATATGTAGTAGTTGCGTTGGTCTAACACTAGAGTGTCTAGTTTTGGACTTGAAAGAGATTTTGGATTGTTTCCCCATCTGACATGCAGAACAGATACCATCCTTTCTGAAAGATGTTTTAGGAAGGCCAACCACTAACTCTTTCTTGGCAAGTTTGTTCAGAGTTTTGAAGTTCAAGTGACTCATTCTTTTGTGCCATAACCAGGTGCTCTTCCGTGTGACAGATTGACTCACCATGAGACATTCTTGATTGTGGCGAGATGCCAATCGGCAACATAAAGATCGCCTTTCCGAGCAACCAAGGTATGCTTTGACTCATTGTCAATTAGTTTACGATATTTTGCTTTGAATTTCTGATAAAACCTTTGTCGCAAAAGCTGCTCATGCTAAATAGATTATATTTCCAATCCTTAACATGTAATACGTCGGTGATTGTTAAAGTTCCCAATTTGACGTTACAAATCCCGAGAGGATTCAATTCTCCTCAAGAAATTTGATATCCGGTCTGTGTTGCAACCTTTGTAATCGACAGTTGCTTTGTCTCTGTCATGTGCTTTCGCATCCACTATCAAACACCATTGTGCTTTAGTCCAGAAGCATTACGCACACGAGAACAGGAGATTAGGTTCTCAATTCTGATTGGAACCATCAGACTAAACAATCTTCCAAGTAGGAATCCATTTTGAATGAATTTCCTTGGAACATTCTTTTGTCTGATAGGAACATAAGGAGGAATTCTAATTGAATGATTATCATTATTAAGAATTATTTTCTTCCTTGGTGTGTTCCTAGGTGCTCCATTTGGTGCTTTCAGATACCTGTCAGGTTTCTGAGTTTGCTTTTCAGGAAACTTAGCTTTCCTTGCCAGATTTCTTCTAGCCAGCATTGATTTTCAGTGGCTTGATTCAACTTCCACTTCTGATAATTGCTTTGAGCAATTCTAGCCTTTAGCCATCGTTCTTGCTCCTGTTTGTATTCATGAGCAAGTTGTTTCCCGATGCGTTCATAGCCAATACCGTTTTGAGCACTTGAAGCTATCTGAGATCTTTTCTCAGCAGCTTTGCTAGTCTCTGGTTGATCCAATTTCTTTCCAGAAAAAGTGACATGGGAGAATTTGCCAGCTCCTGCAATTCTACCCTTTTGAGAGACATAGCACTATGGGTGTTTACACTTTTCAGTGTTGTGTTTCTTTTCAGAGACGTGCCCAACAGTTTTGTTTTTGACTTGTTTTTCCCACAAAGGTTTAGTCGCAACTGCCTTTCCTTTGTCAACAATCTTCGTCTTCTGACCGATACTATAGATTGCATGGGAACCATCTTGCTGAGTACTTACAAATGTTCTTCTTTCCTCACTCTTATTCAGAGTGATAGAACAATATGTCTGTGTATTCAGCCCAAGTCCTTTCTTTTCTGAAGGATCTCTTAAGTAAGATTGTACTTCAGTAAGAGTGTCACTAGCTTTGGCATAAGATTGAAAAGATAATTCTTTCTTTTCGAGTTCCTTGTTCTCAGAAAGAAGATCTTCATATTTCTTTCGTAATTCAGCCATTGCTTCTTTATGTGACTTTTCAGTTTCAGATATCTGAGCTTTGAGAAATGCATTTTCAGCATCCTTTTTTTCAGATATCTTAACTAATTGAGAATTTTCCTTTGCAAGAGAATTCTTTTCTTCTTCAAGATTTTCGGCTCTAGCTCGGATCATTAGAAATTCTCTTTCATAGATGTCAAGTTCTTTCCTGAGATTTTCTAGATCTTTTATTTCTTCTTCATCACTTTCATAAGTATAACAAGAAGTATGTGTTACCTCATCAGCCATAAGACAGATTTCTATGTTAGAGATGTCTGGACCGTCAATTTCAGCAACTCCACACATTTCATTCTTCTTGAGGTCGAAGTCGATTATATCATGAGTAACTCCACATAATTACGTGATGGTAAGGTTGAGTCATCTGAATTGTCATCTTCGTAATCTCTCAACGTCTAGAGCATCCAAATTGAGTTTGGATTTTCTTTCTTTCTTCGCTAATAAAGCTTTACGCTTCTTTCAAGATTCTTCTATCTTTCTTGTCACCGTCCTTAGTTTGTTGAAGGCGGGACAATCCTTCTTGAAGTGACCAAGTTTCGACAATAGAAGCGGATATCGCTTTCCAATTTCTACTTCCTCAAGACATGATGCTTTCTCGAAATGGGCTTGTTCAAATGAGCTTTGCATATTTTTGTCTTGGTGATAGTTTAAGCCTAGATGATTTTTCACTTCTCTTTGGCTTTTCTTCTCTCAATTTCTCGATCGACATTTGCTCATTTTCTTTGCGGAAGAGCATCCTCGCCTTCCTTGCTTTTCTTCTTTCGAAGTTCCTTGAGCAACTAGAGCAATATTCAACTTTTTAGTTGTTTGTTCTCTTTGTGTTGTCTCATAATCAACCGTAGCAAGATGTGAGAAGAGTTCCATTGAGTGATATTTGGCATTCCTTGGTTAAAATAAAAGAATTTAGTATGCTCCAGTTGTGGTTAAGACTTGACAATAGTCTTAATCTTTTCTCGACTGGAGTATCATTGCTTTCTCCAAGTCTTGCCATATCACTCATGAGAGTGGTGAATCAAATCAAGTTCTTCCAGAGTTTCAGGGTCCTTGTTTGAAATTTTGAAATTTCAACTTGAGAACTTCGAACTTGTTTTCTTTGGTTTTCTCGATTCCCGCATGATTTTTCAATCAGTTGTCGGCAACTTCGCCGTTTAGCACCCCTACGCTTTAATCGTATGTGCTCAGTGTCGATCCGATGATGATATTACGAGCTTGACCATCCAGACGGTTTCTCTTGGCATCTTCCGATGTCCGAGTTCTCTAAGCTTTGGTTCAGAATAACTTGACTAGTAGATCTCCCACTTGTTGACGCATCGTTTGTGAAGATCCTTCGCTTTGATCTCTGCTCTACCATTAGAAACCTCCATGACTTGTTTAAGTTGTTGAATGACTATTGGGCCATTCTTTATCACTTCGATCATTTCGTCACTTATGGCTTCAAGGTGGAGCATCATGTTATTTTTCCATTTCTCGTAGTTCTGGTTTGAGAATGGGTGCATCACTCAGAGACATTCCTGCACACTTAACACACACAAATTAAATAGTCCTCGAAAATGGACAAAGTTCCTTCACCTATCTGGGCATCTAGGTTCGGTCTGAAGGCTTTTGAACCTCCCGCCTCGATACCACTTGTTGGTCCATAACGGCAAAGTAAAAGACTAGAGGGGGTGAATAGTCTTTTAAAACTTTTGTCGATAAAACTATTTCTCGATATCCGTAGATATCGATACTTAGATTCAGAGCCTTGAAGACTTAAGCTAGATAAGTGCGAAGCAGTTAAAGTGTGTGTGTGTGTCTTTGAAAAGTAAGTACGAAAAGTAAATAACGAGCAAGTATAGTGGTATCTGGAGGTGGCGTAATCCTCCAACTAATCCACTTGGTCTTCAAAGACCTAGAATTCACTAGAATAGATAATTGAGGTCACCTTACAAAATCCTATTCTAAGATTCCTTAAACAAATGGTTCCCAACCAAATGTTCCCCCAGTTGTTCCCGGCTTTCACTGAAGTACTTCCTGTACTCAGAAACCTTTTTGAGCTATTCCCTAGCTTCCCAAGCTAAGTACTTCCTGTGCTCAATAACCTTGGAGTTATTCATTAGTTTCTCAAACTAAGTACTTCCTGTACTCCATGCCAGTGATGGTGTTGGTTTTGGTTTGAGTTGTCAGATGAGCTTCTTTAATAACTTTTCAGTTAATCAGATAGCTCTGTGAATCAAGTATACTTAATACACTTTTCAATGTATGGTATCTTGTTCTTTTCTTGACCCAAGTCTTAGATAAATGTTCTAGAGAATGAATCTCAGATACTTGATCTTTCAATTCAACTCTTTCACAGATAGCAGTGCTTGTTTAGGATCAGGACACTTAGAACTTCAGTGTTACTCAAGATCAAGAGCTTTGGTCGCAATAGAAAGCTTTGAGGATAAGTAATTTGATTGAGATATCGAGATATGTGTTCAATGTAAGTTCTTCAGGTTGTGTGTCTTCTCAAGCTGTCTAAGTGTTGATATTTATAGATGAATTTGAGTGTCGTTTGAATAGTATCCGTTAGGCTTAAATCAAATTCAAACTATCGATATCTGTATAATCTTTGTGAGTTTGTCTTCTTCTTCAGAAGCTACCGTTGCTTTTGTTCAGACATCTCTATCCGTGCATTTAATGCATTGTACTATACTTTTGTCCTGTAGTGCCAACGGAACTATGCTTTGTATCAGAGACAACCTTGATCAGATTTCTCTGATTCTTTGCACGTTCTTATATTTAACTTCAGATACCACTTTTATTGAAACAACTTTGTTTGTAATATACATATTTCTTTTTCAGAAATGTGGTTAAAGCTCAAGGTATCTGAGAATAGATATCTGTGGACACTTTCCTTGTTTTCAGATAGACCTTTTATTTCTCAGATATCTCTTGTGACACAGTTTGTTTAAAACTATTTGTGTCTTCAAGATATCTGGCCAAGGTATCTGTAAAACTGTTTCAGTAATCTTGTGCAGTTTCTTCAAGTCTTCAATGTCGTTGAACTTGTTCTGCTTGGATGTCTTCTTCTTGGTCTTCTCTTCATAAAATAAAAATTACATTTTGAGACCTAACATCCTATACAAGATTAGCTAGACTATCATACTTAGTGGGTTTCCTCTTTTACAATGTTCAAGTGAACCAAGAGTACTAATCACCTTTCTGAGACTAAGATAAGTCATCATGTTGCTGATCAAAATCTAAACAGATATTTCTGACAAAATATCTAACAAATTTCCTAACAATGTTTACTTTCTGCACTTAATTATAAGAATTAAAAGATTATAAGAAGTGATTAAGTGGTGGATTGTTTCCTCATCCAGATTTGTAATAGGTCAGATAGTCATCGTTAACTGATCAAAATGGGGGAAATTTGTTAGGAATATCTGTTTAGATTTTGATCAGAAACCTAATGACTTATCTTAGCTCAGAAGGTGATTAGTACTCTTAGTTCACTTGAACACTGTAAAAGAGGAAACTCACTAAGTATGATAGTTTAGCAAATCTTGTATAGGATGTTCTCAAATGTAATTTTTTTCAAGAAGACCAAGAAGAAGGCATCCAGCAGGAAAAGTTCAACGGATTTGAAGATTTGAAGACTGCACAAGATTGCTGAAGACAAGGGTTTTTCAGATACCTATGTCCAGATATCTTGGAGAAACAAGTGTTTCGAAACACACAAGTTGCAAAAGATATCTGAGCATAAAAGGTTTCTGAGACAAGGAAAGTTCCCACAGATATCTACACTCAGATACCTTGGACATAAAATATGCTTCTGAAAAAGAAACATATTATAACAAGTTGTTTAAACAAATGGTATCTGGAGCTATGATGATCTCTGGAAAAGAACATGCAAAGTTTCAGAAAACTCTGATTGTATAAAGATCTCTGATACCATGCATAGTTCCGTTGGCACTACATGACAAAATATAGTACAGTACATTAAATGCGCAGACAGAAATGTCTGAACGAAAACGGTAGCTTCGGAAGAAGAAGACAAACCTGCTACAGTATTATATTCAGATATCAATAGTTTGAATTTGATTTAAGCCTAACGGATACTATTCAAACGGCACTCAAATTCATCTATAAATATCAACACTTAGACTGCTTGAGAACACACCTTAGAACAGACTAAACTTCAAGAACATTGAATACTCACACAAGCGCTCTCAAGCAAACTACTTACCTTCAAGCTTTCTGTTGCGACCAAAGCTCTTGATTCTAAGTAGCACAAAAGTTCTAAGTGTCCTGATCCTTAACGAGCATTGTTATCTGTGAAAGAGTTGAACTAAGATTTCATATCTAAGTTTCATTCTCTTGAACACTTACCATAGACTTGGGTCAGTAGAGAACAAGATACCATACATTGCAAAGTGTATTAAGTATACTTGATTCACAGAGCTATCTGAATAACTGAACAAGTTATTAAAGAAGCTCACGACAAACAAACTAAAACCAACACCATATACGTGGAGTGCGGGAAGTACTTAGTTTGGGAAACTAAGGAATAACTCCAAGGTTCTTGAGCAGAAGTACTTAGCTTGGAAGCTAAGGAATTTCAAAAGGTTTAGATGCGAAGTACTGGCTTTGAAAGCCGTGAATAACTTAGGGGAACACTTGGTTGGGAACCTAGTGCTTTAGGAATCAAGAAAGATATCGTAAGGTTACCTCATTTATCTTAGTGGATTCTAGGTCGAGAAAGACCAGTGGATTAGTTGAAGGATTACGCCACCTTCAGATACCACTATAAAAAGACTTGTGTTATTTACTTTCTGCAGTTTATTACTTGTTTTACTTATATTGCAAAGTACTTACACTTATCTTGCTGAACACGTGCACTTATCTCAGAAGTCTTCCTCTCTCTGAAATTAAGTATCAGATATCTTATGATATCGAGAAATCTGCTTATCGAAAAAAGTTTTAAAAAGACTATTCACCCCCCCCCCCCCCCCTAGTCTTTTACTTTGCCGTTATCTGGACCAACAATAACAGAGAAAAATGCCACAATCAAGCTCAAAAATGGTATTTATGATCAAACAATAGGAACACCAGCACAAACCAAGAACCTTTGAGCTTTGATTTCAAGGGCTTTTAAAAAACCACCACACTAGAAAAGACACCCACAATTAGTTTCAGAAAGAGAGACCTTTGTAAACAATTAGGCGCACAAGGAACACTGAAAAGACAAATCAAAACATGCAAGCAACCTTTTTTTTAGTCACTATTATCTGTGATGTTGAGAAAACAGTGATACCAACAATGATTTTTCATGAAAAGCACAAGGCATTAAACCTCTTTAAACAACATATTCTCTCATGATTTTGAGGTTTACTAAAAATTTCAGCCAATTTAAGCCAAGAAACCATATTATCAATCAAATAGAAAAACCATCTACTTGTGGAATTTCTAACATTCATATCTCCAGCCCAATCACAAAAACATAAGCATGTACAATCAGATTTGGATATATATCTCAAACAATGCTTTTTAGCTTTTATATCAAGTGTGTTTGGGTTGGATGGGTATCTAGTGCACACAGAAACTACATGCATCGAATTAAGATTACTAGATAACAGAGATAAGAAGCTACCAACGGATCGTGATATATGAAGGTTATTCATTATCTCAGCACGCCTCACTTTGCCATGCAATCCAGCATCTCGTTTACCTATTTCAAATTATGTGTCTGGCTTCGATGTTGACACAACAGTTAGTCCAACATCAAGGTTATGTGCACCGGTTTTCTTTCCCATCAGTACCTTCTTGTTCCAATCATGTCTATCCATATGTTCTGCGTCAGAATCTGCATAACGGAAAATAGGAACAAAATCGTAGTCATTTATAATAGATATACATGCACACATATCAATTGGTTTGATACATGCATGATGTGTGATTTTCCAAATATAATTATTAGAAAAATCAGAAAAATCGATCATATGACGACTACCAACACAATGATTAGCATGATCCAACATAAAGTACAAAATCCGCACACTTATTGATTAAGTGCCTGGCTCTTGATGCCAATTGAAAGAACGTAAAAACCTAGGACTTGTACTTCTGTACTGATACACTACTGTTGATACAACTGTTGATGTAATAGTGACGGTCGGACAGCTAAAACAGTCAGAAACGCACAGCGGAATTAAACACTTCAGCACACACAATAATTTCTAGCAGGTATATAAATATACCCTGCCGAGCCATAGGCAAAATATCCACTATTTCAAAGAGGATTTACAAAAACTAGGTTCAAGACTTTCACAAGATGAAAGCTTGAATTGCCAAAATTAATCACCAGAATAGTTTCACCTATTCTATTGCTACTGATCTAGACAGACCTAGATGACCGAGATCACACACCCGATCCAACAATAGCGGGAAAGACTAGCAAACTATCGAGTATCAAGACTAGAAGAAATATCAATAATATGCTAAGAATGCTTTGTGTTCACTCTAGTCTCATTTTTTTGAATCCGTCCTTGATCTTGTATATATAGCAAAGGTCGTCGATCAAGAGCAGATCTTCTATATTTTCTTTCCAAGCTTATCCAAATCTTCAAGAGTCCAGTTTGAGATATTGTCTCTAAAGAATCCAATCTTTGATCTTTTTCCTTAAATACTCCAAGCTAAGTAGGACTCCTTTTTTATCTTCCAAATCTCTGACCTGTTGACACAAGAAACTACAACTGTCGAACTAGGTTAAAGTTTAGTGAAGAAGGCAATATTACAAGAATACCCTGCAACAAACCGGGAAAGCTATTAAGTTAACTGTTGATGTAACAATATACAAAACAGTGAACTTTCAAATGTCTTCGCTCTTCTCTGTATTATCTCCATGACGGGTCGTTTGGGGGGGGGGGGGGGCAATCGTACCATGTGAAATTATGTTTGTAGAATAATAATTTTTGTGTCTTTGGTGGGGTGACGCATACTACCGCGGGGTTGTTGGGAACTGGTGGGTTGGAAAAAACAACAGCATGTGAAATATGTTTGTATAATATTTTTTTGTGTGTGTTGGGGTGACCACATATCACCTTTGGGACAACTCTATTGATTGTGTTGTATACCTTTGTATTTTATTTTGGTTCCGTTTGAGGGATATAATTTTTTTATAATAAAACATGTATATGTTACTAATTAACAGGTCGGGTACGGCTGGACCCTATTTTTACATTTTCTATAGTTAACATAAATAAACACTCAATGAAAATATTAGATGAAGAAGGACTACCGACCAATACCACGATCAACGTTGTTCCCACAAATTTGACTACCTTATTTTCTCGATTAATTTATTTTATCATCCCCTTTCTATTTATTATTAAAAGTAAATTATACCGTGATATTGCCACGGGTTAGTACTAGTATCGACATTACAGTATACATTTGGGAAATTAAACACAGGCAGTGCGCTTAGTGGAGTGTATACCAACTTTAATTTTATAATATTATTAATTAGTTCGGAGTATAAAACTTTTTATAATGGAACCAAGAGTGAAGTTGTACTAACTTCACCACACAAACTTACCAACAATGTTTGTTTCTGAAACGGTATGTAGTATTTATAATAAAAAAAAAAAGTTTATATGAGTATAAGAAATGCAATACGTTAATAAAATTACAAAGTCTGAAAATCACCATCGTATTATACGAAGCCTTGAGTCCAACAATGTTTAAATTATTACTATATTGTGGTGCATGATGATCGACCATGTGTATATGATTTGGTGGGGAATCATGTACGTACACTACAAGAGATTTGTTTTAATACGACTCATAAATTTTACGACTTTTATAAAAAATGAACTAAAAAAAAGTCCTTACAGTTAAATCAAAGAAGGCAAAAAAATAAAAAATAAAAAATACGACCTCTAATTTTGAGTCGTAATTTTAAAATTACGACTTTTAATTTGTACTTCAAACGAAAACGACACCCCGGCCCCTTTTGCAACCCCTTGCAATTTGAGTCTCTTACTAAGAGTTATAATTTTTAAATACGAGTATTATTATTTACATAATACAATTCTTTTTAAGGGTAAAATTAGATAAAGAGTGTTACGTACTAATTTACCAACAATGTTCCATTATACTATTTATTGAACCTCTGTCGCTATTTTTGCAGTTAGTTGTATTGAATTTGGAACTGTCATTGAGGTTATAATTTGACATGCACATTTTGATATATTAGATGGAATTCTAAATGTTTTATTTTTTCCTATATAAATATATATTTGTATAGAAGATTGATGTATGTTTTCTGTGAACTACTTGGTACCCTGTTTGAGTTTGATTTAGTTGATCACACTTTATGCGCATGTTTCTACGTACTGGACAAGTGGTTACTACGACTACTATACTACATATACACATCAAAAAAATTCAGGGATGCACTTCAAACATTTTTTCTCATGGGGACACTTCAACCACATTACCAGAACTTGGTGAGATACTATCTATATATTTTTTTTTTATGTCTTTAAATTTTCTTTATTTATCTATTTAATTTGTTAATAATGTGTGTTCTAATTAACTTGAGTCTATCAAAGTTGCTTATCTTTGAGTCTATACATGATTTGTCCTTTGGTTGGTCCTTTCCTTTCCGATTAACTGATAGTAGATCAGTAGTGCTTATAACGAATAGGGGTTTATTGCAAATGAATTACTTTCTATTTTTTATTAATTTTCTATTAGGCTGCCCTTAAGATTCTATTAACCATATCACGTGCCTTTTGCAACATAGTTAGGCAGGGAAAGACTTCAAAAAAGACTTGTTAGCAATTTATCTATGAATCTATATTTCTTTTCTGTTTTAAGTCTCTACGCTTTTGGCCCATGCATGTTATTATTCGAAAAAGAAAGGACCAAGCACTATTTATGTATCTTAGGTTTTGGATGAAATGGTCCTATGTTAAGGTGATATTGTAGCCAATAGTTGAGTAATTAGGATACATATCTAACTATATATCTGTCTCTGTTTTATATAGGTGGAGCGAAATGAAGCTTGCAAAGCTAAGGAGGTGAGGCAGAATTCTTCAGATGATGTCTACCGCCTACTGGTAAGGCCGTAACCATTGTTTATTGCTATATACGTTGGGATGATATGTTAGTCAATAGTTGAGGATGTCTAATAATTTGCCTATGTTTGGTTCAGGTCGAGCTAGGTGCAGCTTACGCCTGCAAGCTCTTATTCATCCAGGTCTCTAAGTACTTCTTCTTAGCTTGGAAATTTCAAGCATGGATTAATGCAATGAGGCAGAATTCTGCAGGTAGCCTCTAAACATCTCTTCTATATTGAAAAGAGCATGTAGATTTGATTTTGAGCTAAGGTGGAGTTTGTTGTGTTTATCTCAAAATCATGTAAGCAGGTTTTCTGAAACCAAGTTTTAGATGAGTGAAACTAGTTTCAGAGAATTCTGAAACTAAGTTTCAGAAATCTTATGAAACCAAGTTTCAGATCTGTGAATGCTTACTAAGTGATTGGACGGATCAGATTAATTCTAGATGATTAATGGCTGAGATTGATTCAATCGTTAGTTTGTTATGAACGGTTATTAAAGAGAAGAGAAACAGAAGAAAACAGAGCAAGTTGCTGTCATTCAGTTTTCGATTGATTTCTCGCCTGTTTCTTCACCTTTTGATCTGAGATTTTGGATAGAGGTTGAAGACGGTTATTAGCTCGACTGACAATTGGAAGATTCAGGTTTCGTGATCTGCACACAGAGAACTGGTTCGAGTTTCATCGTCGGTTCGTTTATCATTGAGATTGTGATCTTGTTTTCTCATTTGATTGATTGAGGAGTATAGATAGTCGATTGAGCTTGATCTTTGTATAGATTGTATAAGCTTGTAATCGAATCTCAGTTGATATAAATATACGTGCTTGGTTTCCCGTGGATGTAGGCTATTTTGGCCGAACCACGTAAATTCCGTGTTTCATCGTTTACGTTCTTGTTGATCGATTGATATTTGTGATTGTTTGGTTGAGATTATTGTTGTGACTCAACAACTAGCATATATTATTGATGCTTCTGAGGAATTATTTAGGAAAAGTAACGTATAAACCCGCTGAGTTTCTTGCATTGGCCTCTAATATCCAATCTCCATTAAAAACTAACATTGACACCCCTTCCGTTAAGTCAAATGAAGTCAACGTTAAATTTCCACCAAAATGCCCTTGTGACGTCACCATGACATCATTCTTTCAATAAAATTAAAGAAAAAACAAAATCAGGAAAGAAAAATGAAAATTAAAGTTTTGTTGTAATTTGTAAACATGCATTGAACATAAAAGATTTGTTGTGATTTTGTTGTAAAACATTTTTATTAACAATCATCAAATATTTGTTGGAAAACATCGGATATCTTTTTTTTTTTTACTCTCTGTAAGACTAGCTAGTACTGTTGTCAAACTAGAGTTAGTTATTAGTTCAAATAAAACCTGATCAATTATACTATCAAGGAAAAAAAAGTAGGCGGGACTCGCCTTTTGTTCCAGGATACAGAAAGAAGACTTTTCTTACTGAAAGCGTGAGATTTTTCTTTCTTTTTCTAGGAGTATTAGTTAAATTAAAGCCTATCATGCCTTTATTTTTCTAGGATCAGATTATGAGTCTTCATCAGAAGGGGGAGATGAAGATGATGAGTCTTCAGATGAGGCCGAGCCCATGGAGGAAGATGAAGTTAGTGACGGGGGAAATGGAGAAAATGGACATGTTGAGGATGATGGAGTTGGTGACGGGGGAGATGATGATGAAGATGATGGGGATGATGAAGATGAAGTTGGCGACGGGGGAGATGATGATGATGAAAATGATGAGGATGATGAAGATGAAGATGGAGATGTTGAGGATGAGCATGGGATTCCAGTCTATGATGAGATTGAACCGGGAACTAGAATCTTTCGTGGTTGGATTGATATAAGGTCAAAACTAGGGTATTGTAACTTTGTTAGTCAATTCTGTAACATGCATTTTGAAGATGTGGGGAGAAGATCGAGAAGTCCCAATGTTATAGCGCCTTGGAGGGGATGGGAGGTTAGCTACATGGGTATTGATGTAGAACATACTGAATATAGACTCAATCCCCTTTGGATAGGTTGGAATCAGTTTAAGGCTCAATTAAGATTGATGGTGTGCATCCCATTTCGACCTACTACTCCCATGATCCACATACATTTCACACCTTGGGTTCAACAAAGATTCAGACCGGATATAATTGAGATTGCTGTGCCTAAAACTATGATAACTAACCTATGGGAATTTATTCGCAGCATGCGTTTCGCGTATAATTCTTGGAAGTATCAGGTAACTGAAAACTCCGAGAGATACGAAGTTGTTGACTTGCCACACCCTGAGGTCACAGTCATGACAAACATGTTTGATACTATAAGGTTTTTTGATGATAATTCTCATGAGATATTCCCCCCATTGACATTCCTCCAAGTAGATAGTAGTGATGATGATGAAAGTGATGTTGAAGATGATGAGGAAGAGGAGGCAGAGGTGGTAACTGAGTTTCTCAGAGCAGTATCATTGGTCAATATTGTGGTAAGTGGCCCTTAATAAGAAATTATGTATATACTCTAATTTGCAAATTATTAAGAGCTGACTTAGCAGACTTGTGTGTGTGCAGGAAACTGGGAATCGTTGAGTGAGCTTCTGCAATTTCTACATGCTGCTGCTTGTCTTGCTTTTTATTCGTCATCCGTTACCGTTTTGATTTTTTCATCTTTTAACTACTTAATCAATCTTGACGAAAATGTAAAATGTTCAATTAAATTATATTATGAAACTTTAGGAGTGAAGTTTCACAATATAATTTTATTAAAAATTTACATTTGTGGATTAAGATTAATTCAGAATAAGTCGAGATTATGACCGCAAAAGCTAAAATTTAAAATGGGAAGCGTGAGATAGAAGTAGTTTTTTAATATTGCTAGCATAAGCATTCATCAATTCGGCAGATGTACTGTTAAAACTTTCTACTTTGATATTTAAATTAATGTGTTTGCTTTAATTTGTTTTACTTCAATAACTTACCAGTTCCCTTTTTAGTTTTGATTTTGATATTGATAGTGTATATATATATATATATATATATATATATATATATATATATATATATATATATATATATATATATATATATATATATATATATATATATATATATATATATATATATATATATATATATATACCAAGTTTTAAAAAAATAAAAAAATGAATTCAGCAGCTGCTTTTGAGTTTATTTGAAAAGATATTTTCAATAAAATCGTTCATGTTTCTCCAATATAAAATGGACTTATTAATTATTATCACAATCCCTTCCATTTTAAACTTCCTGAGTAGTCTAATATTGATCATAAATTACTTGTAAATTACACATGATTAATATATATAATAAAGTTATTTATAAAAACATATATTCTTGATTCTTTTTTCATTATATAATTTTATTATATTTCTTATGGTGTGATTTAGAAGTAATTCGTGGTAACAATTGTAAAAGAAAAGTGTCCTTAAAAATGGAACGGAGGGAGTATGGACATTTGTTCTAAAACACCAATTAATTAAGTTGATGTTTGTCGCAAATTACATGCAATTGTTGTGAATGAATTTGGAGGAAACATGCAAGTCTAAACATATAGCCTAGGTGATTGATCTGTATTCTGCAGTTGATAACTTATACTATATACCTGCAAGAAATTCTGTGTAAGGTGATTCCAAACATAACCGAAATGTTAACGATTAAAATTAACAAAAATGTCAGGTTAAAATAAATATTTTTAGATTTTTTTAATTTGATTTTCTTGATTTTAACCGCTAAGGAAACACTCACTAGAGTTAGCAGTCCATAGTTAATAAGTCACAAGATTTTTTAACAGAAGCGCGCGCATGTACTAGATAGGAGTAGGAGCACTATGTTACGTTTAATTTCAATGGATAATCTTTAATCAACTTGTGTACTGTGTGTATACATACGTACAAATACATACATACTACAAGTGATACACCGCGTTTAGTGCGGTGTCCATGATTTGTGAAATAAATGATAAATTAATTGGATTAAATGCATGTACATCTTATAAAATATTTTGCAAACCACATCTATGTGATGAGACAATAATTTAGAGTCTCATCTCGTTCTTTTTACAGTCTTTTATTGGTCTTTATTTCCATTTTATATGTTTTTTTGTGCATTTTTATGTGTTTTGTGTTTTAGCTGTGTTGTACAGGTTTCTATTACTTTAGGCATGTTCTGGAGGAAAAACGACATTCTTGGATGGTCGTATTCAAGTTGAAGACTCAAAAACTCCATTTAGTGGGCCCAAGATCGAGCCCAGTGAAGAACTGGATCATTTGCACTAAAGAGGCCCGAACGCGTCCCAGAATTAAGCCAGGATGCGTCCCCACAGGCCGCAATTCAGGACGCATCCCAGATGTTGGCCAGGACGCGTCCTAGAACTAATCTAGGACGCGTCCTAGAATTGAGCCAGGACGCGTCCCAATCCTTTCAGCGAGATTTTTTACTTTCTTACTTATTCGACTTTAGACATAATGAGATATATTCTATTCTACATTTTTTAGCTCCCAAACAAGAACAAACCCTAGTTTTGGTTTTCTTGCCTTGGTTTCTCATTTATTCGACTTGTAATAGCATAATTGACATCGGATTCATACTTGGAGGTTAGATTATCAATCAATTCATTCATTCTTTCGCAACTTTATCTCTTGTGATTGATTTCTTGATTGTACTACAAGAAACTGCTGGAAACGTGACGGAATTTCGCTCTGGTGACGGCATTTGTGACGGAAATGAGGTTGTCGTGTATGACCCATCACAAAAAAATAGTGACGGAATTTTCAATGCCATCACAATTTTGTGACGGAATTTATGAAGGCAAGAAACAAGCGTCACTCGTGGGGGTGACGGAAATAGTGACGGATATTACAACCGAAAACCAGATTAGTGACAAAACAACACTAATCTTCATTTTTTTTTTCATTTTTTTCTTTTAATGTTCAATATTCACCCAATAAATAAATAAATACGTCAAAATATGAAAACACCACATAGATTCAATATTTATGCTCCAAACATCATCAATCCATTAAAATACAACATCAAGATCCTTGAGTATCATAAAACTCATCATTCATCAATACTACTTCCTCCGTCCCGGGAATAGCTTACCGTTTGCTTTATTGGTCAACAAAATAAGGAAAGTGATTGACTTGAATAGAAAAATAATAAAAATTGAATAAAAATTGATAGTGGGTTGTTAAAGTGGAAAGTTGGGTATTATTTAAATGAAGAATGAATAAAAATTGATAGTGGGTTGTTAAAGTGGAAAGTTGGGTATTATTTAAATGAAGAATGAATAAAGTAGAGATAGTTGATTGGTAAAGTTGTAAATATGCGTGTTTTATGTGGGTATTAGTTGGGTGGGGTATTACCAAAAATAGAAATGAGAAGCTTCTTATGGGACGACTAAAATTGCAAAATGGGAAGCTTGTCATGGGACGGAGGAAGTAAATAGTACTATAGAAAAGTATCTAAAACACAACATGAATGTTAGTGCGATGGTGATGGGGTATGGCGATCAATATACCCCTGAAACTTAGCAGTAAAGGCAACCATCTCATCTTGTAGCTGCTTCTGCATACGCTCCTGCTCATCTTGTAGTAGACCGACCTAGTATGAACCAGTATGACCTGTGCTGGCAAAAGACCGAATATCCGGTTCTTTTTGTCTGGCGGATTGATATTCAAGAAGATATCATGTATATCTTTCTTAGTTGCATCCTCACCTAGCAGAGCAATACAGTTGTCCACCTCATCCTGTATTTTAAAGATTAATAAATATTAACAAGTAATCAGTGAGCAAACAAAGAGTTAAGGCTTCATTTGGTTTGAGGGAAAATGGGGGAAAAGAAAAAAAAATAAGGGAAAATAAGATTTTTCTAAAAAATGTGAGGGATAAATAACTTTCCTTATTTTGTGAAGATAGATGTATTTTATATAGATTTTTATAAATTTTTCAGAATTTTTTGAAAAATACCAAATAGTGGAAAACAATATTTTCTCCCATTTTACTTCAAACCAAATGAAGCCTAAAAAGAAAAGAGAAACAAAACCAATCAATTCCAGAGAAGAGTTCTAGTTAGTGAAATCAAAAAGAAAGGATGAATTAGTATAAGAGAAAGACATATCGTTTCTTTTCTCTCTTAGCTGGAATATATATATATATATATATATATATATATATATATATATATATATATATATATATATATATGTATATGTATATATATATATGTATATGTATATGTATACATATATATATATATATATATTATAAAAGTGATGGTCTAATTGAAAGGAGAGCTATGGCACATATGCAAAAAGCTGATGTGGCAAATTCCCTCCAAAATTAAATGATTTTTAATTCACTCATTTTTCATCATTCAAAACGTTCACTATATTCAAATCTTTCTTCTCCTGCACACATTCTCACCGAAAAACAGTAGTTGTTTAACCAAATTCTTATATTTTAGGAATAACTTAACGTTTTCTTTCACGTGAGACTAAGTTTGTTAGATAATTCTAAATTCTATTTGACCTTCCTTATTGACTGACCAAGTTGTTTGGATTTTAATCACTAATTTGAATTTCCGTAGAACCTGCCCAAATATGTTGGGATATTATACTTCCTAATTCAAATTTCCAGGTAAATAGTCGCAGTTTGTTAGAAGCAGGTTGCAATATAAATATAAATCGATTCCTCATTCTTTCACCGTAAACTGCAGTCACTCAATTCCGATTTTCATTTCTCATCAATTACTATGGCCAGCTGGAATTGTGTATCTCTTAGTCCCCTATATAAATTCAGTTCCATCTCCAGCCACAAAACTCATTTAAAAAACCATACGTGTGTGTGTTCTAACTTATCTATCGTTGTTGTTGAGCGTTGTTAGGATCAGAGAGTATCCAGTAGAGACTTCGATCTCGATTGTCTTTTTCGGATTTATCAGGCTCAACGACAAAGCCATGAACTGACCAGCATCAGGAGATGTGCCCACGATTGCCCTACAAATAGGAACAGAGCCATTCATTTAACACGATAATACAAAAGTCGTCGAATAGATCAAAATGCATCGACTACCAGTGATGCTTGGAACTGATCTTTCGAAGCTCTTTAAGGATCTTTGGTTCGCGCAAATATACGATGGTCTCCATCATATACTGTTAGGAAGACAAACTCATGAGCTATCATACATTCAAAGGCATGATGTTGTACTCCATGGATTGGAGTTCTCAGAAATGAAGATCAATCTGGTGTGTGAAATTAGTTATTCATTCATTGCAAGTTTCAACAAGCCGGGTGAGGTTAGAAGTAGAACAAGAATGTGGAGATCGATAAGACAAGTGTTTCACTGCCCCTTCCTGCACATCTTCTTCAAGCTATATAGTAGTGTTTTCTCTTTATTGTGCGTGTTGTTTAATTTTGTTTGTACTAGCTTGAACAGTGTAAAAAGAGCTACTATGTAACAATGGAGCAAATGTATGGCCAATTACAATCTTTATCTTTTCATGTGGCTAGCTAGGGTGATCCTGTAACTTTTTATACTTTGTAAATGATCATACATTTTTTTTTGCATATATAGAACAATATAATTTTTATTCTTTTACATTTTCATGATTATATCTATCCATCCATCCATATATATTATAAAGGTGGGTTTTTATTCTCAAACCCACCTATACAACATTTGGCTCAAATCAATGAGGATTTTTCATACTACAGTAAAAAATCTATATAGTCATATTGTCGGGACCAGAAAAAAATATTCCTATAGCGAGTTTATTCCTAACTAGAGTTTTATGGTAAAAATATCTTTTTTTGTAAATAAATCCACATGCATAAGTTAAATGTTATATTCCTGAAAAAAATATATAAAATATTAACAAATAAGTAATATAGTTATTAGGCAAGTAGCGGAAGGGATAACAAATTATGGATGTTTTAACATAATACGAAATCATCACATCAATTAGATAAGAATTGGAGGGCCCGGAAGACGATAGTACTGAAGTAACAAAAATTCCATGTCAAAACGCTCTGAACCTTTCTTTACATGTTAGAGATGTTTCCGGTGCAATAAGAACGTTCACATATAGATCATCTGCTAATTTATAGAAGTCGGTAGATGTGTTGCCACTCAAAAGTTTAAGTCAATATAATAGACAACTTTAAGTAAGTATTTTACAACTTCATGCAATGAAAACACACACACACACACACACACACATAATTATTTTTATAGAATATTATGTTATTTATTACTATAGAGGAGTATAATTATTTAATACGAGACCTGAAAAAGTCATGGAATATTACAGTGTGGAGTTTATTGTTATTTGTAACTGGTCCCAAGTTGGGACCGAAATTATTTATTACTATAAGGAGTTTATTCCTTTATGGAGTATTTCCATAGGGAGTTTTTACTGTATTTTTTTTATATTCTTGCCAGCCTTAATTAGATAGAAGGAAAGTTTTACTATCATTGAAAGACTGATAGGGTTATACCGAATGTTACAACACAAAACATGTTCCCATAATTAAGTTGATATAGCCAAATTAAGCATATAATTTCCCACCAATTTAGCAAAGTCAATTATGGTCTGATTACAATAGTAACTGACCATATTTTTAAATTTAACCATCTATAAATTATCGTGACCATCCAATTATATTCATCATTTCTTATCCTTCTATTTCATGAATTACAAGCCTCTTTCGATTTTTCTTCAGTGCATCATTTACATCTCGATCGGCGACATAGTCAATAAAAAGAGTAACAGGCATACATACATACACTGATACACTCCCTCCCTCCGTCCCACTATTTACACTCCCTCCCTCCATCCCAATTGAGGTTAGTGTTGATGCCACAGTCCCAATTATATGAGGTTTTTTGGGTGCTGGTATGGTATTTATGGATTTCACAAGTTTATCTTTGGTATGTCGGAGGAGACGGATTCAATAAGGTCATCTCTTATACCCTTTCAAGCAGAATCCCTTGGCCCTTGCGGAGAAAATTAGACTAGAGCTTGCTATGGAGGATGGGATATTCACATGTAATACATGAAGGCGACAACTCAAGTGTGATCAATGAAAGTAATTCTCCGGCCTTAGCCGTGGGTACAAAATCTATCAACTGGTGCATATATTGTATTATTAATTGATACGTTTAGTATAGAGTTAAAAAAAATGAGTTGAGAAAAAAGTTTAGTTGATAAATAGTAAATGAGTTAAATGTAAATTATAAAAGATAGTGTTTGGAATATAGTTAAAAATTCAAAGGGTTTGTGTGTGTGTGTGTGTGTGTGTGTGTGTGTGTGTGTGTGTGTATATATATATATATATATATATATATATATATATATATAGTGTAAGAATAAAACGATGTGTGTAAAAAAAAGAAGTGATGTGTTTGAGAGTATTTTTTAAGGTTATTTGATTGAAATGTTGTTTGATTGATTTATCATCGTTAGTTTGATAGAAAAAGTAAAGAGTAAGTAAAAGTATGGTAGAAAGAGAAAAATGATTGTTTACTGAAGAAAAATATTGAGTTAAATTTTTTAATGTAGAAGATATGAAATTGAAACATTTTCATAGATGAATAGTCAATTTTAAATGAATGCCAGGTTGTTAAGAGACTAAAGACTTCGTTTACTGGATTTGAGGATGTGCACGTTAAAAGGGGTTTTTTCTAATATACAGCATGTTGTACTATCCCCTGATGCTTTAGTGTGTTGTATTGTACAACATATAATGCATATGGTACAACCGAGGTACAACCTTTAAAGCATCGGGAGGTAGTACAGCATGTTGCACGAAAGAATAAACCGTTAAAAGGCATGCTACTCAATTTCTCCACATTTTGGGAAATGATATTAATATGAACTTTAATGTTCTTGGTTACTTGCCATTTGAATTTAGATAACTCATTAATATGTTGATGCAATTTATGAATGTATTTTTTGGCGACTCTAAATTACTGACTCTATTTGTACAGATTAACATACAACCATCTTTAAAGTGGAAATGATATGGTGTGTAAGAATAAAATGTTTAGAGTTGAATTAACTGATATGTTTAGTACCTATCTATTATATAAGAGTAATTTATCTAATGGACCTATATTGTCAATAAAATCATCGATGTTATTAATCAAATCACCTGTGTTCTCAATATTGATATTTTTCCATATTAAAACAAGACTTATTCCGTTCACAACATAGACGTTTTGATTAATAATATGGATGATTATATTGATTACATAGACCGTTTCGAAATAAGTTATTTAAAGACCGTCTCTCATTAGACTTTGTGGTTATATAAAGCTCAGTTTTTATTCCTTCCATTTTGTATAGAACTTAAGCCAAGAATGAACCTTAGAATTGCTTTCAATTTTTTTTATTTACTTAACCAAATAAATCAAAGAAAATTACAAAGATGGTAAGAAATCCTTTCAGATTCCGTCTGCTCCATTTTTGCCTCTTGACAACCCATTTCATTGATTGTTTGTCTATTCTCTAGATTCATAGCCCCTCGAATTGAAAACCCTCACTTTTATTGCAGGTCCAATATTTCTTGGCTGATAATCACATTTGTTTCAAAAATTCTCTTTAAATAATCCATGGAGAATTGTAAACTCATTTGAATAGTTTCTACCTTTGTTATTAGCCGTGCATTGTTCCTTGATGTCGGGACCTTCCCTGCGCTGGTTCTCATTCCACTTATCTCATTACTTTTCAAATTGAATCCATATACTCCTTTCGTATCAATTTCAACTTCCCGAATTTTATTTTAGAACGTCTAAATTTCAATTTATCATCTCTTAAATGGAAAATTTAGTCTCCTGCTTTATTCAATATCTATTTTCTCTATTCACTACCTGTCATACTTTATTCACTTTATTTCTTACTTTATCACCATATCTCCTACTCTACTCATTCATTCTTATCTTAAAACCTGTGTTTGGGCCTGCAGCAAGTTGAATTCGGGACGGAAAGAGTATTATGTAAAGTTGGTGAGCTAAACTCACAAGACTAATTCAGTCCTAGCTAAGTGAAATTTTGTGGAGTTAATTACTTGCATTTTCAGCCAGTATATCTTCCACTATTTATTTGTGGTATGTTGGATGCATATATAGTTTTTTATTAAATCTCATGTAAATACATCTATAAAACTCCAAAAAATATTTTGAACATAAATTTCAATTCACCGTGACAAGACGAATCCATAGATACCAATTTGAATATTATTATTAATTAAATATATTATTTTATTTATTAAAATAAAATATAAAATATAATATAAAATAAAATAAAATGAAATAATTGAATTTTAAAAGTAGAGCATTTATTAAAAAGTACTCTATGTCAAAATACTACCAGTTTAGGTGAGCAAGATGGGTACTGTAGATTCATCTTATACCTGATAACTCAACCATCCGACCAAAACACTAGCCAAACAATTTTATAAATTTTGATTGCGTCTACTAAAATATTTTTTGGCAATCAAACATTTTACGACAAAAAAGTGAAATTTTGATACTAAAAGATATAACTATCCGTTTACAATATACTTTATGACTCACATGTTTTCATAAAGTCGGCTAACATCAATATTATCTACTATAATGGTGTACTTGAATGTAAATTACACATATTCTTCTCAAGTTGTTATTTTCATTATTTGATATGGATCAAGATAAACTTCATGCTTCTATTTTTGACAATAGGCTAGAGAAAAAAATCGGGTTGGAGTGGTTGCAAATTAAATATTACCCGAGACATATTTGACTTGGATACGGGAGGATCACACTTTATTTGTGATTCTTAAATGGCGGACGTTGATGGGGAAAAATGCAGAGTCAAAGTTTACACTGCATGGTCGGGATGAGGAAGAATAACCTTGAACACGTGTTCGTTCTCCACCATCACATAAATTACCTAAGTTATTGTTATCATTGACGAAATGTGGTAAAATTACATTGCGAGTCCCGACTTGGTATTAAAAAAAAAAGCGTGAGTAATTTGATGATGCATATGAGCTTTAAATGTAACTTAAATCTTTAATTAATAATTAAGAGTCAGAAACAATACTCTACACTGGTATTACGTCATTTTACATTTAAACGCGTCGGATTCTATTCAATTTGAATTCAAACATGCATGTTTGAAATAATGATGTTCAGGTTCGGATCAGAAATATACCCGAACCCGTTCCATACCTTTGTGACAATACCCGAACCAAAATATGTTATGGTTAACTCAGTAAAAAGTCGGCGGGGAGGGGGCGTATATTAGGGGTAGGTGCAAAAAAAAAAAAAATCACCGTCACATTTAAAATGATGTTTGTAGAATAATATTTTTTGTGTGTGGTGGGGGAGCACATACCACCACATGAGTTATTGGGAACCAACCATATTAATTGTGTTATACTCTTTTGTATTTTATTTTGGTCCGGACTGGAGTTTAATTTATTAATTAATGTGCAGGTACGGGTAGAGGACCCGATATAAAAATAATACTTTCCGCTGGGTCCTTAACGAGTTCGGGTTGGATCATACCCCTTTCATAGCATATACGTCAAGATGAATCGTATTTTAAATTTTTATAGTTAACATAAACAAAGACCGAGTGATATAGTATTGGATGAAAAAGTACTACATACATGCACCACGACCAACATTGTTTACAAAGATTTTTGACAATCATATTTTCTCAATCACAAGTTTACGACCTAGAAATGTAAAATTTCGATAATAATAAATATAACAACAACTATTCGTTTACAATACTAAACCTACCTATGTACAAATCATTTAGCGTTTCTCTATGTCTCCTTTATTCAAACGATTTGCACTTTGATAAATCTTCGTGGACCATTGCACTTGGTTAGAAAAAAAATCATATACTATAACATTATTAAATTTCACATCATATATGCATAAGAGATAAATAATTTCCTATTATAGATTCAAGAGCATACATTTTTCTATACATGTTTACTAACAAGAGTTAGGGACAATGTTCAGTTCACTCGACCTATATCTCACTACACTGGTATTCCATTATTTTACTTTTATCACAGATTGGGTTCCATTAATAAACCCGAATTCAATCCCGTTCGAAATAATGATGTTCATGTACGATCTGACATATACTCGAACCCGTTCAATACCTTTGCAAAATTTTATGATTAAGTTATAAAAGCTACATTTTTTACCGGGAGGGACGGGGGTGGGGGGGGGGGGGGGGGGTGGGGGTTTATGTTGATACCTTTTTGGCGGGAAAACTATCTTTGATCTTCTCTCTACTTTCTTGATCCATAACAGTCGGGGAGGGGGGGGAGGGATCTGATACCCTATAAGTGTGAAAACTCTCTTTAATCTTCCCTCTACTTTCTCGATCTCATATGTACTTTGTTGATCTCCATGACGGGACGGGCCGAGCGGGGCGGGGATGGTGGGTGTCAGGCAGATACTCTCTAGGTAAGGAAACTCTCTACGATCTTCATCCATAACATGCGAGCGGAGGGTGGGGAAAAAATAACCGTAGCATGTGAAATTATGTTTGTAGAATAATAGTTTTTGTGTCTTTGGTGGGGGTGACAGATACCACCGCGGGATTGTTGGAACGAGGTTGGAAAAAAAATAACCGTAACATGTGAAATAATATTTGTATAAACTTTTTTTGGTCTGTTTGTTGGGGTTACCACACCACCGCGGGTTGTTGGGAACAACAACCCTATTGATTGTGTTGTATACTTTTGTATTTTATTTTGGTTCGGTTTCAGGGATACAATTTTTTTTTTTAATATGTACTACATGTTACTAATTAACATGTCGGTTACGATATGACCCGATACAAAATATATGTTATCAACCCGTCGGGTCCTGAACGGGTTAAAGCTGAATCCTACCCCTTTGAAGGCATATCCGTCATCATAATTGTATTTTTACATTTATTATAGTTAGCATAAATAAAGACTCAATTTGGATGAAGAATGATTCTTAAGTAATTGCGATAACGTTATTTACATAAATGTAATATCTTATTTTTACCGATTAATTTATTTTATCCTCTTTATTTATTATTAAATTAAAAGCATCTGATGGCGTCATGCGAGTTAATCTTGTGTGTATATATATTGTTCAAGCTAATATTCAGGAATTGGGTAATGAGATCTTTGCATTTAGGAATAAGGATAACAAATATGTGAATTTTCGCAATAAATTGTTTCTCTTCGTTCGATTTTAAAAATCAAAATACTGGTAAACCCTAAAATTACCTCCTAAAACGCCGCACCACAACCAAGCAAGCAAGCAGCATTGATTGAGTGAAATTTGGAAGTGAAGAAGCAATGAGCATGGAGGAAGAAGAAAGCAGATCATCATCCTTCAAAGACATGGGCTTAAACGAACAACTAGCTGAAGCCTGCGATACTCTCGGATGGAAGAACCCTACCAGAATTCAATTGGAGGCTATACCGCTCGCCTTGGAAGGAAAGGACATCATTGCTCTTGCTCAAACAGGCTCTGGTAAAACCGGAGCATTTGTTCTTCCCATTCTTCACTCGCTTTTGGAAACTCCCAAGCCCTTTTTCGCTTTGGTGCTTTCTCCCACTCGTGAGCTTGCTAAACAGATTGCCGAGCAGTTCCAAGCCCTCGGTTCTGGTATTGGCGTCAGATGCGCTGTGGTATATATATATGTTATGTTATGTACACTAGCTAGACTGTTGTTTTACTATTAGTTAGTTTTATGATCATCTTATTATATAGTATTGTGTATTTGTATGATTGTTTGGTCATTATTAGAAATACTAAGTGTTTTTTTTTTTTTTCAGCTATATGGAGGTGATGATATGGTGATGCAGAGTATTGTTCTTGGAAAACGCCCTCACATTGTTGTGAGTAGTAATTTTATCCATTGCGAATTATTTTAAATAAGAGTAATATATAATATGTTTGCCTTGCTATGTTGATCCAACACAGTGGCTTGCCTAGTTAGAATAAAAATGAAGGTCTGAGTATTCATGTGCCAGAGTTACATTATTTGCTTGAGAAATCCTGAGGTTAAATCTGATAAACAGGCCTTTTCTTTAAGTTTTCTTAGTAATGGAATCCTGTAAAATACAAAAAATAAAGAGGTTGGTAAAGTGTGAATAACACCTACTTATTCCAGAAAGAGAGGTCATGTATATCTATACGTTCTCCAAGTTACATTATAATCTAACTTGTAGAATCAGAGATGCTATTTTCAAGGTCTTATTTTGTTGGTGGTTAGTGGTGGACATCTATAAGAGAGCCATTGCAGGTAGAAACCACTTTATCGTTTCTCAATTGTCAGTTAGGTTGCGAATCTGGATACCTCAGTCTATGATGTCTATTTCTGTCTAGGCACTCTTAGAGACGAATAGACATATCAGAATAAGGGAAAATTGCTTTTGTTTATCAGCGGCATAACGCCATAACCACATATTATTCGTTTTTTAGAAGCTTCATGGCTTCTCATGTTCGGGGGACTCCGTGACATTGATTAAGCAGGAGTGCTATACCATTTGTGGAATCTCCATCATTTTCATTCATATGCATTATCTCGTAAACATGATGGATTCTGAATATTTCTTCATTTTTGTTTCACATGCTTGATTGAAGTTCTGGTGTCATTCTGCCAGTTTTCATCTTTCATGACTTCTGTTGGTGTTGCTTTTGAGAATGATTATCCATTATTGCTTATCTAAATTAGGTGGCAACACCTGGTCGTCTTGTTGACCATCTTACCAATACCAAAGGCTTCTCTCTACGGACATTAAAATACTTGGTAAGATTCTTTATTTATGTTTCATGGAGTTTACAAAATCTTACGTTCTAATTTTTGTCTTTTGTTTCCATTTATGGAGTAAATATATATGAATGTGAAAACAGGTTCTTGATGAGGCTGATAGATTACTCGATGACCAATTTGTGGAGGCAGTTGATGAAATAATTAATGTTATTCCTCAAGATAGAAGAACATATCTATTTTCTGCAACAATGACTCGAAAGGTATGTGTCTGTGCCCAACAATGACATCTCTACTCAAATGCAAAATCTAACACTTTGTTTCTTCTCTTTGATTTACATATCTTTCACCAGAGTATTTTGTCTTCTAACAATCTAACATCTTTGTACATGATGTTCTTTACTTCTTCCGTTGATATCAAATGTCCCTATGGTAGTTGCCTTAATTTTCAAGACATGTTGAAGTGATGGAAAACTAAGATATAATTAGAGAAAATGAATAAAGGCATACTCGAGGAATTATTCATTTATTTCAAAATATTATTGAGTTGAATTAGTGACTGTTGGATTTAACTCACTTCACCATGTATTGTTTTTTGGGTATCTTATACGGAATAGAGAATGTAGTAAGCCCCTGAAGTTTTAGTTTTGAGATCTAGTGATCTATATGCTTACTGGCCGAAAATTGTTGTTCCTGTGTGACAATACTGTTTCCTAATTTGCCATGTCAACCGTAGTTCCAGCTAAGGATCGTTAGGTAGGTTTCTCTTATGGATTTTCAAGATTAATAAACGTTTCCTCAACAAAGTAAAGTTACCAATGTATTTCAAATAAGATTAAGGTTTAGTGCTTCTGTAGGATTTATGGAATGATTGCTGACAAATACGTCAGTTATTGATTTAAATTCTACTGTGTCAATGATACAGGTGAAAAAGCTGCAGCGAGCTTGCCTAAAAAATCCTGTTAAGGTATGATTTTGACATTTTCTGTTTGCCTTTAAA
The DNA here is from genome assembly GCA_026545765.1 of Plantago major. Taxonomy (NCBI): domain Eukaryota; kingdom Viridiplantae; phylum Streptophyta; class Magnoliopsida; order Lamiales; family Plantaginaceae; genus Plantago; species Plantago major. The sequence goes on along the minus strand of CM048841.1, from coordinate 26,367,316 downwards.
GTAAGCTTTCCCGAAAATCACTCTTAGCCTTTATATCTGTTTCCAGGTTGAAGTTGCAACAAAATATTCTACTGTTGATACCCTGTCGCAACAATATTGCTTTGTTCCAGCAAAGTACAAGGTCGTGACTTCACTTTTCTTCGTCTTTCTTGTGGCATTTTAAGGGATAAATGATTATGTGATCCGTACAAATTTATGCAAGTAAAAATATCACTTAATAAAAGGTCTATGATGAGAATGATCATAGTTGGTAACCACCTTGATTAGGAGGATAAAAGATTGGTATCATTGCATACTGTATAGGCAGAGTCCAAGCTTGCTCCTGGATATCCTTGTAACATGTCAGCAGTTTCATGAAAATTTTTAACCTGTTGGTGTGTTCTTATTAAGCACGGTGTGGATATGATCTTCTTAGCTGGCCATGTTTGAACTAAGATTCTCCAAGTTGATTGGACTTCTTTCGTTACATGGCATGTCAATGCATTCTTGAGTTAATCGTTTAAATCTTTGTAGTGAGATTATAGGTCCTAGTTGTTAATGTGCTCTCCTGAAAATCAGGCATTCATGTTATGTATCTATGTTTTGCAGGATTGTTATCTTGTTTATATATTGACCCAAATGTCGGGTAGCACATCTATGGTTTTCACTCGAACATGTGAAGCTACCACTCTCTTGGCCTCTCTTCTCCAGAAGCTTCGCTTTAGAGCTACTGCAATTAATGGTCATATGCCGCAGGTAAGGTTCTTGATAACTGTGGACTTCACATATAGAAACTCTTCATGTGTTTTGTGGTTTTGAGCAGTAATTAAATTTTCTCTTATTATGATCTTGTTGGTTCTTTCCAGACAAAAAGACTTGAAGCTTTAAACAAATTCAAGGCTGGTGAATTTGATATTCTTATATGCACAGATGTGGCCAGTAGGGGACTTGATATTCCATCGGTGGACATGGTAATTAACTACGATGTTCCCGCCAATCCTAAGGTAAATTGTCTTTCTCTGTGATATACTAATGGAACTAGTCAAGTTGTAAACAAAGAATTGAGTTACTTCTGGGGTATTTAAGTCGACATTTGTCAATTTATTAGTACGCCTTTTGGTTTACGAAATGGTCTGCAGGATTATATACATAGAGTGGGAAGAACTGCTCGAGCTGGGCGCTCAGGTGTTGCAATATCAATTTTCAATCAGTACGAATTAGAGTGGTACATGCAGATAGAGAAGCACGTAGGCAAGAATCAAAACTTGAAGTTCAAGAAGAAACTTACATATATTCTTTTTCTTGTCTAAACTTTTCTTCTTTTTAAAGGTAAAAAGTTGCCTAAGTACCCCGCTCAAGAGGAAGAAGTTTTAGTACATTATGAAAGTGTTTCACAAGCGAAGAGATTAGCTCAAATGGTATTTTGTACTGGACCTTCATCACCTACATGCATAACTACTTTTATGTCATCTTTATGATAATTTCACAGCTTGTTTCTCGTTTCATTTTTTTTTGTTTCGCACTTGGCATTATATTGAATGATGCAAATCAATCTTAATTTAATCCTGCAGGGAATTAAAGAATCTGGATTCAGAAAGAGGAGAAAGGGAGAGGATGATGATGGAGTGGAAGATACGAGCAAATTTATGGGTCGTAAGAAAGGAAAGCCGTTTAAGGTGGAAAAGAATGGCCAGAAGAATTCAAAGAAGCAGAGGAGATAAGAGAGAAGTTTTCCACTCGAAACTATGAATTTGGCTCCTACATCTATTGATCTTCTTTTTGTACTGCAAACACACTTTTTAGATTTAGAAGATTTCGAAGAGAGAAGTATATGTTAGCAGTATTAGTTTTGGATCGCTAAAGAGACGATTTCGAAGATTTTCAGCTTTGGACCGTTGGGGATGGAATTATATTAGTGTTTTGTACAAGAGGATACATGATTACCTGAGTTGTAGAAAAATAAGAGAACAATTAGTGAAAAACCCAAAATTCTAGCACAGATTACTATATCAACCAAAAATAAGACCTTGTTATCTGCGGTAAAAGTTTAAATTTGTCGACCGCGAATTGGTTTGTTACATTCCTTTAGTAATCCATGCAGAAGTGCATCATTCTTCTAACCGTGAAGCCAGAATCAACAAAAATAAAACAAGTTGCTAATGACATTATATATTACAAGTGGGCTTAACTAAAGGCCACAAACTAACTTCATGGAAAAAAAAAAAAAAAAACAAACATAGCCATTAAATTTATGCATGTAGCTTAAAACTATGATTACCAAATGTAACCTTGCTGAATATAAAGACTCCAAAATTGCATATACTTCAGCTATCAAAGTTTCACAACATATTGGTCAGCAAACAAGTAGTTATGATGCCTACACCACTAGTTGTCGCTACAATAAACTGTGCAGGTACCATCCAACAATGAGTTCTAATTATATTCTCCAGTGTCTGCAACAGATCCAGAAACTTATGCAAAATGCGTTTAGCAATTCAACAACTTCTAGTGCAGTACCTTGAGTGTCACCATTTACCACGTACCTGTTACGTGTTGAACCAAATCGTCCAGATTAGCACAACGACAAGATCCCACGTATAGATATTCAAGCCAAGCTTCACAAATAGGGTGAGGGCCATTCCAAACGGCTGTTGGTAGATCACCAAGTGCCCAAACAACAGTGTGAACATACAATCTTGAGACCGGTGCAGTATCATGTCACCCTCTTCTGCACAGAGTTGGAAGATTCCATGATCAATGGCTCTTCTTTTATGTAAAAAAACCCAATACATGAAGCAAACCTTTTCCAGCAAACCTTGATTTTCCCTGGCAAGTGAGCATGAAAATTCCAACCATCAGAAGTAGACATACGTGCCCTCCACACCTCAACTACATGACACAACGTAGGCTATTCTTACTGTAAATATCTGACTCAGTAATTAGAAACTCTAGCATCTGGGCAACCTATGCCAAGACGGAGGAATCTGCAGAATAATATTGCCATCATCCATAGAAATTAGAAACAATACTCTCAATCAAGCTAACATTCCATTTGCCCGGGCAGTAATACATGGCAAAAGATTCACCCAAAACAAGGGCCAAAACAGAGAAGAAAGAAAATTGATCCATTTAATAAATAATCAGAATAAATTCAATAGAAAAATATATAGTACATTCTGATATGTCTTGCTTTTAGTTTCTCTCAATTACTTTTAAGCCAATTGTCTGAATATACCACGAGAAGGACTTAAATATGTTACCAACATTGACGATTAATGAATGGCAGCTCTACCCAACACATCAACCAATAACAAAAGAAACCATAGAAGTAGAACCACCTAACCAACTGTTACAAGAACTCTAGTGATTCCAATTCCTAATCCACTCTATCTGCTCAAAGATTAGATATACTTTGAGAATAAAATCGCAGACGTAAGTGTTAATTAGGGTACTCAGTAGCCAGTAGGCCTACATTACCAAGTTCTTGTGTGCAAGACATTTCCCAAGACCATATATAAGGTCTTAAGATTCCAAAAGTAATAGTTTTAGCAAAAAAAAAAAAAAAAATCAGTTCTCTCTTTCTTTGAGCCACCATAATGTAAGACAAACAATTATTTGAAGAGAGAGCAAGGGAAAAATCAAGGGAGATATTACATCAATGGAAACTGAGACCATGTTATTTTTATACTTGATCTAGCAAATAGCTGTAATATTTCTACATGTCTTCGAAGTGATCAACTATTTTGGACAAAAATATATTCAAAATCAATAATGCAAGTGCAATAGGAAAAAGGAGTATCAAAGAGTCACAAAAATATGAGTATTAAGCAATTTTCTAGCTAATAAACAAATAAGTAAAAACAAAATAGAGCTGAAAGTGCAGATGTTGCAGCAACAGGGCTATGACTGTTGCAGCAACAATAGCTATAATAGTATCAGTTCAGAAAATATGCACTTCAGAGAACTTTATTGATAATGTCTTTTTTCACTAACTATATAACCTAGTTCCACGGATCTGAGTTTGTGTTTTCAGATAGGAATCGACTTATATTCAAGAAAGCCATGAAGTCTTAGAAGACAAGATACAAGGGACTCTTGGAAGTCAATATCTTATGGACTCTTAGAAGATTGAATGATTTGGACTCTTGAAGATAAGGATGAGCAACAAGATCTGATTGGACCTGATCTTATGGACGTTTTTCTACACTATATATACAAGATCAGGGTCATCACAAATGGTGTGCAAGTATAGAGCAATCATATACATCATTCTCTCTTTACTTGTAACCGTTTTTACTAGTCATCTAGTTTAGGTGCTTTGGAATAGTTAGCTATTCCGACTAGCTTTTTGTAAATTCTCTTATTATAGTGGATATTTGCCTTGGCCACAGTAGGTATATTTATATACCTGCTAGAAATCATCTTGTTTGCTGTTCACTTTTACATATTTCATTTGTCAAGTGATTGTTCACATCAGTGACACCAACTGTTGTAGTAACATTGCTACTAACAGTGGTGTTTCAGTAAGAAGTGCCAAGTCCTAGGTCCGTACGTTCTTACAATTGGTATCAGAGCCAGGCACCTAATCTATAGGTGTGTTGGACTTTGGTACTTCTTGACATGGATTCGTGTCACTAGGTGTTGTGAAGAAAGGCATTAAGGGGGAGAATGAAAGTGCAGATGTTGCGAACAGGCTATATTGCGGCAACAATAGCTATAATGATGTCGATTCGTAAAATCTGCACTTTAAAGAACTTTATTGATAATGCCTTTTTTCACTAACTATATAACCTAGTTCCACGGATCTGAGTTTGTGTTTTCAGATAGGAATCGACTTATATTCAAGAAAGCCATGGAGTCTTAGAAGACAAGATACAAGGGACTCTTGGAAGTCAATATCTTATGGACTCTTAGAAGATTGAATGATTTGGACTCTTGAAGATAAGGATGGGCAACAAGATCTGATTGGACCTGATCTTATGGACGTTTTTCTACACTATATATACAAGATCAGGGCCATCACAAATGGTGTGCAAGTATAGAGCAATCATATGCATCATTCTCTCTTTACTTGTAACCGTTTTTACTAGTTTTGAAGTATCTAGTTTAGGTGCTTTGGAATAATTCATTCCGACTAGTTCTAGTGTTTGATCTTTTCTTATTGAGAATGTTAGACCTAGTTTGTATAAATCCCATTGATTATAGTGGATATTTGCTTGTGCACGGTAGGTATATTTATATACCTACTAGAAAGAAACATCGTGTTTGTTGTGTTCGCTTATTTAATTCCGCTGTGTTCTGAGTGTGTTTGTCACTGTAACACTCACTGTGATAGCAACATTGTTATTCACAGTTGTGTAACAGTATAGTAACAAAGTCCTTCGGGTCCTTTTAATTCTTACAAGAGCAGATTATATCATCATCGGCAAAGCAAAACTATCTCCATTCGGAATTTGGACCATAAATCATTAATTAATATTCAACTTGCTGACTTGAAAACATTGTGAATGAATTATTACAGAGATATATTGGCTACTAATTTGCACTACAAAAATCCATTGCATTTCTAGAATTAACTTTTTTAACTACATGAAAGAAACAAAAGTAAGTAGAATACTATATGAATAAATATGTAAGACAATGACTAAAACACAATGTTTCTGAGCACTGTAAAACGCATGAGTGGTTGCCAAGTTTAGTGATGAAGAGTTCACCTATAGCTGTTTGCGATCAACCTCCAACGGTAATCCAATTCAAATCTCTGTTCAATGTAATTCCCATCTTCACAACATTACCCAGTGGTAATTTTCAATAAAAATAGCTTCTAAATTTGAGGCTATGAATTAACATGATTCTGGCTACATTCAATCAACACTCAGCACACATGAACTCATTTTGAAAATCTAAAGCTTAATTATGTCCATTGTGCTAATTGTTGTTATCATGTGAGTCAATTTTCAGCAATCATGGAGCCTTCAAAGGCTCCTAAGTCTGGAACCAACATAAAGTATACACTCATAGCATTCACTACAGTGACTACTCCAACTCTAATTTCCTCAATATCTATCAACAGCTTTTAATAATCCTAGATCTTAGATTACATACATAAACATAAGCACATTCTTGTCAAAATAAACTGGTATAGAATAGAAAGTACATAAGGGACTAAAATTCAAAATATAACTTACAAATTGAAAGAAGCCACTCAGATAAGCGATTCATTACTAATTGGGTTCTATTTTAGGTGAGCAACACACTAGCAAGTCGCTCAATTGCACTGTTGTAGGTGGATTTGTTTATTTATAATTTATGATTTTGTATCTCTGGTTCATAATTTCTTCCTTTTCAAGGGTAGTAAACTAGTAACTTAAAGAAAGAAAATAAATGAGAGAAATAAATTATGCATATGCTAGAAGAGCTTGGGGGATACTGCGACATAGAGTCATATAAACAAACAAGCATTCACATATTTAGCCATGGAGGAAAGATGAAAGAATAGGAAGATTCCCCGCCGATCAGGAAGAAGAGGAGAATAGAATTCAGCTTAAGAAGGTACATCAAAAAAGATTCGTGTGTCTGTCTCACAGATCCAACAATTTTAATTACCTCATGTAATTGGAGAAATCTCGTAAGAGAGGAAGAGAAGATTCTTAATTAGGGTTCATAATTGTTCAGCAATATTAATGAGCTAAGCTTTAACATTTTGTTTAATGATGAATTTGTATTAGTTATCTATTTGTTTGTTATTAACTAAGGATACGTGTAACACCTAAAGTTTCAAGTCAAGTCCAAAAAGGGATTGAGAACGGTACTCATATCAACAAGGTGCATCTTTCTTATCAGGAGTCCACCCACAAGAATTCCAGAGTTAAGCGTGCTTGCTCTGGAGCAATCTTATGTTGGGTAACCAATTTAAGTCTCGGTTTCTTGTGAGTGAGACAAAGTCTTGTGAGGAAACGTGTGTTGATACAATGGTAAGATATCACCTTAGAATCTGTCAGAAGAATCGCACTTGCATAAAGCCAACCTAAGAATAGAAAAAGCCCTAATTTGTTCTTAGACAACTAGTGTATTAAAAGGATATGGTTGGACCCATACCATGACCGGTTTGTATCCACTTGGACCAAGAACATCCTACACTTCGGAACTAACACAAGAAACATGTAACAAGTGGTTGTATGATGGTAATATATTTCAATTTACATCTTGCTTACCTTACTTTGTTTTATTTTGTAATGCACTATATACTATACGTACATAGAGTAATGTGATGCGTCAAATAGACGCCTCATCATAATGCCTTTATATTCATCATTGTAAATTGGGTACATAATTGAATGTGTGCACCCTAGATATAAATATTGGTTGGGGCATTCCAATTCAAAATTTCACACAAAATTCCCCAAGTATGGCCTACTTGAAATGCAATACGGTCAGAACTTGAGAAATTGTTGACCAAGCATCTTCATCACGCAAATCGTGAAATGTTCCGCAGGCTAGGAGATGTGGTATCACCACTACAAGAAAACTGTGTTTTAAGGACGGATAATAGCGACGAATTGGCATTGATAAGGGACGGATTGAGCGATTTGCTCAATCCGTCGCCAAATTTAGAGACGGATAGAACTATCCGTCTCTAATTCGGTTGACTAAAAAAAAAAAAAGAAAAATGAAAAAACATAACGACGGATAGGCCTATCTGTCGCTAAGTATGTTAGATATCGGGCAGAATGCCCTCTTCTTCCCCATTTATTCTCTGTTTCTTCTTCTTCCTTTCATTCGCCATTTTCGCCCCTTTTCCAACTCCGATCAAAACTCCACCATTCCGGCCAATCTTGCACTCTTTTCGAAGCTCGTTGAACAAGGAACTCGGGTGGCCATTCAATTTTATCATTCTCCGGCTATTTTTTCCGTAATCGAAGGTATTTGTCTAAAACCCTAACTTTGTTCATTTTGGGAATCTTGCTAATTTCGAGCAATTGTATGTTTTTAGAAGTTTCTACTAGCTAGTTTAGCTTATATTAAGTAGTGGGTTAAGCTTGAGGTTGTTCAATTGATAGATTTATTGTGAAATTGAATTGTTAGTATATGTTAGGATGTTTGTAATTATGTATGGTATTTAATTTGATTTTTCGTACATGTAGTAGGATTAGTAAGATTTGATTCAGTGTTTGGAGACAATTTAGTGATTTTGATGGTTGTAGTATAATTGGCTCGTACTTCGTAATTTTAATAGTTAACTGGAAATTTAAAATTTATAAAAATAAATTTTAATCGTAAAATGCATGTAATTCAAAAAATTAATCTTAACATATTATAATTAACAATGTAATTATAGAACAGGAATCGGAATTGTAATGAAATTCAACATGTAATGCGTATAGTTATAAATCTAATAATTTCAGACATGTCAGGTTAATTATCATCCAATGAATCCCGATCGTTCATGAATGTATTATCGCACGGTTAATGGCAGAATTCAATCTAGTTTTGTGGAAGGGGTTGAAGCCTGCATCGCATTTGAGATGACACCGACTACTTGTTTGAGCAGGGGGATGATGAAGTGCCCTTGCAAATTGAAGAAATGTTGTAACAAGCAATATTTTCCTCCTACAACGGTAGTGGAGCACTAGAAACGTAATGGGTTTGTGCCTCAGTATGAGGTATGAAATCATCATGGTGAGGAGGCAACACAGTTCATGTCGTCATATGCGCAATTTAGGAAGCGTCGAAGAAAGACAAAATGAGAATTCTAGTACTCAAAATACGGCTACATCTGATGCTTTTCATGACCGGTTCGAAGAAATGGTGTGTAATGCTGCGGGCCCAGAGTTTATGGACACTAATACAACTGAAACGAAGGGGGATGTGGAGGAGCCACCGAATCCCGAGGATCAGGTGTTCTTTGACTTGTTGGAATCAGCGAAGAAGCCGATTTGGCTAGGGTGTAAGAAGCACACCGAGTTGTCTCGGCTAATGAGTTGTAAGGCTGAGGGTGCCCAATCTGAAGTGAGCTTCAATAGTTACCTACAACTGTTATTTGAGTGTTGTCCTAAAGAAAACCTAGTTCCCACCAACTTTTACCAAGCGAAGAAAAAGATGCGGGGGATGGGGTTGCCTATGGAAACCATAGACTGTTGTCCGGATATGTGCATGATCTATTGGGGGAGGATGTAGATCTTCTGGAGTGTAAGTTATGTGGTAAGGAACGCTACAAGCGTTACAAGTAAGGGCTGCAAAGAAACGCCAGAAGAAAAATCTCCCACATAAGAAAATGTGGTACTTCCCTCTAGCACCTCATTTAAAGAGGTTGTATGCTTCAACTGCTTGTGCCGATAAAATGCATTGGCACAAGGAGAGAGTAATCCCGGCAGATGCAGGGAGTCAAATGGAGCATCCATTAGACTCACCGGCATGGAAAGAGTTTGACAAGACGTATCTGGAGTTTGCAGCCGAGTCTAGAAATGTACGATTGTGGCTTTGTACGGATGGTTTTAACCCGTTTGGAAGTGAACTGAAGTACTCTTGTTGACCAGTGATGCTCACACCGTACAACTTGCCCTCGGGTTAGTGCATGAAGGAACCATTCATGTTCTTAACTGTGTTGGTGCCCGGGCAAGAAGATCCAGCACTGAAGCTGGATGTCTTCTTGCAACCCCTAATCAAGGAGCTGATTAAGCTGTGGGAGAATGGCATCCCTGCGTATGATGTGTCGACCAAGAAGAACTTTACCTTGAGAGCAGCACTACTGTGGACCGTGAGTGATTTTCATGCGTACTCCATGTTATCTGGAAGGAAAACCGTCAGAAAATTTGCTTGTCCACATTGTTTGGAGGACACTGATGCATTTAGACTGAATGATAGCGGAAAGGAATCTTGGTTTGACTGTCATCGTAGGTTTCTACCAAGTAACCATCCATTCAGGAAGAACATGGATCAATTCATGAAAAACAAAGTAGAAAAGAAAGGCCCCTCGAGACAACTTACTGGTGCAAAAATACTTGCGGAGATTGATAGGCTGGGTCTTATGAAAGTGACTGAACTTGGGTGGGAGAAGCATAACAAGAAAATTGCAAACAAATGTGGATGGAAGAAGAGAAGCATCTTTTGGGACTTGCCTTATTGAGCAGTCTTCTTATACGTCACATGTTGGATTTCATGCACATTGAGAAGAACGTGTTCGAGAACTGCATGCAAATTTATATATGTTTTACATGCATGCAGTTGTATACTAACACATTTTCCCTGTATTTGTTGCGTGTTTTTGTAGATGCCGCGACATAGGAGACCTACTGATGAGACGATAATATAGAGTCTCATTGGTTCCTTTTTAGCGGTCTTTGTTAGTCTTTGTTTATAGTTTTATAGTGTTTTTGTACGTTTTTATGCTTTGGTGTTTTCTTTGTGTTTTGTAGGATTTTTGTGTTCCGAAGGTGAAAATCGGAGTGAAAATATTGTCTCTAGAGCTTTGAATGTAGAGCAACTGGGCGAAAACGGAAGTGGATTCGGAGTTCGGACAAAGATTTGAGAGCCGTTTTAGCGATGCTTGCAAAAGTGAAGTTTTACAGAGCAGTCTAGCCATTTTGGACATAACTCTCTCATACGATGTCCGATTGACCTGAGCTTGGTGGCCACGGAAAGATAATTCAAAGGTCTACAGTTTTCGTTTTGGAATCATCCGAACATTCTGTATCAAAAGTTACAGAGGTTTTAAACTCGCCGCGGTGAGAATTTGCGAGAGCAATTTGGGAGGCTAAACAGTGTCTCGCCGCGGCGAGCTATTTTCTTCGCCGCGGCGAGATTTCGCGATGGGCGACTTCTGGACGGATTTTCTTCGTTTTTTCTCCTATAAATAGATTTCTTTCACCATAACTTCAAACATAACTTATTCTAAACCTTATTTTGGGACCTAAGAACCCTAGTTTATCATTGATTGAGACATATCTTGGAGCTTGGTTTTATCCTTAATTGATTTATCAATATCGAATTCCTGATCACCGTGGTAATTCTCTATTGTTTATCTCTTTACAATTCGTTCTTGTTCTTGTTTGTCGAATTGTATGAGCTTGCATGCGATTATCATTATGTTTATGTTTATCATGAGAAATATCTTGAAGTCTTTCATCTTTCAATCTATCATGAGTAGCTAAACTACTCCGAACACGGTAGTGATGTGACGGTGATTGCGTATTCGCTTCTAGGGTTAGGATTCGTTCATATAGTTCAAATATCTTCGTAAAAAGCTTTCAATCCAATAAGCTAGTTCAAAGATTCTCGAAATCGTTTTCGGTTAAGGATCGTGGAATGACGACCCACGATTACTCTAGTTCAAAGATTTTCAAATAACGTTTGGTTGAATTGGATTGAATGCTTTCTGTACACCGACCGTGTGACAAGTATGAACGTATCCCTAGAGCGAATTAGCATTGCTTGATCATAACTACTGTGTTCTTTCTACCTCATTCATACAAATCATCTACGTTGTTATTTTCTGATTTCTCGTTTTAAGAAGTACTCAGACCAAACTATAAATCTGTTTACACAAGCATCTGTTCGTTTTCAACTTGTTGTGATAGCCTGATTGATTCCCTAGAGAATGATACCGAGTTAAGCATAGTCTACAACTACAGATTATTCTCTTAAGTTATTTAGAGTATAATTTGAGCTTATCAAATTTGGCGCCGCTGCCGGGGAATCAATTCCTATTGTAGCGGTTGATTGCGAACTTTTATTTGTTTCTTTTTCCAACCTGCGGTTTAGTGCACTAACAGAAACTAAGATCTCTTCCAAGTTTTCGAGTTGTGTGACTTTAGCAACAGGTTTATCAGAAGGAATTTTCGATGTCTCAGCTGACGTATGGGTCCTACATGCAACCTGGCGAGGTTAGGATTGGAAGGTCTGCAATTGTACTGTCTGACGATGCCAGGAACATGGAGATAAAGTCTCATCACCTCATTGACTTACCTAAGTACTATGGAATGGCCAATGAAGATGTCATTCGGTTTTTGAAGGAGTTTGAGGGGTTGATTGCTAGGATTCCGCTAACTGTAGGTGGAACTACTGTGATTGAAGATGAAATCAGGAAGAGGGTTTTCCCAATTTGCATGAAGGGCAAGGCTAAGACCTGGCTTCTGAACCAGCCGGAGGGATCTTTTCGTACTTGGGATGCTCTGTATGAAGCTTTTATGAATAAGTTTTATCCCACTGAAAAGACTAGGCAACTCCGTCTCCAAATTGAGAAGTTTACGCAGATGAGCGATGAGAACTTCCATGAAGCTAGGGAACGATTTTTGAATCTGCTCTCTCAGTGCCCCCACCACAGGATGTCTGAGATGGAATTGTGTTACAGGTTTTACGAGGGCCTAGATTGGGCAGCTCAGAATATGGTCGACATGATTGTTGATGGGACCATCGTTACGGCATCTCCTGCTGCCTTGACCAAAGCATTCGATAAGTTGGCTGCTATTTCCCAGTTTAAAGGGATGCGTAGTCGATCTAGAAGGGGGGTAATTAGAGCTGTGGAAGAAACTTCAGGGCCCTGTACCATTGAGTTGGGTAAAGAAATTAGGGACTACATGGAGCGATCTGAGAGGCTCTGGGCTGAGGCAAGGAAGATTCAGAGCAGGAATGATCAGCGATTCGACAGCATTGAGCAGTCACAGAAACGTTTGGAGAAGACCTTGGGGCATCTAGTTAGTCAGCTTCAGGAAAGGGACAACGACAAGTTCCTGGCGACTGTAGAATCTAACAGAGTTCTAGCTATTGAGGTGACGTTTGATGAGCCCGGAAAGGTGAAGTCCGTTCTCGCTACCTGCACTTGCAAGCTCGATAACATTGTGGCCCAGGTTGAGTCACCAGAAGTAGTTGAGGTAGTACCTGCACCGGCACATGAAAAGCCGATAGACGAGAAGGTTGAGGAAAAGGAGATGGAAGTGGTAACACCTGGTTCTGCGATTCTAGTGGAGAAGGCGAATGTGAAACCAACTCACCTTAAGGTGGATTCCACTACTCATGTGATCCAAAAGGCTGAAAAGAGCATCAGCGATGCGGATAGCTTTGACTTGGTTGTCGGGATTGGTAACTCGTCTGAGGTAACTGGTATTGTTGACACGGGAGCTGCCTGTAATTTGATGACTTTTGCTACTTATGAGAAGCTGAACTTGAAGGGACTGGAGCCCCAGAAATGCTTCGTCACATTAGTCAATGGATCAAGGGGTAGGTGCATGGGAGTCATCGAGGATGTCCCGGTTCAGCTTGATGGGGATACTTTAATGGCTAATTTTGTGGTTGTGGAGTCGACATGGATCAAAGGCAAGGAGATGGAGAAGGATATGTTGCTGCTTGGGCGACCGTTCATCAAAACCACCCGCATGATTGTCAACCTCCATGCTCATACCTGCACCATAGAGGTACGTGGCAAGCAACGTGAGTTGCGAGCCATCACTATACCATACTCACCCCTGCAGGTTGAAACCAGGAACTATATCAGTGCACACACCGGTCCCCTTTATACCTACTCTCTTTCACAGGGAAGTAAGGGAGCTCAAAAGACCGGGAAGATCAAGTACAATTGATTTTCAGCTGGGAATGTCGAGCTAACGACTTTAAACAAATGCACTTCTATTTCCTTGCTTTAGACATTGTCATTTTATCTTGCATTCTATACTGTTACACTATTTATTATTCTTTTACTGCTTTATTATTTGTTATTCTTGTATGTTTAGGAGTGTAGAAACATTATACCAACACGAGGAAACTCGTGAAACTCTAAGTCGCGGCTTGGAGTTTCAATTTCGCGAGGCAGAATTGCTACAGGTTCAAGCAGGAGATTTTTTGAAATTTCTTGCTCGCCGCGACGGGCGATTTGATCCACTGCAGCGAGATCCTTCTCACTCCCCATTATTTTGTTTCGCAAAAACCACTTGTGAGCTTTTTGCCATGCAGAGCCCCAAAAAAAATAAATTATTTAGCTTTCGTAAAAACTCGCCGCGGCGGAAGATTTCCCTCGCCGCGTTGAAGGAAAAAAAAAAAAGAAAAAAAAACCCTGCTTTGAACAGGTTTGGGGAATTTCCCTTCTTCCCATGTTTCCGCCTTTTGCTGCTCTTTTGATTGTTGGCTTTATCTTGGTTTGGGGAGGTAGTTTTCTACCCCCATTATTCTGCCACTAACACCTCTCTCACAGGAACCATGTTTTGCAGAGGAACCATTAGCAAACGCCAGAGGGGCGAGGGCAACAACAGTGCAGCAGCACAGCATGAACCTGTGGATGAGTTCGACTACCTGTCCGTGGATGGCAGGGCATACATGGAGGCCCTCCTGGATCGACTTGATCCTTCCAGCCGAGACAACACTATGGTTGGTCACTCTATACAGTCGTCTTACTTACACTTTTCATTGCTAGGGGACTAGCACTTGTGTAGGTTTGGGGAGGTGGTCGACTGTATCTTTAGCTTAAGTTGTCTCGTTTTGTACTTTATTTCCGATATTTGTACTCTATTTCGTACTCTATTTTTTATTTTTTATTTTTATGTATTCTGTTCAAGTGGTATGTTAGCCACTTGTTTGTGTTATGTGACTGTGGTGGTATGTTAGCCACCTTTCTGTGTTAGTTATATATTTCCTTTCCAGTTGAGTCCAGTTTAGGTGTTAGAATTTTTATTTTATCTTGTGGTGAGTCTGAGTCAATTACCAAGTCGAACGTCTATTGTGAATGGTAAATTCTCTTGCTGCTTACATTTTGTTTAATGTCTAGCTAGAAGTAGTGTAGTAGGCTTTTAATCCTACAAGGTCGTTTCTCCTGTAAATAGCAAGTCTGGTTAGCCTTGTAGTCCAAAAGCCTGTGAGGAGCCTGAGCCGAAGAAAAAAATATTGTACCGGCACCTGTTATTGTGTGATTTCTTGGGTTGTGCAAGTTTTTACGTATTACTTGCGCCTTTTCATACTTATGTGTACTTAGTTTCGTTTGGGATGACAAATGGCATGCTTTACTTTGCGGATTTTATCTCCCCCCGTTCTGTCGAACTGGTTTGGGGAGAGGATTGTTCATTATGACTATCATGAGCTGTTATATTTGTGCTGAAAAATCTGTTTACTGCTCCCTAAGCTTTTGATATTTGAATCTCGGGGTGGATCTATGGTCTTCATTGATCACCGTTAGTCGTGTTAGGCGTGTTTCAAATACTACCTATATACCGGTGTGTCCTTAAAAAGCCATATGTCCGTGAGGGTTGATGGCACGTACACCAAACTGACACGCACAAAAGTGCAGACTATCGGTAAAACAGACACCTACAAAAATTGAGATTAAAAGAGCCCAATGCAGCCATGCACTGAATTCAGTGAAGTGTTACGAGATCTAATGTTGTTTTGAAATGAATAAGGGGAGCGGTTTCAGTTTTTCGATTTTCTGGAGGAATACAGTCATGTGCCAAAGTCCCTTTCGACTCAATGAAACGAGTGCAATAGCATAAGATATTTGAGGCATTTTGTGACGAAAGTCATCTTCCCAGTTTACTTTTGAGCTTATACCCTATTTGGATACTTCCATGAGAGTGAGTGATACACTTTATACACCTGTGAGGGATTAGCGGGCTAGGCTTAAATGTTATTTACTTGAGAAACGATCGTGTTTGATTACTTGTTTACTATTTCTGCCAAGGTTAGGTTGAGAACAAATTTTTTGCATCTCGCGAACTTAATGTTTTCAATGGTAGATTCGGTCGCTTGGGAGTTTGACTCTTTTTTTTGTTTTCGTGGTTTGAGTCTAGTTTTTGTCTAGATTTGTTGGTTTGCTCGAGGATGAGCAAAGGTTCGGTTTGGGGAGTTTGATGAGACGATAATTTAGAGTCTCATTGGTTCCTTTTTAGCGGTCTTTGTTAGTCTTTGTTTATAGTTTTATAGTGTTTTTGTACGTTTTTATGCTTTGGTGTTTTGTTTGTGTTTTGTACTCCCTCCGTCCCGCAGAACTTCATACATTTGTCATTTTTAGCCGTCCCACAGAACTTCATACATTACCAAAAAAAGAAGCTACTCCACACCCAACAAATAATAAAAAATCTCAACTTTACACTCAAATTACAACTTTTGCCACTAAAAGTACACTTTCCCCCAACTTTTCTATATTCTATCATTACTTTAACTTTTCGCATAAAACTGGGCGCTAACTCTAATGTATGAAGTTCTCCGGGACGGCGGGAGTAGGATTTTTGTGTTCCGAAGGTGAAAATCGGAGTGAAAATATTGTCTCCAGAGCTTTGAATGTAGAGAACCTGGGCGAAAACGTAAGTGGATTCGGAGTTCGGACAAAGATTTGAGAGCCGTTTTAGCGATGCTTGCAAAAGTGAAGTTTTACGGAGCAGTCTAGCCATTTTGGCCATAACTATCTCATACGATGTCCGATTGACCTGCACTCGGTGGCCACGGAAATATAATTCAAAGGGCTACAATTTTCGTTTTGGAATCATCGGAAAATTCTGTCTGTATCAAAAGTTACAGAGGTTTTAACCTCGCCGCGGCGAATGACATTCTTGCCGCGGCGAGATTTTGCGAGATCAATTTGGGAGGCTAAACAGTGTCTCGCCGCGGCGAGCTATTTTCTTCTCTTCGCCGCGGCGAGATTTCGTGATGGGCGACTTCTGGCCAAATTCTGGACGAATTTTCTTCGTTTTTTCTCCTATAAATAGATTTCTTTCGCCATAACTTCAAACATAACTTATTCTAAACCTTATTTTGGGACGTAAGAACCCTAGTTTATCATTGATTGATGTAGAAGATATTCACAAGGATTCTTTAGATACTACAGAATCCCAACCATGATTCTTGAAGATCTGTCCATATCAGTATGTATATATGTCTTGATTGCAAAGGATTGTAATTCATATTACCTTGTACTAGTATAAATAAATGTAAGCAGTACTCCACTCGATTGAGTTGGATTTTATCAATTCCTACATGGTATCAGTCACCCGGTTGTGATCCCTTCCAAATACTCCTTTTTCTTTCTAGCCATGACTACTGCATCACCACAACCGAGTCCACCATTTCTGAACCATCCATGCCTTTCTCTGCCATATTTCACATGGCACCTATCAAGCTTGAAGCTCACAACTATCTCGTATGGCGCTCTCAAGTCGCTTCGGCCCTTGCTTGCCACCGTTCCATGGGCTATGTCGATGGAACCATCACTCCCCCGTCCACTCCCATATCTTCCACCACCAACCAGCCAACCTCCAGCCCTCAATATCTCGAATGGTACTACCTTGACCAACGAGTTCTAATCTTCCTCAAAACCACTCTTAAAGAAGAAGCTATGGCAGCCATCATTGTTTGTGAAACATCTCGTGAAGTCTGGACCGTTCTTGAGTCGACTTTTGCGAATCGTTCCAAGGCTCGTGAGATCAAACTTAAAGAGGTCTTACATTCACTCCGCCGTGGCACACAATCTGTCACGGAGTACTCCCAAAAATTCAAGGCAACCTGTGATGAATTAGCCGCAATCGGTCGTCCAATGGATGAGACTGACAAATCTCATTTCTATTTGAGAGGCTTAGGTCCTGCTTTTGCCACTTTTGTGCAAACCCACATGTCCTTTCCAAAATTGCTTCCTGTTCCTGATCTTGTCCCAAAAGCAGAATCCTTTGAAATTTTTCAACAAACCATGGATCAGGTTAATTCTGCCCGTTCGGTTGCGTTTTATAGCAACCATCATGCTCCATCTCGAGGTGGCTCCAACTCGTACCAATCTGGTGGTGGCCATCCACACCGTGGCAATGGATCGGGCATTTGAGGTAACTTTGGCAACCGTGGTGGTCGATCCAATTCTGGTGGTCGTAGTAACTCTCAGCGCAACTACACTCCTAAATGTCAGATCTGCAGGGTCGAAGGTCATCGTACCGACATGTGTCCTCAACGTTATGTTCAAATGGGACAGTCTGCCAATCTTGCCGAAGCTTTCAATGCTTCTTGCTCTCTAAATCCCAGTGATACTTCTTATTGGTTTGTCGACACTGGAGCGTCGGCTCATATGACTCCGAGCACGTCCTCTCTTGATTCTGTCATTCCATATGGTGGTAAGGATCATGTAATTGTTGATAATGGTGCACATTTATCAATCTCACACACTGGTCATCGTTATATTTCTTCTGATGTTAAACTACATAATGTTCTTGTTGTCCCGCATCTCACTCGAAATCTCTTATCTATAAGTCGATTAACTCGGGATTTTCCTGTTGATGTTGTGTTTACGGCTGACTCCTTTGTTATTCAGAATCGCAAGACAAGAAACCCGCTGGCCACAGGTTGTCGTGAAGGGGGTTTATACGTTCTACAACAGGCTAATTCCGCACTTTTGGCGTACATTCACAACAAACGCATCAATGGTTCCTATAAGCTCTGGCATGCTCGTTTGGGCCATGTTCTATCATTAAGCTTTTAAATTCGAAAGGATTATTATCGGTTTCTTCTGTGTTACCCGATCCAGTTTTGTGTGATTCTTGTCAACTTGCAAAATCACAAATTACCTTACTTTATTAATGAAAAACGCTCAGCTCATGTTTTGGATATTGTGCATTGTGATCTTTGGGGACCATCATCAGTTTTATCTATTCATGGTTTTCGATATTATGTTGTGTTTGCGGATGATTTTTCCCGTTTTTCATGGGTGTTTCCTTTAAAGTCCAAGGATCAATTTTATGATAATTTCATTCGGTTCCAACACCTTGTGGAAAATCAATTCTCCACCACAATCAAGGCTTTTCAAAGCGATGGTGGTGGTGAATTTGTAAGTCATCGATTTCGTGATCATTTATATAGTTGCGGGATTCACCATCAATTTTCGTGCCCGCATACACCTGCTCAAAATGGTCGAGCCGAATGCAAACACAGACACATCACTGAAACTGGCCTAGCTATGCTTTTTCATTCTCGGGTGCCACTTAAGTTTTGGTTTGATGCTTTCGCAACTGCAGTATACACCATTAACCGCTTACCGACCTCTGTGCTTGGAAATATTTCTCCTTATGAATGCTTATTTGGGTCTGCTCCATCTTACTTGAATTTTCATCCATTTGGTTGTCGTGTATTCCCTTGTCTCAGGGATTATACTACAAATAAGCTTGCGCCTCGGAGCCATCCTTGCATATTTCTTGGTTATAGTGCACAAAACAAAGGTTTTCGCTGCTTGGGCCTGGATACTGGCAGAATATATGTAACCCGACATGCTCAATTCGATGAATTATATTTTCCTCATGTGCGTGCTTAACAAGCTCAATCCATTTCATTGTTGGATTATAGCTCATTTTCTGATCCACTTGAAGATTCTTCTACTGGCCGAATGAAATTGCACTCACCGACCCACTTATGCTCTGGCCCATGTCCTGTTTGCTAGTTTACTCAGCCTTCCTTAGCGCTGCCAGTATCCCCATACAACGCTCAAGAAATCAATCAACGCACAGAAACCTCTCCTTCTCCGGTGTCGCCCATTCCGTCTCCACCAGCCTCACCGGTGGCCACTGATCCATCTCCGCCACTTGCTATCCGCTGCCCTCGAGCTCCACGGCAGCTAACCCCTTTACCCAGTCACTCTATGACCACACGAGCTCAGGTTGGTACCTTCAAAATTAAACATCCGGGATTACTACACGAAATTACGTCTCCGGGGGTGATTTCTGCTCTTCTCACTACTGTGGAACCTCGTGGTTTCAAATCATCCAGCAAATCTTCCGAGTGGGTGCAGGCCATGGATGAAGAAATTGATGCTCTAAGAAAAAATGGCACCTGGGATCTTGTCCCTCGCCCAATCGATTCAAACATTGTTGGTTCGAAATGGGTTTACCGCACCAAATATCTTGTTGACGGATCAGTTGAACACTTTAAAGCTAGATTAGTTGCTCAAGGCTTCAGTCAGGTACCAGGTTTAGACTACAGTTCTACTTTCAGTCCTGTTGTTAAAGCTGCAACTGTGCATATAGTTTTGTCTCTAGCCATTATGTCTGGTTGGTCATTGCATCAGTTAGATGTTAAAAATGCATTTTTAAATGGTTTGCTTGATGAGACGATGTATATGGAACAACCACCTGGTTATGTCGATGCTCGATTTCCCAATTATGTTTGTCGATTGAAGAAGGCTTTGTATGGGTTGAAACAGGCTCCTCGTGCCTGGTTTCAACGGTTCAGTAATTTTCTGC
Source organism: Plantago major (assembly GCA_026545765.1). Lineage (NCBI taxonomy): Eukaryota > Viridiplantae > Streptophyta > Magnoliopsida > Lamiales > Plantaginaceae > Plantago > Plantago major. The sequence goes on along the minus strand of CM048841.1, from coordinate 26,347,154 downwards.
TGCACCTTGGTTTTGTTTGCAGTCGAGCAGACACTTCTTTATTTGTTTTCAGTCGTGGTTCAGTACTTTTCTATCTGCTCGTCTATGTTGACGATATCATCTTGACTTGAAATAATGAGACCCTTATTAGCAAGTTCACCTCTCAAATTCACTCCACATTTGCCATTAAGGACCTTGGTAAACTTAGCTACTTTCTAGGTCTGGAAGTAACCTATTCTGCAGAGGGTCTGTTTCCCAGTCAAGCGAAGTACGCAAATGATATTTTATCTCGTGTGGATCTCCTTGAATGCAAGCCTGTATCCACACCTATGGTTGCTAATCTTTAGCTTAGTACTGATGGCCCCAAGTTTGACAATCCCACACTTTATCGTTCTCTTGTTGGTGCATTGCAGTATCTTACCATTACACGTCCGGACATCTCATTCGTTGTCAACACTGTTAGTCAGTTTATGCAAGCACCATAATTGGACCACTTCATCGCTGTTAAGCGCATCTTGCGTTATGTCAAAGGGACCTCTCACTTTAGCTTACGTTTTTCCAGCTCGTAGGCTCCTACATTGCTTGCTTATTCTGATGCCGATTGGGCTGCTTGCCCGGATACTCGGCGGTCTACCTCGAGCTACTCGCTATTTCTGGGGTCCAACTTGGTACTTTGGAGTTCTAAGAAACAACCTACCGTCTCTCGCTCCCGCTGCGAATCCGAGTATCGTGCCCTTGCGAATGTTGCCGGAGGTATTGTTTGGGTCAATCATCTCCTTCATGATCTTCATGTTTCTTTGAAAAGCACGCCTATTCTTCTTTGTGATAATAAGAGTGTTGTTTTCATCAGTGAGAACCTTATTTCTCACAAGCGTGCCAAACACATTGAACTTGATTATCACACTTCACTCGTGAACTTGTTACTGTCAGTCGTCTGGTTACACAATTTGTGCCCTCGCACCTCAACATTGCTGATATCTTCACCAAAAGCTTATCTCGTCCCTTGTTTACTTTGTTTCGCTCCAAACTTTGCGTTGGACCAAATCCAATGCTTCGTTTGAGGGGGGTGTAGAAGATATTCACAAGGATTCTTTAGATACTATAGAATCCCAGCCATGATTCTTGAAGATTTGTCCATATCAGTATGTATATATGTCTTGATTGCAAAGGATTGTAATTGATATTACCTTGTACTAGTATAAATATATGTAAGCAGTACTCCACTCGATTGAGTTGGATTTTATCAATTCCTACAATTGAGACATATGTTGGAGCTTGGTTTCATCCTTGATCACCGTGGTAATTCTCTATTGTTTATCTCTTTACAATTCGTTCTTGTTCTTGTTTGTCGAATTGTATGAGCTTGCATGCGATTATCATTATGTTTATGTTTATCATGAGAAATATCTTGAAGTCTTTCATCTTTCAATCTATCATGAGTATCTAAACCACTCCGAACACGGTAGTGATGTGACGGTGATTGCGTATTCGCTTCTAGGGTTAGGATTCGTTCATATAGGTTCGTCTAGTTCAAATATTTTCGTAAAAAGCTTTCAATCCAATAAGCTAGTTCAAAGATTCTCGAAATCGTTTTCGGTTAAGGATCGTGGAATGACAACCCACGATTACTCTAGTTTAAAGATTTTCAAATAACGTTTGGTTGAATTGGATTGAATGCTTTATGTACACCGACCGTGTGACAAGTATGAACGTATCCCTAGAGCGAATTATTGCTTGATCATAACTACTGTGTTCTTTCTACCTCATTTATACAAATCATCTACGTTGTTATTTTCTGATTTCTCATTTTAAGAAGTACTCAGACCAAACTATAAATCTGTTTACACAAGTATCTGTTCGTTTTCAACTTGTTGTGATAGCCTGATTGATTCCCTAGAGAACGATACCAAGTTAAGCATAGTCTACAACTACATATTATTCTCTTAAGTTATTTAGAGTATAATTTGAGCTTATCACCTACATACGTTCCTCCCTCATGTAGCCCGGTGGAGGGTAGTGGAGTAGGAGCTTCATAGGAGTCTGCGGTTCCTGAGACCCCCCATCGAGTTCGAGCAGGGGCTCGACATCGGCCTGGGGTAACTTATCATATGACGGGTGTCCCTTCACCGAGTATGTGCCCGGAGCGGTGTGGCAGGGGAAGCCTGTGTTGTTTCCGAACGGCCCATCGAAGTAAGTATTATGCGCGCACACACACACACACACAGATCACAACATAAGATATTTTGTGTTATGTCACATTATTGTTGTACTATACTAATTAATATTCGTTTCTTGTATCTTATACATTGATAACAAGTTATGGCCTTCTGAGGCTTCAAAAAACCTCGGAGCAGCACTTAGGGCCAGGAGGGAGATCCCGGGGGCGAGAAGTGGTCAACCATCTCGGACCGGATGAAGTCTCACTACTTTAATGAGTTGCGGGTAAGTTTAAATTTGAGATTGCTTTAATTGTTCTTGTAATTGTTGTTTTAATTAATGTGAGTGGTATGTTAGCCACTATATGTGAGTGATATGTTAGCCACTGAACTTGGGTGATATGTTAGTCACCATTGTGTTAGTAAATTTTAGGACAGTGTGAGTGGTATGTTAGCCACTATATGTGAGTGGTATGTTAGCCACTGAACTTGGGTGATATGTTAGTCACCATTTGGATATGTTGTGTTATCTTATTAAAAATTGTTGTCTTTATTTACGTTATGTAATTTGGATATGATGTTGTGTTGAATTGGGAATGTAGAAAGACTACTTCATTCCCAACGCCTTGATTCCCCAGCTGTGACCTGTCTTCGAGACACTGGGGTCAGAATTGTATAGGAAGATGATTAACAATGCTAAAGGAAAAGGCAGCCAATATGGATGGGAGATGAAGAGTGGGCGTATTGGCAGGGGTACTGAAAAAGGAAGGATGTCTAGCTGGCTGCGGACCAGAACAGAGAGAACCGGTTGTCTGAGCCGTCTGATGGTACCGGGGTGGCAAGGCACCACTATGGGTCGCGATCTGTGGTTACGGATCACCGTAAAGCAGTAAGTGTACATCTTATTTGTCAGTTTATTCGTACATGTTTATGTTTAATTTCTACACTTATTAGCTAAATGTTTGCATATATACGTTCTTCATGCGGAGGTTGGGGAGGAGAAGAGTGCGTTTGCGCACTTTAAAAGAGCCAAGCTGAAGGACGACATATGGGTGGATAGACGGCCCGAGGCTATTGCGGTACGTTTCTTTTGTTAAAGTTCATATTTGTGTAGTATAAGTTATTTTGAAAACTGTAGCTCATGGTATATGCACTTTATGGTACTCCCTCCGTCCCGTAGAACTTCATACATTTGCCATTTTTAGCCGTCCCACAGAACTTCATACATTACCAAAAAGGGAAGCTACTCCACACCCAACAAATAATAAACAATCTCAACTTTACACTCAAATTACACATTTTGCCACTAAAAGTACACTTTTTTCCACCTTTTCTATATTCTATCATTACTTTAACTTTTCGCATAAAACTGCGCGCTAACCCTAATGTATAAAGTTCTCCGGGACGGAGGGAGTACCATATATTTCGGCTCAAAATTCCAGGCAATGCCTTGCCTTGCCTACACACCTAAAGTAACCGAAGTATCGGGTCTCGATATTTTAGTACTGAGACTCTGAGAGGCTTACATCAAACTAATAAGGCTCTCTTATTTTCAACTGAAAACTCGTTCAGTTCAGTTTAGTTCAGTTCAGTTCAGTTCAGTTCAACTCGTTTTCAGTTCAGTTTATTAAATTCATATTATTATTATTATTATTATTATTATTATTGTTATTGTTGTTGTTGTTAATATTAATATTATTATTATTATTATTATTATTAGTATTATTATTTTATCATTTATTTACACACCCGATCTTTTGTACGAGGAAAATAAGAAAATTTATCCAATTGAGTTATTTTCAACTTTTCTTTCTTTCTTTCTTTTTAATACAACTTTTAGTAGATCAATGAAATAAAGAGTATAGTTACAATTTGAATTACCCTTCTTTTCTACTGTAAAATGTGAGTTAAGATAAGAAACTAGCTCGGGAGTCGGGATGAAGTTCGTGAATAGTTAGAGTGTGTATATATACACACACACAATTTCTTAGGGTTTGAGGTTTTGGAGGTAAAATTCCGACTTTTGGAGATAAAATTCTGACTTTTTGTTTCCTTAGGGTTTGGGGTTTTGGAGGTAAAATTAAACCACTAAACATCGATTTTTAATTAAATATACTTCCCGTCCATTATTAACTTTCTAAGGAGATTTTTTTTTCCCGAACTTAAATCGTAAATTATTTGCAAATTACAAAAAAAAAAGTATAAAACAAAGTTACATTAATCAAATATACTTAATTTCTTTTCATAAAAGTTGAAATATGAGTATTGGGACATGAAAGTTGAAGAAGCAGTTTGGAAAATGGAACAAGGCTGGAGGTTATGGACAAGAAAGAGTGTTGATGTAAAGTTGTTGGCACGAGCTTGTGCATGGTTTATGGACTAGTGATTTTGGTTAAGCTTTTAATTATTTTATTTGCCGAACATTGTCCATGCTCTTGTAAACGTTTTCAAGTTGTAATAAATTTCACCGATTAAAAAAAAAACTAGATAAAGACAGTTTGTACGGCGATTAAAATTCAGTTTTAATCGAGTTATCATTCTCATATTGTTTTCCACGCGGTTGGTTTTAAAGTTTGTTATACAATAATAAATAAAAAGGTAAAGTGACAGAAAAAGAGTAGGAAGAGTGTGAGAAAGATGACAAAAATAATATGTTTTTTTTTAATTGTGATTATATATACCATCATATAATTGTTATTATTATTATTACAAAATAATTTCTTCAGTTCAGTTCAGTTCATTTTAAATTTCAGTTCAGTTCAGTTCAATTTAGAAAATTGCAGTTGAATATAACAGAGGCTAAATCATTTAAAATTAACCACTGTACTTTTAGAACAAAATATAGTATTCAAACTAATTGAATAGCTCCAGCAATTCACAGTTAGTTTCACTCGCATGATGATTAAGTATAAATTTCTGGAAACTGAGATAATTAAAACTGGGAATCTAATTAGGTCCAGCAGAAATCAAGCAAAGATAATACTACTAGGATGCAGCAACAAATTTGATCAGTAAAGAGGACTATATCCATTTCATGTAAAATTGCTAAGTAGTATGGTCTCTCTTTCTACTCTTTAGCATGTTGATTCATGTCACATTGAGTTTTCGCAATGCTAGCGAAGATTCAAATCCGGTTAGTCCCACTCTTGTGCGCAATCCTCAGCCTCTTCACGCTATCCACAAACTCCCTGCTCATCGATCCTTTCATTAGCCACAATCGAATTAAACTTCAGGTAAAAGAACACAATATGACAACATCATATTAGTTAATTTCTCCTCTTACTTCCATGGAACATCACCAACAGGCCTCCACTGCTCCTCTACATCCTTGTAAAACAACGAGAACTGCGATTCATCTTGGAAAAGCCTAAATCCATACAGACACTGCTTACCTGTTTTGTAAAACATCACAATCAATCAGTTCACTAATCCTGAATCATCAGGGGTGAAGCCATATTTTGAACCTACGTACGTACCAAACATGTCTTCTAGTCGACGTGCAAGACTCATGTAGTCTACATGGTCCAGGATGCAAATTTTCCTGCCAACCATTACCCCGTCCATGTTAACTTTCACGTACGACCAACGCCTTTTGCTTTGTATTCCCTCCGATAATTCTTCGACAGCATTTTCAATTTGGAAGCTGTTGGCCATTTTCATCTGGGGATGCAACTGCTGCCAATCCAGCAGGACTTCATAGTTTTCTGCACTCATAAACGAAACGATACCAAAGATCGATTAATTTCTTCAATCTCCTTGGCACACAAACAAACATGGAAAGTTATCAGTAAACCAGTTCTACAGATATTCCACAGACCTTAAGGTTAGAAATTATAAATCACATCGCTCACTAAGTCACCCACATTTTAATGAAAATAATGATAAACCTGATCTAGTCAATAATTTTCCGCAACATACCATGAGAAGAATGATAATAAGCATCAGGTTGCAAAGTCTTAAGGCTCAGCCCCAAATCAATGAGGTTAGTATCATCTTTTGGTAAACAAAATTGATCATGGCTCATAAAGTAGCTTGATGCACTTGAGTCCATTTTGTAACAAATAAAAATCAAAGCTTTTATCAAAATTATGTTTATGTATTGTTTGCTCAGTTTTGCTAAATTCACAGCAGCTCTATTTATAATGCACAGTATTTGTAAATTGCAACACTAGTAACTATAGGAGGATTAATATAAAAGAATATATTTCACACATCTCTACAAGTTCAAACTCTTAGATGAGCTGAAGTTTTTATCATTATATCAGTGCCTTTGGATCACGGCACACACTGATTTGGGTCCGACTCTTTACGGAGACAAACTCCACCTCATATTAAATATCCACTGGAATGGACTCTCCAAATAAATTGAAAACATCCACGACCTCTCTATAAATTCGATCTTTTAGATGATTTGAAATGATATCGGTGCCAAAAGAAAGGAAACCTGGCATCAGAGATGATAACAACAAGGGGGGACATAGATAAGTTATCCCATTATCAGTATTTAATTTTAACGTCAGTTATAAATTCTGCCATTTTCAACATGTAAATGTTCACAAGGTCTAGCTAAAGAACAGGAGTACATGGTATGGGCTCAAGTGATACACAAAAATATAGCTAGGATTTTGTACCTACATTTTGCAACAGAGATTCTTTTTCTATGTTACAAACCTGTCATTTATCAGGAACATCAAAAGAACATGCTACTGTCGTTTTGTGGATTGTTCAATCACTGTTCAGAACTTGTCATGGTTTTGGATGCAAGATTGCTACTTATCTTAAAGGGTGTGCATTTATGTGCACCAAAACTCTGTAGCCAGAAGAATTACCATTGTTTCAACTTTGATAGGGCGACTATGGAAGATGGAAAGATACAGTTTACAAAAATGACGGATCAGAGTCGATAATTGGACTATCTCTTTTCAAGTCAATTTAATTACGTTCTTGATGCTTACAGGATGATGAAAATAATTTTCCAGGACTAAACTACTCTATGATAATGTAGGAAGATCCCCTAAAAGCTCACTCGCATGCAATGTTCCATGAGTGTCTTCGAGCGCGGTCTATGAAATCGTATAGCGTGCATTACAGAGTACTTAATTTATGTATTACATACATGAATGCGTGCACTAAGATATTGTAGCACACCATTTTAAAATTTACAGCAACTAATGTGATTAGTGACACCCAGGGTCGTGCCAAAGAATATTGAATCTCATGCGAATTTCAGAATGGGCCCTGAATAATAAGACAACAAAAATGAAAATGATAAATTTCATACATAATAAAAAAATGTATTTGACAAGAGATGGGCCCCGAATTTCCTTGGATTGAAGCGTCCTATTCCTTCAGGAGATTGTGTTTCGTGTGATTGCGTCTTCTGTTACTCTTCCAACCGCAAATCCCGTCTCCAAACAGATTGCGTATCTTGCATTTTCTTCGGCAGCATGTTTCACTTCCAAGGCCCAAGCGATTCTATTTTGTAAAGACACAAGCAATTTCTTTTTCAGTTATACTACTCCCTCCGTCCCATAACAAATGTCACATATTCCATTTATATCTGTCCCACTATAAATGTCACATTTCTATTTTTGGCAACATTTACAAATGACGCGTACGCCCTCAACATTTACATCAAGACATTATTCTCCGTAACCAAATACATTTGTTTTATTTAGAAAGATTTTATATAGTTTGGGCTGCCCGCCTCATAAATCAAGGGCCCTATGCAATGAATGTATAAGTGGCCTGGGTAACACCCGACTAACCCCGAGTACCAGACCTAGAATGATAAAAGTGGTCTTTGCCTGAACTTTTCTGTTGCAACAAGAGATCAAACATGACCATTGCATACATAATAGCTTGGTCGTACGTGATTAAAAGCTATGTTTTAAAATTCGGGTCTGATCGGCCAAACCGCTAAACCGGCATTGAACGGTCCAAATAGGACTAAAAAACCGACCTTAAGCTGCTGCCTCAAAACCGGAAAACTCGGCCCAAAACCAGGTTGGGCCGGTGACCCGCCGGTTCCAACGGGTCTGGGGCGTTTTAAAAAAAAAATTAAAGGCTGCAAAAAAAACCCCAAAATTCCTTCCATTTTCTAATTAATTCGATCTGCTGCTTCTGCTGGCTGCTTCTCCTGCGACTTTCCATCTCTTCGTTTGATCTCTGTTCGTCGACTTCTTCAGTTCGATCTCTTCCTGAATTGCGGTGAGAATGGAATTGAACCCGAGCCGAGGGAGAATCCTGTCAATAGGTTTTTACCTTGATTGGGGTTTGTTGGTCATTTTAATTTTACTATAATGCTACGCGTGATAAGTTAGTTACTGCCTTTGTTTTGGCTATACTGTCTACGAGTACTTGAAGCAGTGGTAGTGGTGATTTTATTTTACTTTTTTTTACTCTGTGATTTTGGATTTTAGGGGAATTAGGGGTAGGAGCAGATCTGAGATTGGGTTGTATAGTGGTGGAGGTGGTCTGTAGATTTGCCTTCAAAAATTGGAGTTTGAATGAGAAGGAATTTCAGAAGAGATTGAGCTAGTTAGTTCGTTCATAAATGTTTTGGGGTTTTGTGTGGTGGCAAGTGGGAAAGTAACAATGCGATTTGGCTGGGTTGCTTGTGGAATGGGTAAAATCCTTTTTTGTTATACATTTCTGATTTTGATACTCTAAATTGGTCGCGTTCAATTTGAATACTAATTATCAATAACTACGTATAATTTATGTACTAATTGAATTTAATGAACCATCGCATTCACGTGCGAGCGAATGTCAAGCGCCGAAAGATAGACATAGAAAATTGACCGTTTGCAAGATATCGTGGACTTCATCCCACTCACAGGTGTCAGATTCTTCCTCGGCATATTCTTTTTTGTAGGCTTTTTCATCAATTTTGTTTCAATAGACTTTCAATTGATCGAATTCACATGAAATTGGAGTTAGGTTAATCAGAATTTTGATCGATTATTATCACCATCTAATTTACAATTAGTACCTTAATCGTAAATAGTTATTGACAAATAGTACCTAAATTGAACGCGGCCACTCTAATGTACTTAAATCGAAAATGTCTCACAGTGGAGTACCAAAAATGAATTTTACCCTTTGTGGAACCTTAAGAAATTCTAATTATTATAATTATGCTTTGAACTCTCGTATTATTGTTGAGTTTGATCTTTAGGACTCTCTTATCTCATGAATTGCTTGTAGCCTTTTATGATTGTAATGTGAATGACTTCTGATGCCATTCTTATGATGATTTGAAGTTGTGACTCTTTATATTTATATCATTTGACTCATTTCTATGATTCTATGATCTATTTATGTTTGAAACTTTTTAATTTTATATATATATATATATATATATATATATATATATATATATATATGTGTGTGTTTTTTTTTTAATCAAACTCTTGTCTATACAAAATTCTTTTGTCAAAACATATATGCTTGAAAGATTTGGTGAAGTCGGTTTATCTCCTTCTTGTTGATCTAAATCATTTATGTTATCACTAAGACTTTGTGAAGCATAAACTGGTTGAGCTACATTTTTATGTGTTCTAACTCCTTGAAAATTATGTCTATCTCTTTCAAAAGTACTAAAAGAATTTCTATGGGAATTACTCCGAGATAAATATTCACTATTTCTTTGTGAGCTATAGTCTCTAAATGACATAGAATCTTGTCTGTTAAATCTTATACTAACCCCTCCATCTGGGTGATCTACTATATTTTCTATTTCAGTATTCTCTATTGGTTGGGATCTTGGTATCGTTCCAGAAGGAAGTAACCAAGCTTCAGGAAGATTGACATTTTTCCATTCTATAGTCTTAGGGACTGTAAGATTAGATTTTGACTTATTAATTTCCCAAAAGATAGTTTGTCCAGAAGGTTTTTCATAATGTACTGCTTGACATTCAAGCCCGTATTCATAACTTTGTAATGTATTCTATAAAATATTTCATATATATGAGAACCGTGCTTCATTTTGTAATTATAATTTTTTACATTTAAAGTAAGAATATCTAAAATATGCGGGCCAGTCAAAGATATGGTAAAATTTGGATAACAATTAAAATAAATTGGTCCATTACAAAGACTTGTTTCAATTAATCCTAAAAGGGAATCTTGAAAATCAAGATGTCTAGCATCTCTAAGTGCAACAAAGATGCTAGTATCTAAACCTTCTCTTGTTAAAGGTTTAATAGCAATTTGTACGAGACCTATATGTAAGAATTTGTAACCACTAGCTATATGCTTCCTAATCGACTTTTTAGTAAATAAATGTAAAGTTTGTTGATCACTTACTGGAAGGACTTGTTCTTCTGTTTTTATAGTATAAGCTGATCTAAAATCTAATATGCTTTGTTTATATATTGTACTCTTATCTACATTTGGTGGTTTCCAATTGAACAAATCTTTATCTTCCCAAGTATTTTCAATAGTAGATACTATATTTTCATTAGTATCTGGTACAGATGATGAGGCAGAAGCCATATTGTTCCCAAAAAGTTATAATCTTACCAAGTCCCGGGGTAGCATAGCGGAAACTAACTGATTAACTAGAATTGGTAAGATTATAACATGCATTTTAAGTTACTGTAGCAATGAAGAAAATAACCAGAATTATACCTGAGAGAACTCTGAAATTTAACTCTGAAATTTGATCGGATTACAGGAATCTGAATATTGCTAAACTAATATTTTTTGGTGAAATTTTTACATAAACATAAAAGAATCTGGAAGAGTACAAAACAAAGAAGAAATTCTTTGAATACATTTTCCTTTCTTCTCTGGTTTTTTCGTTCTGCCCTCTTTGTTGCTGATTGTTGTCATAATATAGAGAGAGTCCCCTCGCGGATTTGAAATTGTTGAATTCACATCCGGATGACTCTTTGGAAAAAGTTGATTGCAGTTTGTCGGGAATTGATTGAGCAATTTTGTCCTTCTTCTTTTTTCTCCGTTGATTGAGCAATTTGTCCAGTTGATTTTTCTTTTTTGCCTTCTTTTCGTTGATTGTACAGTTTGTCGGGCCTAGTCATTTTCTTTTATTTTTCCCCTCTGTATGGGAGAAAAAATCCCATAACAATCATCCTCATTATCTTGTTCGAAATTGACTGAGGAACTTGATTCTTCGTCTTCACTTGCAGTTTGTAAAATTGCTTTCATTTCATCCAATGAGCTTGCCTGTGCTAACCTTGTTTGGATGGTATTCTTCATCATCAGGAATTCTTCAGTTTGTTGAACCTTTTACGGGAGAGCTTTGTTTGCTAAACTTTGGATAAAGTTTGAACCATTCTGATATGCTTTCTATCTCCAGTGGACTGGTGTCCATTTTGTTCCACCATTTGACTTCGGCTTCTTTTGTTAACCAATATAAACTGGTATCTTTATCAAACCAAACATTTTGTAGGATCCTCAGAATCTAGGTTAAATTAAATTCTTTGTAAAATTTGATCATCAGGGGGTATTTGTGAAAACTATTTTGTCTTTTGTACCTATCTGAAAAGTACTCAAATGATTTTTGAACTTTGTGTGGGAACATTTCTGGTAATGGTCCAAAATCATGCCACCATGCAAGAAATCAGTTAGGAAGTTCTTCTGGTGGTGGTAGAGTTTTTCCCATTAAGAAGAAATATGACATGGAGTTGACTGCATTTTGTTTGTAGATGAATTTTGTCCAGGCTTATATGTAATCAAAATAATTACAGATGAGATGGGGTTTTAACTCTTTTAGAGTATAAGGGTTTCCCCAATAAGCTAGACTAATAACTTTGTTGATGAAATTTTTTCGATAACCAATGGCTGATGAGGTGTTTGGATGGTTTTTTGGAACTTTGTTTTGAATATGGAGAGAATTTGTTTGGACCAAGATGTCCTCATAATATTGTTGTGGTTTTTGATAATTTTCATAAATTCTGCAAAATTTGTCGTCTAGGATGAACTGTGAAATGATAGCACCTTGTTCTGCAAATTGTGAGGCATTATCATTGTCTAGTTGTTTTGGAAAATTTTCTGGAATCCAGTCATCTTCAATGACACAACTTTTCTTGCGGAGACAACCAAACATATATATATAAGGTACCCCTTAAATTCGAGCCAATTACAGATTCAACCCCCGATCTCAAACAATTACATCCAAGTCCAAAATCTATATTTTGAGTTAACCAACTAAAATTTAAATGGAAAAGAAAATGAATTGGACTCAATTGCAATTTACAAGTTTCATTTTACTACACATTATACCCAAACAATTTTATAACTTACAAAAATAGTCCAAAAATTTTTAAATAGCCCCAATAATTTCATAACTAACATAATAGTCCACGAAACAAATTTTTTTTCCGAATACACCCTCATCCCGATCACCTCATGGCTGGACAAGCTCAGAGCTTAGCCATGGAAGCCGGATCTGGAGCAGGAAGCTCCAGATCGGAGCTTCCATGGCGGAAGCTCAGAGCTTCCTCCATGGAGGAAGCAAGCTCTGTGGAAGCTCTGTTACAGAGCTTCCATGGCGGAAGCACTGAGCTTCCGCCATGGAAGCTCCGATCTGGAGCTTCCTGCTCCAGATCCGGTAGGGAAGAAGATGGTGTTGTGAGTTGTGGCGGTGGGGAAGAAGATGGTTGGTGGTGGTTGGGGAAGATGGTGGTTGGAAGTGGTGGGGAAGATGGTGGTGGAGTGGTGGGGAAGAAGAAGGGTATAAAGTTTAATAAGTAAATTTTTTGGGGTCTTTTTAATAAGAAATTGAAAGTGTTGGGTGTATTTTGGAATAAATAAAATTAATGTAATTATTGAATTATAAAGAAAAGATAAAATAGGTGAAAAAGTTGACTTTTGGGTTTGAATGTAATTTTCAAATTAGGCCTTTGTTAATTTTGGACGAATCTGTAATAGACGCCAATCTAGGGGTGAATGTGAAAAGGGGGCATATTTAAAGGGTGGTTTTTGTAATTTTCCATATATATATTAAAATGACGTCATACCGGCTCTATCCGGTTGAACCGGTCCGACCCGGTTGAACCTTTTTTTGGAGGGTGACCGGCTCAACCTCTGGTTCCGGCTTTTAAAACATAGGTTAAAAGGCCTGGAACAATAGAAGAGCTCGACACTAATCCTTTGGAGCGATATAGATTTAGTGCGTATTAAGAAGTTACAATTCGCGAGTTTAACTATCGAATTTATTTATGATTTCGATTTAGAAGGCTATTTGTTTCTTCACAGTCTCATAGGCGCTTCTTCTTCTTCTTCTTGTTGCTGTGGCGTCGTAATCGTTCAATTTTGTTTCTTCTCCAGAAAAAGGAAGGGATTCTCTATTCTTCAGTTACTAAGGTTCGTTCTCTTCACTTTAATACCCTTTTCGCAAAACTGCGTTTATCTTATTCCGAATTTTTGTTTCTCGTACTACCTGCTTTGCCTAATTTGCTGTTTCAAAGGGGAAAAAGATATCATTTTGCCGTCTTTTTTTTTTTTGATTCGTTCGATCATTAGTGTCTGATTTCAATCTTAGATTAAACATTTTACAAGTTCAAGTTCAACTTTAAGCTTTTTTAAGTTGAATTTGTTGCGAATACCCCTTAATCTAATTAGTTATTAGTATTTGCTTGTGGCTGTTGCGGTGATTTATTAAATCACCTTTTCGACTCTCCAAAACAATCTAACGTGGACTTGAATAGCAACCATTTATACCTTCACCTCAAAGAGATGTATACTTTTGGTTATGATATACAATGGTTATTTACTGGGATTTCTAAGTGAATACGTTCGGGTTTCAAGTTTGATTTTCTCCGTGCTTGTTATGTTGCCTCGGTTGGCTTAATGATGCAAGTGATTATCTCCTCTCAAATTTTTTGTTGTTCAGCTTGTAAGCACATTGTTACTCAATCTGCCATATTATAGGTGCTTTTAATTGAATAAACTCATCTAAACATTGATGATGATTTTTATAGTTACTGACTTACTTATCTCTTCGTATTGCTGGTAGTTATGTGGGTGCATGGTTTACTAATATGCTAATCTAGCTGTACTTACAGTTTGTATGTGATTGATATACATATAACCTAAAAAATGAAGCTTAGTGGTAGTTTGTTCATAGGTATTCAAACACTTTCATTGTGGTTCACCCAGTTTAACAACTTCCTAAACTCAGGGTTCAATACTGCAACAGAAAAATATAAATTTGTGATTTATACTAGTAAAGGAAATGACATGGTAAAAGGTAAAGACTGTTTCCTTGAAGGAAATTTAGGTATGGTACTTCTAATACTGATGTCTAAACTTGCTGTCGTTTTTCATTTGTAATGCTGGAGCAGTTACTTTGCCTCTGAATGAATTGAATATTAAGTTTTACCTCAAGGAAAAAAAGAAAAATAAGGGGGGAAATCAAATGACATGGAAAAAGAAAAGACAAATGATAAAATATGTAGCCAACGTGGCAGTCTAGAGGATGTTATTTTGCTGAATTTTTTTCCCCAAATTATGATAGTAAGTATATTTTACAAGATGCTATATTGACAAAAAAGAAAAAAAAGAACTCAAATATGGAAACACATTATTTTGCAGTCAAACTCAAAATTGAATCAGGCCAAAGTGCACTACTTTCCTCTTCCTCGTCGCATCGCCTGAAAAGAAGCTGCTGTGATTGTGATGGTTGCTAGATCTGGAGCAGGAGGTGCTGATATGGTAGTGGGAGCAGAGAGGGTGTTCATCGGAGCAGGTTGTAACAGAATAGTCAACAATGTTTCATGGGGTTCTTGCGACTTGCTCTCTTTTGGTGCCCAAAATGCTGTTGCGATCTTCTCTCCCAAGGTCTACTTTTGGTTCTTTCAGTTGTTACTACTGATTCTATACTGCTTTATACTATATCTTTCTCTTATTTATATATTTATTTACTTATTTAATAAAAATGTGGATTTTTATATTCTTGAATAGACTGCCCAAATTGTGACTACTCTTCCTGGTCACAAGGCTTATGTCAACTGCACCAGTTGGTTGCCAAGTAACAAGTTTGCATTCAAAGGTCCAGTTCCTTTCTCTTGCTCGGTTTTGCTTGTAGGTTTGGAAGTTGTTATAATTTGTACCTTCGGCAAGAATACTTTTACTGATATCTATTATCTAGTGCTATCCGAGTTGCTTCCGGCTGTTTATATTCATTTAACTGAGTGTTTATTTGTTACCCGGTGTTGCAGCTAAACATTTGGCAAAACATTACCTATTATCTGGTGATGCTGATGGCGCTATATTCTTGTGGGAGTTTTCTCTTGCTGACAACAAGGTGACTTCCTGAGTAATATCTTTGACTACATGTTTCCCTTGGCATGTTCAATTGCTCATTTTGTTCCTGGGAAAAAAAAGTGACGATATTACATGTTTCTTTCTTTATTTTGTTTCGTATTGACTAGGGCCCTTATCTAAACTGCATCCTTATAACATCTTTTCTCCACTATAACCATTACCCCTTTTTATTTGTCCAGTGGAGGAATGTGCTACAAGTTTCAGATGCTCATAAGAAAGGTGTTACGTGCATTACTGCAATACTGATATCTCCTTCTGATGCCATGTTTGCATCAACGTCATCTGATGGTGCAGTTAATGTGTGGGAATTAATTCTCCCGTCCAGTGAAGAAGGCAAGTTGTCATTTAGCTTGAGCAATCCCGTGAAATTTCTTATTTGTTTAGCATTTCTTTTGTTGTTGATGTTATGTTCCTTGTGGTTACTTTAATTGAAGTGAAGGTGTGTTTCTAATAGCTATTCGATTAACATTTTAGGTGAATGCAAGCTGTCGTCTTTGGATTCTCTATCTGTAGGCAGAAAACCTATGGTCGCTCTCTCACTTGCTGAATTGCCTGGAAACTGTGGGCGCCTAGTCCTTGCCATGGGTGGATTAGATAACAAGATCCATATCTACAGCGGTGAGAGGACTGGAAAAGTGCGTATATATGATGCATTATCAATTTTCTATTATTTCTAGTTCCTTTACTTTAGGGTTCCTCCTACTTTGAGGTCACCGAAGACAATGGGAATTTTCTCTCTGTAAACTCTATTTTTTAGTTTATACATCATTAAGCAAAACTCCATATTTGAGATGTATCTTAGGATGATGAAAATAAAACCATGCCAACATTTTCCAGAGATATCTCCCACTGTTGAAAAACCCATTTGAAAAGTGTCAATTCAAAGTATCAAGTGCTTTAGTTAGTATTGAAAATGCATTCTGGTTTCTTTCAGGTTCACTGATCAACGGAAACTCTTAAGATTTCAGATTGAAACATTAGGACCTTCAGTCTGTAGTTCATATCTCAACATGCTGCTTCCAGAATAGTTTTAAACATCTTTGAAAATAACATCTATGTGTTTCTTGCATTTATCCTGCAGAAGCATAATTTGGGAAAGATAATTTTGCCCATCTCTTCCTCTTTTAGAAAATAAATGCTTGCATATGGATTTGTTTGCAGTTTGTTCATGCTTGTGAACTAAAAGGACACACAGATTGGATTCGTAGCTTGGATTTTTCACTACCTATATACGAGAATGATGAAACCAGTAATATTCTTTTAGTAAGTTCATCACAAGACAAAGGTATTCGCATATGGAAGATGGCTTTACTCGAATTAGTTAATGCCAAGAGAGAAGAAACCAGCTTGGCTGCCTACATAAAAGGTCCGATCTTTTTAGCCGGTTCATCCTCTTATCAGATATCTCTGGAATCTCTTCTTATTGGACATGAAGATTGGGTTTACTCAGTGGAGTGGGAGCCTCCTCGTAGCTCATCTATTGATTCCACTGAATGGTATCAACCTCAGAGTATCTTATCTGCATCCATGGACAAGACAATGATGATATGGCAACCTGAAAAGACAACTGGGATATGGATGAATGTCGTTACTGTTGGAGAATTGAGTCACTGTGCTTTGGGCTTTTATGGCGGTCATTGGGGTCCAAGTGGCAACTCTATTTTAGCTCATGGCTATGGTGGATCATTTCATCTATGGAGAAATGTAGGCGTTGATTTTGATGATTGGAAACCACAGAAAGTTCCGTCTGGACATTTTGGAGCTGTATCAGACATCTCGTGGGCTAGTGATGGAGAGTATTTACTCTCTGTTAGTCATGACCAGGTAATAACATGATTGGTTGCCATTGAGTTCAAGTTCTTTTTTTTTTTTTTTTTTTTTTTTTTTTTAATCTCGTGCAAGGCTCGTAAGTTGGCTCCCATTAATTTACACACTTAGAGTAGATCAGGCATACCTTTCCTGTAGATCTTTCTAAGGTCTTTCATTGAAATGCTCATGTAAATGAAAATTTCTTGTTCTTTTGCAGACAACTAGAATATTTTCTCCTTGGTGTACTGAATCTTCTACAACAGACAGAGCGGCGTGGCATGAGATTGCACGGCCTCAAGTTCATGGCCATGATATCAATTGTGTGACATTAATTAAAGGAAAGGGGAACCATCGCTTCGTAAGTGGGGCTGACGAGAAAGTTGCCAGAGTATTTGAAGCTCCTCTCTCCTTTCTGAAGACACTGAATCATGCCACACTCGGGAAATCTGGTTTACTTGATGAACTTCCATTGAAAATGCAAATTCTCGGTGCAAACATGTCTGCTCTAGGTCTATCACAGAAGCCCATATACGCTCAAGGTCCGCATACTATTATGTTACAGTCTGTTCATTTTAGTTGGCCATGATATTTGCAAATTATATGATCACGAATTATATTTATTTGATTGTGATTATGCTAGACTTAAATATGATCTGCTTCTATAATTTCTTGTGCAGCATCACCTGAACTGGCTGGAAGAAATAATAATGAAGGTGTTGATACCCATGAAACTATACCAGATGCAGTTCCAGCTACATTAACAGAACCGCCAATTGAGGAACAACTGGCATGGCATACTCTATGGCCAGAGTCACATAAGCTTTATGGCCATGGAAATGAACTCTTCTCTTTGGGTTGTGACTATGACGGAAAGTTAGTTGCTTCATCCTGCAAGGTACTACATTTGTCTGTCCGCTTGTGTATTTATTCATTTAGTAGATTTACAAAGTGTCACTCTTTAGGATTCACTCTTATTATATTGGCCAACATCGAGAAGTTGGAATGTGCGACTTGAACTTAGTAATATTTTTTATTGCTTTTGTATTTACACATCCTCTCGAGCATAGGGTTCTTCATTCACATACCAGAAGACTTTCATGACCTGACTATGGGCATCAGTATCAATGAAAGTATGCCTTTTCGGCTCAATATTTTAAGTAATTGTCAATCTAGATTTTATGGTAACCCGTGGAAAGTGTGAAGCCCCTATACGGAGACATGCTAAAAGCATAGCATTTTTTTCCTTCTTTATCCCTGGTTCTCGGTATTTATTCGAGTCTGTTGTCAATGAATGACTTTACCTTCCCATTTAGCATGTACTCATTCTCCTCTCAATGCTCTGATAAGAGAATGGGAACTTGGAAATTTATAAACCTTATAGGTGAGTTTGGGATAACATAAGCTCTGTTTTCACTTTTCACATGATGTGCTGTACTCTTTTGCGTGTTACATATTCAGGGTGCGGAAAGCCCCAATCAAAGCAGGTCTCCTTTATACATTTAAAGACCAAAACGTCATTGGACTTCTTTGGATCAACAATACAAACTTCGACACCTATGCTTCTCTTGTTTATTTAATAAAGGCATAATTAACGTGAGCTGTCACTCCCAGCAAGCTGGATTGTACCTAGTTTAGTAATTACAACAGTAGACTTTGTTGCTTAAAATTCAAATTTGATACTTTGGTCTACTTCTGGTGTGGGGATAAATCATAAATGTTTTAATTGTCCCAGGCACAATCAGCATCTGTAGCGGAAGTATGGCTATGGAAAGTTGGATCCTGGAAGTCAGTGGGCCGCTTGCAATCTCATAGTTTAACAGTGACACAATTGGAGTTTTCTCATGACAACAAGTTTCTTTTGGCAGTGTCCAGAGATCGTCACTTTTCTGTTTTTGCAATCAAGCATGCAGGTATTGTCGATATTTGCCTGTTTTGTTGATGTACGTTTATAAAATAAATTAAAAAAATTAAGAAAAGGGAATTGGATCTCCTTTTCTTATCGTCTTTTTGGGTGATATCATGCACAACCTCTCTGCAATTACATTGATCACCTTCCATATAAGTTATGACTATATGCATGGGTGCAAGTATCCTTGTTTTTCTTTGACAAAAGTTAGTTAGAATTGGCAACTAATGCCTTTTGATGTCTTTTGCCCACCAGGAGAGGATGAAATTAGTCACGAGCTTGTCATAAAGCAAGAAGCCCATAAAAGAATAATATGGGCGTGTTCATGGAACCCGTTTGGTCATGAATTTGCCACTGGCTCGAGGGATAAGACCGTAAAAATCTGGCAAGTGCAGAACGCTTCATCAGTAAAGTTGCTCATGACTTTGCCAATGTTCAAGGCTAGTGTCACTGCCCTATCTTGGCTTGGTACTGACAGACAGACGAATCTTGGGCTTCTTGCCGTTGGAATGGAGAGTGGTCTGATAGAACTGTGGAGTCTTTCCAACACCAAAACTGAAACCAGTACCATTTTGGAGCCAAACGCTGCTCTAGCCATGCGATTTGATCCATTCATGTGTCACGTATCTGCAGTTCAGCGTCTGAAGTGGAGATACGCTGAGAAGAGTGAAGCTTCTACAAGCTTGCAGCTTGCATCCTGTGGAGCTGATCATTGTGTGAGAATATTTCAAGTAATTTTCTAAGTTTTAGATGTTTGTTGTTAGTGTACTCTAGTTTTAGTCAGTTTACATACATATGGTATCGCTATCCACAAAAATTTTACTTAACAGAACCATCTTAGCATATCAGAATTATCATGAAAATGTTAGAACTGGTCGCTTGATTCTCTTTAAGGTACTATATAATTCAATGTTTGACAGTGTAAGTTCTTCGGAACACCAATCCTCTGTACTTACCTGAGTAATATTGATTACTTCCTGTAGTTAGTTTTTTGTTACGAAAACTTGTAATCGTAGTCATTTTGGAATGCTCTGCTTTCTTGGTGTGATTTTGGTGACCTAATCATTTTTTTTCTTTGGCACATCTTTAGAACAGCACATAGAACACATTATTTAGTTATTAATTATCAATGCGAAAAGGGTTACATTGCCATTGAGACACTAGGTATAGCAGAAGTATGACATTGCAATGAGTAGCTTCATTAAGCATGAACAGCTTCTACTGCAGAAGATTGGATAATTTGCTGCGAATGCTCTGTATCGTCACTCCATATTTCAGGTATTGCTTCTCTTATATTGTGTATACTGTTTAACGCATAATCTGCTCCTGGCGCCAGAGTTGATCTTCCCACCTGCATCATTAAGTTCATTAAAGTAGGTTCATTTCCACCATAACCACAGGATTTCGTATATTTTGCAGACTTACAATTACTGTGTGAATCCCAGCTGCTTTGCCACTGGCAATGTTTCGCACACTGTCATCGAAGAATATCTGAGAAAATGAAAAAGAGCAACAAACTCTTAGTTAGGCTGTTCAAAATGCATACATCTTTAAAAATTTTAGCATGAGTTCTTTGTTACTAACTGCTTTGTTTGGATCAACGCCTGCTATGCTAATGGCAGATTCCATGGATTCTACAGAAGGCTTGCAAAGTATTCGAGATGACTTAAAACCCGAATCTTTATTGCTAGCCTCATATGAATCTTTCGGAGGGTTAAGAGTTTCAAAGCAAATAACACCTTGGAAGCAATCTTCTAACCCCATCTTACTGAGGACTTTAACTACATGAGCTTTATCTGCATTTGTGAATATCTGAAAACCAGGAAATTATCTTCATATTAGAATATTATTAAAGCGAAAAATATGTACTTTGCTTTAAAATCGGACGTACGATTTTCCTCTGGGGCATAGAGAGCAGGAGTTTTCGAAGCACTTGATCAGGTTTTAGCAACTCATATGGCAACCTTCCATGAACATATGCATGGTACTCATCGTTGTCAAATTCGTATCCGAGCATCTGGTAAAAGAAAAAAAATGGGCATTAATCTCCAATTATTTACAACTTCTGAAACTGTTGTAGTGTTCGGCCGGATCAGTTATATACCTTTAGGCCAGCCATTGTTGTTCCATGTTCCTTGTACAAGTCCAAGCACATTCTGGGAATTTCACTCTCTTCAATATCCAAGTAATGCAGCATGTATTCTGCAAATCACAAGTTATATAAATTTATCAAGACTATCATTGACACACACATATACATTTAGTACCTACATTTAGGAGTATAAACTATTCAAAAATAAATAAATTACCTTCTATGTTCTTGCGGCAAGCAAAGTTGATTCCCAAGCTTAAGGGGTACAAAGTGTCATCCATATCTACACAGATCAATAAAAAAATTAGAACTCCTTAGAACATTTAATTTCTTTAATTTTAAGGAATTTAGAGCCTCACAAATATATTCGAGTAATACACCACTATGCCAGATTCATTGTTACATATTTCATTTATATGTTTTTCAATACAAGATTCTTTTTCTTTTTTGCATAGTTTAAATACATTGGGCATTTATTTTCATTATCTTTTACACCATACCTTAAACTCTCTGTCTAAAATGAAAATAATTTGAGACATAACGAGTATCTAGGTAAATGATTGAAAGACTCACCAAAGAGCAGACACTCATATTTAGCATCACCTGGACTTCTGATTGCTTCCATTTTTAGCAGAAACTAATATCACTTCTGCAAAAAAACAAGCTCAATTGTATATTACTTTGAAATTGAGAAAAGAATTGCTCAATAAAAGATGGTGATACAAGCTTTTAATTGCACTAGGCATGGAACCTGTATATATAAGCACATTCTTGGTCAATGGGAGTTGTTCAAAATTGAGGATTAACAAGAAAACGTGCACATAGAAGACACATAGTAGTACAATTCAAGAAAAGATGACACACTTTTTAAATAGAAATTCAGAAAGACTACTACAGTGAGAGGGTGAGACCACCGGGGCCGGAAGTAAGACCGGGGTCTAACAAACCATATAAGGTTCAGGTGCACCTGTGCCCTATCTACCTCATGTACCCTTGGGCCATCATTAGTATTTGGGCCATATCTTTTGAACTGAAAAAGTACTGATTTTATAACATGAGTAAAACTGGTTTCGTCCGGGTCATATGGACTAGGCCCATTTTAGTGCCAGCGAAATCAGTTTTACAGCTTTTCAAATTTAAAACAGACGTAAAAGATAGTGTTTATATTTGACTTGGGCAATCACATGTTTAATGTTTTACATTCCATTCAACAACTAATCAGCCTTCATATCTTCTAACATCATCTAGAACCCCTTTTGTGATTTCTGATCAGTTTATTTACTTGAAATGACACATCATACTTGTTGAAAAAAATGTATTTTGTTAGCAACATAGACGTTTTGTATAGAACCATCAGTGGCTTTTAAATTAAGTATAAACAGTCTCCCACAAAATTTTCTAATGTAGGTAAAACCGTTTCAAAGTGAAACATAGGACAACACAACTAATTAAACTAAAGGAGATAAAATGGTGATAGACAAGAAATGTTACCTAATAAAAGTGCCCTTGAGATGGATTAGTTCTCAGCCAGTCAGTTGGATTAGTGAGGCCGTGAAGTATTATTTATAGTTGCAGTGAAAACTATAACATGGAGTATGAATAGTATCTTTTATGTAGTATATAATTTATACGGAGATTAATTGTGTATATTTATGTTTTTAATATCTTTAATTATAAATATGTTTACTCTTAATATAATAAAGTTGATCTAGACTTAATACTACCGATATTTTAATCGTATATCGCACCATTTGTATGATCATTAGAGAATACAAGCTATTCTAGAGGTGAAATATTACTATTCTATACCATGTATATGCTGACACGGTGCGCATCTTCATTATTCTCCACGGTTTTTTAACAGGTGTACGTATGTAGTGGACTAGTGGCTATGTGGATTTATGTATCATATCATAAGATAACTTATATAATTAGCATATATGCTGTTGCCTAATAGTTCTAGAAACATTTATGGCCATATGACAAGCGATTACGAAGTTTTTTTTCTTTCTTTCTGAGAACATATTCATCCCGTCACTTTGGTGCTTGAGAATCAATCAACATTTGTCTTCAGATACAACGGTTCAAAACTACATGCCCAAAGGACTTAATCAATGACCTATCCGTTAGTTTGTAACCTTTGCAACAACCCAAAATGATGAAACAATTGAATAGGAAAATGCAAAGTCAAGACAAATACTTTCCAGGGTTCACCGTGTAATTGGTTCGATCTGGCATTCATGTACGCAGACAAATGGCATGCAACTAAGGCAGAGCTATAGATATATTTCGTAGTACTATTTTCATACCCTTTAATAATAATTAATTTCAGTATATACTTCTTCTTTTTTGTGACATCTTTTTGCACTGGAGTATCTTTTTTTTGTGTAACACACCATTTTTTTTTAGTAGACATATTAATTATATTAGGTGGATTTTACTTGCCTATTGAGTAATTGACATTATGGTTAATGTCTTTTATTTTACCAATAAGAAAA
Source organism: Plantago major (assembly GCA_026545765.1). Taxonomy (NCBI): domain Eukaryota; kingdom Viridiplantae; phylum Streptophyta; class Magnoliopsida; order Lamiales; family Plantaginaceae; genus Plantago; species Plantago major. The sequence goes on along the minus strand of CM048841.1, from coordinate 26,323,421 downwards.
TATTATCGTTAAAAAAAATCAGATATATGAGATTTGATTGACACTACAAGAAAATGGACCAGCTATGGCACTTTTGGACTGGCATTTGGCCCAAATGCCAGAATTGGTTCAGAATGCAAAGCCCAACAAGGGATAGCGCCCCCATGGCCACTGGAAAATGCTGGGACCCTTTGCCGGCGTTCCAGCGGCACCACGTTTAATATACACAAAGTCTATAATTAAAGTGTACAATAAAAAACATGATACTAATGAAAAACATGATACTGACCCTATTTAGATAGGATACTTGAATCTGGTATCTGTCAATAATAGGGTTTGGGTTGAAGCGTAAAAAACAAACAAATGATATTTCGAGGTAGCGTTACTTGTACTATACTTATGTCCGACCAATAATGTGTTATTTTTATCATTTTAAGTATTCTATTAAAAATTGTCATTTTATAATTCGTTTTTTATATAACTACCGTCATAAAGCAATCACATTTACAAGTTTACCACATTCAATCAATTGTTTTTCGTTGTTTATGTTGGACGCAGTGGTAGAGGGAAGGGGGTCCAATGGGGCACTGGACCTCAGATTTGAGTTCTTATGATATAATACTACTAGATAATATACTTTTCTATAATATTATGTGGTGCAGTGGTATGTAAGAGTTTTTGTGTATAAATGCTCATGTAAGTACCCCAGGTTCGATTCTCACAGGAGCCTAGATTCCTCTGTTTGAGCTATTTTCTAATCCAACCCTCCTATTATCATTTATTTTAAGTTTGGAATTTTTTAAAGTAGACTATGTGGCTGTAATTCATGAGTTCTATTGCTAATTAGATTAACTTTTTCAAAAATAACATTAGCAATCAAGAGAATAAATGAAGGAATTGCACCTACATGGTAGACAATTCACTTTTAGACGACTAAGTCTACCTAAGAATTTTTCGGTTTTAAGCATGTCAAATGGATATTAAATGGGCCAATACACCACACTATCTTCGTTCCGGAGACCTTCGTACACTAAGGTTGACGCGTAGTTTTACCTAAAAGTTCAAGTAATGATAAAATATAAAAAAAAAAAGTTCAGAAAGAGTAAACTTTTAATGGTAAAATGTGTCATTTTTGTTTAGCATTGATATCAGGGGCGTAGCTAAATGTAATGTGGGCAGGGCTTGCCCTACCCTTTCTTTAAAAAAAAAGTTAAGTATAATTCGATCGACACGACATTTCGCCCTAACCTTTTTAGTGTGAAATTTTGTTTATCTTTCTTATAAAAATTCATTGGGTAAAATCCATTTTTGATACCTTAAGTTGTGAGTTGTGACAGTTACGGTTTTGGTATCTTTAGTTGTGACCGTTCAATTTTGGTAACTTATGTTTTGTATCTGTCCAATTTTGGTCCTCCGTTAGTCGAACTTAACGGAACCGTTAAATTTGACAGAATTAGCATGAATTAGTTGATTTTTTGTTAAGTCGGTGCATGAACTACACGCGCTATTAATAAATTTTAATTAAAATAATTAAATTATCTATAATGTTTCATGAAAAATTATCATATTGTATTAATTTTTGACCCCATTAAATTTTACTTCTAGATTTGCCACTGGTTGGACGGATTAACACGGAGAAAGCAGCATGTGCTCTTTTTACTTTTGGCACATATTTACTATATGAAGGGAGCCATTTATCAATCATACATGATGAAATAATCAATGGCATCTTGACTAATACCACTAGTTTAGTTTAAACACACATACCGTTGACTAATACGGCTAAAACATGTTACTAGCAAACAAGTACTTGTTCAATCTTAAACAACATAATAATGCATATATAACATAAACGACTTTTTATCCATTACATAACTAATGTAATATGTGAATCAACAAGCACAACCGAATACATGCTACAATCATACATAATTACATATTATATACTCCCTCCGTCCCGGTTTCATCTTCCTGCAGCTCCGGGCACAGGATTTAAGATAAAAGTGAATAAAGTAGAAGAGATGGTGATAAAATAGAAAAGATAGTGAATAGAGTATGACAAATAGTGAATAAAATATGAGATATAGTGTATAAAGTATGAGAGCGATTTTCCATTTAAGGAATGTGAAGATAAAGTTAGGACGGTCCAAAACGGAATGCGGGAAGATGAAACTGGAACGGAGGGAGTATATCATATATGAACCTATTCAACTTAGTCTAGTCTAGACTCTAGTGTATGCCTCATGTTAGCTCGAGTGTACTATATTAGGTAATATTTGTCACGATCCGACCAGTAATTGATCGAGATCCAATCCGTTTAAACTGATGGACTGCTCTCTGGGTGATATGTTATCCTACTGTACTAATACATGCCCTTCAAAGTGCACCTTTTTCTCACTCGTGCGCAAACCGAAAAACTTCATAGTTGATCACTCATCCTAAAATTGATCCATAGTAAGTACGCTTAAGTTTGGAGTTCTTACCATAGATGGAATAATTATACAATAGTGCTAGTTTCAAAAACATAGTGATACATATAAAATCCTACGAATTAGTGAGATTCTTCGCACAAATTATTTTGTTAATTTTAATAACTTTCAAACTAAAATATTGACATTCTTAATGTAATTATCTCCTCAATTACATTTATAATTAAATCGCTCTATTTTGAAAACCAATATAGTTTCAAAAAAAAAAAATCAAGCACCACATAATCAGGGCCGTATCTGAGCATGTGCGAGGAGGCCCTCCGCACATAGCCCAACAGGTTTGAGGGCCTATTTTATATATATACAAATAGTGGACTTTTAGAAATTTTTATAGGTTTTGTTTAAATTTGTTTATTTGTTGTACTTGTTAAATATATGTATTCTTTAATAATTTATGTTTCATTATGTTTCTATAAAATTTAATTAGTTTCTATGTGATAACCTATAAACGTTAAATAATGATCATTTTCTTATTAATTGAAACAAATCATATGAAAACCTTTGCATTTAGTGTCAAACATTATAAAACTCACTTAAATCATTTATATTTATTAAAGTCAAAACATTAGTTTTTCACTTAAATCTTTTATTTCTTTTTGCGCATGAGCCAAAATAAATTAATTCAGAAGTTAAAGTATGCACATAATATAAGGAACGCTTGAACTTCAAGATGTAGTAATACAAAGATTAACACGACATTACACACAATACATACTAACCGCATCCCTACACCCTATATTGGATGATGGATATAGTATTTGAAAATGAGACAGTCCAAAATCAGTTTTATGTTTTAATTTTCACTTTATTTTTAAATCTTAATTTCTTATTTTAAGGCGTACTTTTTTGCATTTGCAATCTGAAATTTTATTTTATTATAGCCTAGAGTACGGAATTATGATATTAAAAAATTTGCACGGGGCCCTAAAAACTTGAGCCGGCCCTGCACATAATCTCCACAAAATGATCTGAGTAATGTATATTCAATGACATTGGATCAAAAATAGGCATCATAGCTACCGGTACAAGCATCAACTAATACCAAAAGCATCATATTAAACTCCAAACACCATACATACATTAATAATACTTATAAGAATCATATAAACCCAACCAAATCACATAATATTATACTACAAACATCCACCATTTAATTACGAAAGCACCATCAACTACTAAGATGGAGAAAAAGAATGAAAGAAACCACAATCACCATTTAAAAACAAAAGCACCATCAACAACCAAAGTCACCATATCAAAACCACAAGCATAATCCAATCATATTAAACTTCAGGAATCTGATTCTTGTATTATTTTTGTAGGTAAATATAAAACAACAATAATTGTAAAACGCATACCAATATACACTAGTTTGTCAGAAAGAAAGTATATAAAAAATTGGGATGGTAATAGTTTGTAATTCACCCCAACTAAATTGACAAAAAAAAAGTTTCGCCCAACTCCTTTAAATTTTAAACCACCTCGAAACTTTAGGGCGTATTTTATTGGTTAAACTTTATTTTTTTAGAATTTAAAATTACATCGCATGCTTACATGCTCCATTCGGATTACAATCAATGATAGATCAACTAACTAATGACGATCTATTCAGAAAAATACAAGTATTCATTTAAATAAATAACAGTTCATTTCGAAGAAAATCACGCCATGAGGACTTGATCCTGTCACCCATGCTTGTACCTCGAATTTATTTTTCTTTTTTTTTTTTATCATATCGTGTGATATAAATTAAATAAATCTCCATATTCGTTTAGTGGTCCCTATCTTAAAATATTTATTACCTTCTTTTATTTCTGAAACACTAAATTAGTCTCATTTTAGAAGAGTATGATAAAATTTGAAAATATGCACCAAAAATCAACATTTTACGTAACTTTTTAAATCAATAATTTTCAAAGTAAATTATTATTTGTGTCATGAAAATAATAGTAACAATAATTGAAAACAAATAGACATTCACAATGACCCAATTTTAACTGGAAAGAAGTCAGGCTGAAAGGAAAGGGCTTTAGCAAACTTGAGAGAGGGGTCGGGGCTTATCCGTCTTCCTTTCTTTCCCCTAAAAGACAGTCTCTTTGGGTGGGGGAAGGCATTCAACCTAGAAGTCTGGTTTGAAAGGTCGAGAAGGGAAAGAAGCCATAGTGACCCCCCTCCTCACCGCGGAAAAGAATTCAAAAATGGGATAGATCGATGTGCGACATAGATTACAAGGCCGCATAGGGAAGGCAATCTTCCAAAGACCCTCTGATGAGGATTCCAACACAATTATTAACGATTAGAAAAAGAGACTGGACGGCGAACACAACCCCCAAATAAACAAATTTTTATGGTATGATACCCGCCAGGACTGGATTGAGGGGATAAGAACGCCATCGAAACAACAACAAAAAAGAGCTGTGTGTGTGTGTGTGTGTGTGTGTGTGTGTGATCGCTAGAAGTAGTCAACCTTCATATCAAAGTGTTTGGGGTAAAATACAAAAATGGTACTTTAATGTGTGCCAAGTACAAATAAGATACTTTAATGTGGTCATGTCCAACAAAGTTACTTTAACTTGGTCATACGTCCAAATAATGTACTTTAACTTAATCATACATTCAAATAAAGTACTTTAACTTAATCGTACATCTAGATAAGGTACTTTAACCGATCAATCGACCAGAACGGGCGTGTGAATCACACGCTCCCCTCAAGAATTAATCAAAAAAATTATGAAAATAGAAAAAGAAAAATCAAACAATTATGAAAATTTTGAAAGATTAGTAAAAATAATTCAAAAATCAAAACAAATTCGAAATTTCGTTAAAGAAATCAGGAAACAATCAAAAAATTATTTAAAAAATAAAAACTAAAAAAACTAAAAGCAAACAAGTAATGATTATAGCTCAATGAACGAAGAAGATGAAAATTTTCAAGAAAATATCTTAAAGGTAATAAAATCAACAGTAACAAATTGGACAAGAATACAAATTTATCAATATGTACACAATGTAATAGAAATCACACTACAAGAAATCCTGTTCCTAGCCACGCTAAAATCCGTCGCTAGCTAGCGACGAATCGCTAGCTCTAGCAACGGATAAAATCCGTCGCTAGTTCTAACGACGGATAAGCATTTCCGTCGTTATATTTAACGACGGATAGGCTTATCCGTCGTTATGTACACTACAAGAAAACCAGGAAAAAACGACGTTATGGGGCGACGGATTTTATCCGTCGCCCCATAACGACGGATCGGTAAACTGGGCGACGGAATCTATCCGTCGCCCAGTTTGGTGACGGATAATAGTTATCCGTCGCTTATTAGCGACGGATAACTTATCCGTCGCTAACATGGGCGACGGATAAATATTTATCCGTCGCCCAAGTTTGACTTTTATTAAAAAAAAAAAAGAAATTATTTTTTTTTGAAAACTGGGCGACGGATAGATTATCCGTCGCCTTATAGCGACGGATACCTATCCGTTGCCAAAAATGGCGACGGATCGACTCTGGGCCGACGGACGCGTCCGTCGCCCAGAGTTTCTAATTTGACGGACAGAGGCGATGCCTCATTTCTTCATCTTCTTCCTTCTTCTTGCTCATTTTCTTCTTCTCCTCAATCCCGCTTTCCGGCCCATCATCCGTTATTCCGGCCAATCTTGGTGCCTAATCGAAGCTCGTGTGACAAGGAGTTTGGTTCTTCGATCAATTTCATATTTCTACCGATTAATCAAGGTATTTTTGCTAAAACCCTAGTTTTTAAAAATTTGGGGATTTTGTTTATTTTTGATTAATTTGAGCAATTATATGTATATATGATAAGTATGTAGTAGTTAGTTTAGTTAATTTGATCAATTATATGTAATTTGTTCAATTTGAATGATATGAATGTATGTAGTATGTTAAGTTTGGTATGTATGAATGTATGTAGTTAGTTTGATTTGTGTGTTAAGTATATATAGTTAGTTTAGTTAATTTGATATGTTTGTTAAGTATAGAAGTATGTAGTTTTGATTTGATAAATTTGTATGTTAAGTATGTAATTTGATATGAATATATGTAGTAATTCGATATGTATAGAGTAATTAATTAATTTGATATGTATGTTAAGTATATAATATATGTACTAAGAGGTTGAAATGGTTATTATTATATATGTCCAATTTTGTAACACATCGAACACTTAATTAATAATTAATTTATAAGGAACATATAATAATTAACAATTAACCTCTACAATCTTCTTATCCGAATTGGAATCGATCTAATAAATTAAATACGATCTAATCAATTGGAACGCCCTGTGTTAAAAATAAAGTAAACAATGAATTCGACTGCTCATGGATGTACGATCGCATTGTAAATGACAGAGTTTCTAGGAGTTTCGTAGAAGGGGTTAAAGGTTTCATCTCGTTTGCCATGGGACATCCGGTTTGTGCAATTGGGGGTTGATAAAGTGTCCTTGCACATTGGAAACCTGCGGAAACAAGCAATTTATGACGCCTACTGCAGTATTCGAGCACTTGCGACGTTATGGATTCATGCCTGAGTATCATGTATGGATTCATCACGGTGAGGAAGCACCGTCCATGGCATACTTCCAGTGGAGGGAGAGGCGGGGTTTGGGGCCGCCTATTGAGTGCCTTTCTGCTTGTCGGAACATGTGCATGGTGTATTGGGAGGAGGATGTAGATCTGTTGGAAAGCAAGTTCTGTGGTAGGGAGCGTCACAAATGATGAGGAGGGGGGTGCATGAGAATGAGGAGTTTCATCCGTTTTGTCTCTAGGCTTGTATAACTAGTAATCATTAGTTGATATATATATGAAACCAAACATTATGGTAAAATTGAAGCTGATGTAACTTATATTATGTAATGCCTTAACAATTGACTGAAGCTAATATAACTTATATTACGTAGCAATTGATTGAATTATTGTGAAATTGATTTATTACCGTAAATGAAAGACCTCGATCTAATGAATTCAAACGTGTCGTTATTATCTAATTATTCAATGAATACCGATCGTGGATGGATGTATTGTCGCATTCTCAATGGCGAGTTCAATGGAGTTTTCGAAGGGGTTGAAGGTTTCATTGAATTTGCAATGTCAAATCCGTCTTGTGTAAAGGATGGGTTGATAAAGTGTCCTTGCAATGAAACAAAGGTGTAAACAAGCAATACGTGACTCCTAAAGTGGTAGTCCAGACTTGAGGAAAAATGGATTCCTTCCTGCGATCGTATGGAATCATCATGGTGAGGAAGCAAGACCGTCAATACATATGACCAATACAGCATAACGTGGAAGGAAGAGAAAAATGAACAAGTCGGGAACAATCCCAATCAAGGCGATGCTATTCGAGCTCGAGTCGAACAAATGGTGTACGATGTCATAGGGCGGAGTTCGTGGACACAACCAACATCGAAACCGAGGTGGAGGTGGAGGAACCACCGAATCCCGAGGATCAGTTGTTCTTTGACTTGTTAGAATCATCAAGGAAGACGGTTTACCCGGGGTGTAAGCTCACTGAGTTGTCTTTGTTAGCTCGGCTAATGAGTTGTAAGGCTAATGGCTAGCAATCTGAAACGAGCTTCAATTAATGGGTTGACGTAATGTCGGACCGTTGTCTGAAGAAAACCTAGTTCCCACCAACTTTACCAAGAAAAAGATGCGATTAGGGTCGCCTGGTAACCATATACCGTTGTCCTAAAATGTGCATGATATATTGGGAGGAGGATGCATCTAATAGAATGCAAGTTACGTGGTAAGGAACGTACAAGCGTTACAAGGAGGGGGCAAAGAAACGACAAAAGAAAAATCTCTCATATAAGAAAATGTGGTACTTCCTCTAGCACCTCGTTTTAAAAGATTGTATGCTTCAAGTGCTTCATGGATAAAATGCGGTGGCACAAGGAGCGAGTAATCTCGGATAATGCTGAAGGTGGTAGAATGGACCATCCAGCAGACTCACCCGCATGGAAATCGTTTGACAAGACATATCCAGAGTTTGCAGCCGAATCTAGAAATGTACGTTTGGGACTTTGTACGGATGGTTTTAACCTGTTCGGTAGTGAACGTAAATACTCTTGTTGGCCAGTTATGCTCACACCGCATAATCCGGTGAGTGCATGAAGGAGCCATTCATGTTTCGATCAGATTGGTGCACGGGCCGAAACATCCCGGATCGACGTTGGATGTTTTCTTGCAACCCCTAATCAAGGAGCCGATCGAGTTGTGGACGGATGGTATCCTCGATATGATGTGTCGACAAAAAGAACTTCACCTGAGAGCGGCTCTTCTTTGGACCGTGAGTGACTTCCTGCGTACTCCATGCTATCTGGAAGGAAAACAGGGAAATATGCATGTCCACATTGCTTGGAGGATATGATGCATTTAGACCAAGGGTAGTGGAAAATTTTGTTGGTTTGATCACATCGTAGTTGCTAGAAAGTGACCATCCGCTCAGAAGAACAAGGATCAATTCTTGAAAAATAAAGTCGCCAACAAAAAAGCCCGACAAGACTTCTTGGTCCACAAATTCTTGCGGAGATTGATAGATTGGGTCTTATGAAGGTGACTGAGCTTGGGTGGATGAAGCATAACGAGAAAATTGGTAAAAATGTGGTTGGAGGAAGAGAAGCATTTTCGACTTGCTTTATCGAGCGGTCTTCTTATCCGTCACAACTTAGATTTCATGCACATTGAGAAGAACGTGTTCGAGAACTTATTCAATACACTTTGCAACATTGAGGGAAAACAAAGGACCATGCGAAGTCTAGATCCGAGTTGTCGACGTGGTGTAAAAGGCCCGAGTTGACAAAGAAGGATGAGAATGGTAAGTGGTCGAAAGCGTACACAATTGACAACGCTTCTAGGTCAATTTTGTTTGATTGGGTGAGGCATTGAGTTTCCCATAATTACGCCTCAAATTTAGAGAGGTGTGGATTTGAAGAAGACAAAGGTTTATGGGATGAAGAGCCACGATCGCCATGTGTTCATGGAGAGGCTTATCCCAGAGCATTTCGAGAGCTTCGCCAAACACGTATGGACGCTATCACCGAGTTGAGCTTATTTTTCAAAAATTTAGGCACAAGGGTGGTTCATGATAAAGTGTTGGAAAATCTTGAAAGGAACATACCATTGATTCTATGCAAGCTCGAGCGTATCTTTCCACCGAAATGGTTTGATTCTATGGAGCACTTGTCGGTTCACCTTCCTCATGAAGCGAGACTTGTCGGTCCGGTTCAAGATCGATGGATGTATCCATTCGAGAGGTACTTGGGGAAATTGAAGAAGTATGTCAACAACAAAGGTAAACTAAGGTTCGATTGCCAATGCCTACATTCGAGAGGAAACCGCAACCTTCCGCTCTTATTACTTTGATGAACACGCCCTCACGAAGACAAAAAGGCCGCTCGAAATGCGTATACATTCGTAGTTCAAGCGGATGATGAGTTTTCCTATCTGCCTTCGTGGTATCGTGGAGACCTCTTGGTGCACTAAGAAAGAATATCTTACGGATAAAGAGTTGAAAGCGACTCAATATTATGTCCTCACGAATTGTCCGAGGTTGACCAAAGATATGGTACTATTTATGCAGGTCAAGAACCATTTATTTAAATTTTAATATAGCTACGCAAGTCTCTACTTCAATTATAGACTTATCATCGAATCAATGTTTGCGCTTTTTCAAAAAGCGTTGTTTGGAAGAAAATCCTCGATGATGAGGATACACTAGAGGAACTATTGACTCAAAAATTCCTGAATTTCCATTGGTTCCGAGTATGTCCGAATCCTATTAACAACGCCACATGCATATACTTAAAGGCTCTCGAGGGTCCATTCAAAAGGTCTACACATTCTGTGTTATATAGTCAATGGCCTTAGGTTCCACACGATCGAATGTAACACGGCCATGGCGACAAGCAACTCCGGTGTGTGTTAATGGTGCGTAAGAGTATGGAGACGCTACTTTGTTTGATTTCCACGCAAGCTAAAACGAATTGTGAGGATTGAATATTCGATTGCCATTTAAACGAACCTTCTTGTTTGACGTTGAGTGGTATGATCCTAATCCAGAGGTACGAGGAAGAACGAGCGGTATGAAATGGTTGATGTGAACCAAAAGAAGAGGTACCGAACCAAGTATGAACCATTTATTCGGCGACTCAAGCACGACAAGTGGTGTTTCTTGAATATCCAAGCGTAAAACGCGATAAGGGGGAATGGTTAGTCATGTACCTATTCGTGCTTTCGCCGAAAGTGGAGTACATTGAGAAAGACGACTCAATTACCAACTCGTACCAACAAGAGGATGTCGATAAACAAACAGAAGATCCCATAGAAGCAGATGATGAGTTGTTTGATCTGCACGAGGACCAATATGTAGTCTTAGAGGACGGCTATAATGGTATATTATGTGTATTATGAGTAATTATATGTGTTATTATAATCATATGTATTATAACTCGACTAACACATTTTTATCAGATTTATTACATTTTTTGCAGATGTCATGACAGAGGTCAGTCCACCTATCGTCCCACGCAGCCGCCGCATGATAGTGGTGGGTGGGACACCGCCGCATGTGGAGGGCTCAAGATCGTGACAGGTCTCGATTCTCGAGACCCCGGCAGAGAGAGCAAATTGGCTCTACCAACAAAGGACACATGCGGAGGACGACCACGACGATTGTCCCTACCTCGTGTTCGATCCAAACAATCCCAACGTCACGTGGACGGCTTGCGTGATTTTCCTATTGGTCCCGCCAAGTAAGTATTATACATTCTTCTTAAATATGTAAAACATAACCGATAATGATAGTTGACAAGTATAAATTGTTGTACTAAAGTAATGCATATTCGCTTTGTATCTTATACATCGACAATGACTTATGGCCTCTGGAGGTGCACAACAAACTAGGTGACATCTTCCTGAGGTGAGAGAGCCACCCAAGGTGGTGGTGAGTGTTGGAGCCACATCTCGGAGCGCATGAGGGCCGAGTACTTCGATGAGCTGAGGGTAAGTTAAAATATGACATTCATTTGTTTGTAATTATAATCGTTTTAATATGAGTGGTATGTTAGCCACTGTATGTGAGTGGTATGTTAGCCACTTTATTTGGGTGATATGTTAGTCACCATTGTGTTAGTAAATTTTAGGACAATGTGAGTGGTATGTTAGCCACTGTATGTGAGTGGTATGTTAGCCACTTTATTTGGGTGATATGTTAGTCACCATTGTGTTAGTAAATTTTAGGACAATGTGAGTGGTATGTTAGCCACTGTATGTGAGTGGTATGTTAGCCACTTTATTTAGGTGATATGTTAGTCACCATTGTGTTAGTCAATTTTAGGACAATGTGAGTGGTATGTTAGCCACTGTATGTGAGTGGTATGTTAGCCACTATATGTGAGTGGTATGTTAGCCACTTTATTTGGGTGATATGTTAGTCACCATATATGTTGTTAGGACATGTATTGACTTTGGATGTTGTATGAAATTGGGAATGTAGAAGGAGTACTTCATTCTCAAGGTTGATCCCACGATCCGGGCGCGTTTAGACCTGGGATCCAAACTGAGGATATGGTCTGTGACGGAAGGCCATTCGGGATCGGGTGGCCCAATCCTCCACAAAGTTGATGCAACGGAGTGGGCCCTTTGGGATGCTTCATCTGGCGCCGAATCGATGTCCGTGACGTTGCTTGACCAACAGTAACCGGCATCCCACCGACACGGCAGAAGGGCCGTTCACCACCTTGGGAGGCGATCTCATATCGATTATTATCAATCGGTGCGTATATATGTGTTTTTGCAATCTAGCATTACGTGTATGTATGAAGTCTCTGCCGCCTATTACTTGTAGATGATAAATTGTTGACTAGATCTGGTTTGATTCAGTGGCACGGGAGGTGACATCCAAGTATGCCATCTTCAAGAAGGCCAAGGTATATGGGTATGGACCATGCCGGGCCTCGCCTATTGCGGTATGTTTATGTTGCTTAAAGTTCATATTTGTACACTATTACAAGTTACTTTTTAAAACAAGAATCGATCATTATATCTGCTATTTACGATTTCAGTCGAGGTTGATGCTCGTGTGGCGAGGCAGAGGACGAGACGGTGATGTGTTGTCAATCAACAAGTTGACAACATCTTCCTAGAGGTCAACAAACCGACAAGAAAGGACGAATATATGGACTCGGAGCCTCGGTTTGCATCTGGCTAGTCCGGCGTGCTCCTCATCATCATCCCAAGCCTGTGACGTCCGCCATTACACACAGACTGTGTCTCGAAATGGTGCAAGAAGTCCGGAACATGTTGCTCGCTAACTCAAGAGATGGAGCAACAAAGGGACGAGATGGAGCGCCATGACGAGAACGAAGAGGAGAACGAGCGCCTTCTTGCATGTATGGAGCAGCCATGTCCCGCCCGCCATCACCCACCCCACCCCGTCGATAGCTAGTTATGTATCAGATGTTCGGATTTTTTTCATATTTACACTTGTTTGGATAATTTCTCCAAATTCAATATTACTTTTTATTCATTCATTGAAACATTTTCCGTATTATTGATTTATTATCGAACATTATATTGATTAAATAGGTGAACTACGAAAATAGGGATTAATATGAAATAAATAGTGACGGAAGTAGTGACGAATTCACAAAGGATTTAATTAGTGACGGAATTCACAAGGATTTAATTAGTGACTAATTTCAAATTCCGTCACTAGTCCAATTAAAATATTTAGCGACGGATAGATTCTATCCGTCGCTATATTTAGCGACGGATAGAATCTATCCGGCGCTAAATTTCGGAATTAAAAAAAAAAAAATTGTTCAATCCGTCGCGAATTGGACGACGGATTGTTATCCGCCGCCTCCAGCTGGGCGACGGATTTTCTATCCGTCGCCGATCCGCCGCCAGAGTCGGGCGACGGATAGTCGGCTTGAGCGACGGATCTATCCGCCACGAGCCGATTTTGTAGTGGTAACGACGGATAAGACTATCCGTCGTTGAATCTAGCAACGGATAATCTATCCGTCGCTAGATTCGTTGACCAAAATTGGAAAAGAAATTAAAAAATGAAAAAAAGAAATTTAAAAAAAAATAATAATCGAAAAATAAAAATCTAGCGACAGATAGGACTATCCGTCGTTAGACTTTCAGGTTTTTACGGGAAGCAGAATGCTTCCCTCCCCATTTTTCTTCTTCCTCATTCTTCTTCTTTTCTTCTCCCCATTTCGGCCAAAGCAAATCCCGTCCAAATCTCAACCATTTCGGCCATTCTTCGTGTACATTCGAAGCTCGTGAATCAAGGAGGTCAATTCTGCCGTCAATCTCAAATTTCATCCGCTCATTTCTCCGGATTCGAAGGTAAACCCTAATTTTTTATATTTGGGGATTTTGTTACTTTGGACTAATTTGAGCAATTGAATGTAAATGGAGAGTATATAGTACTTAGTTTAGTTGTAATTAGGTAATGTTTTACCTTTGAGATGTGCAATTGATATATATTGATTGTGAATTTGAATTTTTAGTATAATGTTAGGATGTTTGTAAGTATGTAGGGCTTTTAATTAATTTGATATTGGTGTATATTTAGTAAAATTATGAAGATTTAGTACCTCGTTTTGAAACCCTTAACTTTTTGACATATTTGAAAATTTTAGTTAATTTAGACTAATTTAAGCAATTGTATATTTACTAGCTAGTTAATTAACTTTGATATGTGCAATTGTTTGAATTGTTAATTAGTATAATGTTAAGTATGTCGTAGTTTTGATTTAAGTATGTTAAGTATGTTAATTAAGATGTGCAATTGTTTCATTTGATAAATTTATACATGTACTAGATTATAAATTATGAGAATTTAATTAATGAAGTGTGTTGATATAATTTGGTGATTACATTCGTAAAATGCATGTAATTTATAATTTATAAATTCGTATTAAAGGGTTGGAATGCTTTATTTTGTAATGGGAATTTTGGTAAGAGACAAAAACTTTATAACATGCAAGAAATGGGAAAATGGGAATCGAGTTGAAAAAATACGTTCTAATCAATTCAAACGTGTCAGGTTATATAATCATCCAATGAACACCGATCGTTCATGGATGTACCAAAGGATAGTTAATGGCAGAGTTTCACCTAGTTTTGTGGAAGGGGTTGATGCCTTCGTTACATTTGCACTGACACAGACTAATTGTTTGAGTGGGGGGATGATGAAGTGCCCTTGCACCCCGCACCCAGTATAAATGTAGGAATAAGCAATTTTTACCTCCAAAAACGGTAGTGGTCAACCCACCCGACAACAAGGGTGGGTTTATGGTCTTGGTAGTTATGGCGAGACACTGACGGAGAGCTTCTCCGTGTCCCAGCAGCAATCTCAGGGACATGGTGGTGTTTACACACAGGTGCAGGTCGAGCATATGGTGAATCAAGCAGTGACTTTTCCGCATCGAGATTGAAATCTCGGGGATGAGCGAGCTCGTATGAATCGAGAGGATTGAAGAGCTCTGCTTGTATATGAGCGTAATACCCCTCGCCCCGTTGATGTTGTGATGTTTTAGATACTATGCTACTTTTTACTTTGTTGGATATTTGGATTTCTATTCGGATATGTAGACTTTATTTTGGATAATTTGTTTTTTTGACGAATCGTTGTTGTTAATTAATGCAATTTCCCCTTTGTGACATATCACTATTATATTGGTTGGAAAAAAATGTGAAAATTATAAAATAATTTTTTTTTTTTATTTTAAAAAACAGTAGTTTAGCGACGGATAATTATCTGTTGCTAAACTACGAATTAGGGAAAGAACGCCCTAATTCGTAATTTCGCTAACTACGAATTAGGGTAGCACTCCCTAATTCGTTATCCGTCGCTAAACAACGAATTAGGGCGTTCTAGCCCTAATTAGATTAGAGACGGATAATTATCCGTCTCTAATGGCGACGGAAGGGTCAACGCCCATCCGTCGCCAATTCCGTGGCTATTAGCGACGGATAACAATCCATCGCTAATTCGCCTTAGAGATGCCCATCATTAAGACGGGCGTCTATCCGTCGCTAAGGCCGTCACTAAGGCCTTAGCGACGGATCGGCAGGGGGCTTAGCGACGGATAATTCCGTCGCTAAAACCCTGTTTTCTTGTAGTGTCAACAGTAATAATTAATAAGAATGTGACAATGATAATTAAAATCTAGAAGATATACAAGAATATTAAGCATGATACATTAATTAAAAAATAATCACTATACTAATACCGAATATCCTAACAATTTCAAAATGATACTCTTGGTACAATAGTTCAAAAAATAGATAAGCTCCCTCAAATAAAGTCATAAAATTTTCAAATGTTTCTTCTGATTTTTTTGTTTACTAATTTCAAACTTGTTCCGATTGTTTTGAATTTTTCCTTATTTTTATATATTTTTTAATTAATTCTTCACTGGAGCGTGTGATTCACGCTCCCGTTTGCGGACCGGTCGGTTAAGTACCTTATTTGGACGTATGGCCAAGTTAAAGTACCTTCGTTGGACATGACCACATTAAAGTACCTTATTTATACATGGCACAGATTAAAGTACTTTTTTTTGTATTTTACCCAAGTGTTTGATGTCCACTAAAAAAATAATGGAAGCTTGCTCTTAACAAGTTCGAACCGCAACTTGACCGAACGAACATTATCACGAACTAAAGTGATACTTCTTACCCCTAGCATTTAAAAATTTCAGTTACACATTATCTAAATCACTGCCATGCTATGGAGTTTTTTTTTTTTTTTTTTTTTATCACTATTACAATCTTGTTACATCAAATATACTCATATATATCATTCATATATCAATCATTACATGGTAATCGCCATATGAGCCAGACTTTGGCCCATGCTATGGAGTAGGGTAAGCATTATAATCAAATACGTTAAATGACTAGTGTGCACGAGGAAGAAAACAGCAAGTAGATGCCTTGGATTTTTCTGCGTCAGATCAGACACAAATCCTAAGCGGATTATTTATTGAACAATACCATCGGTGCACTTATTTCACTTTCACTGAACAAGACCACATATGCATACCAACGAGTGCAATTTCGTGTGCTAAAGTGTGCGTACTAAAATATATAATTGTCGAGGTGAAACGTTAATTTCTTAGATTGAAATTTTAGATGCATATAGTAGTAGGCGGTATCCCACCCAATCCTAATCAGCTCCACCACTTCTTTACTCATTAATACAAGTAAACTAGTAGGACATGTATATTCCTCGTACGTAATCTATTTTTAATCGTGTACTAATCCCTAGTTAACCTATTTTACTAGAGTTATCTTCTTACAGCAAGATGCTTTCGTGTACACATCAGACAACAAACTACTGCAGAATCACATGGAAAACATCAATCATCAGTTTACCATAAGTAAACTTTATGCTACAGCTATGACCAAATATTTAAACCCTTCTGAGCTGTGCATTTTGCTAAAACTCAGACTCCAACAATAACCAATCAAGTCTCTCTCAATTTACAGACCATAAAATCGAGATCCGCATTTGTTTTATTGACATAAATCACATTTATATTAGGAGAAACTGAATAAATCAATAAACAATCTTTCTAATATAAACTAAACATGATTGATGTCTGTACAACAAATGTGATCTCGTTTTAACAACACTCATAGCTTTGCCTATAATTAAATTCCTCCTTTAACTCAATTACAGACCATCACTTAACACAACCTTGCAAGAGAAGAATCCCAACAGTAAAGCAAGAAATTGAGCAAGTGTAAAGCGTACCTAAACTTTATTAGCAATGACAACATAAAGGTTCAATTTTCATGCCAGCCACTAATCATTTAACCACAGGGAATATGCAAACTCGTGTATAAAGAACCAGCAGAAAGATGATTGATCCCCCTAGCAAGCTATACCGCCTCGATACACATAAAATATATCCAGAAAAGATGAGGAAGTTCATATGAGAAAGTTGTATTCCCCAGTCACAATCAAAGGGGCAAATAGGAAATCAAACTATCTCTGGAATGAACAAGAAATACTCCATAGTCTCTGGAATATGCTTAAGATAGGGATAGAGGAACAAAATGGAAGTTGCAAGCTTGAAGGGCAAAGTCATACCTACTGCCTACTGGAGATGGTGATTTTAGGAATCTATAACAGACCAAAGTTGAATAAAAATAGAACAGTAGTGAGCACCAATAACAGGCATACATAAAATAAATGGCCAATGCAACGACAAAGAATGTTACCAGAACTTATTCGATGTAGGAAACCAGAGAACCACGAATTATCCCACCACAGTTTACTAATAGCACCAGCTTTATGAAATTAAAAACTCAACATGAAGTCTCTCACTTGTTTGAGCCAGTGACAAGTCCTTGCTAATTACACAAGATTTATTTAAACAGCATCAACTCACAAAGAACATAAACATGATTATGTATCTAATTTAGTCTTGTTCACAGAAATCCGAACATAAAACCAATGACAAACCATAACAGCGAAGGGCGAAGGTTCTCCCAAAATTCTTATGCTATTCTATATATTGTTCATAATAATTCATAACTTACATATAAAACTGACCATCGTAACACTTGAAGATAAACTTTTACAGTATGATATCAGACAACTTTCACTTGGTAGCAAGACAACACATGAGAGGGGGAAGGGGGGAAAAAAAGTAAGAAACAAACCATAGTTCCTTATTTCCTATATAACAATTACACATCACAAACCAATTATAGAATAACGGAACGGACATTTTCACAAACTTTTGAACCAGAACAGAATCCACCGCTGCAAAATTGTTTATTCACGCCCGAACTCACCTATCACGGCTGTGAAGTCCTAACTTTCTCAGTAGCAGAAGCCTCAGGTAACACAATAGTTGGTGCTGATGTCATGGTCTGGTACTGAGCAGCCATCTGAGGTGGCATTGCCTGGGTATAATACACCTGCCCCTGTGCAGGATCCGCATATTCATAACCATAAGGAGGATTTGCACCTCCAGAAGGTTGAGCCATCGATTGAGAAGGATGATGAAATTGAGGGAGGCCCACGTACTGCGTCTGGTGCTGCTGACTTGACGCAATCTGAACTAACTGGGGTGTCATGGTTCTATAAGCCCCAGCTGCCATTTCAGGTTTGTAAGCTGCAGGTGGGGTTGTTGTCATGTTGGCAGAAGATGGAGTCTGTGGCTGGCTAGCATGAGAACTCGGTGCTAGCTCGCTGTAATTAGGCAAACTATAAGCTGGGTTTTGTCGAGCGGGTAGATAGTAAACTGGGTATTGCTGTTGGTCTAGCATTGGCTGCTGAGGATTCTGTGGCTGCCTCGGAGGATACATTTGGTAATAAGACGCCATAGGTACTGCTCCAGCGGGAATATACTGAGCTCCAGGATGAACAAATTGTTGGGGCTGAAGCAACTGAGGATGATTTTGATCGTATTGCCCCGGTAGCATATAACCAGATTCATGAACTTGAGGTTGCTGTTGCATTTGGACTTTATTTCTAATGTTCTGATCACCCCCATTCTTTAGCTCTCCTTGATGATTAGCAGTTACAGGTATGTTTCCCGGTTGCATTTGTATGTATTGTTGTTCTTGGTAAATATTCCTAGCCAATGGATTTCTTGCACTTCCCTCACTGCAACAAATTCATTCATTTTAATCATCTTGGACCAGATGAATGTAACAACTACACCACAATAGAATCAATCAACCCAATAGGCAAAACAATTGTCTAAAAGACTACACCTTAAAAAACTATATCACCAAGTACTACTAAGCTTACTAATACAAGTTACTTTCAACACAATGGAGAGTTCATTAAATTGAGTTAATGATGCTAAAATTAAGGAAGATAATAGATGTGTTATGTAGTTATGTACCTTGAGACTGAGTCTGGAGAATGCAAATCAAAGGTACTGTTTTGCTGTTGTTGTTGTTTCTGCTGAAATTGAGCTATCTGCTGCTGAGCTTGTTGCTGTTGTTGGAGATGTACCTGCTGCTGTTGCTGTTGTTGCACCAGCCTGTATCCACCATGATCAGATCTCTCATCATCAGAAACACCTCGATTCGAATAATCTCCACCAACCACCACCGGTAAACCAGCCACAAAACCACCACCACCAACCAACACCTCATCCTTAACCGGCAAGTTACCAATATTCATCTGCTGAAATTGCTCCTCAATTCCCTTGGTCCCAACATTCTCCTCCATCCTAACCTTAATCGGTGGCAAATTCGCCACAACAGACGGAGAACTCGAGGTGGATCCAAACGACGACGTCGTTTCCACCATAGGCGAATCCGGCACCGATTGCAAATCCTGATTCCCACTCTTCATCATCACCCCTTCCTTCCTAACCGATTTGGCGGTAAAATCCTCATCCAAACCTAACAAATTATTGACAGAAGACGACTCCGAAAACCCCCGATCACTACCGGAAAAGTTCCTCTTCCCATTCAAGGCATCCAGAAACCACTCCTCCGATTTAATCGACGAAGACTCCACCAGAAGCTGACCACTCCCTTCGGCTTTCGGAAAGAGGAACAAACGCAACCTGCCAGGCTTCCTCTTGACACTCTCACTCAGCCGATCGTACTCGTCAATCATATTCTCCAGATCCTCATCGGTGGCAATCGAAATTAGAGAGTCTAAGTCCTCGTTTGGGAGCTGGTACTTGAGGATAAAGGGCTGATTGTGCAACAGGGTTTTGGAGAGGCGAGTGTGGAGGTCGGAGAGGGAAGTGTGGCGGTCGATGACGATGATGCGAGTGTCGCCGCCGATGTAGCAGAGAGACTTGTCGTGAGGGCGAGGGATTATGTGGCCGCCATAGCTGCACATCAGGCGGAGCTTCGGTGGCTGAGCGGCGGTGGCGTAATTGGCGTTTTCCGGCCACGAGTCGGTGTGGCGGGACCGAGGGGAGGAGTCGACGGAGGAAGGTGGATTTGGAGGTTGTGGGACCGGCTGCTCCATGGGTAGAGAGAGAGAGAGAGAGAGGAAGGAAGGAAGGATGAGAGAGAAAGTATACAAGTAGGATGATGAGCTTTTGGTCGGATACGGGACTACTCTCTTTTACATTCCCAGCTGTTTTCCATTTTATTTTATTCACTTTTCCATATTATATCAATTGTAGTATCATTTCTATTTTTTACTCTTTACAACCAATAAAAAAACTCACTTCTTGTTACTGTAAGTCTGCAACGTTACTTAAGGATCGTCAGTATTGTAGATGTAAATCTCCAAGACCCCAATTCCAGGTCTCAGTTTCATCATGGCAAATCCCCCATGTCACAATTATGATCACGTGCAAAAGAATTTAGTTTCAGTCGTCCTGTTGCCAGAGAATTTTTAAAAAAATATATACTCGTACATTAGTATTTTAGATGTGAATGACCCAACTCCAGATGCCATTTTCATCGCGTCAAAGCCCCATGTCACACTTTTGTTGACGTCCAAAAGAGTTACTACATCCGTATTTGGTTTCAGCCATCCTGTTGCCGGTGGTTTACAGTGATTTACAATATTGAAGGAAAATCAAGAGTCCGTTACATCAGAATATCCACCCTTTCCTCTCAATTCATTTTAAACTTCAATGTCGATTTCATTTTGAATTTTGCTAATGACTACATCATATCAATTTTATAAAGTTATGCTGGAAATTTTTAAACATGCATAAATTAAAGCTCAAACGATAAAATTAAAAGAATGCATAAAGCTCATATGCCTCGTCATATCTGGACTCGGTCGAACATATATAGCAAGTGCGATGGAAAGGTGATTAACCCTTTTCTAATTTTCATTTTCACAAGTGTGTTATAATTTTCAAAGGATTTTTAATTTTTTTACAAGTGTACTTTCAATTGAGGTTTTTGTTAATTTTTACAAGTGATGCTTTATTTTACAAGTTTGTTTTTTTAGAATTTTTAATTATTATTGTTTTTTAGGAGGAGGAGAAGAAGTGAGGCACAATTCACCAGTAGTCCCATGTAAAACGACGGTGTGCATTCTACTTGGGAGGCTGGGACTATTTATCCACAGTGAACGATGACATGAATACAAGAGTTTGTTTCCTGGCATACAGTCTACTAAAATGATAACGTACATACATAATGATTATTACCGATAATATTGATGATTTTTCTAAAAACATTAGTATTTTGCTCAACAATATTGGTAGTTTCAAACAAAATAAGACAATTTACATTCAAATTAAATATAAATTGTATCGTGTTAGGAATATCTGTTTAGATTTTGATCAGCAACCTAATGACTTATCTTAGCTCAGAAAGGTGATTAGTACTCTTAGTGAACACTGTAAAAGAGGAAACTCACTAAGTATGATAGTCTAGCAAATCTTGTATAAGATGTTAGGTCTCGAAATGTAATTTTTATTTTCTAAAGAAGACCAAGAAGAGGGCATCCGGCAGGAAAAATTTAACAAATTTTGAAGACTTGAAGATTGCACAAGATTGCTGAAGTCAAAGGTTTTTCAGATACCTATGACCAGATATCTTGAAGACAAGTGTTTTTAAATAAACAGTGTTACAAGAGATATCTGAGAATTAGAAGGTTTCTGAAACGAGGAAAGTGCCCACAGATATCTACACTCAGATACCTTGGATAAAGATTATGTTTCCAGGAAACAATATATTCTTAACAAGTGATATCTGGATCTGTGATAATCTCTGGAAAAGGACGTGCAAAGCCTCAGAAAGCATGCATTGTTCCGTTGGCACTACAGGACAAAGTATAGTACAATGCATTAAATACGCGGACAGAAATGTCTGAACAAAAACGGTAGCTTCTGAAAAAGAAGACAAACCTGCTACAGTACTATACTCAAATATCAATAGTTTGAATTTGATTTAAGCCTAACCGATACTAGTCAAACGGCACTCAAATTCATCTATAAATATCAACATTTAGACTGCTTGAGAACACACACTGAACTCCAAGAACACTGAATACTCACACAAGCTCTCTCAAGCAAACTACTTACCTACAAGCTTTCTGTTGCGACCAAAGCTCTTGATTCTAAGTAGCACAAAAGTTCTAAGTGTCCTGATCCTTAACGAGCATTGTTATTTGTGAAAGAGTTGAACTAAGATTTCAGATCTAAGTTTCATTCTCTTAAACACTTACCATAGACTTGGGTCAGTAGAGAACAAGATATCATACATTGCAAAGTGTATTAAGTATACTTGATTCACAGAGCTATCTGAATAACTGAACAAGTTATTAAAGAAGCTCACCTGACAATTTACCTTAACCAACACCTTAAACGGCGTGGAGTACAGGAAGTACTTAGTTTGGGAAACTAAGGAATAACTCCAAGGTTATTGAGCACAGGAAGTACTTAGTTTGGGAAACTAAGGAACAACTCAAAAGGTTTCTGAGCACAGGAAGTACTTAGTTTGGGAAACTAAGGAACAACTCAAAAGGTTTCTGAGTACAGGAAGTACTTGGCTGTGAAAGCCGGAAAATAACTCAGGCGGAACACTTGGTTGGGAACCTAGTGTATTTAGAAATCAAGAAAAGATATCTGTAAGGTTACCTCATTTATCTTAGTAGATTCTAGGTCTGAGAAAGACCGAAGTGGATTAGTTGAAGGATTACGCCACCTTCAGATACCACTATAAAAAGACTTGTGTTATTTACTTTCTGCAGCTTATTACTTGTTTTACTTATATTGCAAAGTACTTACACTTATCTTGCTGAACACGTGCACTTATCTTAGAAAAGTATTCCGCTCTCTGAAATTAAGTATCTGATATCTTCACAGATATCTGAGAAACTGTGTTTATCGACAAAAGTTTTAAAAGACTATTCACCCCCCCCCCCCTCTAGTCTTTTACTTTGCTGTTATCTGGACCAACAAGTGGTATCGAGCAGAGGTTTCAAGCCTTCGCAGACCAACCTAGATCCCGATAAGTGCCCACTAACCGCTTTTCACCTACACTTGATTCGCTTGTTTAGTGTGTTTGCCGCAGGATGTCTTTATGATGCCCCAATTCTCAAGCCGTAGAATTATGAGAAATGGAAGAACAACATGATGCTCCACCTAGAAGCCATCAAAGTGAAATGATCAAGTAATAAAGAATGGCCCAATAGTCATTCAACAACTCAAGCAAGTCATGTAGAGGTTTCTAATGGTAGAGACAGAGAACAAAGTGATGGGTCTTCATGCATGTATCGTCAACCAATGGGAGACCTGTCGTCAAGTTATTTACGAACCAAAGCTCAGAGAACTCGGACATCGAAGATGCCAAGAGAAATCGATTGGATGGACAAAGTCGTAATATCATTATACGTTCTACTCAGAGCACACACAAGGTAAACTGGGTGCAAAACGGCAAAGTGGCTCGCAACCGATTGAAGAAATCAGGTAATCGAAAAAACAAAGGAAAATAAGTTCGAAGTTTTGAAGCTAAAATTCCAAAACTTTAAACAAGGTCCCACAGAGACTCTTGAAGAACTAGATTTCCCATAACACTTATGAGTGACATGGCTGCACTTGGTGAAAGTAATAGATATACCCAGTCAGAAAAGATTAAAACCATTGTGATAAGTCTAAATCATAACTGGGAACACACAAAGTTTTTCTACTTTAACCAAGGAATGCCAGATATCACTCCTGTGGAACTTTTCTCTCACCTTGCCACTGTTGACTATGAGACAACTCAAAGGGAACAAACAACTGAGAAGTTGCCGAGTGTTGCTCTAGTTGCTCAAGGAACTTCTGAAAATAAGAAAGGCAAGGATGTGACTGAGGATGCTCTTGTTGTAAAGCAAATGGGAAAATATGTCAGTCGAGAAATTGAGAGAAGAAAAGCCAACGAGAAGCTGAAAAAACATCTAGGCTCAAACTATCACCAGTACAAAAATATGCAAAGCTCGCTGAACAAGCCAGCTCAAAAGGCATCAAGTACTGAGGAAGCAGAAATCGAAAATGATATCTGTTTCTATTGTCAGAAACCTGATCATTTCAAGAAGGATTGTCCTGCCTTCAACAAACTTAAGACAGGTGACAAGAAAGATAGAAGAATCTTCAAAAGAAGTCAAAGAGCTATGCTCACTGAAGAAAGGAAAAAGATTCAACTTCAACTGGATGCTCTAGATATTGAGTCTGATTCTGAGGATGAGGATTCAGATGATTCCACACTGCCTTCCCCAGTTTCTCATGAAGTAATTGACTTTGGTCAAAAGAAGAAAGAAGTGTGTGGAATGGCTGAAGAAATCTTCCCAGATATCTCCAACATTGAACCTTGTCTAATGGCTGATGAGGTAACACATACTTCCTGTTATACTTATGAAAGTGATGAAGAAGGAATCAAAGAACTGGAAAATCTTAGAAAAGAAATTGATCTTTACAAAAGAGAATTTCTAATGTTCCGAGCTAGAGCCGAAAATTTCGAAGAAGAAAAGAATTCTCTTGCAAAGGAAAATTCTCAATTAATCAAGATGTCTGAGAAAAAGGATGCTGAAAATGCATTTCTCAAGGCTCAGATATCTGAGACCGAAAAGTCACATAAAGAAGCAATGGCCAATCTTCAAAAGCAATGGCTCAGATATTATTTAAGAGATCCTTCAGAAAAGAGAGGACTTGGGCTGGACACACACACAGATAGTTCCACCACTCTGAATAAGAGTAATGAAGGACTAACATCTGCCGGTTTCAAGAAGGTGATTCCCAAACAATCTACAATGTCGATTGAAAGCTAAGATTGTTGACAAAGGAAAGGCAGTTGCGACCAAGCCTTTGTGGGAAAAACAAGTCCAAAAGAAAACTGTGGAAAATGTCTCTGAAAAGAAATATAACACTGAGAAGTGCAATCACCCACAGTGCTATATCTCTCAAAAGGGAAAAATTGCAGGAGCTGACAAATTTTCTTATGTCACGTTTTCTAGAAAGAAAATTGATCATCCAGAGACTAGCAAAGCTGCTGAGAAGAGATCTCAGACAGCATCAGGTGCTCGGAATGGTGTTGGCTATAAAGCCATCGGGAAACAACTTACTCGCGAATACAAACAAGAGCAAGAACGATGGTTAAAGGCTAGAATTGCTCACAGCAATTATCAGAAGTGGAAGATAAATCAAGCCACTGAAAATCTGAATGCTGTGGCTAGAAGAAATCGCTAGAAAGCTAAGTTTGCCGGAAAGCGCACTCGCACTCGACAGTATCTGAAAGCACCAAATGGAGCACCTAGGAACACACCAAGGAAGAAAATAGTTCTTAACAACAATGATACCAATCATTTAACTAAGATTCCTCCTTATGTTCCTGTTAGACAAAAGAATGTTCCTAAGAAATTCATTCAAAAATGGATTCCTACTGGAAGATTCTTTATTCCAGATGGTTCCATTGTTGGTGTGAGAACCTAATCTCCTGCTCGCTTTTGTGCGTAACACTCTAAAGACTAACTCAAAGTGGCATTTTGATAGTGGATGTGGGAAGCACATGACAGAGACAAAGCAACTGATTAACTACAAAAGTGCAATGATGGACCAATTATCGTGTTTCGGAGGAGATGAAAATCCAACCATAGGTTTTGGCAATTTGAAGTTCGAAGCCCTCACAATCTCTGAAGTACTTCATGTAAAGGGATTGAAATATAATCTCCTAAGCATGAGTCAACTAGTAGACAAAGGATACACTGTCAAGATCAAGTCAAAACTATGTAAAGTGATTGACAATGAGTCAAAGCAGACAGTCTTGGTTGCAAGGCGTAAAGGAAATCTTTATGTTGCTGATTGGGCATCCGCTACAACCGAAGAATGTCTCATGGTGAGTCAATCTGATCACACTGAAGAAAATTGGCTATGGCATAAAAGAATGAGTCACTTGAATTTCAAAACTCAACAAACCGCCAAGAAAGAGTTGGTGGTTGGTTTACCCAAAATGGCATATAGAAAAGAAGGTGTATGCTCACCACAAATGGGAAAACAATCCAAAACATCTTTCAAGTCTAAAACTAGACATTCCAGTGAGAGACCACTGCAAATGTTACATATGGATCTGTTTGAATCCTCAGTAACTAGCTATGCAGGAAAGAAGTATGGTCTGGTTGTTGTTGATGACTACTCAAGATTCACTTGGGTTATCTTTCTCAAACACAAATCTGATACAAGGATGGAGATACCTAACTTGCTGAATAAGCTTGAAGTCATGAAAAATGACAAGGTATCTGTAATCAGAACAGACCATGGTACTAAGTTTGTGAACCAGTACATCAAAGAGTTTTGTACTTGCAAAGGTATACAACATCAACTCTCTTCTGTAAGGACACCACAACAAAATGGTGTTGCTGAAAGAAAGAATAGGACCCTAAAAGAAGCAGCAAGAACAATGCTTGCTGACACTGAATAAGTGAAATCTATTGGGTTGAAGCTGTAAACACAGCATGCTACACTCAAAATAGATGTTTGATTAACAAACACCATGACAAAACTCCGTTCGAGCTTTTCATTGGTAGACCACCTAGTATCAAACATCTAAGGGTGTTTGGTTGCAGATGTTTCGTTCTTAACAATGGAAAAGAATACTTGAGAACATTTCAACCAAAGGCAGATGAAGGAGTATTTCTTGGTTATTCTCTGAATAGAAAAGCCTACAGAATCTACAACAAAAGAACACAAAAGATCAAAGAATCTATTCATGTAGTATTCTATGAAGGAAACAAGAAAGTACTCTTGAATGATGATCTCTCAGATAGGTTCAAAGAACTAATGATTAAAGATTCTGAAAAATGATCCTCAGAAGAAACAATTCTATCATTCAAATAGAGGATGAGTCTGACGATGAAAAGCAACCTATGCTTAGTAACAACCAGATGACTCTAAGACATGATGAAGAATTTCCTATGAGAATTCCAGAAATGGAACAGGCTACTGAGAACCTTCATCATGAAAAGGTATCTGAAAATGAGATTGATGAAATGCAAGATTCAGATATCTCTAACACTGAAAGAGTGTCAGATATCCATGGCATTTCCCATGTGTCAGATATCTCAGATACTGCACAAGTATCTCATCAAGATCATATTGATTCACATTCAAATCAAAATGATATTGATCCTACTAGTTCAAAACCCATTATGAAATGGATAAGAAATCATCCTGCAAAGGATGTGATTGGTCCCATAGACCAAGGAGTTAGAACTAAAAGAGCAATCGCTGAAAATGCAAGTTGTCTCTACGGATGTTTCATCTCAAAAATTGAACCAAAGACGATAGAAGAAGCATTAAAGGATCAAGATTGGATCTCTACAATGCAAGAAGAGTTGGATCAATTTGAGAGAAACAAAGTCTGGAAACTGGTTCCATTTGGTCAATAATATCTCAGAATCGGAACCAAGTGGATTTTCAGAAACAAAATGAATGAATCTGGTGAATTAACCAGAAACAAAGCTAGGTTGGTTGCCAAGGATTCACCCAGACTGAAGTACTAGATTTTGATGAATCTTATGCACCAGTTGCAAGATTGGATGCAATAAGACTCTTTCTAGCCTTTGCAGCTCATAATGACTTTACAGTTTATCAGATGGATGTCAAGAGTGCATTTCTAAATGGTGAACTGGCTGAGGAAGTCTATGTTGAGCAACCACCAGGTTTTGAAGTTTCCTCAGAAAGTAGGATGGTCTATAAGCTTCAAAAAGCTCTGTATGGGCTGAAACAAGCTCCAAGAGCATGGTATGATACTTTGGCCAGATACCTACTAGAAAGTGACTTCAAGAAAGGAGATGTTGACAAAACACTCTTCACATTGAACCATGATGGGAAACTACTTTTAGTTCAAGTATATGTTGATGACATTATATTTGGATCTAAAGACAAGCAACTTTGTGAAGATTTTGCTGGCGACGGCCCTTCCACTCGGCACCGTCGGATCAGCGATGGCCCTTCCACTCGGCACCGTCGGATCAGAGCGACGGCCCTTCCACTCGGCACCGTCGGGAGCGACGGCCCTTCCACTCGGCACCGTCGGATCACTGAGCGACGACCCTTCCACTCGGCACCGTTAACTCATGAAATGTAAATTTGAGATGAGCATGATGGGAGAATTGAATTACTTCATAGGGCTGCAAGTCAAGCAACTCAATGATGGAATATTCATTAGTCAAACAAAGTATGCAAAGGACATGCTCAATAAGTTTAATCTAAAGCCTTCTGAAAAGAATGCTAAGATACCAATGAGCATCGGAACCAAAATGACCTACACTGAATTTGACAAGAGTATTGAAGAACACAAGTATAGGAAATTGATTGGATCGCTACTATACCTCACTGCAAGTAGACCTGATATTCAATATGCAGTTGGAGTGTGTGCTAGATTTCAGACAAATCCATATGAGGTATGTAAAAGGTACTGTAGAAGTTGGATTGTGGTATCCAAAAGATAGTGGATTGAGTTTGGTTGGCTATTCAGATGCCGACTATGCTGGATCATTGCTTGATAGAAAAAGCACCTCAGGAACTTGCCAATTTCTTGGTGCTAGATTAATATCATGGTTCAGCAAGAAACAAAATTCAATTGCCACATCTACCACAGAGGCTGAATATATTGTTGTTGGGTGTTGTGCTTCACAGATATTGTGGATACAACAACAACTCAAAGACTATGGAATCAATGAAGAGAAAACTCCCATTTTCTGTGACAACACAAGTGCCATTGCCATCACTCAGAATCCTAAGTTTCATGCAAGAACAAAGCACATTGATGTTAGACACCACTTCATCAGAGATCATGTTGAAAAAGGCAATATAGAGATACTCAAGATTGGCACTGAAGACCAACTTGCAGATATCTTCACTAAGCCACTACAAGAAAGTAGATTCTTAGCCTTAAGACACAATCTTGGACTAATGGAGCTACCAAAGAACTGAAAAAGTTCAGAGAAGAGATATCTGAAGAAGATATCAAAGGAGAGAGAAAAGGTATCTGGAACGGGTATCCAGAGAAGAGGTATCTGGAACGGGTATCCAGAAAAGAGGAATCTGGAACGGGTATCCAGAAACCAAAGGCTAAAGGGTAAAATGGCTATTTGAAGATTTCTGAGACGGGTACTCAGATATCTAGATCACTCAGTGAGGGGGGACACAAAAGAGAATAGTACAACTGTCTGCAGTCAACTACTCTCTTGAAATTTGTATTATTTCTATCTTTGTGTAAAACATGATACAGAGTGAGATAGACACAAATACAAAAATGTTCCTTAAGTCATACAAAAGAGATGTGATTCAGATAGCAAATCGCCAAAATTCATTAATTGGGCACTATCACAATTGCTGATTGTGATCATTGCTGAAGAAGCAATATTGACCCTTGATGAAATGGGCGTTTGATCTTAACGGACGAGATTGATTCTCGGCAAATAGTGGACTGGTAAAAACTCAGACGTGGCCCACTAAGCATTTAATGTAAACCGAATTTTACCCACGCCTTACTGCACGTACACAGATACAAATGCACAAAATTAATTTGTGTATGTTTGTCTGTTGGAATTACACTGCTATATATATAGGATTTTGGCAAAAGAAATTACTTTCGCCTAATCCTACATTTGCTCTTGCACAGAAACTGCAAAATTCTCTCAAAATCTCTCTGTAATCTTCTCTGCAACTACTGTTTCCCTCTTAGTTTTTCTGCAAAGAATCACTAATTTCTTACCTTAATCTCTTCCCGTTTTTCAAAAACTTCACTATTTAAAGAGATGGCTCCCAAACGTGCTTCTACTCAAAAATCCCACGCTACTACTGGTACTGCTGAAAAGCAAGCACTAGTGCTAGTTATAACAAACAATCGGTTGATTGGAGAATTCGACCCTGATCATTGGACTTCAAATCACAGGATGATTTGGGGAGGTTCCATGATTGAGGAATACCTGGTAGCTGCAATAGAAAACCAGACTGACAGGAAGTTGGTACTTGATATGCTTGAAAAGGCACAAATCAAGGGTTTTCTATCTGCTCTTCCCAGTGGAGTTTCTTCACTGGATGTTCTGGAGTTTTACAACAACTCCACAATTATTTCCAAAGTCTCTGAAGGCACTGAGACAGTGTCTATCAAGACCAAAGTCCAAGGACAAGAAATCCTGTTGGACGAAACAGCTTTCTGTGAGCTGTTTGAACTTCAAAATCTTGTAAAGGATTTTGAAATTGACACCAAGGATGAAGATCTCCTTGAAGGTGTGAAGCAACTATACAGTAATGTGTGTGATCTTGACAAACCAGACACACACATCGACTTTAAGCTTGCTGACATAAGGACCAGACATCTTTTGGTCCACTGGGATGTGTTGGCATGTATCCTTCACAGATGCTTTGATGGTCTACAAGGAGGTGCTGACCAGATAAGCCAAGAACGCTGGATGATGATGTTCTTGTTGAGTCAACAAGACAAAAGGCTGGAAAACCCTTTTAATTGGGGGAAGTACGCCTTCATGAAATTTGTGAAGAAGATATAAGGCTTTGAGCCTAAAATCGTTAAGGACCTTGCTGAGCCAAAAGCCACAGTAAGCTATGGACTGAAAATATGCTACTTACTGGAATGCCTTGGCATTGAGCTCAGAGAGACGGCAGACATTGCCAATAGTAACCTACTCTACATATATGAGTATACAAACATGATGAAAAAGGTTACTGCATCTCAGAAAGGTTCCAAGAAATGAAAGACTGATGAGATATCTGAGGGTTCCGTTGCGACCAAAAAGCGCAGAACTTCACAAAAGAAGTCTGCTGAATCTCAGATATCTGCCGCCACTGCTGACGCACTCATTAATGCAGATGAACTCATCAATGCTGCTAAGACCATTGCTGATGAGCTTATCAATGCTGATAAAAGCAGTGAGAAACTTCAAACTCTTTCTGCAGAAGCAACAGGGATTGTTGATAACTCTATTCCAGATTTCGATGATAAATTGGACGAGGAGAAGATCCCAGCCCCCAAGGTTGCTGAAAAAGTAACCAAGGCAAAGGGGAAGAGGAACAAAAGGTCCAAGGTTGCTGAGAAAGCAACTAGCTTAAAGGTTGCTGAGCAAGCACCTATAGAAAAGGTTGTTGGTGCCAACACACCATCAGGGAAAGTCACGTATAAACAACTTCAAGAAGCCCTGATGAGTGGTGACCTAGTGCTGGTAGACGCTGATGTCAACACCACACTTAAAAATCTGGAAGAGCTCTCAAATGCTCAAACTTCTGCTTCCAGATAACCACAACAACCACAGCCACAAGTGGTTGATGAAATGGTCAATGAACTCCATTTTGACATACCAGCAATACAATATGCTGAAGAAAATCCTGCAAATAAGCAGGTTCCCCAACTCCTAGAAAGGGATCAAACTGAGACATCTGCTCAGAATGATCAACCAGGGGAGGCAACTGAGTTTCACACTCAGGAAAGGTCTGAAGTACCTGAAACTTCAAACAAAGAAGCTGAAATGGAACAACAAGACCAACGCATAGAAGGGTCACAAGTTCCAGAGACCAATCACCGACACCGCTCGAGTAGCTGAATGGTTTAACTCTTTACTTGTGATATTTTTGTGTTTGTTAATCTTGTTATTTAATAAAATTTCTTTGTTACAGGCTGAATTAGAAACACAACATCAAGAGGAAGCTGCAAAGCTTGCCTCAGAATCTGAGAAGGAGGCTTCCATAGCCTCACCACTTAAGGAACAGGAGCATGTCTCACAGGTAGAAGATAGTTCCTTAAGATATAACATCTCAGATATGTTCTTTATACACTTGACTAATACTATTAAGTGTTTGTTTCTAATAGGCTCCAACTGAGAAGAAAAATGAAGAGACTGAAAAGTCTATCTTTTCAGAAAAGAATCCAGAGACTTCCAAGGTCTCTGAGGAACAAGTATCTGAACCTTCTGCAGAGAAGGTATTTCATTCAGATACCTATAATCTTCAAAGATAAATCTCTGATCATTTTTCTCAAACTAACACTTTCTACTTAACAGGTTCAAAAAGAAGTAGAAGTTGCTGGGGAATTGCCCGCTCAATCCCCATAACAAATGGAAATTGATGAGGCATCAAAGCCTTCATCACAAGAAAAATTTCCAGACCGCATGTCTCTGAGCAACAAGTATCTGAGCCTCCAATAGTGGAGGTAATTGACCTCTCAGATATCTGATTTTGTAAATAGAATTTTTCTTGGTAAAATTTCCTAAGTGTTATGTTTCTAATCTCAGGTTCAAGCAGAAAGAAAGATCACTGAGGATCAGACTTCCCAGTCTCCTCCTCATATCCATATATCTGAGGCACCTGGAACCTCAGTAGTCCAACTCTCTGAGCCTGTTGCTGTTGCATAGGTAACACAGATACTTGACTACTCTAAAACTCAGACATCTACACAAGTTTTGAAACTAACTCAAAACTCTCTCTTACAGGCTCAAAGTAGTTCCAAGAAGGAGTCAAATGATGACTATGAGAACCTTCTTCCCTTCTTCAAGACTCATACCTGGCCAAAGCATATTCAATGCTTCAAGAAATGGCAGAGGTTATGGTGCTCTGATCTCTCTGAAATACTGAGAATCACAGATCAACCAACAAGGTGAGCACGAGCTCTTGACCTGGAAAACTATATCCATGCAATGTTCCCTACTGAACAATATCAGGTTGCGACCTTAATGCATAAGGATTTTTCCAAGGAAGTGGCACACAAATTGGTGCAAGCCTTCAAAAAGGCAGATGGTCAGACCAAATTACAGATGGCTTTCAAGCCAGTCTTGCCCAAGACACTCCAATTTATACCCTCTGAGCAAGAGGAAGTAAATGGGCAAATGATCACTATTCCAGAAGTGATCAATCTGGTCTCTGAAGATGAACAAGAGAAGGATATTGACGAAAATGACTATGAAGATTTTCCTTCTGACCATCACAAGGATGAGGATGATAAGAAGGATTATGATGATGCCCCTGCACCAGGGACGGGAGGGATTCCATAAGGAAACATTGCCTCAGCTGCTGAAAAACACACTGAGAGGACATCACAACAATCCCCTCCTCCATCTCCTCAGAAATCTACCCATCCATCTTCCCAACAACAAAAGGACACTACTGAACAAGTAGTTGAGCACTCTGAGGAAACAACCCAGAAGATATTGAATACTCAAATCAGAGCTGCTCAACTCACACAACTGTTGGAAGAAGAACAACAACTCCATCTTCAACTTGAAGAAGAGCTAGTCAAATCCAGAGATAAGCTTAATAAGCTTCAAGATCAATACTTGAAAGAAATGGTAGCTTACTCTGAGGTTAAAGAGCTCCAGGATGCTGTAAATGCCATTGCTAAGGAGCTAGATACTGAAGAAGTATCTAAAGAAAAGCATGATGCTAAGGCTGCATCATCTTCAAAAGAAAAACCATCCTCCTCTCAGAAAGGAAAGAAGCCCATCTCTGAGATGGTTGCTGGACTGGAAAATCTTGAAAATGTCCAAGAGGATGAAGAACACTGGGCTGATGACTCAGATGATGAAGAAGACAAGACTTTCGTAATCGCAATGAACACTTAGCGGTTTCTCATCTGAAAAGGAAGCTAATTGCTCCTGAAGTTTTCAACAAACTGCCAAATGTCCACTCCCAAGAATACATGAATAGATACTAAGTTTTGGCACATCTTAAAAAGGAGTTGTCTTCACAAAACAAAGACGTAATTGCCTCCGTCCCCTCAGATATGCAGAAATTCACTGAGCTCATCACTCAGAGAACAACCAGTATGATTATTGCTCAAAAGGATCTGGGAATGGTAAGGGACGATGATGTGTCATTAGCTGAAAAAGCTTTTCATGAGGCAAGTTACACCTTTGAAAAGCAGATGCCATACTAGGCCCATTGGCAGAGCTCACTGATAAGGAAAATGGACTTATCAAACAAAATCAGGAGCTCAAGGCTGAACTTCAGAGGTTGGTTACTGCCTACAATTACTTGCAGAGGAATTTTGAGTCTCTCTCAGAAAATCCTTTGTGGTACTTAGTCAGTCAACAATGACTAAGGGGGAAGGATTTGGACCTCAAGATCAGGGGGAAGGAAAGAAGAAATCTAGAGTTGGTGCCGCTCAGAAAGGAAGAGGAAACAAGAAAACTTCCCAGCCACCACTCAGAATAAATGAGCCCTCATCAAATCAAGCTGCTTTGCAAATAGTGCTACTTCCCAGCAGCCAACTGAAGAAACTACAATGGTAACAAGGGCCATGGCAAAAAGACCTCCAAGGAGTACCAAGGCTCCAAGGAGAAGACAAGTAAGAGGGATTGATGAATCTTCTGAAGAAGAAGAAGAAGAAGGCCAAATCAAATCCCTGGGCAATGAAGAAGGCTGCAAAAGTCTCACAAGAATTGATCTTGATGATGATGATGAAGAGACTGATGAAGATGAAGCTCCTCTTCATAGAAAAAGGAAAATTGATAGCCTAACTGAGCCCATAGCTGCAAAGCCTTTGGTAGCTAAAACACCCTCTGGAAATACCAAGTCTATCCAGGGTGGTTCTTCAAGCATTACCCCAAAGGAAAACTCAAGATAAAGGAGGAACAAACTGAGAGCTGAACAAAGACAACTTCAACTACCACTCAGGCCTGAAGAAGCCAAGATTGAGTATGTGAAGACCAACAATGACTCCTCTGTCTACAGGTGCATTAATCAGAAGAATGGCTACTGGATTCTGGAACTCAAGCACTTACTGGTAAATTCAAAATTTTCAGAACCAATCCATAAACAACTCATGGCATGGAGAAAAGACAAGCCAGTCTTGATTAATACCAACCACATCAAAGCCTGGTTGGATTTTGAAGTAATCAAGAGAATAGAAGCCATGAAGAAGGACCTCTCTGATGAATGTCCTTATGGAAAGCCAGATGATGTGCACAGAATTCCCAACATCACTGGAACAGGCACAAGAGCAAGACTTGCGGTGGAACCCTATGAGTCCTTCTACTTAACTGAAGATCAATACAAGGGTGACATCAGATATCTGAAGATTATTTATGAATATTTCAATCTATCAGATATCAGAATCGAGCATGCCTGGAAGTGGGGAAAGTATCTGTGGGTCAAACAATTTGCCAAGAAGAATCCCACCAAAACCTATAAGGAAGTCTGTGGATTTGCCAGAGACACAGAGATGATTGCCAGAACTCTTCTCTATGACTACTCTGATGATATCAAAAGGTTTGGTGATAGAAAATTTGCAAATTGATCCATGGAGCTACTTTGAAGACTTTGAAGACTTGAAGACTTGTCATTTAGAATGTTCCTTGGAGCTTGGTTACTTATGTTGTTCTATTTGACTAAGTAGTTTATGTGATTTTGCTGATTGCACTTTTCTATTAAATCTTGTAAAAGTTACTCTAATATCTCATGAACTTACTCTCAGATATCATTCTACAAAAGATAACTTATTAGCAAAGATCACACCTTGTGATTTAGTTGATGTTTACTTTCTGCACTTAATTATATGAATTAAAAGATCATAAGAAATGATTAAGTGGTGGATTGTTTCCTCATCCAGATTTGTAATAGGTCAGATAGTCATCATTGACTGATCAAAATGGGGAAAATTTGTTAGGAATATCTGTTTAGATTTTGATCAGCAACCTAATGACTTATCTTAGCTCAGAAAGGTGATTAGTACTATTAGAGGAAACTCACTAAGTATGATAGTCTAGAAAATCTTGTATAGGATGTTAGGTCTCGAAATGTAATTTTTATTTTCTAAAGAAGACCAAGAAGAGGGCATCCGGCAGGAAAAGTTCAACAAATTTTGAAGACTTGAAGATTGCACAAGATTGCTGAAGTCAAAGGTTTTTCAGATAGCTATGACCAGATATCTTGAAGACAAGTGTTTTTAAATAAACAGTGTTACAAGAGATATCTGAGAATTAGAAGGTTTCTGAAACGAGGAAAGTGCCCACAGATATCTACACTCAGATACCTTGGATAAAGATTATGTTTCCAGGAAACAATATATTCTTAACAAGTGATATCTGGATCTGTGATAATCTCTGGAAAAGGACGTGCAAAGCCTCAGAAAGCATGCATTGTTCCGTTGGCACTACAGGACAAAGTATAGTACAGTGCATTAAATACGCGGACAGAAATGTCTGAACAAAAACGTGTTGGGAAATTTGTTGGGAAATTTCTTGAGAAATTTGTTAGGAATTTTGTTAGATATTTTGTTAAGAATATCTGTTTAGTTTTGATCAGCAACATGATGACTTATCTTAGTTTCAGAAAGGTGATTAGTACTCTTTGTTCACTTGAACATTGTAAAAGAAGAAACTCACTAAGTATGATAGTCTAGCTAATCTTGTATAGGATGTTAGGTCTCAAAATGTAATTTTTATTTTATGAAGAGAAGACCAAGAAGAAGACATCCAGGCAGAAAGCTCAACGACATTGAAGACTTGAAGAAAACTGCACAAGATTACTGAAACTGTTTTTCAGATACCTTAGCTAGATATCTTGAAGACATGAATAGTTTTAAACAAACTGTGTCACAAGAGATATCTGAGAAATAAGAAACATATCTGAAAACAAGGAAAGTGTAGTCCACAGATATCTATCCTCAGATACCTTGAGCTTTAACCACGTTTCTGAAAAAGAAACATATATATTGCAAACAAAGTTGTTTCAATAAATACAAGTGGTATCTGAAGATTGAAGATAAGGACGTGCAAAGAATCAGATAACACTAGTCTCTGATACAAAGCATAGTTCCGTTGGCACTACAGGACAAAAAGTATAGTACAATGAATTTAATGCATGGACAGAGATGTCTGAATAAAAGCAACGGCAGCTTCTGAAGAAGAAGACAAACTCACATAAGATTATACACAGATATCGATAGTTTGAATTTGAGCCTAACGGATACTATTCAAACGGCACTCAAATTCATCTATAAATATCAACACTTAGACTGCTTGAGAGAACACACAGAACCTTAGACACACGACATAACTTGAAAACGCTGAACGTCTTACTCTCTCAAAGCAACTTACTTACTCACAAAGCTTTCTGTTGCGACCAAAGCTTTTGATCTTGAGTAACACTGAAGTTCTAAGTGTCCTGATCCTAAACAAGCAAAGCTATCTGTGAAGGAGTTGAATCAAAAGATCAACTATCTGAGATTCATTCTCTTGAATGATATCATAAGACTTAGGTCAAGAAATCGAACAAGATACCATACGTAAAGTGTATTAAGTACCTTGATTCACAGAGCTATCTGAATAATCAATAAGTTATTAAAGAAGCTCATCCGACAACTCAAACCAAAACCAACACCATAATCAAGTGGAGCGTGAAGTACTTAGTTTGAAAAATCGTGAATAACTCCAAGGTTACCGAGTATAGGAAGTACTTGATTTGGAAAACTAAGGAATAACTCCAAGGTTATTGAGTATAGGAAGTACTTAGCTTGGGAAGCTGGGAATAACTCAAAGGTTTCGAGTATAGGAAGTACTGGTCCGTGGAAAGCGGGAACAACTCAGGGGGAACATTTGGTTGGGAACCAATTGTTAAGAATCTTAGAATAGGTTTATTGTAAGGTGAACTCAATTATCTGTTCTAGTGGATTCTAGGTCTCTGATAGACCAAAGTGGATTAGTTGGAGGATTACGCCACCTCCAGATACCACTATACTTGTTGTGTTATTTACCTTTCTGTATTTACATTTCAGCAACACACACACACACACACATATTAACTGTTTCTGCACTTATCTTTATTAAGTCTTCCGCCTCTGATTCTAAGTATTAGATATCTATTCAGATATCTGAGAAATAGTTTTTATCGACAAAAGTTTTAAAAGACTATTCACCCCCCCCCCCCTCTAGTCTTTTACTTTGCCGTTATATGGACTAACAAGTGGTATCAGAGTAGGAGGTTCACAAGCCTTCTGCACTGAACCTAGATCCCCAGATAGATGAAGGAACTTTGTCCATTTTTGAGGACTATTTAATTTGTGTGTTAAGTGTGCAGGTATGTCTCTGAGTGATGCACCCGTTCTCAAACCAGAGAACTACGAGAAATGGAAAAATAACATGATGCTCCACCTTGAAGCCATAAGTGACGAGATGATCGAAGTAATAAAGAATGGCCCAATAGTCATTCAACAACTTAAGCAAGTCATGGAGGTTTCGAGTGGAAGAGACAGAGATCAAAGCGAAGGATCTTCACAAACAGATGCGTCAACTAGTGGAAGATCTACTGGTCAAGTTATTTACGAACCAAAGCCCAGAGAACTCTGGACATCGGAAGATGCCAAGAGGAATCGACTGGATGGTCAAGCTCGTAACATCATCATCAGATCGACACCAGAGCATACAAGTAAACTGGGTGCTAAACGGCGAAAGTTGTCTGCAACCGATTGAAGAAATCTGGCTTAACCGAGAAAACCAAGGAAAACAAGTTCGAAGTTCTAAAGTTGAAATTTCAAAATTTCAAACAAGGTCCCATCAAACTCTGGAAGAACTTGATTTCGTTTACCACTCTCATGAGTGATATGGCAAGACTGGGAAAGCAATAGATACTCCCAAATGAGAAGATTAAGGCTATTGTCAAGTCTTAACCACAACCGGGAGCATACTAAATTCTTTTATTTTAACCAAGGAATGCCAAATATCACTCAAAGGAACTTTTCTCTCATCTTGCTACGGTTGATTACGAGACAACTCAGAGAGAACAAACAACTGAAAAGTTGCAGAATGTTGCTCTAGTTACTCAAGGAACTTCTGAAAAGAAGAAAAGTAAGGAGGAGACTGAGGATGCTCTTGCTGCAAAGCAAATGAGCAAATTTGTCACGAGAAATTGAGAGAAGAAAAGCCAAAGAGAAGTCAAAAGCATCTAGCTCAAACTATCACCAAGACAAAATATGCAAAGCTCATTTGAACAAGCCATTCCGAAATCATCATGTACCGAGGAAGGTAAATTGAAACGATATCTGCTTTCTATTGTCGTAAACAGCCACTTCAAGAAGGATTGTCCCGCTCAACAAACTAAGGACAGTGACAAGAAAGATAGAAGAATCTTCAAGAAGCCAAAAGCTTTGTTAATCAAGAAAGAAAGAAAATCCAAATTCAATGGATGCTCTAGACGTTGAGATGATTCAAGATGACAATTCAGATGACTCAACCTTACCATCACCGTAATTATGTGGAGTTACTCATGATATAATCGACTTCGCCTCAAGAAGACCGAAATGTGTGTTGTTGAAATTGACGCCGCACATCTCCAACATAGAAAACGCCTTATGGCTGATGAGGTAAAACATACTTCTTGTTATACTTATGTAAGTGATTAAGAGGAAATATAAATTGTAGAAAATCTCAGGAAAGAACTTGACATCTATGAGAGAGAATTTCTAATGATCCGAGCTAGAGCCGAAAACCTTGAAGAAGAAAAGAATTCTCTTGAAAAGGAAAATTCTCATTTAGTTAAAGAATCTGAGAGAAAGGATGCTGAAAATGCATTTCTCAAAGCTCAGATATCTGAGACTGAAAAGTCGCATAAAGAAGCAATGGCTGAATTACGAAAGAATTATGAAGATCTTCTTTCTGAGAACAAGGAACTCAAAAAGAAAGAATTATCTTTTCAATCTTATGCCAAAGCTAGTGACACTCTTACTGAAGTACAATCTTACTTAAGAGATCCTTCAAAAAAGAAAGGACTTGGGCTGAATACGCATGATTGTTCTATCACTCTGAATAAGAGTAAGGAGAGAAGAACATTTGTAAGTACTCAGCAAGACGGTTCCCATGCAATCTATAGTATCGGTGAGAAGACAAAGATTGTTGACAAAGGAAAGGTAGTTGCGACCAAACCTTTGTGGGAAAAACAAGTCAAAAATAAAACTGTTGGGTACGTCTCTGAAAAGAAACACGACACTGAAAAGTGTAAACACCCACAGTGCTATGTCTCTCAAAAAGGAAGAATTGCAGGAGCTTGCAAATTCTCCCATGTCACTTTTTCTGGAAAGAAATTGGACCAACCAGAGACTAGCAAAGCTGCTGAGAAAAGATCTCAGATAGCTTCAAGTGCTCGAAACGGTATTGGCTACAAAGGCATCGGAAAACAACTTGCTCATGAGTACAAGCAGGAGCAAGAACGATGGCTGAAAGCTAGAATTTCTCAAAGCAATTATCAGAAGTGGAAGTTAAATCAAGCCACTGAAAATCTGAATGCCAGGGCTAGAAGAAATCTGGCAAGGAAGGCTAAGTTTGCTGAAAAGCAAACTCAGAAACCTGACAGGTATCTGAAAGTATCATATGGAGCACCTAGGAACACACCAAGGAAGAAAATAATTCTTACTAATGATAACATTCATTCAAATAGAATTCCTCCTTACGTTCCATTCAGACAAAAGCACATTTCAAAGAAATTCATTCAAAAATGGATTCCTACTGGAAGAACTTTTGATTCTGATGGTTCCATCAAAGATATGAGAACCTAATCTCTGCTTCTGTGTGCAGAATGCTTCCTGGACTAAAGCACAATGGCTATTTGATAGTGGATGCGAAAAGCACATGACAGGAGACAAAGCAAATCTGGTTGATTACAAAGCTTGCAACACAGGACCAGATATTAGATTTGCTGGAGGAGAATTAAATCCCTCTCTGGGATTTGGCAACGTCAAATTGGGAACTTTAACAATCACTGACGTATTACATGTTAAGGATTTGAAATATAATCTATTTAGCATGAGCCAGTTTGCAGATAAGGGATTTACTGTAAAATTCAAAGCTAAATACTGCAAACTAATTGACAATGAGTCAAAGCGCATACCTTAGTTGGTCGGAAAGGCGCCTTTATGTTGCCGATTGGGCATATGCCACAATCAAGAATGTCTCATGGTGAGTCAATCGTCACCTGTAAGAGCACCGTTATGGCACAAAAGAATGAGTCACTTGAACTTCAAAACTCAATAGACTTGCCAAGAAGGAGTTAGTGGTTGGCCTTCCCGAACATCTTTCGTAAAGGATGGTATCTGCTCGCTCACGATGGGGAAACAATCTAAGATCTCTTTCAAGTCCAAAATCGACACTCTAGTGTTAGACCAACGCAACTTTTACACATGGATCTTTTGAATCATCTCAGAACTAGTTATGCAGAAAGAAGTATGGTCTGTTGTTGTAGATGACTTCAAGATTCACTTGGGTTGTCTTTTCAAACACAAATATGATGCCGTGGTGAGATACCAAACTTGTCAAAAAGCTTGAAGTCATGAAAAATGACAAGGTATCTGCAATCAGAACAGACCATGGTACTGAGTTTGTCAACCAGTACATAAAGGAGTTTTGTACCTGCAAAGGTATACAACACCAACTTTCCTCTGTAAGAACACCTCAACAAAATGGTGTTGCAGAAAGGAAAAACAGAACCCTTAAAGAAGCTGCAAGGACAATGCTAATGACATCAAATAAGTGAAATTTATTGGGTTGAAGTCGTAAACACATTTGCTACACTCGTAATGTATGTTTGATAAACAAACACCATGACAAGACCCCCTATGAAATCTTGGTTGGTAGACCCCCTAATATCAAACATCTGAGAGTATTTGGTTGTAAATGTTTTGTTCTAAACAATGGGAAAGATTATCTGAGAACATTTCAACCAAAGGCAGATGAAGGCGTTTTTCTTGGCTATTCCACAAACAGCAAAGCCTACAGAGTTTACAACAAAAGAACAAAGAAAATTGAAGAATCAATTCATGTTGTATTCTATGAAGGAAATAAGAAAACACCTCCTATTGATGAACTCTCAGAAAGGTTCAAAGAACTATTACTGAGGGATTCTGACGCAGAATCCTCTTAAAGGAGAAACATCATTATGGAAAGTGAGGATGACTCTGACGCAGAAAAGCTTGAAATGCTTAGTAACAACAAGATGACTCACAGACATGATGAGGAATTTCCTATGAGTTTTCCAGAAATGGAACAGGTTACTGAGAACCTTCATCATGAAGAGGTATCTGAAAATAAGAATGCTGAAATGCATGTTCCAGATATCTCTAACACTGAAAAAGTGTCAGATATCCATGACATTTCCCATATGTCAGATATCTCGACATCGAAAAAGTATCAAATCAAAATCTTAGTGATTCACATTCAGATCACTTGGATATTGATCCTACTAGCACTAAACCTATGATGAGATGGATCAAAGATCATCCTACAAAGGATATAATTGGACCAATTAATCAGGGTATTAGGACTAGGAGAGCAATAGGAAATCGCTAACTCTCTCTTGGATGTTTCATCTCAATATTGAACCTAAAAATATAGAAGAAGCATTAGGAGACCAAGATCGGATCTCGCAATGCAAGAAGAGTTGGATCAATTTGAGAGAAACAAAGTTCGAAACTAGTTCCATTTACGAAGGAATATCCGTGATTGGAACTAAATGGGTTTTCGTAAACAAGATGAATGAATCGTGAAATAACCGTAAATAAAGCAAGATTGGTTGCTAAGGGATTTACATGCATCAAGGCTTAGATTTTGACGAGTCATATGCACCATTGCTAGATTGACGTAATAAGACTCTTTTCTAGCCTTTGCAACTCATAAAGATTTCAAAGTTTATCGATGGATGTCAAAAGTGCATTCTTAAACGGTGAACTTGCGTAAGTTTATGTTGAGCAACCACCGGCTTTGAAGTTTCTCGTAAAGTAGAATGGTCTACAAACTACAGAAAGCTCTGTATGGACTGAAACAGGCTCCAAGAGCGTGGTATGACACTTTGGCCAAATACCTTCTGGAAAGTGGTTTCAAGAAAGGTGAAGTTGATAAAACTTTATTTACCTTAAATCATGACGGGAAACTACTCTTAGTTCAAGTATATGTTGATGACATAATATTTGGATCTAAGGACAAACAACTTTGTAATGACTTTGCAAATCTCATGAAAAGCAAATTTGAGATGAGCATGATGGGAGAAATGAATTATTTCCAAGGATTGCAAGTCAAGCAACTCAATGATGGAATATTCATTAGTCAAACAAAGTATGCAAAAGATATGCTCACAAAATTCAATCTTAAGCCTTCTGAAAAGAATGCTAAGATACCTATGAGCATTGGAACCAAAATGACCTATACTGAATCAGATAAGAGTGTTGAAGAACATAAGTATAGGAAATTTATAGGTTCACTACTTTACCTCACTGCAAGTAGACCTGATATTCAATATGCCGTTGGAGTATGTGCTAGATTTCAGACAAATCCAATGCAAACACACTACAACATTGCTATGAAAATATTAAGGTATGTAAAGGGTACAGTAGATGTAGGATTGTGGTATCCTAAAGAAAGTGGATTGAGTTTAGCTGGGTACTCGACGATTATCTTTGGATCATCGCTGATAGGAAAAGCACCTCGTGGACTTGCCGCTCGGGTACTAGACTTATCTCATGGTTTAGCAAGAAGCAAAATTCAATTGCAACTTCTACCACGTAGGCTGAATATATTGTCAGCCGTTGTTGCAACACAAATTCTTTGATACAACAACAACTCAAAGACTATGGACTCGATGAGAAGAAAACTCCCATTTTCGTGACAACACAAGTGCTATGCATGACACACGTAATCCTAAATTTCATGCCGTAACAAAGCACATTGATGTTAGACATCACTTCATCGAGACCATGTTGAAAAGGGCAATATAGAGATACTCAAGATTGGCATCAAGACCAACTTGCGATATCTTCACTAAGCCACTACAAGAAAGTAGATTCTTAGCCTTAAGACATAGTCTTGGACTAATGGAACTACCAATGAACCGAAGAGTTCGTATCTGAACGGGCATCCAGAGAAGAGGCATCCGAACGGGCATCCAGAGAAGAGGTATCTCGAACGGTATCCGTAAAAGAGAAAGAGAAATCTGAACGGTATCCGTAAGTCAAAAAGGCTAAAGAGCAAAAGATAGCTTAAGATCTCGAGACGGAACTCGAGATATCCGAATCATCAGATAAACGGGAACACAAAAGAGAATAGTATAACTATCTGCAATCAACTACTCTCTTGAAACTCGCATTATTTCTATCTTGATGAA
Organism: Plantago major; assembly: GCA_026545765.1. Taxonomy (NCBI): domain Eukaryota; kingdom Viridiplantae; phylum Streptophyta; class Magnoliopsida; order Lamiales; family Plantaginaceae; genus Plantago; species Plantago major. The sequence goes on along the minus strand of CM048841.1, from coordinate 26,278,885 downwards.
AACTTGGAAAATCCTAAGTATAAGATGATTCAGATGCTAAAGGTCCTTGGTCATACAGATTGTGATTCAGATAGCAAGTCGCCAAAATTCATTAAATGGGCACAATTACACTTGTTGATTGTGATCATTGTCAAGAAGCAATGGTGACCCTCGATGAAGTTAAGCGATTGATCCGCACGGTGGAAATTAATTCACAAGAATAGTGGATGTTGAAATTCGCACATGGCCCACTAAGCATTTAATGCCAACTAGCTTTTGCTCACGCTTGCAAATCACGTACACGCATACACAAAATCAATTTGTATGTATTTGTCTGTTGGGATTCAACTGCTATATATATAGGATTTTGGCAAATGAAATCACTTTTTCCTAATCCGAAAATTCATCTTGCACAAAAATAGCAAATCCTTCTTTTGATTCTCTGCAAACCCTCTACAATCTCTGCAAATCAAGATTAAGTTTTTCTGAAAAGAATCACTGAATCAAATCTCTTTCAAACACCAATTTCAAATCCCTACACTATATAAAGAGATGGCCTCCAAGAACTCTTCAACACAGAAATCCCAATCCTCCACTGGTACTGCTGAAAAGCAAGCACCTGAGTTGGTTATTGTAAACAACCGACTGGTAGGAGTTTTTAATCCTGACCATTGGACTTCAAGTCACAGAATGATTTTGGGTGGTGCCATGGTTGAGGAATACCTCACGGCTGGAATAGAGAACCAAGCCGACAGAAAGCTAATTCTTGACATGCTTGAAAAGGCACAAATCAAGGGCTTTCTATCTACTCACCCTAGTGGAATTTCATCACTCGATGTGTTGGAATTCTACAACAACCTGTGATTATTTCGTGTTTCAAGGCAATCAAATAGTGTTAAAACCTCACCCAAGGAAAGGAAATCCTTCTGGACTTAACAACTTTCTGTAAGTTGTTTGAGTTTCAAAATCTTGGAAAGGATTTTGAAATAAACACCAAGGATGAGGAACTCCTTGAAGGTGTTAAAGAACTTTACAGTGACGTGTGTGATCTTGAAAAATCAGATACACCCACTGAGTTCAAGCTTGCTGACATCCGAACCAGACATCTGTTGGTTCACTGGGATGTACTGGCTTGCATTCTTCACAGATGCTTTGATGGTCTACAAGGAGGTGTCACTAGATAAGCCAAGAACGATGGATCATGATGTTCTTGCTGAATCAACAAGACAAAAGGCTGGAAAACCCTTTTAACTGGGGAAAGTACGCCTTTCTGAAGTTTGTGAAGAAGATTCAAGGCTTCGAGCCTAAGATTACCAAAGGACTAGCTGAGCCAAAGGCCACTGTAGGATATGGTCTGAAGATATGCTACTTGCTGGAAAAGCTTGGCATTGAGCTCGGAGACTACTGAAATAGCCAACAAGAATTTACTCTCTATAAATATGAGTATACAAATTTGATGAAAAAGGTTACCGGGTCTCGAAAGGTCCTAAGAAGCGAAAGTCAAAAGATATCTCAAGAAAAGGTTATACTGCGAAGAAGCCCAGAACTTCAAGAAAGAAGTCTGCTGGCAAATCAAAAGACACACCCAAAGAGGTTGTCAATTCTCAGATATCTGCAGGCATTGCCGATGAACTGATAAAGGCAGATGAACTCATCAATGCTGCAAAAGAGTTATCAACTACTGAACAAGTAGACTCAGCAAGAGAAAGTGCTTTCAGAAATGTTGCGACTAATGCAGAAAGCCTTGCTGATGAACTCATAAATGCTGCCAAAAGTGGTGAAAAACACCAAGCCCTATCTGCAGAAACCGCAGGAATAATGGACCAATCAGTTCCCAATGCTGATGAGAGCTCTGACGATGAAGATGATGAACTAGTCATCTCTCAAGTCCTAGAAAGAACAAAGAGGGCTAAGGTTATCAAAGAATCGGTGATAAGGTATCTGAAGAAGAACCTACACCACAGGTTGCTGAACCTATAGCAATGGTTGTTGGTGCAAACACATCATCAGGGAATGTCTCTCTTGGACAACTTCAAAAAGCCCTGATGAGTGGTATTTTAGTGCTGGCAGATGCTGATGGAAATGCCACATCTAAAAATCTGGAAGAACATTCTACTGATCAATCTTCTGCTTCCAGACAACCACAACAACCACAAACACAACAACCACAACAGCCACAAGTGGTTGATGAAATGGTAAATGAACTCCATTTCGAATTACCAAAGAATACAAGATGTCAAGAAAATCCGCAAATGAGCAGTGTTCCCAACTCATCGAGAGGGATCAAACCGAGACATCTACTCGTAATGATCAACTGGGGAGGCAACCGAGTCATACTCGTGAAAGGTATGAAGTACCAGAAACTTCAAACAAAGAAACTGCACAGGGACAAGATGACCAATGTATAGAAAGGTCACAAGTTCCAGAGACCAATCAGCCTGAAACTGCTCAGGTAAATGACTGGTTTAACTCTTACCTTGTGAAAAATTTTATACTTATAAATCTTGTTACCTCATAAGAATTTCTTTGTTACAGGCTGAGTTAGAAACGCAGAAACAAGAGGAAGCTGAGAAGCTCGCCTCAGATACTGAAAAAGAGGTCCCTTCAACCTCAACTCTTGAGAAATCTGAGCCTGTGCCACAGGTAAATGATTCTTAAAGAGAACTAATTTTTCAGTAAAAATGTTAATGTGCTCATTCATGTTAAAAAATGTTTCTAACAAGCTCTAACTGAGATGGAAGAAGATAAGGCAGAAATGCCAGAGACAAACCCAGAGACCAACGAGGTTTCTAAAGAACACATCACTGAGCCTTCTAACATGAAGGTATATGACAATCAAGTGACAAGTATTCTTCATCTTGGGCTATCTTTTATCTCTTCTAATATTTAATACTTTCTACTTACAGACTATTTCAGAAGTAGAAATGCTAGGGGATAAAGTTGCGACTTCCCCTGCATCAATGGAAATTGATGAAGCCCCCAAGGCAACATCACTCGAAAGAACACCAGAAACTGCACAAGTTTCTGAGAAAAATGAATCTGAGCTTCCTTTTGAGGAAGTAAGTACAAATCGTAATTCATTAAAAGCATATTTATGCATAGATTCTTTCAAACTATTTCCTAAGTATTGTATTCCTCTCAGGTTCAAGAAAGAAAGGTTGCTGAGAACCAGACTTCAAAGTCTCCACCTCACAACAAGATATCTGAGACACCAATTGTCTCAGTAGAACAAGTCTCTGAGCCTGAAGTACTTACTCAGGTAACACGGAAACTAAACTACACTTCTACTCAGATATCTACAAAAGTTTTGAAGCTCACTCAAAACTCTTTCTTTCAGGCTCAAACAGATGCAGAGCAGGTTCCCATTGAAGAGACAAGGGACCTACTTCACTTCTTCAAAGCTCACACCCTGCCAAAGCATATTCAATGCTTCAAGAAATGGCAAAAGTTAAGGTGCTCTGATCTCTCTGAAATATTGAGAATCACAGATCAACCAATCAGACGAGCACGAGCTCTTGACCTGGAAACATATGTCCAAGCAATGTTCCCTCTGTAACAATACAGCTATGACTCTACTACATAAGGACTTTTCCAAAGAAGTGGCACATAGTTTGATACATGCCTTCGAACAGGCAGATGGTCAGACAAGATTGCAAATGGCATTCAAGCCAGTCCTGCCCCAGACTCTGCAAATTATACCTTCTGAACAAGAGGAAGTTAATGGGCAGAAGATCACTATCCCGGAAGTGATCAATCTTGTATCTGAAGATGATGAGGAGGAAGAAATGAATGAAAATTACTTTGATGAACCTCCCACTGACCATCACCAAAAGGATGATGATGATGCCCCTGCACCAGGGACCGGAGGAATTTCACAGAGAAACAATGCCTCAACAATGAAAAGCAACCGATAAGATTTCACGTAAATCTCCGCTCCATCTCCTCGTAAATCTACTCATCCATCTTCTAACCAACACGCAGCTACTCTTGAACAAGTAGTTGAGCTTTACAAGAAACCAATCGTAAAATATTAAACACTCAAACCGTATGCTCAACTCGCATAACCGTTGGAAGAAGAACAATGACTCCATCTTCAATCGAAGATCAAATAGCTAAATCAGAGATAAGATTGATCAACTACAAGATCAATACGTAAGAAATGATTGCTTACTCGAGGTTAAAGAGCTAAGGGATGTCGCAAGAAATCACCAAAGAATTACATCAAGAAGTATTCAAGACAAGCATGATGCTAAGGCTGCATCATCTTCAAAAGAAGTACCATCCTCCTCCCAGAAAGGAAAGAAACCAATCTCTGAGATGGTTGCTGGACTCGATACAATCGATGAAAATGTCCAAGAGGATGAAGATCACTGGGCTGATTACTCAGATGATGAAGAAGACAAGACTTTGGCAGAACACCGCAATGAACATTTAGCGGTCTCTCACTTGAAAAGGAAGCTGATTGCTCCTACAATATTCAGCAAACTGCCAAACATCCACTCCCATGAATACATGAATAGGTGTCAAGTACTGACACAACTTAAAAAGGAGATGTCTTCACAGAACAAGGAAGTAATTGCCTGCGTCCCCTCTGAAATGAGAAAGTTCACTGAGCTCATCACTCAGAGAACCACTAGCATAGTCATTGCTCAGAAAGATCTAGGAATGATAAGGGACGATGATGCGTCTTTAGCTGAAAAAGCTTTTCAAGAGGCAAGTTACACTGCTGGAAAAGCAGATGCCATCCTAGGCCCATTGGCAGAGCTCACTGATAAGGACAACGGACTTATCATGCAAAATCAGGAGCTCAAAGCCGAACTTCAGAAGTTGGTCAGTGCCTTTAATTATTTACAAGGGCACTTCAACTCTCTCTCAGATTCCTTTATGAGACTGAGTCAGCCAACAATGACTAAGGGGGAAAGAATGTACAAATCTGGACCTCGAAGTCAGGGGGGATGGGAAGAAGGAGATGAAAACAAGAAGAAATCTGGAGCTGGTGCGGCTCAGAAAGGAAGAAGAAAAACTTCCCAGCCACCACTCAGAATCAATGAATCCTCCTCAAGCCTAGCCCGTAAACCCATCAAGGAACCAAAATGATAACAAGGGCCATGGCACGTAAACCTCCAAGGAGTACCAAGGCTCCAAGGAGAAGACAAGTTAGAGGATTGATGAATCTTCCAAGAAGAAGAAGAAGGTCAAATCAAGTCCCAGGCAATGAAGAAGGTCAGAAACTCTCACAAGATCTAATCTTGATGATGATGAGGAAACTGATGAAGATGAAGCTCCTCTTCACAGAAAAAGGAAAATTGAAAGCCTAACTGAGCCCATAGCTGCAAAGCCACTAGCAGCTAAAACACCCTCTGGAAATACCAAGTCTATCCAGGGTGGTGGTTCTTCAAGCAATAACCCCAAAGAGAATTCAAGACAGAGAAGGAACAGACTGAGAGCTGAGCAAAGACAAAGTCAACTTCCACTCAGGCCAGAAGAAGCCAAAATTGAGTATGTGAAGTATGACAATGATTCCTCTGTCTACAGGTGCATCAATCAGAAAAATGGCTATTGGATTCTGGAACTTAAGCATCTATTGGTAAATTCAAGATTTCCAGAACCAATCCATAAACAACTTTTGGCATGGAGAAAAGATAAACCTACCTTGATCAACACCAATCACATCAAAGCATGGTTGGATTTTGAAGTTGTCAAGAGAACTGAAGCCATGAGAAAGGACCTCTCTGATGAATGTCCATATGGAAAGCCAGATGATGTGCACAAAATTCTGAACATTACTGGAACAGGCACAAGACCAAGACTCGCTGTGGAACCCTATGAATCGTTCTATCTAACTGAAGATCAATACAAGGGTGACATCAGATATCTGAAGATTATCTACGAATACTTCAAGCTTTCAGATATCAGAATAGAGCATGCCTGGAAGTGGGGAAAGTACCTATGGGTCAAGCATTTTGCCAAGAAAAATCCTACCAAAACCTACAAAGAGGTCTGTGGATTTGCCAGAGACACAGAGATGCTTGTCAGAACTCTTCTCTATGATTATTCTGATGACATCAAAAGGTTTGGAGATAGGAAATTTGCAGACTGATCCATAGAACTACTGTTGAAGACTTGAAGATTGAAGACTTGAAGACTAGTTTATTAGGATGTTTACTTGGAGCTTGGTTACTCCTCTTGTCCTAATTTAATATGTAGTTTTTGTATTTTTGCTGACTGAGCTTAACTGTTTTATGTATTAAAGTTATCTGTAATCTTTATTTGTAACTTATCTGAAGAACTTACTCTCAGATAGTATTCTATAAAAGATAACTTGTCAGCAAAGATCACACCTTGTGATTTGGTTGATGTCTACTTTCTGCACTTAATTAAATTAATTTGAAGATCTTAAGAAAAGATTAAGTGTTGGATTGTTCACTCATCCAGATTTGTAATAGGAAAAGATAGTCATCGTTGACTGATCAAAAAGGGGGAAATTTGTTGGGAAATTTCTTGAGAAATTTGTTAGGAATTTTGTTAGATATTTTGTTAAGAATATCTGTTTAGTTTTGATCAGCAACATGATGACTTATCTTAGTCTCAGAAAGGTGATTAGTACTCTTGGTTCACTTGAACATTGTAAAAGAAGAAACTCACTAAGTATGATAGTCTAGCTAATCTTGTATAGGATGTTAGGTCTCAAAATGTAATTTTTATTTTATGAAGAGAAGACCAAGAAGAAGACATCCAGGCAGAAAGCTCAACGACATTGAAGACTTGAAGAAAACTGCACAAGATTACTGAAACTGTTTTTCAGATACCTTAGCCAGATATCTTGAAGACACGAATAGTTTTAAACAAACTGTGTCACAAGAGATATCTGAGAAATAAGAAACATATCTGAAAACAAGGAAAGTGTCCACAGATATCTATTCTCAGATACCTTGAGCTTTAACCACGTTTCTGAAAAAGAAACATATATATTGCAAACAAAGTTGTTTCAATAAATACAAGTGGTATCTGAAGATTGAAGATAAGGACGCAAAGAATCGATAACACTAGTCTACGACATAAAGCATAGTTCCGGCACTACAGACAAAAGTATAGTACAATGCATTTAATGCACGGACAGAGATGTCGAATAAAAGCAACGGCTTTTCAAGAAGAAGACAAACTGCCATAAAGATTATACACAGATATCGATAGTTTGAATTTGAGCCAACGGATACTATTCAAACGGCACTCAAATTCATCTATAAATATCAACACTTAGACGCTTGAGAGAACACACGTAACCTTAGACACACGACATAACTTGAAAACGTGAACGCCTTACTCTCTCAAAGCAACTTACTTACTCACAAAGCTTTACATTGCGACCAAAGCTTTTGATCTTGAGTAACACAAGTTCTAAGTGTCCCGATCCTAAACAAGCAAAGCTATTCGTGAAGGAGTTGAATCAAAAGATCAACTATCCGAGATTCATTCTCTTGAGCAGATATCATAAGACTTGGTCAAGAAATCGAACAAGATACCATACTGTAAAGTGTATTAAGTACTTGATTCACGAGCTATCAATAACTGAATAAGTTATTAAAGAAGCTCATCCGACAACTCAAACCAAAACCAACACCATAATTGGCGTGGAGTATGTGAAGTACTTAGTTTGAAAAATCAGGGAATAACTCCAAGGTTACCGGAGTATAGGAAGTACTTGATTTGGAAAACTAAGGAATAACTCCAAGGTTATTGAGTATAGGAAGTACTTAGCTTGGGAAGCTAGGTAATAACTCAAAGTTTTCTGAGTATAGGAAGTACTTGGCTGTGAAAGCCGGGGAACAACTCAGGGGGAACATTTGGTTGGGAACCAATTGTTAAGAATCTTAGAATAGGTTTATTGTAAGGTGAACTCAATTATCTGTTCTAGTGGATTCTAGGTCTCTGATAGACCAAAGTGGATTAGTTGGAGGATTACGCCACCTCCAGATACCACTATACTTGCTGTGTTATTTACCTTTCTGTATTTACATTTCAGCAACACACACACACATATTAACTGTTTATGCACTTATCTTTATTAAGTCTTCCGCGCTCTGATTCTAAGTATCAGATATCTATTCAGATATCTGAGAAATAGTTTTTATCGACAAAAGTTTTAAAAGATTATTCACCCCCCCCCCCCTCTAGTCTTTTACTTTGCCGTTATCTGGACCAACAAAACGGTAGCTTCTGAAAAAGAAGACAAAGCTGCTACAGTACTATACTCAGATATCAATAGTTTGAATTTGATTTAAGCCTAACGGATACTATTTAAACGGCACTCAAATTCATCTATAAATATCAACACTTAGACTGCTTGAGAACACACACTGAACTCCAAGAACACTGAATACTCACACAAGCTCTCTCAAGCAAACTACTTACCTACAAGCTTTCTGTTGCGACCAAAGCTCTTGATTCTAAGTAGCACAAAAGTTCTAAGTGTCCTGATCCTTAACGAACATTGTTATTTGTGAAAGAGTTGAACTAAGATTTCAGATCTAAGTTTCATTCTCTTAAACACTTACCATAGACTTGGGTCAGTAGAGAACAAGATATCATACATTGCAAAGTGTATTAAGTATACTTGATTCACAGAGCTATCTGAATAACTGAACAAGTTATTAAAGAAGCTCACCTGACAATTTACCTTAACCAACACCTTAAACGGCGTGGAGTACAGGAAGTACTTAGTTTGGGAAACTAAGGAATAACTCCAAGGTTATTGAGCACATGAAGTACTTAGTTTGGGAAATTAAGGAACAGCTCAAAAGGTTTCTGAGTACATGAAGTACTTGGCTGTGAAAGCTGGGGAATAACTCAGGGGGAACACTTGGTTGGGAACCTAGTGTATTTAGGAATCAAGAAAAGATATCTGTAAGGTTACCTCGTTTATCTTAGTGGATTCTAGGTCTGAGAAAGACCGAAGTGGATTAGTTGAAGGATTACGCCACCTTCAGATACCACTATAAAAAGACTTTTGTTATTTACTTTCTGTAGCTTATTACTTGTTTTACTTATATTGCAAAGTACTTACACTTATCTTGCTGAACACGTGCACTTATCTTAGAAAAGTCTTCCGCTCTCTGAAATTAAGTATCAGATATCTTCACAGATATCTGAGAAACTGTGTTTATCGACAAAAGTTTTAAAAGACTATTCACCCCCACCCCCCCCCCCCCCCCCCGGCTCTAGTCTTTACTTTGCCGTTATCTGGACCAACATATCGCATACGACTTTGCGCTTTAGAAAATAGTAAAAAATCTAAATTTAGCATTTCACAAGATTTAATCTATCAAAATGTCCATACATAAAATTGAAATTCTGCACGATTTACATGGAATTTGTATGAACCATCCACATGTCTCTTGGCATAACTTTAGAAGAAAAAAATGAAACTCATTTTCACAAAATCACTTTCAACCGCATTTCCTCTCTATCCCAGGTTTGGTGGTTTGTTCCCTTGTTCCTTTCATTGCATGAACTGAAACAAAACCCCTTCATGTAAATATCATAATGTTTTGCACATTTAACTTCATTAATGTTTAAATTTTTTTCCCACCTTACACAGAATTTGGGAACCAATGTTTTGAGGTTCTGTCATCGAGTAGAAATGGCTTGGAGAAAAATGTTTAAGGTTTGATGAATTATTTTTATAATAATCTTTGCATCGCATTCTTTTTCTCAAATGACTTTTATGTGGATTATAACAAAAACACATATTTTACTGCATGCGTGGAGGAATGTGCTTATGTTTCCACGTGATGGTTTTACAATTCCCATAGGAGAAGTTTTTCCTTTCTCGTACAGTATATCTTTTATTTATTGACTTATATAAATTTAAATAAGAGCGGGTGTCCCGGTTTATGATACATCTTGGTCGGTAAATTTTCTTATCTAGGTATCCCTCGTTTTTAATTATCTCAAATGCCTCTTAAGTAATTTATGATGAGTGTTGTATAAAACATACAAAACACACTGTAATTGTACATCTACCATCGAATGTAATTTCATCGTATATTTTCATTAAACTCTCTACATGATGAATGACGATGCAAATCCATTATATGAACCAAATAGAAACCAAGTAATATGAGATTATCAATGTGATTGCATCTTATAGTGAAAGTAACGTCTTAACGAGAAATAATAATAATTAATAAGTTTCCATGTTGCGAAATTAGGGCCTTAATCAAAATTCCCATTAGTGCTAGGCTAGTTTTCATGAACTTTTTGCAACAAACAAATAGGCAAGGCCATATGAGATTGAGATTGGATGCCAACATACCATCAAGTCCCACGGTCCACGGGTGGCAAAGGATCATAAGTTCGACTGGCTAATACTCGTTCTGCTTGGTGTCATAGACATCATCTTGAATATCACTGATCCGTTCTATCGCTTCATTGGTAAAGATATGATGACGGATCTCAGGTATCCTATGAAGGATAACACAGTGCCTACATTGACAGTTCCAGTGAGTGTTTCCAATTTCGTTAAGAACGTATTTACTATTGTTGATGTCCCATAATGATGTAGTATGATATTCTGTATTCAGTTGTTTGCTGTTCTTCTGCCCATTTTCATTTTTGTTCTCTACTACATAAGGAGGAGAGACATTTACGATTTGCACCATAGTGTTCTAGGTAAAATTTATTTTTCAAGAATATACCTGTTAATAATTTCTCAATGAGATTGGCTCATGAATTGCAACTTTATGGTTTACATGCAGGACTTTTATTTGCTATTTTGATTACCGGAGTTCTGACAGATGCCATAAAAAACGCAGTTGGTAGACCACGTCCCAACTTCTTCTGGCGTTGTTTCCCCGATGGACAGGATGTGAGCCGATTTATCATGATAATCTTTGCATAAAAAACTCTTGTAATTTATGATTGTACTGTTAGCTATCTCTCTCATGACTTATCGGCTTAATTATATATTCAAATGCACAAAGTTCTCACAACTATGACTGTATTACTTAGAAGTTAGTATTTTTCTTATCCATTGACAGTTCTATGATCAGTGGGGCAATGTGATATGTCATGGAAATGAAAGAGAAATACGAGAAGGGCACAAGAGCTTTCCAAGTGGCCATACCTCGTGTAGGTGGACTTATTTATGATGTTTAACTACAACTCTGGAAGCTAAGTTTACTTCATCATATGTAACATAGTTTCCAAAGCATTTTGAGAATATCTCTTTTTGTTGATCCATATCTATAGTTGATCTAATTTTAAATTTAACATGGACTGAGTTAGGTTGAGTTTTGTGTTGATTGGTTGCTTATCTGATTGAACTCAGTACAATAATTATGCAGGGTCATTCGCGGGTCTAGGCTTTCTCTCGTTGTATCTGTCAGGAAAAATCAGATGCTTCGATGGTAGAGGACATGTGGCAAAACTATGTGTTCTTTTTCTCCCAATCCTTGCAGCATGTCTCGTTGGCATATCGTGTTGATGACTATTGGCATCACTGGCAAGATGTTTTTGCTGGAGGCCTCTTAGGTAATATTTTGTTGATAAATTGGGCTTATATTTCAACATTGCATATCCTAATGTTCTAAGTTCGTTTGCTTATACACTTTCAGGGCTTGTAGTGGCTACATTATGCTACTTGCAGTTTTTCCCACCTCCCTGTCACCAAGAAGGTTAATAGTATCTTCTAGACTTCTATGCCATGTACATTGAAACAACTAGTTGTGAATTTAATCTTGGTTGTTATTCACTGCGTGCATCAGGATGGGGTCCTTATGCATATTTTCGTGTGGTAGAAGAGTTTCGTTCTAACAACTCCCGAGCAATGCAACATGATAATACCGGTGTGATGAACGAACCACAACCTATTGTAAACAAGAATGTAACACCAAATCAAGAAATGGACGCACTAGAGTCCGGAATAAGGTAGATGAGATCGACAATATGTATTTGTTCCATCTCCCATAGGCATATTTAATCTTGGATATAAGGGTCATATGTGTATGCGTTGGCACTTGTATGGAAACTCCCATTTTCTTCACCTTTTTAAAGGATTATGGTATCTCAAAGGTAAGTATACAATTCATCAATTAAAATATCAAATCACTGGGAAAAGTGGAGAAGGAAATCGTATCCCAAAAATAGAGTATTGAAGTATGTTTGGGTTTCATTATGTCTTCAACTTAAAATAAGTTGGTCGATCTTAAACTTCTCATTGAGCTCCAAATAAAAATCGAGTAAGGTACCGTTTGGTAGGAGTTATGTATTTTGGGTGGTCAACTCACTTAAATCACATATGTATAGCCCAATGTGTTTTTCATGTGTAATTTGGATGGGTTTGACCTAATTTTACAGTGTTTGGTAGGAAAAATAGATGTGTTTTAATATGTATTCCAGAACACTTTCATGTGTTTGGTTCATATTAGAAATGCATTTACATATGTATTTTGCTAGCACATTATATGGTTAATGACCAAAATACCATTAAGAAAACTCATTACTTATAATATGGTGTTTGGTATAAATTTTACAAGGCGCGGAGGTAGATTTGAATGTGTAATCTTAGAATGAATAAAAAGTAGTATACACAAAATTTTACAATGTGGATTAGAACAAATATTTGAATGTCTAGCAAAATACACAAAATTTGATCCCCGCATTAAAAAAAGTTTTCATCTTATTGTAGTGAATTTAATTCGACTTCTCGTAATATGTATTCATCTTACATTAATGTTATTTCTCTATTGGTATAGATCAAAGTATCGAACATCTATATTTACGAGTATGTTATTTTTCGGATCAATGGTTTCCAACTTTGACTACAAATTAATCTTAACCTGCAAATGTAAAATGTCCAGTTAAATTATACTATAATGAAACTTTAGTCCTTCGGTTGACCCAAAAAATCAAAATGGGACACTTCGGACGATGAAGTAAAGCTGAATATAAAGATATTCCCTAGCCTATCAAAACTACATGATGAGAAAAACATAAAGATAATTCCTAGCATATCAACTAAATTGCCATTCGTACCAATTATACTCGTCATAAATTATGGCATGTACCCAAATTCTCATGAAACATACTGCTGCAATGTATTTATGGCCAGAAGATTACAACTAACAAGAGAATTTCATCAGAACGTATAACGTACTCTGTTGACATAAAATCGATTGGAAAACTGCTCGGTAGACATTTAGAATAGCTTGGTGATCATTTTTATCGCAAAATTACCAGACTAGAAGAAGACCAGCGAGACGTTGAGAGTCGGTTTTGCCTCCCAATAGCTTCGTCAAATCCTCCATTGATGACGAAGAAGAAGAAGTTGAGCTTGAAAGGTTGTTCCATTATAGAAATAGCCAAGGAGAAATCAAATGGTATTGTACTGTTTAGAGTGTTGCAGACATCTTGAAGAAATAGCCAAGGACCAAATAGTCATTCAACATCTTGAAGAAAAAGCATGAGGAGCTGTATTCTGGAATCAGGTATCTCCCCAATGTATTCTGAAACACACTGACTGCTGTATTTTAAGATCAAGCCCGCGAATTTCGTCGGGACGACCAATCTGTATTCCTGAACTCCAAATAGCTACCAAACGATGTGATCTTAGCGATCAACTTAAAAAACCCAAAACACAGCCTACCCCAAAACACAGCCTACCATACGCTACCTAAGACGTCCTGCATTGCAGGCCGTCGTTGTGTCTCGGTGCGCCATCAGTTTCACACGACGCGTGAAACTGTCACAACCTGGGCACTCCTATTTTTTTTAAATTTTAAATGTTGTCCACTCTTGTAACGGGTATAACTTTCAAAATAAAAATGCAAAAAATAAATAAAAATCACCAACGGCTTTATTTTTCAAGATCTATAAATAGGCACCACTCTTGACTATGTTTGGATCATCCCATCCCCAACTCATCTTTCTCTCTTAATTAAACTTAAAAAAACTCTCTTCACTTCAAAACACCCCCTCCACTTCAATTTTCCGGCGACATGGACGGAAACTTGATGACTCCGGAGACTCTCAAGTGCATGCAACAACACGCACCCGAAGCCTACGAAAAGTTGATGCAACAGCAACCCCAATACTCCCAAAACACTTCTCACCAACCCCAACCGAGCCTCGTTCGCCATTTGTTCCAAAGCTCCTACCAAGACCCCTACACACAAAATTACCATTCTCCAACCTCCCAAACACCAATGTTTTCACGGCAACAGAGCCATACTCAAAAATATTATGGATTGTTGTATCACACTCCACAACATGATAGTTGAGAATGAGCGCCACACGTACTTAAACTATGACAAAGAAATCGAAGAGTTCGAACAAGATACCCGTGAGCATGTACCGGATGTGATTGACGGAGTTCGTATTTGACGGATGCAATCTACAATAAATTCTATCCCGGATTACATGAACAATTCACGGCGAATGCATAGTTTGGTCAAGCATGATGAACTCACTGTAGCCTTGATGGAACATATTTGGTGGATATATGCGTTGACTGTGGAGCTTGCCCAATCGTGTATTGTGTGTTTGTTGTATTTTCATTTGTGTGTTGTGTGTTTCCTGCATTTCTATATTTGTGTGTTAGTTTGATTTAAATTCCTTGCAGTTTGTTGTAATATATTCATGGTTTGAATGAAGTTTCAATTATCTAAATTATGATTTGACCTTAATAAATTATAAAACGAGTTCTATAAATGCAATTTCAGTTATTTCAACTTTTAAACACACTTATAATATGGTAAACATGTTAAGAAAAAGAAATTAATTCCATGACAGCGTGACGACGCGTCACCAATGCAGCAGAATCTCGTCACGGATCCCGTCATCAACCGACGACGTGTTATCAGACGTCACCCAATGCAAGTGGTCTAAGTATCCTGAGATACGGTCTCTTAAAAAAGTAGAGGATTTGTGTTAAAAATTTCGGGTGTTAGAAAAATAATTAGTTTAGCGAAACTTTTAATCAAAATAAATATCTGACGATTTTTTGGCTTTGGAGAGAGACAAAGGAAAGAAACGCACTTTTTCTCCGCGTTGTGTTCCGAATTTGAAATACAAAAATCGTTCAATTAAATGCAAGTGCAGTTCTCCAAAAATGGTAAAGTTGTTCTGTTGAAGAAACCTCTTCGCCAACCTGCTTTATCTTCTTCTTAATTTCCTCCACACCGTCTCATTTACTTAGCTCCATTTTCTCCCTCTATCACTCTACAGCGAAGCGGTTGGTGTTCGTCGTGCTCAGGTGAGTTAATAGCAATAGTTTCTTCTCATTACTTTCGCGCATACACGGTTTTACATCGGTGCGGGTTTAGTGTAGCAGATTATGGCACTGAAATTGTCCGTGCTTCTGAATGCTGTTTTGCTTATGGTGTTTGAGAGTTTTCCTGTTTCAATTTCGTCTAGTGTGCTGTTCGTGTTTATTCTTCAATCGGAACTGGTTATTTTCGAAGATTTATGTGAATTTTGTTTAGCTTCATTTGTTGATCAAAGTAAACTTAATCTGTTGAATAATGAAGATTATTATCGTTTAAAAGCTGTAAATGTAAAATTATCCATGACAACTCGAAAATTCTGCAAAGTGCGTTATTGTTTTATAAATGAAAGCTTTTGGACCTTGAATTTGTAGTGAATGTATGTCGACGACAATCCCGGTCTGTTTCTCCATGTTAAGGAGTCTATTCATTTGCATTTTTTGTTTGTCAAACTTTTGTGTGTTGGTATTTGATCTATCAAGCAACTTCCATGACTGTATAGATTAGGTCTTTTGATGACAATTAGTTTTGAAGTGTCTGAAGTTACAAGATAGGATATCCGTATTGGTGCAGAGTCTCTTGTCGTGTCCTTTATTTAGCATAAAAAATCCATGTATCTCACAATTGAATGGATATAGTTAGTTCATATGCCTACTCGAACTGTAGATCTCCCAACAGAGTTGAATTCCAGAGCTTACAGCCTATATGGTGAACTTGTTAGCTGCTAAACACAATTTGTATTCTACGTTGCTTTGTCTTCAGAAGTTCATAGCAAGAGTTAACTTTATATAGGAACATTGCAAGCACTGCAGCAGTATCTCTATCGAATCTTTTGTTATTAAGAATAACAGGTATATGTCTACATGAATCAGTTAGTTCACCGGCGGTGTGTTAAAAATGAGTACTCCCTCATCTAAGGCATACCTCCCATACATATGCTATTAAGTCTTAAACAGTTAAACCACACGTGGCGAGCTTCAATTACCAACATTTGTCTCATGATGTATTATAGTTCCTCTCATGTTCTAAAACAAGCCACAAATTGCCACCTCAGCAGGACATTTTTGGTTTTCCAATGCTGTATCCTATTACCATCCCAAGTACCTCTACTCCTCTAGTTTTATGTTTGGCATAATGTGACATTACTAAATACATTGGAGGAGTTTAGAATATGCTCTCCTCCGAGTGAGAGAGTGAGAGGCCAATGGTACTTCAATTATATAAGTATGTATATTGATGCAGGTTACACATTCTAGCTTTGCTTGCATTAATATATTTCTGTTACTTCAAGTGACTTACACATTTTAAAATAATATGTAAGACAAGTGTTTAAAAAGTCGAAAGGATTATCTTACCTGTCCAAAGCTAAAGGCTTAATTTTAACTTGGGTGAGTTGACACTGAGAGAAATTGCAAGAATATTCGACCAACTATGAGAAAGGTTAGGCGTTATCTCAGAACTCAGGTGGCATTTTATCTTATTGGACTCTTTCTGGCTGTTTTGTTAAGTTGAATTAGTTGAGTGTTGTTGTTGTCATCCTGGCTATCGCGTTTCAAATTTTGTTCAGGGCTTTCTATGTGATTATTGTGCCGAGGTTCTATATTCTCGAGTTGAACTGAAATTTTCTTGTTTTCTTGCCTATTGCATAAACAATTGCATCCTCATATATCTGAAACTTGATATCTTCTTCTGTGCTTGAAATTTTAACCAATCAGGAGTTAGCTAATGCTGTTTCAACCATTTAGGTCTAAAAATGCCTGAGATTCAGCTGGGTGCCCACACTATAAGAACTCATGGAACTCACGTAGCCAGGTTTCATATGCATGACTGGTTGATTCTTATGCTGCTTGTGGTGATAGAGATAATTCTAAATGTGATTGAACCATTTCACCGATTTGTTGGGGAAGACATGATGAGTGACCTAAAGTACCCTTTGCAAGATAATACTTTTCCTCTGTGGGCTGTTCCGGTATGTTAGAAACTTAGAATATTAACTATAGACATGGTGCTTCGAGATGATACTTTAAGGTTCTTTTTTCATTTCTTGAAAAATAATATGGTTTGCTCTTTTTCTCATGAGTGACAGATTATTGCTATAATTTTGCCCTTCACAATCATCATCGTCTTTTACTTCATTCGACGTGATGTTTATGATTTGCATCAAGCTGTACTGGGTATGGCTCTCCTCTTTGCTGCCCATTATTTTCTTTCTTTCTGCGTAGATGAAAGTCAAGAAGAAAACTTATGTCAATTATTTTCTCAGGCCTGCTCTTCTCCGTGTTTATAACGGGTGTCCTTACTGATGCAATTAAAGATGCTGTTGGTCGCCCTCGGCCTGACTTCTTTTGGCGTTGCTTTCCTGATGGTATAGGGGTGAGTCCTGTTAGTACGATCTTGTAAGGTCGTTACTTACTTTTTGAAGTGTGCGGCTCCTACTCTCCCCGTCATGTACCGTGTAGTGATACCACTCTCTTTTGTGGATAAGATGTTCCACAATGTCACAGGGAATGTTCAGTGTACTGGATTAAAGAATGTCATAAAAGAGGGGCACAAAAGCTTTCCCAGTGGACATACTTCATGTAAGTTTAATGTCTGCATATTCTAGTTTTAGTGACTTTATGCCTGTGTTACAACTTGAAGAAGGTCTCTTTACTCTTCATCTCCAAGTTGTCTTACTTATCTTCTAATGCTTGCTTTACTCTTCATCTCCATGTTGCTTTACTTTTCTGAGATTTCCCTGTTTTTAACTTTACCTACCTGCAGGCTTAGCATTATCTCGTCCAGATATGGATAATAGCTGGTTCATTTTATACAAACTATTTTTTGGCTTTATTAAGTATTACAATCTTCAGTTCATGATTTAAGAAGATTACTTAAAACATCACTGGAGCATACATATTTGGTGTATAAAAGAATTTTCTAGTTGACTTAGAATTAGGGGTGTACGCGGACGGGTACGGACGGTTATTTTCCAAAACTCCAACCGACCCGCCTATAGCGGGTTGTCCTACTCGCTAACCATGGCGGGTGTATTTTCTCTCAAACCATGGCGGGTCGGTTGACACTTTTCGCGGGTGGATGGCGGGCGGATTGGCGGGTTTATGGCATACCGAAATAAACTTGACGTTTAAATTTTATAATTGATGTTAAAACGAAACAAGGCACTCAATGCTAATGATGGTACCATAACGAGTTACAAGTTCGATACATCCTAAATATGAGTAAATAGATCAAAAATACAAACCCATAAATCATCAAATTCTGTAAGAAAGAAGAATAGGCTTTGAAGTAGTATAAAAAATATATTCTTCTTTGTAAATTACGTTAATTTGAGCTCAAAGAGTATAAATAAACTGTTGTAAATTACGTTAATTTGAGCTAAAGGAGTATAAATAAACTATTGATCAACTAATTAACTCTGCAAAAGTAATATTAGCGAGTTTAGTTTGTTGTTCACAAGGTTAGAAAGTAAAATATGTACATTTATTCTAAATAACTAATTAACATTAAATCCAATCAAGTCAAATTCATACCATTAAAAACATATCACAAGGTAATCACCTAACCATAACTTTCTAATACTTGTTATTAGTTACTGTATTAACTAGTTTTAAAAATATAGATATGTATGAAAGACTTGTATATATAAATAGACGGGTGGGTCGGGCGGTTGGCAGTTGACACCCGTCCAAACCGCCACCCGCCCATTTATGGCGGGTAAAAAAATATTCTAACCGCGACGGTTTTTGGCCAAAATCATAATCGAAAGGTGTGGTTATATGACGGACGGTTTGGCGGGCGGTGCGGGCGGGTTTTTTTTAGTGTACACCCCTACTTAGAATGCATCAGTTTTCTGCGGAATGTTTGTATCCATCTTTTGTCAATGATTTATGGCTTAAGTGATTGTTGCCGTGAACAAGTGGAGGCTTATTACTTGAGAGATTAATAGATTCGATGTTTTTATCTAATCTACGGAAAACAAATAGAAAATATACTCAATTTCTTATTACTTGTCCTGCCCTATTGGTATATATATTAGTGGTTTGCTTCAAAGTTCAAAGCATGATTTTGACGTGACACAGACACACAGTACTCAACATTAATTGGGAAATTTTAAAATCTGGGTAATTGATTAGCCATTAGCCACATCGGAAATAGCATTCGCTGAGTGTGTTCAATATCTTGTGCTCCAGGGCATGCAGCATAGCAGCATTCTTGTATACTCTTCTGCCCAAATAGAAGAAAGAGTTTCAAACACCCAAGCCTTGGACTTTTGGTGGAACATATCCTGAATGTTAGAATGTGCAAATTTAGAAATGATATAAATTCTGATGCCATTATTTTGAATAAATTACGACCTTACAGTCATCATCCAATTTACCTAAATAATTGAGAAAAGCTGGTAACATAATAAATTTCAAATCTTGTCTCCATCTGTTATTTATATACCCAAGATTACAACAAACAAATTATCTTGCATTTGCATTCTGTGTGAAGTTTCTAATCTTAGGGTGGCTGTTCTGTTTGTAGGGTCATTTTCTGGACTTGGCTTCCTAGCCTGGTACTTATCAGGTAAAATAAGAGTATTTGATCGCAGAGGCCATGTTGCAAAGCTCTGCATTGTCCTTGTACCCCTACTTCTAGCAGCACTAGTTGGAGTTTCACGAGTTGATGATTATTGGCACCATTGGCAAGATGTATTTGCTGGAGGTTTGTTAGGTTGGTAGATAAACTGTTTCTATATTCTTTTTACCAGGCTATACTTTAGCAGTTTAGCTAAACTAATATTCATTTCAATTATTTGCAAATGTTTTATGTGCAGGGATGACAGTGGCCTCATTTTGTTACCTGCAGTTCTTCCCACCACCATATGACACAGATGGTATCTTTCTTCTGGAACTTATTTTAGTTAATAATTGCTGTGGCATTCTTGGCTATAATATGAGTCTGTTTCGAGCATCAGTAGATTCTCGGGGTTCCTGGCAACTTATTTCTCAAGCTTGTTGATGGCTCAAAAGTGAGCTTGTTGTGTTTAGAAATAGTGGTTATTTGGCTTCTCATGTTAGGTGCTTTGATAACTCCCCTGTTTTGAGCTGGTATCCCGGTTATGTCATTGCCATTTATGCTGCCAACATAGGCTTCTAGAATAAATGCTAAAAAACTTTAGAAAGATGAACCAATGGCTTGTGATGAGCATTCACTGAATTATAACTATAATATGCTGTGTCCATTCTTAAGCTCCGTTTTAATCTTATTCTAAAAGCATCTGCCTCATAACTAGTGAATTAACTAACATGCTCGAGATTTGCAGGTTGGGCTCCTCATATGTATTTCACTATGCTGGCAGAGTCACAGAATGGCACCCGACCATCAGCTAACAATGGAAGGCCTCTATCTGTGAGGCATGCGGAACTTGAAACTGTGTACATCCAGCGTCAACAATCCCATGCCAATACTCATGACTCAGATTCAGCCCTTGAAGACGTGGAGTTGGGAAGAACTCGTTGAATTTAGTTTTGGATCAGACCTTGCACATAGTTGTCTATAATCTGTCAGTCATAGGAAAAATGCTAACGTTGCCTTTTGATACTCTGCCCTGACTGTTAACATGGGATTGACTGGGAATTCCAGATTAATTGCTTGTGGTTCACTCTGAATCTAGTTTACATTCCTAGATAAACTGGTGATGTCCCTGATGGTTTACTCTGCCCTCAATTGACGAGAATCCTGGGTCCTATTTAATTTCAATTGTCAAGTGATCCGCAAACGTGGTTGTTGATTTGAGCATAACATCATGATGAAGATGAAGGTTAATACTAGCAGGTTATCGTAAGCAAAAAGGCATTTGGATGCATATTTCAGTAATTAGAGTAATAAGAGTTCCCTTCAATGTGGGGTACATTGATTCCTGGATCAACTCATCAAAGGAGTACAATAATTCACCCTAGTTATATTCGAAGGGTCAAACCTCATACTCCCTCCCAGTGGCGGACCTAGAATTTTAATCTCGGGGTGAAATTATATATATGAGGTTTTTCCGAGGGTTAGAGGGGGCAAAATTCAAAATTTTCGAAAATATTACCTATAAAAAAATTTCCAAATTTTATGGGGGACGAACGCCCCCGGAGGTCCGCCCCTGTCCCTCCTCCGTCTCCTTATAATTGTAACATTTAAATTTTTACGAAATTCAAGGTTTTAACTCTATATACCGAACACTATGTTTTATTAAAGAGAAAATTACAAAATGATGCTACTCCTAAAAACTTCAAACACATTAGTTATACATTAAAAAAAAAAAAAAAAAAACCCTACAAATTAGTCAAAACATTTCTACAAATTAGTCATCTTCTTAATTTTAGTAACTTTTATATGTAACCTTACATTTTATAGTGAAATAACATCCTTAACTACATATCTAATCAAATCATATATTTTGGCAACTAAGATTCTATCAAAATCAAAAATCAATATTGAAGATCTCCCAGCTTTTCAAACGTTAGAAGCAGAAGCGCTCATTTCAAACCATTTTGAAATAAGTCAGGCATCATAGTCATTAAAGCAAGCATTATCATCACAAAAATCAAGCTTCTTGCTTCCTAACTCATTCATTGGCTCAGGTATTTTATAAGGTAACCTAAATATCAAACCAAAATACGATATGACAGTAAAGAGAAGATGAATTTAGATGCTTGGACTTCAACACAGTAACAAAATCCGAGTTCTTCCAGACACAAATGAATTTAGATGCTTGGACTTCAACACAGTAACCAAAATACGATATTTACCTGATTGATGATTGAATTGGTACTTCAGGAAACAAATTGATGAATCTATGGAGGAGACGATTCCCAAAATTTGATTGAAGCTGGAGGAGAAGGACGATTGATGATGATGGTAGAATCGATTGATGATTGGTTGGAGACGCTTGCTTGACGATTGAAGATGCTTGCTTGTAAGTTTGTAGGAGAAAGGGAAGACTGATGCTTGGTTGGAGACGCTTGCCGGCGATTTAAGATTGCCAATTTCACTAAAAAATAATATCATAATTTTATAAGTAATGCTAGATTTTGAGTGGGCATGAAAATCAAGAAATATTAGGGCTCTAGTTCTTGATTTCCTGTAAACTGATTGAAGTTCACAAATGAGATGCTTGAATCCCAGGAAAAAGATGCTTGGTCTTCTGACCAAAGATGCTTGTTTTCCAGTTATTACATAGATGCATGAATTCTCATGATGCTTGAATTCCAGAAATTTGATGCCTGCTTGCTAATGGTGCTTGAAATAACATGTAAAATCCTGAAGGACATGAGATGCTTTTATTCCATAAATTAGATGCTTGAATTGAAGGCAATTAAGATGTTTGTCTCCTGAGTATAAAAAAGATGCTTTGTTGCGTATAGTTCTTTAAACCAATCACTTAACAACAATGATCAATCAACTCGATCCACAACAAATCAACAACGAATGTTATACCAACAGTTGTAACCACAGCTAAACAAACAATAAAAAAACCAGAATCAATCAAACACTCCGAACAATCAAAAAACACGATGAATTACGTGGTTTGGCAAATGCCTACATCCACGGGAGTAAACAGAGATTCTTTTATTGATCAACGTTACAATGTTACAACAATCAATCCAATAAAACTCCAATCGATATCGATTACATAGAAGTAGAAAGCTGAGAACAGAACAAGAGAGGAAGAAGAAGATGACAGTTGATTTTCTGGTTCTTGAATAAACGTAATCTGCTACAGTAAAGACGCAAAATCCTTTATACTCCGTCTTCCCGCCTTATGACGTCAAACCACGCCACACCAGCCAATCAGAAAATGACACATCACCAAGCTTAAGTGAAAACACGCTTTCTCCCAGCTTATTGCATTTTATTCCTTCTTGCAACTTAACACAAAACATTCATGTTACTGTAAATGTTGATGTAACCGTTGCTACAACACTCCTTCATTTCTTCAAGTTTTATTCTCACTGAATTCAATCTATCTCCACAAATCTCCATCTTAGATTGAATTCATCTATAGCACTCCAAAACACTCCTAAGGTTGGAGCACTCCCTTCTGCACTTTCATCAACAATGAACAAAACTGAAACTTAGCAACAGGTAATGCCTTTGACAGACTATCTGCCATATTCTTAGAAGTATGTATCTTCTCCACCTTAATGCTTCCTTCAGCTATCACATCTCTGATGTAGTACAGTCTCATACATCAATGTGTTTTGTTCTCTCATGATACACTTGATTTTTAGCCAACTGCAATGCACTTTAATTGTCACAATAGATTGTAACAGATCTCTGAATGATTCCTAGTTCCTCCAACAATCCTTTCCACCATAAAGCTTCCTTTACTGCTTATGTCAAAGCTATAAACTCTGCTTCTGTAGTTGAGAGAGCAACAACAGGTTGTTGAGAACTCTTCCAGCTTATTGCAGTTCCATATAGAGTGAAAACATATCTAGTGTTAGACTTCCTTGTATCAAGATTAGAAGCATAGTCTGCATCAACATAACCTACCAAAGGTTGATCTGTGTGCTCTACAACTTTGAAATACAGTCCATGATCTTGTGTTCCCCTGATAAACCTCAGTACACCCTTCACAGTCTCCCAATGAGCATAGCCTAGATTGCTCATATATCTGCTAATGACACTCATGGAATAAGCCAAGTCTGGCCTGCAACACACCATGGTATACATAATGCTACCAACTGCACTTGCATATGGAATGGATTCCATTTTCAGCCTTTCTGATTCAGTTGTAGGACATTGAGCACTAGAAACCTTTATGCTTTGATTTATAGGCACAGGTGCAGGTTTTGACTCATGCATCTTATACTTGGTCAGGACTTTGGATAGATAGCTCCCTTGAGTAAGAGTAGTGACCTGTTGATCTTCACTTCTGTGTATGTCCATGCCAAGAATTCTCTTTGCATAACCCAAGTCCTTCATTTCAAACTCCTTGTTGAGACTCATCTTCACATCTTCTATCATTGACATGTTTTTACCAGCAATCAAGATGCCATCCACATATAACAACAAGTATAAGAAACCTGTATCTTGTCTTCCAGCTTGATAGATGCAGCTATCATAATTGCTTCTCTTGAAACCCACTGAAGTCACAAACTCATCAAACCTTTTATACCACTGTCTTGGAGATTTCTTCAATCCATACCATGATTTTCTGAGCAAACAAGCTTTTGTATCTGCATTATTAACAGTTACTCCATCTGGCACTCTCATGTATATCTTCTCTTCAAGATTCCCATATAAGAAAGCTGTCTTGACATCCATCTGCTGAAGATAAAGGCCATTTTGAGTAACAATTTACAGCAGTATCCTGATTGATGTGTGCTTGACTACAGGAGAAAAGATTTATTGTAGTCCAAGCCCTCTCTCTGAGTGAACCCTTTAGCCACCAGTCTTGCCTTGAATCTCACTTTTCCACCAATTGCAGCTTCATCTTTCTTCTTGAAGATCCACTTGCACCCTACCAACTTGGTATTCCTTGGTACAGTGGCAATACTCCAGGTATTGTTCTTGTATAGAGATTCTAATTCTTCCTGAATAGCTTCCATCCATAAGGACTTCTCTTGACAAGTGACTGCTTCAAAGTAGCTATTTGGCTCTGCATAATTTACCTCCTCTGCAATGCTGAGAGCAAAAGAGACCATGTATGACTTCCCTACTCTCCCAAAACCATACATGTTAGGTGCTTGCCCTCTAGTTCTCCTTGTTACATTCAGAATCACAGATCAACAGTTGGACCAACTGTTGCATCAACAGTGCCTGAAGATTCCCCAGTTTCATGTACAAAAGTATCAAGTACCTGAGTGTCAGATACCTGCTCCACCTCAATCTTGGTATTATCATGATCTTCACTTGTTGTATCAGTTGTAGGAGACACCTGTGGCTTTGTCCCTAATGTGATATGGGGTTTGAGAGGCATAATTATCTCATTGAAAGTGACATCTCTACTCAATATGCACTTCTTCTGATCAATACTCCATAGCTTGTAACATTTGACACCAGTTGGATATCCTAGAAACACACACCTCAATGCTCTTGCATCTAGCTTGTCTTGTTTAGTGTGAACAAGACCCAGACACCCAAACACCTTTAAGTGATCATATATGGGAGTATGACCAGACCATACTTCCTCAGGTGTTTTGAAATTCAGAGCAGAGGTGGGACTTCTATTGATCAAATAACAAGCTGTTTTTGCAGCTTCTCCCCAAAATCCTTTTGAGAGACCAGAACTTATAAGCATGCATCTTATCCTCTCCAGAATAGTTCTATTGTATCTCTCTGCAACACCATTTTGCTGAGGGTTTTCTGGTATAGTCTTATGCATGATTATACCCTTTTGCCTGCAAAAATCATTGAACTCTCATGATAGATATTCCAGACCATTGTCAGTCCTGAGATACCTTAGCTTCCTCCTAGTCTGATTCTCAATATCAATCAACCAATATATGAACTTAGAGAATGTTTCATCCTTTGATTTTAACACCATGAGCCATACCTTCCTTGAGTAATCATCAATGACAGACATGTAGTACTTTCCTCCATTCAATGTCTCAGTCCTAGCAGGTCCCCATAAATCAAAGTGCACATAGTCCAAAGGTGCTTTAGTGGTGTGCTTTCCAGTTTCATAACTTGTTTTATGGGCTTTACCCAGAACACAGTTCTCATAGAAACTTAGCTTAGACACTTTATCACCACCTAGAAGGTCTTGTTTTGATAGCTCTTTCAGTCCCTTTTCACTGATATGAGCTAACCTATCATGCCACAGTTGTGTCTTATCAGATGTTGCATCAACAGTTGTACCAACAGTTGAAACAACAGAGGCTATACCAGACACCACTTCCCCTTCCATGATATACAGACCATTAATCAGATTTGCTTTGATAACTGGTGCCCTTCATCACTTGCATAACACCATTCTCAGACCCATACTTGTATCCCATTCTATCAAGAGTTCCTAGAGATATCAAGTTCATCTTCAAGGCAGGTATGTATATAACATTGGTGAGGATCCTAATAACACCATCATGCATTCTCAACCTTATGTTACCAGTGCCTTTAATACCATAAGCATAATCATCACCTAACAATACATTTCCCCTGTTTCCATACTTGAAATCCTCAAACCACTCTTTGATGGGACAGATATGAAAGGAACACCCTGAATCTAATATCCAATGTAAACCACATTTAGATTCAGTAATAGAGAGTACCTCAGCATTGTCATAAGTTTCTGAGGATTCTGCAAGATCTGCAGTGTTAGCTCCACCTTGCTCTGGTGCTTTTCCTACTCTCTTCTCTCTCTTTAGCAAGAAACAATTCTTCTTCAAGTGACCTGGTTTCTTGCAGTGAAAGCATTTTCTCTTCTCAGTGTTGTCATTCCCACAAAAGCTTGACTCCTTCTGTTGTTTAGGCTTGCCAGTCATCTTGCTTCTACCAGCTTGATGTTTGTTCCAAGATTTCTTGACAAACAAGCTCTTAGCTGCAGGATTAGATTGATTGCCAACATTCTTTTGATCCATTTTATTCCTCAATGCTTTTTCAACATCTGCAGCTGTCAGATCATTTATCTTGGTCATTGCAATAGAATCAATGAAGTGTTCATAGCTTTTGGGTAGGGAGCTCAACAATATCACTACCTTGTCATTTTCTGCAACCTTCATATCCAAAGATTTAATGTCCATACATAGCTTATTGAACTCATCCAGTTGATCAATGATTGATCTATAAGATCTCATGTTGTATGAGAAGAGTTTTTACTTCAAATGCATCTCGTTAGCAGAAGATTTCACATGATAAAGAGATTCCAGTTTATCCCAAACTGCTAAACTGCCTTAGCAGTTTTCTCTTTAATCATTTCCACCAAGGCTTTATCTACCAATGACAGAATCATCGAGCTCCTTGCCTTTCCTATGATGCGCTTCTTCTCAGCCTCATCAAAATCCTTAGGAAATCCGGCATCTCCAAGCAACGCCTGTTCCAATCCCTGTTGAACCAGTAGAGCCTCCATCTTTGCCTTCCACAATGAGAAATCAATTTTCTATGTAAGCTTCTCGATGTCAAATCTTTCCATTGTCACCATAACCGCTCTGAGTTGATTACACTTCCCACAGACGGCGCCAATTGTTGCGTATAGTTCTTTAAACCAATCACTTAACAACAATGATCAATCAACTCGATCCACAGCAAATCAACAACGAATGTTATACCAACAGTTGTAACCACAGTTAAACAAACAATCAAAAAACCAGAATCGATCAAACACTCCGAACAATAAAAAAACACGATGATTTACGTGGTTCGGCAAATGCCTACATCCACGGGAGTAACTAGAGATTTTTTTATTGATCAACGTTATAATGTTACAACAATCAATGCAATAAAACTCCAATCGATATCGATTTACAGAGAAGTAGAAAACTGAGAACAGAACACGAGAGGAAGAAGAAGATGACAGTTGATTTTCTGGTTCTTGAATAAACGTAATCTGCTACTATAAAGACGCAAAATCCTTTATACTCCGTCTTCTCGCCTTATGACGTCAAACCACGCCACACCAGCCAATCAAAAAATGACACCTCACCAAGCTTAAGTGAAGACACGCTTTCTCCAAGCTTATTACGTTTTATTCCTTCTTGCAACTTAACACAGAACATTCCTGTTACTGTAAATGTTGTTGTAACCGTTGCTACAACACTCCTTCATTTCTTCCAGTTTTCTTCTCACTAAATTCAATCTATCTCTACATGCTTGAATTGCATCAACAAAAAAGATGCTTGAATTGTATCAACAATAACATGATGCTTGAATTCCAAAAAAATTAGTCCTGCTGGTCAGTTAACAATTGCTAATGATGCTTGAAAATAAAGATAAGATGAATTTAGATGCTTGGACTTCAACACAGTTTCGAAATCCTGTTGTTTCCGATTATCAGTTTAGCTGCAACAAATGTCAGTATAAATATATATGACAACAGCACAGGGATAAAAAACTGTTAACACTTACTGAAATTTGATTACACAAACAAAAAACTAAACACAGGTTCGGATTTAATCCTGGACGAGTCAGTAGTGAGACCACTTCCCCTTAAGCTAAATTTGTCCGCCTTTAGTAAGCTTCAGGCCTTCCTCGGACAATTAGCTCCCAAAGTACAACGTCCAATCTCAGCAACTACTAGAAGCTCAGCAGCAGAAGCTCTGTCGAACTTCTGTGGTGAAGAACACTCGAATATCTAAAGTGCAGAAAGAAAACAGAGAAGAGAAGGGAAGAAGAATTTCTGGTGTATGTTTGTCAAGTGAGGAAGGGGTATATATAGCTGTAGAAAAAACGTAACAGCTCTCACCATTAGTAGCCAAATTGATGCTGCAACATTTAAGCTCAGAGTAATGCAGCCTGTTAGTGGGGAGGTTACCTCTTCACATTTAAGTGGAATGATCTGGAAGGCCAAAAGGTTTGTTTAGTGAAAAATTGTGGTAAATAGATAAACCCGCGAGCCATATTTGCTCCCATCTCGCTTGGGTTTTCTAGTTCAAATTTTTCTCCCCCCCCCCCCTACCCCCCGCGCGCGCGCGTAGGAGGTTTGCCATAACCACAACACACACTTGTGACCATGAGTAAACACAAGCATACATTTATACTACTCTTTCCTTCCATATGTTTCCAATGTGGGACAATTGCAAAAAGCAAGTCCCAACTAGCTCACTTTAAGCCAATTTATCATTCACACCTAGAATTGGTTACCTCCCGTATCTTATACCGTTACGAAGCTTGCGCATCCCACTTCGCAACGAGCTAAAGAACACGCAAAACCGAGTGGTGGAACTTAGATAATTAATTGCTCAAAGTTACCCACTTAACACATTATAACACATAACAATTTTGGCTCTCTCTTGGTTGCCTCTTGCAACCACACTTAGTTGCCTCTTGCAACCAATTCCCCAACAATCCCCCACATGAATGAGACAATTGGCTGGTAAATGCAAATGCAGCCTATCAATTCAAGTTCGAGAGTTCTTCGAGAAAAACGTTGCATCGGGAAAGGTGGTTGTTAGCCTTGAACCTTCCCTAGTGAAATACCATCGGATACACTTGCCAACAAGTGGACGCGATGCCTTGAACTTTTCGGCTTTTGTGTGTAACAAGACAATGATATACACACAACGATTTCATCTACACCACATAGGTCCTTTCGTTGTTGTCCGTTTTGGCCCTGGACTGCCTTGGAAACTTTCACCGAACGCTCTAGAGATATAGCCCTGATTATCATCTCATAGAAGCGGCCCCTTCACGTTCGACATAGGTGATCTCTCATTAGAAGTATCCTGTCATACCCCAAGTTATCAACTTAACGTATAAGGATCATTAAAAGCTTTCGCTTATCCTCCACTGTACAAGTCTATCACTCTTTCATCATAGGAATAGGTAGGGAACTCTATTTCCCGAGTGCTTTGGTCGATCCCCCCCACAATTCGGCTGTCCCTTTGAACCTGCAAATTGGGGTTTACAATTCAGGTAGGGTTGCCATCATGGGTGGTAATCATTTAATGGGCTTTAACCCCATTCCCCTCGATGATTCCTCCACACGGTCTCTAGTAAGACCTTTAGTTAATGGGTCCGCAATATTATCTTTGGATCTTACAAACTCCAAAGCTATAACTCCCGTTTTTAATAGTTTCTTCACAGATTTATGTATCCTACGAATATGTGGAGACTTTCCATTATACACATTATTCCTTGCTCGTCCGATAGCAAACATACTGTCACAGTTCAAGCTAATTGGAGGCATAGGTTTTGTCCACATAGGAGTGTCTTCCAAGAAACTCCGTAACCAATCGGCCTCTTCTGCTGCAAGATCCAACGCTATGAATTCAGATTCCATAGTTGATCGTGTAATGCAGGTTTGTTTGCAAGATTTCCAAGAAATCGCTGCTCCACTGATTGTGAAAATATACCCACTCGTGGATTTCACTATCGAGGAACCCGTAATCCAATTCGCATCACAATACCCTTCAAGCACAGCTGGATATCTCGTAAAATGCAGCCCATAGTTAGTCGTGCCCCTTAGATATCTAAGGACTCTAACTACTGCTTTCCAATGTTCATGATTCGAGTTACTCATATATCGGGCTAACTTATTCACTGAGTTAGCGATATCTGGTCTAGTACAGTCCATGAGGTACATTAGACTGCCTATAATCCTAGAATACTCAAGTTGCCCCACACTTTCTCCCCTATTCTTGCAGAGCTTTGACACCACCTCCATAGGAGTTCTGACAATCTCATTACTGTCTTTGTCAAACTTCTCAAGAACCTTTTCAACATAATGACTTTGAGAAAGTGAGTATCCCACATCCGTTTTGGAAATTTTCATTCCAAGTATGACATCGGCTAGACCCATGTCCTTCATATCAAAATTCCGTGACAACATTCTCTTAGTAGTTATGATGTTATCATTGTTGCCAATGATTATCATATCATCCACGTATAAGCACACTATGACATAGTCTTTGTCATCTCCCTTTACGTAGACACACTTGTCACATTGATTTATCCTAAACCCATTTGAAAGCATAACACTATCAAATTTCTCATGCCATTGTTTAGGAGCTTATTTTAATCCACACAAAGATTTAACAAGTCTACACACTTGTTTTTCTTTCCCGGTAACCACATACCCTTCGGGTTGTTCCATGTAGATTTCTTCCTCAAGTTCTCCATTGAGGAAAGCTGTTTTTACATCCATCTGATGAATCTCAAGATTAAACAATGCTGCAAAAACAATGACTAATCTAATGGATGTCTTTCTAGATACAGGAGAATACGTGTCAAAATAGTCAACACCCTCTATTTGCTTGTATCCCTTAACTACAAGTCTTGCTTTGTATTTATCCACGGAACCATCTGGTTTCATCTTCCTCTTGAAGATCCACTTATGACCTAGTGGTTTAGAACCAGGTGGTAGATCCACAAGTTCCCATGTATGATTCTGCAGAATCGAATTCATCTCACTATCAATCGCCTCTTTCCAAAGATCAGAATCTGTTGATGAGATAGCCTCTTTGTAGGAGATCGGATCATGTAGGTTAGAAAATCCGGACCAAAAGTTTTTGTTGTCCTAGCCCTCTTGCTACGTCTAGGTTCTTCTACTTCCTTTTGAGGATTCGCCTCCCCCACATTAGTCGCTTCTTTATTGATCTTCGAGTCAATAATAGTAGACCGATCAATGTAGGGAAAAAACCCCTCAAAGAAAGAAGCATCTCTTGCTTCAATAATAGTATTAATATGCATCTCAAAATTATCTGATTTGTGAATCAGAAATCTATATGCACTACTATCTTGAGCATATCCTATAAACACGCAATCTACCGTTTTAGGTCTAATCCGAGTCCTTTTGGGAGGAGGAATAGGAACCTTTGCTAGACACCCCCACACTTTAAGGAATTTATAAGAAGGTGCATGACCTTTCCATAATTCATAAGGTGTTTTGTCTAGCTTTTTATGCGGTAGCCTGTTTAGGATGTAATTTGAGGAAAGCAAAGCTTCCCCCCCCACAAATTTTGGGGTGCCCCCGAACCAAGCAATAATGAATTCATCATCTATTTGAGTGTCCTATTCTTCCTCTCAGCAATTCCGTTTTGTTGAGGGGAGTAAGGAGCAATTGTTTGATGAATGATTCCATTTTCAGCACATAACTGAGCAAATGGAGACTCATACTCTCCACCTCTATCGCTCCTCAACATTTTAATCTTCTTACCAAGTTGATTTTCAACTTCATTCTTATAATGCACAAACATGTCAATTGCTTCGTCTTTACTTCTCATTAAGTAAACATAGCAATATCTTGTGCAGTCTTCGATAAAAGTGATGAAGTAACTTTTACCACCTCGCGATTGGACATACTTTAAGTCACAAACATCAGTATGTACCAAATCCAATGGCTCCGAGCTTCTCTCAATAGAACGGAAGGATGCTTTTGCTAACTTCGCTTCGACACAAGTTTCACACTTGTATTGTTTATCAATGTTAAATTTGGGTAGTAGGTCAAGTGATATTAATTTTTGTAAACTTTTACAATTCACATGACCTAGTCTACCATGCCATAAATTAAAAGAATCAGGCAAGTAAGCAAATTTAACATACTCATTAGCCTCTTGGGCAACATTCTTTCCATCTGAGCTAGTGGAAGCCTCAGTTACATTTGCGCCATAAGGCTCAGTACCAGGAATTACAGTAGTAGCAACCATCTTAAACAAATTATCACAAAAGTAACCTTGTCCTATGTAGGAGCCATCCTTGGTAAGGAAAAATTTGTCAGCCTCAAAGCACTGACGGAAACCCTTCTTGTTCAGCATAGATCCAGAGATCAGATTCTTGCGGATCTCAGGCACATGGAGTACTTCAGTCAGACACAGCTCCTTCACAGATGTTAGCTTAAGGGCCACAGTACCCTTTCCAGCAACCTTTGCCACAGCATAGTTTCCCATGTAGCACACCTCATTAGTTAGAGGTTGATAAGTCTTGAACATCCATTTGTTAGCACAAATGTGTCGAGTGGCCCCAGTGTCCACCCACCAATCCATGGAGCTCCCCCCAACAAAGTTCACTTCGGAAACAACAGCACTTATATGCATTTCCTCCGTTCCTTGGGTAATACCCAAACTACCGGCCTCAACTACATTAGCTTGACCACCTCTTCTGTTATTATTACCATTAGCATTACGGTTATTATTACCATTCTTATTGTTCCTTTGGTTTCTGTTGTTGTTGTTGTTGTTGTTGTTGTTGTTGTTGTTGTTGTTGTTATTGTTACTATCGTTACAATCTTTAGCCTTGTGGCCTTGCCTACCACATACAAAGCAATCCCCAACCCACTTCTGGTTTGGAGCAGAAGTCTTGGGGTCATTACGCCTTCTCTTAGCTCCTCGAGAGCTTTCAGCCTCAACAACATTAGCCTTAGAAACATTAGCAAATGGCTTCTTGGCAACCTTTCTCACATCACTTTCAATCCTCAACTTTAGGATCAAGTCTTCAAGTGTCATTTCCTTCTTCTTATGTTTCAGGTAGTGCTTGAAATCATCCCAAGAAGGAGGAAGCTTCTCTATCTTCAACGCGACTTGTAGGGGATCATTAATCGCCGTGCCCTCAGCGGCCAAGTCATGATAGACCCTTTGAAGCTCTTCAGCTTGCTCAAGCACAGGATTGGCATCCACCATCCTATAATCATGGAAACGTGCAGCAACAAATTTCTTAGAGCCAGCATCTTCCACAGTATACTTCTTGAGTAGTGATTCCCAAAGTTCTTTTGCATTCTTTTTCTCATAAAAAATTTGATACAAGGAATCATCAAGACTCAGAAGTATAATGTGGCGACACATATAGTCGCTGGATTCCCACACTTTGCACGTTTCCTTGGTATTAGGATCAGCCGGATCCACCTCAGGTTTGTCCTCATTGATAAACCGGACAAGTTGGGAGGCAGTAAGGTAAAAAAGCATTTTTTCTTTCCACAGTTTAAAATTATTTCCTCCCTTAAACTTTTCCGGTTTATCAAACTGACCAAACTGGATAGGACGTGGAGGCATTTGGCCAGACTGGAAAGGCACTTGAATCACGATCTCAGCACCGGTAGGAGGAACATTTCCGGAACCATTATTTCCGGGAGCAGTGTTGGTTGAGTTTCCATCAGTAGTCATTGTTACTACACAAAAACAGAGAAAGTTAGTAACCGGATAATAAAACAAAAGGGTTTAGCTTAAGATTGTTGTTTCCGATTATCAGTTTAGCTGCAACAAAGGTCAGTATAAATATATATGACAACAGCACAGGAATAAAAAACTGTTAACACTTACTGAAATTTGATTACACAAACAAAAATTAAAACTAAACACAGGTTCGGATTTAATCCTGGACGAGTCAGTAGTGAGACCACTTCCCCTTAAGCTAAATTTGTCCGCCTTTAGTAAGCTTCAGGCCTTCCTCGGACAATTAGCTCCCAAGGTACAACGTCGATCTCAAAGAACTCTGGAAGCTCAAAGAACTAAAGCTCGAACTTCTGTGGTGAAGAACACACGAATATCTAAAGTGCAGAAAGAAAACAGAGAAGAGAAGGGAAGAAGAATTTCTGGTGTATGTTTGTCAAGTGAGGAAGGGGTATATATAGCTGTAGAGAAAACGTAACAGCTCTCACCATTAGTAGCCAAATTGATGCTGCAACATTTTTAAGCTCAGAGTAATGCAGCCTGTTAGTGGGGAGGTTACCTCTTCACATTTAAGTGGAATGATCTGGAAATTTTCTGGAAGGCCAAAAGGTTTGTTTAGTGAAAAATTGTGGTAAAAAGATAAACCTGCGAGCCATATTTGCTCCCATCTCGCTTGGGTTTTCTAGTTCAAAATTTTCTCCACCCACTTCTGCCAGCCTTGTAGGAGGTTTGACATAACAACAACACACACTTGTGATCATGAGTAAACACAAGCATACATTTATACTACTCTTTCCTTCCATATGTTTTCAATGTGGGACAATTGCAAAAAGCAAGTGCCAACTAGCTCACTTTAAGCCAATTTATCATTCACACCTAGAATTGGTTACCTCCCGTATGCGCATCCCACTTCGCAACAAGCTAAAGAACACGCAAAACCGAGTGGTGGAACTTAGATAATTAATTGCTCAAAGTTACCCAGTTAACACATTATAACACATAACAATTTTGGCTCTCTCTTGGTTGCCTCTTGCAACCACACTTAGTTGCCTCTTGCAACCAATTCCCCAACAAATCCGAGTTCTTCCAGACACAGGTGAATTTAGATGCTTGGACTTCAACATAGTAACCAAAATACGATATTTACCTGATTGATGATTGAATTGGTACTTCCGGATACAAATTGATGAATCTATGGAGGAGACGATTCCCAAAATTCGATTGAAGATAAAGGAGAAGGATGATTGATGATGATGGTAGAATCGACTGATGCTTAGTTGGAGACGCTTGCTTGACGATTGAAGATGCTTGTTTGTAAGTTTGTAGGAGAAAGGGAAGACTGATGCTTGGTTAGAGACGCTTGCCGGCATTTGATGATTGAAGAAGGAGAAGGCAGACTGATGCTTGTCGAATAAGGACCCTTTTCCAAAGCGTGATATTGTATCCCATACTAAAATTAGCGTGATAACGTATCAATAAGATTAATTAGATTGATGCTTGTTTAGGCAAGTAACAAGTTCAATTGAGGGCATCTTCGGAAAATCAGATAAATAGTGATTAAATTATAGGAAAGATTACATGTATGACTAAAAGGTAGTAAAATATTGGGGCATGTATCAATATGTAATTCTCCCTTTATTAAAAAAATGGTGTTACACATTAGAAAAAAAAAAGTATATATAAAACGCTCATTCACAAGGCATTGTTAATATAATTGAAAACATTATGTATGCTTCCTTTGACTAATCAAAACTCATACTCCTTTTATGCCTAGACAGTTAAAGATACTTGCACAAAAATATATCAAAAAGTGAAATTTAGATTTCTATAGAAGGATTTTGTAAATGTGTTTATGAGTATTCCTTGAAAATTTCATCTCTAACTCACTTACTTTTCTCCGTGGGAGTTTTGGAATATCCCTATTCATAAATTTATCTTTTTAACCATAGAATTTTTTTTCGGAGCCGTGTGGCCTAACAAACCATGCAGGGCCGGCCCGGGGATTTAGGTGGCCCTGTGCGAAATTTTAGTTTGGGACCCTAAAAATATTATAATGAAAGAAAAAATATTCAAGATAAATAAAATAAAAATATTTACACCTTCACGAATTCAACCCAAGACCTTTTGTAGAGTAGAAATAGACTTAACCACTTGGAGACATGGATTTTAATGTATAATTATTGTATGAAAATGGATATATACATAAACTCAAATTTAAAATGGTGCCATGAAATAGAATGTACAATGACTGTGCATGCTTTCGAGTCATTTGAAACCATTTGAATCCTATTGGAATTGAGATGTAAAAGAAACTTGTCTTCTATACTTTGCTAGTGTTATTTGTGAAATCTTATAATTTGGATTTGCTAATCACTATTCTTCATCATCTTTTATATCTATTTTTTTTTTTTTTAGAATAATGTCTACTGCTTCAATACCCACTAAATAAATTTATAATTATTCAATCATATTCTTAAAAACATTCTAGAAAAGAAATGCACGCCAAGCGGATGGAGTGAGTACTTCAAATAACGTCGGTATCTCCTAATACTTTGTGAATACTTTATAAGATTTTTAAAGATTCTGAAAAAGATACACAATCAATCGGTTAGACGGCTTACATTGCATAACTGTATTTTTTTTCTAAGTGAAACCTAGTATAATAGCATTTCTCCTCTTTTTCACTTAGGCACGTATAATACAGGGAGATGTCCTAAGCCATTGTTGCTGGATCTTCTCATAATTAATTAAAAATAAGTATACAACGTATAATACGTAATTTGTTAGGTGACTTAACTTCTTTAATAATTTGGATCTTCTCATAATAACTTTTTTTGTTTTGTCCAATTTCAATCGCGAATAACTCGAAAAATAAAAATGCAAAAAATAAATAAAAATAACCAACGGTTTTGACTTTTCGAGATCTACAAATAGAGACCACTCTTGATTATGTTTGGATCATCTCATCTCGAACTCATTTTTCTCTCTTAATTAAACTTAAAATTGTAAAACGACTTCTACAAAAGTAATTTTATTAATTTCAAATTCTAAACACTCTTATAATATGTTAAATATGTAAAAAAAAAAAAAAAATCAAAATTTACGACGGCCAACAAATTACCAACGCAAAGAAATCTCGTCATTTAATCCCGTTACCCAATGCGGGTAGTCTTAATGTGCAACGAGTCAACTTGGTTGATGCATAATGTGCAAATTCCGTGAGAACCCAGCGACACTATGAAAATTACAAAATATGGGAAACATCAACCTCAATACAAAAATCAAATAACACGCCACGCCACATGGAGCAGTATAAATAGTAACAATACTACGGATTCCATCAATTTAGGTGAAAAGTGAAAACTCTTCTTCTTCTTCTCCAAATAACTGTTTCCGATCGAGAATCAGTTACTCACTCACCCAACTGCCGTGAAAATGGAGGTTCCGATCACCGACTATCAACAACTGCCAGCTCAGGATGACTCTC
Organism: Plantago major; assembly: GCA_026545765.1. NCBI lineage: Eukaryota > Viridiplantae > Streptophyta > Magnoliopsida > Lamiales > Plantaginaceae > Plantago > Plantago major. Next base: position 26,241,419 of record CM048841.1, on the reverse strand, counting down.
TGCTCAATCAGCTCGGTTACAGGCAGGAACTTAGCCGGAATCTATCGTAAGTACTACTTCAGACTTCAATCGATCAATAATCATTTTCTCTTCCTCACATTCTTCGTTTCAATCGATACCCTCATGTTTATCGATCAATCTCTGTTTTCATTAACTGCCGTAAGCTGCTTGAATTCATCGATTTCTTTCATACTTGTGAATTGTGATCAATTGCCAACTATCGTCTAAAATTTGTTTCTAGGTTCGTAATGGCCGTGTGAGGTTGAATTTGAAATGCTTGCGAGATTTCCTTCCCGATTTCAAATTTACAATTGCAGTTTGCAGAGAACTAAATTTAAGCTCTGTTGTTTGCTCTAAACTAATTTGCTTGCAAAAGGGCCCTACGGTTGGTTTACAACCGATAGGAGCCCAACATGTGCCGAAAGTCTGATCTACAATAATAATATAATGCTGATAAATTTTATTTTAAATCCAACCTGATCCGTACAAAAGTTACGATATACTAACACTACTTTCTTTTTTACCATGCAATGAGCCTCAGCCTACCTCTTGCCTTTGGGGTCAGTCCGTCCTGGGTGTGGGTTCACTGGGTTGGGAGCCTTGTTTGGGGTTTATGCTACCATAGGTGTATGTATACGATTAGTATCATCTCTCACACTTTACGATGATTAATGGTGGTTATAGTAGGACCCACATGTTAGCGTAAGGGGGAATTATTTAGTTTCCGGTAAAAGGTTCGAATCCCAAGGTAGAATCGTAAAAGCTCTTGCGATCTTCATAAATACTTGCTAGCTAGTATACCACCTTTGAATCGATTTCAACTTATATTTTCGAGTTTCTCATTTTCTAAGGCGGGTAGAAGGCCTTCTCAAAGTGCAATCCATTCTGCAACTTTGATGGAAACTCCTTGTATGTACTTATTACACAAACCCAAAAAGCAAAGCATTGTGGGAAATGTATTGTTTATATACTTAATTTAAAACTATACGGATGATGTTAAAAATCAAATACTCTTAAGTAAACTTATATTCCCCGTCCGACATAACTTTATTCATTTATCATTTTTTACCATATCACATAAGTTCGTACATTTTTGCGTATTATCGAAAATTATTGTTCTCATTCTAAAATTTACTTGGGACTTAGACCAGTTTCCTGTTATATATGTGTTTGAGCAGGGCTCTGGCAAACTTTTCGGTGACATTCTCAATCATATCGGTTATGACCGGTATTACCACATTATACAGCCAGGGCCTAACATTCGGTGGGCCAGTAACAATGATCTATGGATGGCCGATCGTGGGCATTTTCACCTTCTTCGTGGGCCTATCGTTGGCTGAGATTTGCTCAGCCTACCCAACTTCAGGTGGACTCTACTTTTGGAGCGCCAAGCTCTCCGGTTCTAGTTGGGGGCCCTTTTCATCTTGGATCACTGGCTGGTATGTTTCCTTTTTCCTTTACCTTTCCTGTCATGTTGGTGCTTTATTGTCCACATGTATTCATCTTAACCGAGTTTATCTAGTACTTTATCCGCCGGATAACTTCATACATTAGGGTGTCTTAGGGTGACGCGTATTTTTAGGTGAAAAATTAAATTTAATTGTAAAACATAAAAAATGTGACTTATATTGGCGAATAAATAATTTGTGTAGATGTATGATTTTTTTAAAAAAATTATTTATTCGATGTGTAGTAGTTCTAATCTTAGTAATGTGTGAAGTTATGTAGAATGGTAAAATGATGTAAATATGTAAAATTTTTATGAGATGAAGTAGCTATTCATTTTTTAGTGAAATTGTGAGCCAAATTGATATCTGATATGAAAAAAGAGTTGTGTAGAGTAGGGGTATAGAGTAGTATATAGGCGTAGAGCAAAACATATGTAGCATGAGGCATTAATTACCATAAGTTGACAACTTAACTTTCACGCATTTTTAAGTTGTCAACTTGCTAAATGCATGACTCTTAACTAAGACTACCTGCTGCAATGACGACTCCATGACGAGATTTTTCTTCATCGGTGACGTGTTATCGTGCCGTCATGAAATTTCAATTTTTTTTAAAAATTTTTTTAAACATATTTAACATATTAAGAATGTTTAGAAGTTGAAATTAATAAAATTGCATTTTTAGAACTCGTTTTATAATTTATTGAGCAACAATATATTACAACAAACTGCAGATAATTTAAAAAACAAATGGAAATGCAACAAACACACAACACACAAATGCATTAAACTAACAAACACACACTACACGATTGGACAAGCTTCACAGTCAACACATCCTCTAAATATGTTCCATCAAGTCCCTTTGGAATTCTTCATGCGTGCACCTATTATGCATTTGCTAAATGTCAGCACACAACAATTAAGAGAGGCATGTTGAAATCTATCAAAGTTAATCGCCATTGTTCTGAATTCTGAAAGAATATCAAAATTGATGATCCAGTATAAAACATTTCGGTATTGAACGAAAATAGTGTGTATTGTAAAAAGACATGTATTGCACGAGTTAAAAATAATTAATCAATAAAAATGTACTAAGTCAAAAACATGTACTTTTAAACCATTAATTCATAAATCAAATGGAATGGTTGGATGGGCCATATCGCGAAAAATATTGACCTGGAATGGAGTGAAAGCATTAAATGGAATAAACAAATACCTGGCGTACAAACGACCACAATGTCCCAATCAATAATGCCCCACACTTCCTCCTATTTAGTAGCCTTGTTTGACCATTCACAAAGAAAAATAAAGATACTCTTTCCCTCACAATACTCTATAGTTCCATATCCAAGGTCCCGATTGGTTCCTAAACGCATTTGGCCTTGGTCAAACTGCACATCTAAGGTCCGAATGTATTTGGGGTGTTTGCAGATGCAATTTGATCGCGAATCGTAACGATTTGTACCGGTTTAATACGATGCATTTCCGATGCGTTTTGGACCTCCGAAACGCACATTTCAATTACATTTGCAGATTGGTTTAGGTGCGTTTAGTATTGGAAAACCTGAAGATGATTTAATTAGGGGCAATTTGTCGCCAAGATAAATATAGTACACTAATTACTGTGACAAAAGATGTACGTATAGTCGATAATCGTTTTGACATATAACTGATGTATTTTGACACCGACCACTACTTTCAGCATCGTTCTGGATGTGAACATAAAGTTCGAAATCTAATTCAGTTATCCAAACGTGCTTAATCGTAATGGCGTTGGACAAAAAATCTTGGCCACAAAAGACTAAATATCCTTGGTGGTTATATAAGACGAATAGTCGATATAGTTAGACGTTTATTGATGTTATTGGTGGACATTCAATAATCGATAATCGATGAATGATGTTATTGATACCGGAGACTACTTTATGCATCGTTACGGATATGAGAATATTCGTCCAAAGCAAATGCTCGTTATGTACGAGATAATGATTAATGTTAGTTTATGTATCGTTACGGATATTTTATTTTTATTTTTTTTAACATGTTTACCATATTATATGAGTGTTTGAAATTTGAAATTAATGAAATTGCATTTATAAATATTTTTTTAAATTAAGAGTATAAAAGTCATAATATTTAGAATGATTGAAATATAGTCAAGAGTGATCTCTATTTGTAAAGGACGAAAAAACATGAAAATCGGTATAAATTTTATATTTTTATATTTTATATTTTATGAATTATGACGAAAGAAAATAACAAACAATAAAAAAAAAAAAAAAGTGCATAATTGCAATTTGGAAAATCGTTTAAACGCAAATCTCAAATACATGAGGACCTACGCATTTGAAATGCTACTACCACAACATTTTCAAACGCAGTTCTAAAAGTCGTAATACATATCTGAAACACATGCATCAAACTAATCACCAAGATGCATTTCGGTCAACCATTAAAACATATCACTTTGCATCGAACCAATCAGGCCCATATTTCATTTTACGTTCGTTCCATATAAAAATAGAGTGGTTGGTATAAAGTTAAAACTTTAAGTTATGTTAAAATTAAATGTTTTTAACTCTTTTTTTTTTATTTTAGTTATTAACCAAACAAACTCTAAAAAAATAAATCCCGTCAACCATAATTTTTACTCCCTCCATTTCAGAAAAAGTGTTACATTTTACTATTCTGCGGTCAATTGTCTCCGCGTTTGACCACAAATTACTCTTAAACGATAATAGTAAATAATTTAATAAAATTATATAATAAAAATTTAATTAGTTGAACCGTCAAAATCAAAATGTAACACTTTTTCTGAAATGGATGGAATATTATTTATATCTTGTATTGTTTTTTATTCTTTATCATTTTTATCACGCATTAATTTACAAAAGTAAAGATTCCCCGATCATCATATATAAAATCAGACAGCCAAATCATCATTTGATTTCCATCTCCAGCCATCCACACCCAGCCATTTCGTCACATTTGAATCTTCCTTTTCATACTTGATGGTCATGATATTGAATCTTCTTCCTTATTTTATTACTTTGACACTCTAAATAAATATTCTTTCCAAGAAAAGGGGGTGAGGTTATAAAGCGAGAGAGATTATTAAGGGGTTCGTACGTTTTCCTTGTCCGTGTATATGTGTGTTCATTGCATTACATTCCTCGAAAACAGCATCCATCCATTCATCCATCCATTTCTTTTACCAAGAACTTCTCTTCTCAGCAAACTAATCAGCTTAGATTAAGATGGTTTGGGATCGTAAATCCAAGAACTCACCAATCCTTCCATCATCAGCGCACCTTCCTCCTCCTTCGTCAGACACTGGACATGCAAGACTGAACGAGCTTGGATACAAGCAAGAACTCAAGCGTGACCTCTCGTAAACAATCTACTACTATTATTCTTTCATTTCCCCTTCCAAGATTTCAACTTTTTCACTTTCCCTGAATACCCTTTTGATTATTTAACTTTTCTTCCAATGGCAGAGTCTTGTCAAACTTTGCCTTTTCATTTTCGATCATTTCAGTGCTTACTGGTGTCACTACGCTCTACAACACCGGGTTGACTTTTGGTGGCCCGGTTTCGATTGTCTATGGCTGGCTCATAGCTGGTGCTTTTACCATGGCAGTTGGACTGTCCATGGCTGAGATTTGCTCTTCATTTCCTACTTCTGGTGGCCTTTATTATTGGAGTGCTAGGCTTGCTGGCCCTTCTTGGGCTCCCTTTGCCTCCTGGACCACTGGCTGGTTTGTACATTCAAATCTGGCCATAATTTCATGTTCTGTATTTTCGTCAACTATGCCATTTTTGTTTTGTTTTCTGAGATTTCCCTGTCTTTAATGTTATTTCTTCTGAATCATCTCAGTTTTATTTCTAAATTATGGTCTAAGGCATAAAGTAAGTTTCTCTTACTTTGTATCCACGTTGTTAGTGCACATGGGTTCCAGATTCGCCAAAAATTATTAGTATACATTGCAGAGGAACTTATATGTACATAAATGGAATATGGTACATTTATTTTGCGACAAGAGGAAGCGTGTATTATTTGGCTGGTTTACTTTTCTATAACATTGATTTCTAATTCTGGGACTTGGCTTGCAGTCTAGCTATTTTTCAGCTACAAATGAGTTGGTCAAGTTTATAGCACTATAAACTTGCACTTCTTGAGTTTGACTATTTCTATTTTTGGGTTGATGAAATCATTTCAGTTGTTCTTTTAGTGCTGCTATTTACTACCTCCGTTTTTTACGAGCTACCTAACTTGTTACTTCTAGAGGTTTTATGAAATAATTATAGCAAATGGTTTGTGGTGTATTATATTTACAAAGCTGCAAGTGTTTTATAAAACATAAGATAAAATGAAAAGAATTTACAACCATGAGGTAGGATGAGTACATGATTGGTAAGTGGGGATAATTTTTTTGCCATTTATGGGTTAGGGAGTTTGTAGTCAAACACACAATTAGGAAGCCTAGGAATCTTGTAAAAAAACGGAGGGAGCACTATTTGGTACTGAAGTTTTATTCTTTAGCTTGTTTAGCTCCAGAGACCATTAAGCTGCCCAGCAATGTATACAATTTATCACAATGTTAGATTCTATATATAGCACTGTTCCCAGCATGTCATGGATTTGATTAGTACTTAATTATGAGGGATTGACTTGAGATTGAGGAATTTGTAATGTTTGCAAGAGTCTCGCATTCAATTAATTCATAGAGTAGAAGTTACCAACATTTTGCCTAGCGTTTTAAACCTTTCTTTGTGGTAGGAGCTGCACTCGTGCACTCCGGGCTTCAGAAATGGTGCTAAACTATTTTTGTGTTCTTTTTGCAGGTTTAATATTGCTGGCCAGGTACTTTAAGCCCCTTTCGCTAAGTTTTTCTGAGTAAAGTGATCATCTCTGAGAGACTACCATTAACTTGTACAAAATGTTGATGGATGCCTTCGTTTTGCAGTGGGCTGTTACAACAAGTGTAGATTACTCCCTCGCGCAGTTGATTTCGGTTATAATCCTCCTTAGCACGGGTGGGAAGAATGGAGGAGGATTTGAAGCATCTAAGTATGTGGTTATGGCGATGCACGGTGGGATACTATTGTTACATGCTATTCTAAACAGTCTACCTATCTCATTATTGTCCTTCTTCGGACAGCTCGCTGCTGCATGGAATATACTAGGTAGTGGGACTGTTCCCTCATCTTTTTGTTTTTTGTTTTGGGGTGGGTTCCCTTATATATTTATTTTACCTTGGGTTCTGAATGTTTTCACGATGCAGGTGTTTTTGTTCTCATGATCCTTGTCCCTCTTGTTGCGACTGAGAGAGCTACTCCTGAGTTTGTTTTCACTCACTTCAATACAGAAAATGGGGACGGAATCAGCAGTAAATTGTATATATTTGTTCTGGGACTTCTTATGAGTCAGTATACGCTATCAGGGTATGATGCATCTGCCCATATGGTGAGTTTTGTTGTTAGCTTATTCAAGAACCATATATTTTGGTATGTACATCTTGAGTTCGCTGATCTACTGGATTCATATTGAGCGTAATTGTTAAACTCAGCTTTGAAGGCTTCGCAAACTAAATTTCTAACTTTTGGTGGAATACTTTCTTGTTTCTAGACTAGTCAAAACATTGATAAGGCTATAGATATGTTTTGAAATTATACTGTTTTATCTTCTCTCATCAAACGTTAGAATCGCCAGGAAGCCCAACAAAAGCTATCTGTGTATATCCACTCACATAATGGGCATACATATTCAGATGGATATATGTGTGGATATATAGAACAATGATGTATGGAAGGGGATACTTATAATCACACTATTCGTGATCGACTATACATTTGTTATACAAAGCCTAATCGGTGAGTTGATTAGTTCAACTTCGTATCTACAATATATCAACATAGTCAGAAATATATATCCATTTAGCATGTGTTCTGCAAACCCATTAAAGATTTACATATCTCTATACTTTTATGGTTTCTTTCATACATTGTGAAATTATTACTTCATGGAACTGTACAGTCACTTTTTCTTTTTTTTTTTTCTTTTTTTCTGTGTAGTGTTTGCCAACTTTGGAAATTCTTATCAGCTTGTTAAACTAATTGATCCTTCTTCTTCAACTTCTTCCAGACAGAGGAGACCAGGAATGCAGATATAAACGGGCCGAAGGGTATAATCAGTTCTATTGGCATATCCATACTGGTTGGATGGGGCTACATAATCGGTATCACATTTGCTGTAACTAAAATCCCCAATCTTTTGGACACCGAGAATGATGCTGGTGGTTATGCCATTGCTGAAGTATTTTACCAAGCTTTCAAAGGTAGATATGGAACAGGTATTGGTGGAATCCTTTGCCTGGGTATAGTAGCTGTTGCCATCTTTTTCTGCGGCATGAGTTCAATCACTAGCAACTCCAGGTGAATTTCTATGTTTTCTGAAAACCTACAGCTAGTAATTATATGTACAAAAACGTTCTAACGTGGACGAAAATCTTTAGGATGGTTTATGCTTTCTCAAGGGATGGAGCGATGCCATTGTCACCTTTTTGGCATAAAGTAAACAGCCAAGAGATCCCCTTAAATGCAGTCTGGCTTTCGGCCATCATAGCATTTTGTATGGCATTGACGGTACGGAAATCATCTCTTCCAAATATTTCTTCGTCTAGAAATGCATTAAAGGTTTACAATCTTGGCTCCTAGGCCAACTTGGGAAAATCTGTCTGTCAGGAACCCTTGGGAAAATCTGGTATATGTTTGCAGCGCCTTTTTTAAAACTGCTGATTGCATTTCTTTTTGTAGCAGAAAAAGAAACTGCTTCTTAAAATCACTTTTTCTAAAGCAATTTTAGATAATAAGAAGCATTTGCAAACAGACATATAGTGCTTGTAAGAGCTTATGCTTATTACACACTGAAACCTAGAAAATGTGGATAAGAACTGAATTTTGTATATAGTGCAAAAACTACCTTAAGATAGGGGGTAAAGTAACCGGAATAATTTTCTAGGAAAACGTACTTGGAAAATCAATTTTTGACAAGTAGTCCTAGAGAATCCCAAGTAAAAAAAAAACATCTCTGTCTGAATCAGTTTGAGAAACACTTCCACATGACTATATTTTTGTTTAAAACTGCAGTCATTGGGAAGCACAGTAGCATTTCAAGCTATGGTATCAATTGCGACTATTGGACTTTACATAGCTTATGCCTTGCCAATCTTCTTTAGAGTGACTTTGGCTAGAAAATCTTTTCGTCCCGGACCTTTCAATTTGGGACGTTACGGAGTCCTTGTTGGTTGGATTGCAGTCCTTTGGGTGGCAACAATCTCGATTCTGTTCTCATTGCCGGTGGCTTATCCCATTAGCCAGGAAACTTTGAACTACACTCCAGTTGCAGTTGGAGGTCTTCTCTTTATTACTGTTTTTTCTTGGGTCATATATGCTAGGCACTGGTTTAAGGGCCCTGTCACAAATGTAAATAGCAGCTCATGAGTAGGTTCAAATGCACAACTCATTGAATTCTTTAGCATTCAAGTGGAGCGTATATCATAGAATTGTTCTTAGCATATGATTAGGTTTGCTCTCACTTTTATAATGTAGTTAGGCAGCTTGTGCTACAGAACAGTCTTTGATTGTTACATTCTTAAACTGCTGAATATTGATACATTTGTATATGCAAATATTTTTCGGTACATCATTCGATTTCACTACTCACATCTCCACACATACTCTATGAAATAAAGTTATCCGGCAAAGTGGTTTCCTCACTACTCATATTTGCATTCAATAAGTTATCCACTCGTTAGATCTCTCAAAATAAGGTGAAACAAGTCTAATGTCATCACCTCCTGATGATTTAAATGTTATACCACTACTGTACAACACACTCAAATACCACGAGTAAATACAATAGGTTAAAAAGAAACCCTTTTTCTCCACTCAAATACCACGATTAAATACAATAGGTTAAAAAGAAACCCTTTTTCTCCATCATCACCTCGTTCTCCTACATCCGGTTAGACCATTGACATGTGGATTTTCAACTTGTTGGTAGTTAATACCTTCCCATACTCTGGGCCTATCCTAGCTTATGTGGCATGTTCACATTGGCTTGAACATATCGTTATCCCCTAACCAACCCACCGACCAATGATCATTTTTGGCATATATTCTGGTTGATGATATAATAGTATTGAACATAGGTATACTAGCTATATATATATGTGGAAATTATCCAAGAAGTACACCTGTGAGCAAAAAGTGCATTCCAAAGAAAGAGACAAAACATGGAAGATAGACAGTTGGATAAAATGAGCTTTTCTGGTAGATTAGATCATATCATATCATCCCATCTCATCTCACAACACACACCTGTTCCTCTGAATCTCTATCTTTCCTTAGCCTATTTGTTTGTCACACAAAGATATAAATATATTAATTAATTCCTTGTTGTTAATCTCTCATCTTGTGCAGATTTAGTCATTTAGAAACAGTTGCTTTCACAGGTTAGTACTGATCATATATACAAATGCTGTTCAACTTAGTACAGTTGCTTTCTTGATTATATTGTAAAACTGCTTCATCTTCTAACCAGCTTAAGAGAAGCTAAATCAGATGAATAAAGTTGTTAACTTTGTTAACTTTACAGATTATCAGAATCCCCTTTTTGATGCACTTCTAAATGATCAAAAGTGTTTCCAAACAGTCACTATACATGCTAGCTTCTACAACAGTTTGGATAAATGCCATCCAGGTTCTTGTGATTCGATTTCGGAATTGAACAACAATCGATCTTTAGTACTGTTTTTACTCTTCTGTTTTTCCATATAACACAAATAATTTTAGCTCATAGGTAAATGCTTCAATGTCTTTGCTCTGATACTGATGTTGTTCTTGCTTTGATCTTGGTTAATGGTTGAAGCTCCGAATATGTGAGTCGAAACAGGTGCAGAACTGATCATACACATGCCTGAACAAGGAACAAATCAATGGAAAAGCTTTGTGAATTTTGCAAGTTGTCAACTCCTGTGGTGTACTGTACGGCTGATGCAGCATATCTTTGTCTGTCTTGCGATGCAAAAGTTCACTCCGCCAATGCTCTTTCGTACCGCCATGACCGTACCCTTGTGTGCCAGTTGTGTCGATCCCAACCTGTGTATGTTCGGTGTATAGAGCATCAGATGTTCTTGTGCCATAGCTGTGATATGAGCAGTCATGTCTCATTTCAGCACCATAGGAATGTTGTTAGCAGTTACATGGGATCCCCTTCAGCTAAAGAACTGGCTGCATTGTGGGAGTTCGACTTGAATGAAGTCAAGAACAATGAGTACTTCGGTAATGAACTTATGAATATGATCAATCAATCTATTTTTTTGCCAGTGCTTGGAGGTCATTTGTTAGCATCTGACAAAACTTGTATGGTTTATGTCCTAGATACACAATCTGAAGACAACAGTTCCATCAGTCGACAAACCAAGGTCTTAATCTACACTGAAATAGGATGTTGATTTGTTTAAATTTCATCTGAAAATTGAGTTAAATTCATTAACAGTTCAACACCACTTCTCTGATGATATATAATTGAGTTCAATTCATCTTTAGGTGTTACTATCATTTGATGATAATATACGGTTTCTAGGTAGGTAAAAATGTTACCAGACATCAGGAGGCTTGCTCGATTCTGCAACAAATCCTGGACTTGGAAACGCTTCAGCTCTCTGAGGGTATCGACAATTCAAGTTCACCACATCTCAAAGATCGAATATGTAGAGTGTCGTTGAAGCATGATATCACATTGAAACTGCACAGAAATCTCAATGACAAAACGGAGCGTATTGATCACCATCCTGATTTTCACGAACCAAAGGACAGTCCTTACAGCGAGACAGATGAGGAATCCTTTCACGCAGACTTGTTTTGGCAATACAAAAGTCCTGCACATAATAATGAGGTGACCTCATAGCATCACTCTTGGCAGTTTATCCATCTTTTCTCTAGTACAACATCTATATTGTCGAACTTCTTGGCAGGATATCTTTTATGTTTATTACAGAATGTATAGAATTATACGTTTTCATAAGATCCGATGAGCCTTCTTTAATATATTTAGCTTGTCAAAACAGAACATTTCACATACTGCTACTTGACTGTACTTAATTTCTGCAGAGTTGGTTTCATAATATGCAAGATATAGGAGTATGTGATGAACAATGTTACGATGACCTCAACATACCAGATGTTGATCTGACATTTAGAAATTTTGAAGAACTCTTTGGAAATGACCATGAAGCATCGTCAGGAATGCAAATTGATGAAATGAACAGGAGGACATACTCCTTTCATGAGAAGCATTCACCATTTGGTCAATTAGGCCATGCAAGTCCAGTCCAGGTTCGGATCTTACCTCTTCTCCGTCTTCCACTGCAGCGAAATTTGACATAAGTCGCATTTTACTGGATTGTCATGGACTTTTAACTGTTAATTAATGCTTCCATGAGGACCATAACTTGAGAAACTATCCATAATTTGACATAAGTGGCATTTTACTCACATTCTAAACTTAATACAGGATGTGACAGAGCTTTCTCATCCAACAACATCATCGTCATCAAGGATAACTGGTGAAAGCACTGGACTTGAATGTAAAGACGGAGGACATTTCCAACACCGCGTTAATCAACCACCTCTAAATGTCAATGGTCCTCGATTGGATGGCAAACAACATTTCATGAAGAGGAAAAAGGAGAAGAAGTTCTTGAGGTAAATCGTCTTCAAAAACGCAAAAAAACTGGAGTTCTGAAGGTTCTGAATGTAGCCTTCTACATCTACATGTGAAGAATTTGGTTCAGCCTCATACACATATAGATCCTGCTCTGGTGTTGTCTGTATATTTTCATCAAGAAACTCCAAACTCCATTTGTAATGTTCCATTTTGACATGGAATTGTGTTCATTCTTAATCAACATTATTGTCACCATGAATCAGAATCTTGAAAAGGATATGCAGTCCAAGCCCAACTTAAGTCCAATTTGGGACATTTAGCCCATTTCTTTAGTTACAATTAAGGCCATGCATTTTTTTGTCAATGGCCCTCCACAAATTTCATTGTACTGTACTTCCATTTAGTCGGTTAATAATGAACGAATTTAATACACTTCAACTATTATAAAAAATTAACTATCTACCATTACTTTCTAAGGAAATATACTTCTAAATATGCATGTAATGGCATGCACTGGTATATGCAATACTCTCCACTGGGAATTCCGACGGTCGAGCACCGAAATCTCAAATCCACATCCGACTAATCCCATGGGTATTGCAAAGAATATCATAGTGCGTCTGGGGAAGCGCATATGGTCACCGACTTCATCATCATGAAGCCGCTATGGTATGACCTTAGAGTGGGAATCGACATTGCTCTACTAGGGAGACATTTCCTAGAGGCCGATATGCACAACCGACAATGGACTTGCCAAATTCGAGAAGGAACATAACACAGTGCAAGCGCATAACTCGGCTCTTGCAAACAACTTATGCAACAAGTTTAATCGAAGTAAGAATTATGCTAGAAAAAAGAAGGTTTATGTTTATTTTATAGAGAAAGAGAGAATAAACTAATGTATATTTCATTCAATGGAAAGAACTAGTATGAATAAGCAACCCTTCTTCTTAACTATATGAGTATATTTATTAGAGAATATGAATCCAACCTCCCCTTATGATGGGGCTACCGAAAAAAGGCTTCATTGGTGGGCATGGAGTCTCGTTTTCTATTCTATTCTAATTAGGTGGATTTCGCTCAAATCAACTCAATCCAACACTAACTAAAACTCCATACTTCTAGAATATCCGTTTTCCTAACAAAATTAATAAATTAATATTAATTTTCGTCTAGCATTATTCACCCAATTATGGTAAAATGCACTCTTGCCTAAATACTTTAATAATATGATAAAAGTGACATGAAAAGTTTATACAACAATACTAACACTTTTTCCACACATGTTATTTACCAAATATCTTTGTTATTATCCAAATAACATATTGAATTTAATATTTAGCAGTTGTAAAATTTGAAACTTTTCATTATTTGCAAATTAGCCCCTAGACTTTTCTAGTATACTCTAAAGTGTTCCAATAATCATGAAAACGATCATAAACTTTTTTATAGTATACATGACACTTAAATTATTAATCTTAACATAATAATAATAATTTGCAAGTGTCATATTTGCAACTTTTGGTAAATTGTAGTTTATCAATGTACCTTTTTAATTAATTAACATAATATATTCAAATGCTCCAATTAATTACATCTAGACTTCCCAAGTCTAAATGTAAATGAATCGTACGGTAATGTACATCGCTAAATAGGACGATGGACTTACTATCTTAGGGCTCCTAACATGTACATCTTCTACCCATCCCAGGCCCTGGGACTTATCATGTTGGAATATTAGTGGACGAATGAGCTTTGAATTCGTTCGATGTATTGGTCAATTGAGCCCAATACATTGGAAACAAGCATTTCGTGTAGCATGTATATCGTTGTTGAAAAGAATTACATCTAATGTCTTAAGTCACTAAAATCACCAAGGGATGAAAGGGTGATTAATGTTATAGGTGTGTTTGATCAAATCATGGATGAGTTAAGTCATTCTTTACATAAGAATTTGTAGTCCTATGTGCTAAAATTCGTGTTTAAAGAGCTAAGGAATTGAAAAGCAAGTTGAAACTTCGAAACTGTGAGGAAATCCGGGAGCTCGCCGCGGTCGGGTGAGACAAAAACTTTCGTTTATGCAGACCAACCGCAGTGGGGGGTGGGGGTTCTCGCCGTGCGAGCCCTATGGCATCCGAAAGGATGCGTTTTCCTCAAAATCTTCAAATTCCTTGTTTTTCATGAATGGACACATCCTTTGAGTTGAATAATTGTCTTCTTCTTAACTTGTGTCTTGGGCATGATCGCGTAGCAAAAGTATAAATATGTGGAGATGTTCTTCACATAACCACACAACACAAGCCACTTGCTTTCCAAATTTTCATTCTCTCTTGCTCTTTTGTGCGTAGACACAAACTAAGGTTCGATATACTCGGCTATTAGAATGTAACTAGCCGTATAAGATAGCTTTTATCCAGGGAGACTGTTGCATAACACAATGTGCATCGTAGAGGGACAATAAAGTCTTAAGGAGAGATAATCTAACTGTCGACTCTTCTCAACCCTTGTTGTTTGTCTTCTCTACTCTATATCCTGCTTACCATCCCCTTTATCCCTTACAGGTTCTTATGTTAAACGTCATCAAGTCACCACTATAATAATAGTGAAGCTGTACTCCCTTGAGATATAGAATATCTTATTTGATCAGGCGAATATTCCACTGATGATAACATCAAAATATCCGCGACTATAGACAAGCTTGTTAAAATATACTCCCTCCGTCCATGCCAGTTGTCCAGTTTGGACTAATTCGCGATCTACAAAATTGAACTTTGACTACGACTTAATCTCAAACGGGAATGGTAAAATCTTAAATTGAACTATATAAGAAAATTTAGACCAACAAATTAGTTCAAACTGGACAAGTGGCATGGGACGGAGGGAGTATATACATATTACATACAACAGAAACTCCCTAAAATAATATTATATTTATTATTTCTTATACTTTATTCACATTACTCTTAAAATTTGTGTTTGAAATCTGCGGTAAATTCAAGTATCTAATAAACATGATTTAATATGAATTTATGCATTCACTATGAAGATTGGAGTTGTGAAATTAATGGGTTGTTTAGTATAGAGTTAAAACTTTGAGTTGTGTAGAAATTTAAGTTTTTTTAAGCCGATTTTTTGAATGTAAGTTCTTAGCCAAATGCATACTAAGCCTATTCTTCGTCTAACTGAATCAATTATAGTATAAAATATAAGCAAGAATCGAATCGAATCAATTAAATGAATCTGAACTGAATGAGTTTTCAGACGAAGATAATATATCCAAAACCATACACAATTGTTAGTATTAAAATAAAAAAGTGGAAATGGCGAGGATCGAAAAGGATTAGATACTCGACGGCCTAATCTACGGGCAATGTCTTGTAAAATGAAAAGGACGATCCAAATGAGATAGAGATAGGTTCACCTGTCATCTCATGTCTGCTTGTTTGAGGACACATTGCGGCTCGCCTATCCCACCTGGATCAAACCGGCGACTCATCCCAAAATCTATTTTTAACCTTCTTTAAACAGCTGTTTGCCATATGCCTCAAATTCTAGCTCAATCTCTACTGATTTATGGAGTATTTTGTATACCGTTAAAGTTTGAGGTAAATAAAATTTTAAGTGTTTTTTAATTAAAAATTTTGATTTTAAGCGTCCAGTAAAATTGAACTGTCGATTAATTCTTATTTGAATTGCTCATTTTAATTTAGTTGGACCAATTTTCAATCAAAATCTCCACTTTATCTTTCAAACACAAATTTTCACAACTTTTACCTATAAAATTTTAACTTATCTCAAATACACTTTTCACACTCAATTAAAACTTAGTATTAGTTATTTGTTGTGGAAACCGCTAAAACAACTTAACAATTGTCGAAGAACAAACGTCGCTAAGCTACAGAATCGTCGCAACAAGTATGAACAAGCGTCGCAAACAATAGCAATGTAGAAAACAGAGAAAACCAGATTTACGTGCTTCGATCAAATGATCTACGTGCACGGGACCAGACGAAAACCTTTCACTACAACACAGGGATTCAATTCTCTCGAGAATTACAAGTTACAATCAACGAATTACAACAATCGTATCTCAATTAAACTCTTCTTGACTATGAATCTCTCTACGAATCAATCTCTCTTATTCAATCTAACACTCAAGAAATTGACAGATGATAGATGTGTTGATGATTATGGATAACTGATCTCTGCAGCTATTTAAACCAAAAACTCTCCAATCAAACCGCAAAGAAGAAGAACTGTCAACAACTGCCAAAGTTAGTTAGCTTAACTAACTTTCCCTCTTTAACCTCCAACCGTCAAACAAATCTTGGTCGTTGATCGAGCTGATTTAAATCCTAGCCATCTAAGAATCCCAGCATCAATTAAGCTACCAACAAATCTCCACCTTAGCTTAATTTCCATCTGAATCCAACCAGCTCCTCAAGTTAGAGCTGCTCCCTTTCTCTTCATTCCCATGAGTGAAACACACTTGACAAACTTCTGAACTGTCACAGCTTTAGTAAGACAGTCAGATGTGTTATCTTCTGTGCGAATCTTTAGAACTTTCACAGTACCCTTTGCAATGATATCGCTATCAAAATGCCACCTGATATCCATATGCTTAGTCCTGTCATGAAACATCTGATGCTTTGTAAGATGTATAGCTCCTTGATTATCACAATAGATAGGTACATAGCTTTGATGAACACCAAACTCTTCAAGTAATCCCTTTAACCAAATGGCTTCTTTTACTACCTCAGTAAGGGCCATAAATTCAGCTTCAGTAGTTGATAGAGCAACTACACCTTGATGACTAGACTTCCAGCTGACAGCAGTGCCATAAAGAGTAAAAACAAACCCTGTCAATGACTTTCTAGTATCCATATTAGCTACAAAAACTGAGTCTACATAGCCAACCAAAGCAACATTCTGACTCTCATCTCTTTTAAACATTAATCCAAGATCAATAGTTCCTTTAATATATCTCAACAGATATTTAACAGCTTCCCAATGTGATCTACCAGCTCCCACCATGAATCTACTTACCACACTCATTATATGAGCTAGATCAGGTCTACAGCAGACTATATAATACATCAAAGTACCAACAACACTTGCATAAGGTACTGTGCTCATGTAATCAACTTCTCTTGCTTCTGATGCACATTGACTTAGTGATAACTTTATACCAGGCTGTATTGGTACTGAAACACTCTTTGACTTGTGCATATTATATCTCACTAGTACCTTCTCAAGATAATCATTTGGAGACAATATCAGGAAATTATGAGAATCACTTCTATCAATGTCCATGCCTAGAATTCCATTGGCATTCCCTAAATCCTTCATCTCAAATTCAGAACACAACTTTTCCTTCAATATATTTAACTCTATCACTTCTATCAATGTCCATGCCTAGAATTCTATTGGCATTCCCTAAATGCTTCATCTCAAATTCAGAACACAACTTTTCCTTCAATATCTTTATCTCAGTCATAGCTTTACTTGTTATTAACATATCATCTACAATAGTGTTTGAAAAACCGGACCGGGGTTCGAACCGGTCATGGCATAAAATACTGGTTTGATCGGTTGAACTACATGCATAAATGATTAATACACATAATCCCCACAAACCTGTAATGATTCCCAATAGAAGCTCCAAAAAAGAAAATGTCTTGCACATTAATTCATAACAATTCAAGCATGAAAAGTTCAAAACATATAAAGTCTCAACTCTGAAACATGTCCAACTATAATTGAAAATAAAATTAAAGTTCTAAACATGAAGCCATCACTCTTCTTCAAAAGTTAAATCCCAAGCCCCCACTTGTGACAAGTTGATCTGATCAGTAATGGTCTCTCTGTCAACATCATCAATACCTATGTAACATGGTAATACAAAAGATTAGACAAAGAAAGAAGAAAAAAAACTAAGACAACATATAATTAAAAGAACACAAGACAATACCATTAGATGGCAGAATGTTGTCTATGCTAGCAAAGTTCTCTTCAATAAGCTCATCCAACTCATCTGCATCGAGCTCTCCACTTGGTTCTTCCTCAACAATCCAGAAATCCACTTTATCAATGCTTTCATAGTCAATAGGATCATATGACCTTTTCCTTTCCTTACCACTAAATTCCAAGAAAGAAGTCTAAATAAGTTTAAATGACAGACTATGAAATGTATAAACTCAAAAAGTAAAGAATATTACCGATTTTGCAAACGCAAATTATAGTGAACAAATACAAGATCGTTTAGTCTTTGATGCTCAAGCCTGTTCCTTTTCTTTGTGTGAATACGTTCAAATACACTCCAATTGCGTTCACACCCAGAAGCAGATGATGTTTGGCTCAAAATTCTAATAGCAAGCTTTTGCAAAATTGGAGCATCATGTCCCCAAAGTCTCCACCATTCATCTAAGAAAAATAGAATATCATATCATAATTCATAGATAATATAAATAAGATAAGGCAATATATTTGAAAATGAAAGGAAAAGAATCATATATACCTGGCGTAGTGCTTTTTGTGGTGCTGATAGCTAATGGCATTCCAAAACTATTTTTACGATCTCGAAACATACTAATCTCATTCATTATTCCAGCCTCATGAGCAGCAAGTCTATGAATAATCTCAAGTAAACCTCTATAAGGTTCAACATCTCTATGGACGAGGCTATCACGATCATACTGGAAAGCAGGATTCAACCAAAACGCAGCAGCATGAAGACCCAAGCGCAACATTCTATCCCACCTGCTATTGATAATGTCTACAAAGACCTTATAGTAGGATTCCCTGTTTCTGAATGTTTCTTTGACAGCATTAATTGCTCTTGACATTCCTTCATAAACATATCCTAGTGAAGGTTTTTCATCAGCATCACAAAGACGCAACAATCTCATTATTGGCCCCATAACTTTGACGATAGCTAAGCAATCATTCCAAAACTCACTATCTAAGACAATTTGTTTGACCTTCTTAGCCTTATCATCATTCAAGTACTTTTTGAATGCACCACATAACATGACCATTGCTTCCAGATGCTCTCTATGATCGTAAATACTTCGCAAGGCAATGAATGTTGTCCCAAACCGTGTAGCATTTGGAGATATAAGTTCATCCACCGACCTTCTCCTCAGCCAAGCAAGAGGACCCTTGTGATTATTAACAAAAACAGTGATTTTTGAACCATTTTTTGCCAATCTTTTCACCTTAGGCAGTTCCCCAATATCTTTCATAATCAAATTGATGCAGTGAGCTGCACATGGAGACCAAAGTATATGAGAGTATCTCTCATTAAGGAGAGTTCCAGCCCTTTTGTAGTTTGGTCGATTATCGGACTATATGAACCACATTAGCTGGTCCTACCATCTCCACTATCTCAGAAAACAAAGCACACAAATTTTCACCACTTGTTATAATATTTGAAGCATCCACAGATTTAATAAAAGATATACCGGCTGGACAATAAACCAAAAAATTAATCAATGGCCTTGATCTCATATCTTTCCATCCATCACCCATAATAGTGCATCCAGTATCAACCCATCTACTTCTAAAAGCATCAAGGGTCAATGTAACCTGTGTTTTAGCTTCCTTAAGCAAAGGGACTCTCAAAGCATAAGATGAAGGAGCTTTATACCCACGACCCATACATGCTATTCTATCCATTGCAGGCTGAAAATAAGGTGACTTCACAGCGTTCAACGGAATACATGCATCATAAAACCACAAAGCAATTGACATATCCGTTGCATGCACTTTCTCTTTACTCTGCAATGTAGATTTAAGAGTAGGTTGAGACGAATCAATTCCACCACCAGCTTTCATATAGATTGCAATATGCCCTGTTTTTTGCCTCTTACTAGTGTTAGGACCAGCTACATCTTCTACAGGCTGAGCATTTAAAAGTTCATCAACCACATCATAGTTCTCAACATTAACTACGGGTGTAGCTCTTTCTTTTTCCTTTTTCTTTTTTTCCTTAGCATCTACAATATACCCTTTAATTTGAAAACGAATGTCATCAGGAACTTCACGACAACTTGCAACATTACCTCTAATTCCTGCAAGATGTTCTTTCATACGAGAAATGCCTCCACCATTAATTTGGAACTCACAGTACCTACACTTGATAGCTTTGCTACCTATCAGGCTGCAATGATTCCATGCGAAGTTAGTTTTGCGGCGAGTATTTTGTGTAGGAACTTCTGATTCTTGAGTATTGTTATCCACAGACGGTGCAACAAACTCCTCCGCCATATTCTAGTAAACAAATATAAAAATTAATTAAGTTTCCACATAGAGTAAACATTAAACAGTAACAAATTAAGTAGTAAAGTAGTTATTCATAATTGATTACATGCAAAAGTTATCATTATAATAATTGTATGCATGCAATGTGTGAATCAGAAACTAACAGCAAGTGACTTGATTAATTAATTAATTAAGTTTAGCAATTAACGATACAATCTCTCAATAATCAATATAGTAGCTAACAGTATAAGCACAAAAAACAGAGACAACCAGAACGCCTAGAACTATGTATATAGATATCAGTGAATTACAGGATCGTCAATTCGTAATCGATATACGTAGATAGTTCATAATTTCATATACATACAACCTTCAGTCAAAGTATCGAAGTTAATAAAATAAACAAGAGAAATTGAACAACTAACCGAAGCTCCGAATGGCTCAAGGATGAACGAGTACAAGAGTTCGAATTGAAACTTCAATTGATGGAAGAAGACTAGAAGAGACGAAGGTGCACAGCGCAACAGAGGGAATGGAAAAGCGAAAAGGCGATTACATGCTTACGCCGTTTTGCCGAATCGAACGAGTAGGTTAAATTTTATATTTTTTACCTTTTAACCGAATTTTCCGGTTCAACGGGCAGCCGGTTCGATAAAAAACCGGCCGGTTTTCCGGTTTGCAGCGGTTCTGTACTCAGGCGGTTCCTATATGCGAACCAACCCGTTTTTCTCCCAAAATCCGGTAGAACCGTTCGAACCGGCCGGTCCGATCTGGTTTTTCAAACACTGTTCTACATATAGAAGTAGATAAGTGATACCTATGGATGAATTTCCTGAGAGATACACACAACTGTCATAGCTGCTTCTCCTAAAACCAATAGAGGTAATGTACTTATCAAATCTCATGTACCACTGCCTTGGACTTTGTTTAAGACCATAAAGAGACTTTCTCAACAAACAAACTTTATTGACCATATCTTTTATTGTCAAACCTTCAGGTAACTGCATGTAAATAGTTTCTTCTAGCTCTCCATGCAAGAATGAAGTTTTAACATCTAGTTGATGAAGAAACATCCCATCCTGAGCTACCAGACACAATAATAACCTGATGGAAGTATGCTTGACCACTGGTGAGAGAATCTCATTGTAATCTATACCTTCTCTCTGTGTAAAGCCTTTAGCAACAAGCCTAGCTTTGTACCTGATGTGATCTTCATTAGCAACTTCAATTTTCTTCTTGAAGATCCATTTACATCCCACCAACTTATGACCTGTAGGTATAGTAACAATGTCCCAAGTATGATTCTTGTTTAGAGAATTAAGCTCTTCAGATATAGCTTTGATCCATTTATTCTTCTCAGAACAAGTAGTTGCTTCTGTGAATGTGCTTGGTTCCTGAGAAATGATTTGTTCAGCTGTAACTAAGGCAAATGAAACCGTATAAGATTTAGCTACTCTCCCAAATCCATACATATCAGGAGCTGTATGATTTCTCCTTACTTTATCCCTTGCTAGCTGAAAATCTTCATTTTCATTACTTCAGGTGTTGATCCTGTGTATGGTTTTCATCTGCAATATCATGATTCTGATCAATGATGTACTCATCTTCACTTTGAGCTTGATCATTATTTGGTTGAATGATCATAGGCTCCACCTCAATGCTAACTTCATTAGTATCTGTCAATCTTCTCCCTTGAGTAGGTGTTTTATCTTTTAGTGGCATGATATGCTCATTGAAAGTTACATCCATACTCACCAAACACTTCCTTTCACCAGACTCAATGCACCACAAATTATAACCCTTCACACCTCTTGAATATCCCAGAAAAATGCATCTAATTGCCCTGGTCTCTAGCTTGTCACCTTTAACATGAGCCATGGCTAAACAACCAAACACCTTCAAGTGTGACAGATCTGGTTGCTTTCCTGACCAAATCTCTTCTGGTGTTTTGAAGTTCAGAGATGCTGAGGGACTTCTATTTATGAGAAAACAAGTTGTGGTGACTGCTTCACCGCATAGTGACTTTGACACACCTGAGCTAAGTATCATGCATCTCACTCTTTCTAGTAATGTTCTATTCATCCTTTCAGCTACCCCATTCTGTTGTGGTGTGCCTGGAATGGTCCTGTGTCTGATGATGCCTTTCTTAGCACAGAACTCATTGAATTCTGCTGATAAGAATTCAAGTCCATTATCTGTTCTCAGGTGCTTGACTGTGTTATTTGATTGGTTTTCAACTTCAGTGATCCAATCTTTAAACTTCAGAAATGCTTCATCTTTAGTCTTGAGTATATAAACCCAAACCTTCCTTGAGAAATCATCAATTATAGACATGAAATATCTTCCACCACCAATGGTAGAAGTTCTTGCAGGCCCCCATAAATCAGAGTGAATGTAGTCTAATGCTGCCTTGGTAGTGTGTTGTCCAGTTTCCATACTTGTTTTGTGTGACTTTCCCATGATACATATCTCACAGAATGTTAGCTTGGTGATGTTATCTTTGCCTCTGAGCCCCTTCTCACTGAGATGTGCCAATCTCTTGTGCTAGATAGCTGAGTTATCAGAGCTCACACTTGCACTTTCTCCAACAATTGTGGTTCCCCTTAAGATAATATAACTCATGAAATTTGTTCCCTTGTAACAAAACCTTCTCACCATGTTTAACCTGCAAGACACCATGTATAGAGCCAAAAGAGTAACCCATGGAATCTAATTTTCCCAGAGATATTAAGTTTCTCTTTAGACTAGGTATATATCTGACATCACTTAGAACTCTGACCACACCATCATGCATTTTGATCTTAATGCTACCAATTCCTTTCACTTTATGAGGAAAATCATCACCTAACAAAACCCTTCCTCCATTTCTGTATTTCAGATCACTGAACCAATCTTTAATATAGCACATGTGAAATGAACAACCATAATCCATTATCCAAACATGCATTATGCTATGATCAGTAACACACAGATCTTCTGCATTATCATAGTCACTAGTAATAGTAGGTGTATCAATAGTATTATTAGTCTGATAGTTTTGAGTAACCTGGCCTGGAGAATTCCTTTTGAAGCTAGGACAATCTTTCTTCAGATGTCCTTATTTGTGACAATGAAAGCATTTGCGTTTTTCTACAACATCAGTTGAATTCCTCATATCTTTCTTCTTTTCAACTTTATTCTTCCACTTTGACTGTTTCTTGTGTTGAAAATTCACATTTAGTCCCTCACCTGTGATAGAAGTCTTGGATCCATTTGCTTGCTCAAGCTCTCTGGACCTTAGAGCTGATTCAATGACATCCATTGTCAAACCAGTGCTTCTTCCATAGACCAATGCATCTTTGAATGGCCCAAGTGATTTGGGAAGAGAGCTCAGCAATAGTATTGCCTTATCCTCACTCTTCATGCGATTAGCTGCTTCTGTTTCAAGATTGTCATGAGCATTTACAATCTTCTTGAACTCCTCTAACTGACTGATTATTGATCTTTCTTCCACCATTCGAAAAGAAAACAATCATTTTTTGGCAAAGATCTTGTTAGCTGTAGAGTTAGCATTGTACATCTCTTCGAGTTTCTCCCAAATCTTCTTAGCAGTTGGTAGATCTCCAATCTCTCTAAGAGCATTGTCTCCCAGAGCTAGTATCAAGGCACTATGAGCCTTTTGCATTATATGCTTCTTCTCTATGACAGTTACAGATTCTGGAAAATCTTCGAGAATTGCATCGATTGCTCCTTGTTGAACAAGCACAACTTTCATCTTCACCTTCCAAAGTGCAAAATCACTTTTCTCCTTAAGCTTCTCCATTTCAAACCTTGAGGATGCCATTGATAAGTGTTGCAGAGTGACGATTTCCCACAGACGGCGCCACTTGTTGTGGAAACCGCTAAAACGACATAACAATTGTCGAAGAACAAACGTCGCTAAGCTAAAAAATCGTCGCAACAAGTATGAACAAGCGTCGCAAACAATAACAATGCAGAAAACAGAGAAAACCATATTTACGTGCTTCGATCAAATGATCTACGTGCACGGGACCAGACGAAAACCTTTCACTACCACATAGGGAATCAATTCCCTCGATAATTACAAGTTACAATCAACGAATTACAACAATCGTATCTCAATTAAACTCTTCTCGACTATGAATCTCTCTACGAATCAATCTCTCTATTCAAGCTAACACTCAAGAAATTGACAGATGATAGATGTGTTGATAATTATGGATAACTGATCTCTGCAGCTATTTAAACCAAAAACTCTCCAATCAAACCGCAAAGAAGAAGAACTGTCAACAACTGCCAAAGTTAGTTAGCTTAACTAAATTTCCCTCTTTAACCTCCAACCGTCAAACAAATCTTGGCCGTTGATTGAGCTGATTTAAATCCTACCCGTCCAAAGAATCCCAGCATCAATTAAGCTGCCAATATTATTATCCATCACTTAAAACTCAGCTAAAATTCGATCAATTAAAGTTGCATGCCAAACATCCTAAAATATTTTCGTTTCTAGCATATTCTTTATCTATCTTTACTTTTTTATTTATACTAATAAATTTGAACCAATAAAACAATCATAAATCTATCAACTAATTTTAAAACACAGTCTTGAAAAGGCCGAGTAAGTCTCTTGGGGACCGTCTTTTTGGAGGGGACTAAACGGCCCAACAAACATTACAGTCATAGACATGAGAGTGTTTGGTTTACAAGTAAAACTGAGAAAACCTGGTTAAAAACATTTAAATTTTTCCTTAACTCTATACTTTTTTTTTTTTTTTGAAGGGGACTAAACGGCCCAACAAACATTACAGTCATAGACATGAGAGTGTTTGGTTTACAACTAAAACCGAGAAAACCTGTTTAAAAATACCTAAATTTTTCCTTAACTCTATACTATGTTTTAACTAAAAATATCGATGTTATGTATACAAATAAGAGAAGACATGAAATGTGAATCATAATACAATATTAATATTGTTTAAAACATTATATGCATACTTAATTAATGCGGGTCTGTCCGAGTAAGTATTATGGGGACCTTTTTTTGTAGAAGATTAAAATTGACCGACGAACATTATATTTATAACCATAAACATTGCAGTTCTTACGAAGAATATGAATTTATAAGTACACATAAATATTTATTTTAAATGTGCAATTATAAAATATTTTACTTGGAAACATGAGTGTGTCCTCATAACTCAATTTCAAGACTTCTGTGTAATGTAATTATTATATTTAATTTGAAAAATAAGTAAATATTCGATGAATGCATTAAAAAGTGACATTAGATTCATTTTGCTCAGTAAGTATTTCTAAAAAAAAATAAATAAATAAATAAAAAAAAAAAAAAACTGTCAGGATTCCTTGTGGTAATTTAGCCGAAAAGATCACAGATGGTTTCAAATGAATCAACTTTTTGTAAGTCACTAATAGCACAGTGCTATCATCGGAATGAGATTTAGAAAGGAAAGAAAATCCAAAGAAAAATAGGAAAGGACGTATCAAGTATGAATGAGAATCTAATTAATCGCTGACTTGTGGATTCATTGCAGCTACTTTTGCCTTTAAATTCTTCATCTAAAGGGACAAATCTACCATAAAGTGATTTAACACTGCATTTGGGTGTCACTAATTACTTAGTACTTATTCCGTCCCATAAATAGATTCTCGTTCACTTTTTAGTTGTAGAAAATAAAAAAAAAAATATATATATATATATATTAATTTTTGATAAAATAGTACTAGTGTATCAATCAAATTGATTTTTAAAGTTGAAAGTGGGACAAAATAATGTTAATGAGTTTACTTTTGAGTACATTTAATGTTTTAGTTGGGTGAGTGGTTGTCAAAAATAGAATTGAGAAGTTTTGAATGGGACACCAAAAATGATAAAATGAGAAGTTATTTCAGGGACAAGAGAGGAAGAGGAAGTATTTTTTTTTTTTTTTTTTCACTCGATATTAATCGTTTCATAAAAGTAGAATGCATATGCAAAATAGAATCCATGTATGAAAATGCTCGAACTTAATAGAAGATCTCTCCAACTCAAATCCTCTACAAGTAAAAGATACTCCCACTCAAACACAGCCATATAATTTCATACTAGGTCGTAGATGGATAATATTTAAAGCTCTCATAACCTCCTCCCGAAAACAAAGAAGGAGGACTTGAACATAATGTTCCCTACTAAAAACAACAAGAAAAAGCAAATGCAGTATAAATGGACCCCTCCTACTAATGAGAGTATTTACATCAACACTGATGGTTCCACTCAGGATCGGAGCTAGAAATATAAATTCGGGGGGCCAAACTATGTATATGAGAGTATTTTCGGGGATGGAGATCTAAACAAATCGAAAATCTTACATATAAATATTATTTTTTTTAAATTTTAGGGGGCGAACTCTACATTATGCCCTCCTATTTTACTCTTGGAAATTATGGACATGCAGGAATCTGGAATAGGATGTCTTGACAAACAAAATGGTCAATTTATCGATGAGGCTACTTCTCATATAGGGATCAATTGCATCAATGTTATAGGGATACAAGTAATTATAAACAATCTCAATTTTAAATATAAATTATATATTTTACTATTAAAATTTATAATTTTAACTTTCACCTAAATTTATACTAATGTATAAAGTTATCCGGACGGATCAATTAGTTTGTCGTAAGTTGATAGTGTGGACTGAAATCACGTATGGCCAATGATATGATATTGTTATGTAAAGTAGCACGCATAGAGATTCTCAGTCACGATAATAAACTAGAAAGTTGGTAATGAAGACGACTTTTTTGCCATGAGAAAGAATAGGAAGAAGACGGCCAATAAGAGTCATGTGGAAAAAGTGAGAGTCACCACGTTCAAATTTAGAAATTAGAGACAAACAAACCCCATCAAATTCCACTTTTCTTCTAGTCTATGCGAATATTGTTTACCACTTAGTTGAATTTCGAGCTACTAGCTAGTGGAGTTCATTTTCCCGTTCCCCACAAACATGCCCTTGCTTGGACTACATTTTCAACACTTACTATCTTTTTTTACCATTACTATTAATTAATGGGCAAATTACTTATACTTCCCTTAATAAATTCCGTAATAACATCAACATCCTTAACTTTTAAATAATAACACATCAGTCCATTTTCTATTTTCAGAGTTGACCAACATTTTTTACAATTGCCACGTGGAAATTAATTTCTCTACATTGCAAATCAGTCCCTTTGAGTTTATAAAATTTTCATAATTGACCCAAACAAATTATATTATGTCATTTCATCTTCTTCACCAAACCATGTTTTATTTAAATTATACTTCTTCATCATTAATACACAATTGACATTCAATTAATCATATTCCTTAAAAAAAAAAATTCTCGAATCGAGCTCCATTCATGATGGAGTCGACCATATTAGTGACGGAGTTGTTAAACTTCATTAATGGAGCTTAACAACTCCATCAATTAGTGAAGCTAACAGCAGCTGCTGTAAAGCTCCGTTAATGGAACTAAGCTCCACTAATTAATGGAGCTAACAGCAGTACCATTGGAGCTGTTGTTCACTCCTTACTGGAGCTAAACTCCATTAAGGAGCTTAACAGCTCCACATCATGAATGGAGTCGAATCGGGCTCCACTCCTTAAAATAACAATTAAGAAAGAAAAATAAGTATATGGATTGATTGAATGTAAATTGTGTGTTTATTATGAAGAAAAAGAAGTATAATTTGTTTGGGTCAATTATAAATTTTTTATTAAAACAAAGGGATTAATTGAAGTTATCATAAATAAGTGGGGCTAATTGCAATTTACTTTTTTAAAATCAGAATGTTAAAACATTTTGTATAATTTCCACGTCATCCGCCGAACACCACATAGATAATTGGCTTTGACTTTTGGACTATATTGTTATTAATTTATGAAACTTGTCGAGATCTGTTATTGTTGAAAAGGTAGGGACTTGGATGAGCGACGGGTAATCTAAAGCCACATAAATTCGATATCTAAATTTTCTAGCCCAATATTACAGTATATATATAGTGGACAACTATTGAAGTCGTGCAATTGAGTATTTGTTTTAAGTTAAATTGAACTCATTTATAATAAGTATGTAAATTAGACTTTAGTTACAAAAAATAATCTGTTAATACAATTAAATTACAAGCCCTAATGCAACCCTAACAAAATCAATTCATCATTTAAAAAAATTCAATATATCTTCTTCAATTAAATTTCAAGCCCTAATTCAATCTCAATCAAATCAATTCATCGTTAAAAAACAAAGATAACCAATCTTTCTTCTCCACCGTCTCCAATTGAATTAAACAGATCAATTTGCACTAACATAAACCCTAATTCAACTCGAAAAAAGGGCAATTCATTATCAGAAATAACGATATTACTTACATTCATATATTTCATCAATTATTTGTAAGTAAATGTGCGTGTTCTCACATTCTAGTCTAATAATCATCCAACATACATTGACCGTGTCCATTTCACGCATATAAAACTATGTGTGAGAACTAACGGGTTTAGTTCGAATTGCTTCTCTAAGGGGATGGCAGGTCCATATCAAATCAGCAAAGGTGGCAAGCGATTGCCCTTTTGCCCTATGACTATTTTTTAATAATTAATAAAAACACTCAAATTGTTAGGAATATATGTTTAGATTTTGATCAGTAAACCCTAATGACTTATCTTAGCTCAGAAAGGTAACTAGTACTCTTAGTTCACTTGAACATTGAAGGCTTATTGAGTATGTTAGTCTAGCAAATTTTGTATAGGGTGTTAGGTCTCTGAATGTAATTTTTATATTTTTGAAGAAAACCAAGAAGGAAGCATCCAGCGGAAGAACTCAATTATTGAAGATCAGAAGACTGCACAAGATTGCTGAAGACTAAGGAGAAGTGTCTCCTTAGATACCTGGGCTCAAATACCTTGAAGAAATTAAGTGTCTTTGGAAGACAAATATTTCAATAGGTCCCTGATGCATAACGGTCACTGAGAAAGGACTTGCAAAGCCTCATAAAGCTTGCATTGTTCCGTTGACACTACAGGACAAAAGTTAATACAGTGCATTAATTACGCAGACAGAGATGTATGAGCAAAAGAGGAAATCTCTGTAAAGAGACAAAGCTCACTGTCGTACTAACTTCAGATATCAGTAGTTTGAATTTCATTGTGCCTAACAGATACTATTCAAACGGCATAATTTTCAACTATAAATATCACCACTTAGAATGCTTGAAAGACACACTTGAACACCAAGAACTACACCTTAGACTGAACATCACTTGCGATCTATATTCAAGCATACAAGCCTTCTACCTACTTACTCTCTAGCTTTCTGTTGCGACTAAAACTCTTGAATTCTAAGTAGCACGAAAGTTCGAAGTGTCCTGATCCTTAAACAAGAATTGCATATTGTGAAAGAGTTGAATCCAAAATATATAGTTGCGACTAATATCTGAGATTCATTCTCTTGAATAACATCAAGACTTGGGTCAGTAAAGAACAACTTGCTATACATTGAAAAGTGTATTAAGTAAACTTGTTTCTAAAGAGCACTCTAAGATAACTGTATAAGTTGTAAGAGTCTGCTCACCTGACAAACTACAATAACCAACACCACACAGGCGTTCAGCATAGGAAGTACTTGGCTTTAGAAGCTGAGGAATAGCTAAAAGGTTACTGAGTAGAGGAAGTACTTGGTTGAGAAAACCAGGGAACAACTCAGGGGGAACACTTGGTTGGGAACCTAGTGTTAAAGGATCAAGAGATAGGATTTTGTAAGGGGAACTCATCATCTTATCTTAGTGGATTCAAGTCCTGAGAAAGGACGAGTGGATTAGTTGAGGGATTACACCACCCTCAGATACCACTACAAAGCTTTGTGTTATTTACTTTATGCACTTTACTATTGCGTATTTATTGCTTGCTGAGTACTTACACACACAATAGCTTGCTGAGCACGTGCACTTATCACAAAAGACTTCCGCTCTCTGAATATAAGTATCAGATACATTCACAGATATATGAGAAACTGTTTTATCGTCAAAAGTTTGAAAAGACTATTCAACCCCCCTCCCCCAGTCTTTTACTTTGTCTTTATCTGGACCAATACAAATTTTACCATTCTAAAATTTTAAATTAATAATAATATTTTTTTTAGAATTACCTATTTTTTAATTTCGGTATTTTATAATTAAATAGAAATAACCGTGTTAACTTGTTATTAAGCATATATTGTCAGGCAGGGCGGAAGACTGATCTAATTGGAAACTTATTTTCACTTTTCACCCAACTAAATAAAAACGTATCAATTTCAATTTCAATTTTTCATTTTCTCTTTTTGTTTGTGTCAATCACTAATTCTCATAAATTAAATAAAAAATTCTATGTTTAACTTTATTCGCTGACCACCTCTTATTTGGGCATTCATAGGTCTTACTACATTTTTAAAATTCTAATTTTGTCTATAATTTACACTTAAAACGCGTATTCAATTTAATGAAAAAAGTTGAGTATAGAACTGGTTCAGTCACCAAACAGGTGTAGTGAATAGAGAATGTACTTTATCCGTGTGGTCACTACTCGAAGTGAGAAAAAGCCTATAAATACTCCTACAAGTGAACATACTCAACATTCACTCTCTTGTTACCATATCAACTTCTCATTGCTCTCATTTATCTCTTCCACCAGCATTTCAACCTTTTTGTGTGAGGACATGTTTGTTGGTCCATATGGGCGTAGCTACGGCGGAGGAACGAGGCGGAGTCGACGGCGGAAGCCAAGGAGGGCAGAAATGTAATTTCAACACTAGAAAGAAAATTTACCAAACAAAACACAGCTTTGCAATTTCGCTCTCCCGGATTTCTGTATGTCCAAACAGACCTGGGAGAGCGCTATTGTTGCATTGCGGGGAATTGAGGGTACCGGTCCGAATTCATCTAATTCCATCTTTAACCTTTACGCTTCTTTTTCTATTTTTTTTTTTTTTTTTTTACTTTCTATGTTTGATTATGACGACGTAAAATTAGAGATGTAAGAGATTCATACAAGGTAAGCTTTGTCAGGGCTCAAGATCCTGTAAGGGTAGGTTTGGAATATGATGCTTTGTTAATTATGCTGCTAGGCATGCATCTCTTACACCTCTTGATTAGATTGTGTTATATATACTACTATGTAATGTAATCGAATGGAATGTTATGTTATGTATTATGTAATGTAATTTGTATTCCTATTTATAATCAAAGTCATATTTCAAATATTATTATTTTTATTTCTTGCTCTATCTTACTCCTTTCCAGCAATAGGTTTATGTTTACTTTATTGACCAATAAAATAAGGGGATGTGGAAGATTAAATATTGTTTAAATAGAAAAATAATATAGAATAAATAAAAATTGATATTGAACAATTAAATTGGAAACTTAAGCGTAACTTATTTAAATGATAATAGAATAAAGAATGTATAGAATATAAATAATAAGATGGTAAAGTTGTACTCCTTTCGTCCACGTCATTTCCGGTGTTGTTTTTAACATACAAATAGTTTATTGTTTGTTGTTGAAAAGAGAAATAATAAAAATTTGAGAAAGTATGAAAGATAAGAGAGATAAATGATAAAGAATTTAAAAAAATAATATAGTGGGGTAAGTAGGGTTTATTTTTTTACTATTTTAAAAAATGACCTAAATTAGTGGGACGTCACAAAAGGAAATAGATTTTTTTTTTATTTTCGCATGATGGAGGTAGTATATATGAATGTATTATTTGTTTAAGTGGAATATAAGTCGCAATTATAAAAAGTGAATGAGAAATTTTGTATGACTATCAAAATGGTGAAAAGAAAACTTGTCATCATACGGAGTAAAATACATACTCTTCTACTTGATTATTTATCTAAACACCAGGCTGTTTGGATAGCGATTAAAATTCCAAAAAAAAAAAAAACCTGTGTTTTTAACCAGATTCACGTGATTATAATCACTTGTCACACAATATTTTCCAACTTTTGAGGGAAATACGTCTTAGTATTCTTAGAGCCTCAGACAAAGTAATTCTTACTAAATCTGAGACAACACTTGCTCATCGGAAAAGAGTCCCCGGACCTACCCAACTGAAAAATGGGGGTTAGCCTTTTTCTCGGCCCGCAGGTGACTTACCTTATGAGGGAATCCCAAGCTTACATGGCTTGGACCTCCACGGTAGAATAATACTACATCTGATCTTTTAAAAGCTTTATAAGAACGACTTTTTTTCGAACTTTGACCGTAAATTACACGCAAAAAGTATAAAACAAAATTATATTAGAAAAATATACTTAATTTATTTTCATAATATAATTTTATTATATTTTTTATCGTGTAGTTTTAGCATAATTTACGGTTAAAATTCGAGAAAAAAAATCTACTTAGGAAGCTTTTAAAATACCGAAGGGAATACTACTAGTTAGTGAACATGAAATACTAATTGATACTTGGCAACGTGTTATTCATAGATGTTAATATGTTATAAAGGAGGTGGTGTTTAGAATAACACATGTTTGATATATTGAGAATGTGTCACTTGGCGGAGCTCCTCTTCAAACACTCATGAGTTAAGGTGGAGAATTAGTAGATTTTTTGTCATCTATAATCTGTATGGAGTATATATCTGCAAATGTAAATACTTATCCGACTTTTAACAGATTGTGATTTGGCTGTTATACATATCTTTCCTTTACCGAGGAGGTACTACAGTACTATTTTATTTTAGTTTGGATCAAGGTCGAGTTTCGTTAGGTGCTCGCTTAGTTATCTGCTCGAGTAAGGGTCAACTTGATAATGTTCAATTGAATTTTAAATGTTGTACTATAATTCAACCATAAATAATACACACTCTGGCTACCTTAGTTTTCTCACAATATTAAGTGTCATGTTATTGTAGCATGGATCATTACAATTTTAATGTTATACAGGCTCTTTGGACTAGAATTAAAGGGACATTTTAATTGAGTATAACGTTTTGGGTTTGCATTAACATTTTAGTAGTAATTGATTTGTAAAATTTACAAGTTTAATTGAGTGACTCTTTCAATTAAACTGACCACTCATTCATCTATTACACAACCCACATAACAATGCTATAAAATTTTAAATCTATAACAAACTCTAATTTTCTTAACTCAATTTAAATTTAATTACTATTTATCAGTTATATAAATCAATTAAATCGGGTCGATTAAAGTTTATGCAAACAGCCTAATAAAGATTTTATTAACGGGACGCAGTGCCAATTGAAAAGTTGATGGAGAATGGCAGAAAAGCTTGTTATTCTAAGAGTTCGCCTGTATAAACAACAAATATATGAATGAAAACAGGGAGAGGGTATAACTTGAAGAAAAATGACTGTCTATCACCCGGTCAAATCAACTCTAGTTTGTGAGGGGCCAAGAAAATTCCATCAACTATGACCCCGTACAAATTTCATGTACACATATGCTCATGTTACAAGAAACAGATAACAGTTTCTTTCCACAACTTACTAACAATGAACCTGGTGTATATAAGCTTACATGGTGTACATGATACCCTGAAAAATCCAATCTTGACAACCTTACGCAGCAGTCTCACCCTCTCTCTTTAACAGTTCCTGCACAGATTTGACAAACATTTTTCAACATGTTCCTTCGATATCCATGGTGAACTTAACACATCATCAAACACCAAGTATATTGACACATAAAGGTTGCAAAAAACAAAGGAATTATGTATACTTTGGTTTTTGTTTCTATCCGAAAAGGTTCGAGTAATCTACACATGCAACCCATAAAGGTTTCTCTCCCTTCAACTCATCATCATGTATACGTTTTGATCTTCTCGCCATATTATTTATTCTTGGCCAGTATATCCTCATGAACTCACAAGTCTCTTCATCTAATTATTACAGAAATGAAGTCCTGATCAGTCACTCTTCTATGGAGAACCTAAATCAATAGACTGGCACTAAAGCGCATGGGTGCTCCAGTACAACTGTACAAGACCAAAACAAATCTCACAATCAACTTATGATGCTGTCAGAACTCAAAACAAGAAGCTATAACTAGCAACCACTACTTGGACAAATAGACTTTCAATATCACTATCAACTGTATCAATATTTACTCTGCACCTTCAAAACAAACTTAACAATGAACACATAGTGATCCAGTAAGTCTAATGGCTTGTGTTGGCGACTTCTATATGAGTTCTCACAAAGACATTATTTGAAAACGAAAATGATAAAACAATCCATCTATCATTAGCCATTTAGGTTATAAATATAAAAAATAAAACTGACAATGGACCAAAAAGAGCAAGATTGTAGATCCCAATCCCCAGGTGAAAAATTGGCATACCTGTTTGATAGTGGCTACAGTCAGACGCTGTCTCTCTTTCCTCTCTCGTTGGCATTCCGTACACCAGCTGGAGAAATCTTTTTGATACTTCCTAAGTTCCCGGAAAGCAGCACTGGAAGAGTGAAAAATCAGAATACCAAATTGGAATGCCGGAAGATATAGTTATCATCACTATGAGACCGAATCACACAGTAAATAAATAGAAAAGGAGAAGATTGCTACCCCTATATGCAATAGATTTCAATTATTCAGACAAATCTAATGGATAAGGGCCTTCAACACATATAACTAAGTTTAAGGCTCTGTTTAGCACTACCTTATCAGCTCGATGAGCTTATTTTTTATATATTCCCGTTATGTGAACGCCTAACTGGTAAGCTAATAAGCTAGAAGCATATAAAAAAATAAGCTAGTTGATCTGTTTTTACATACTGTATTTAGCAAATCAACTAGCATATTAGCTAATTAATTTACTAAACACTTTTATAAATATCAACTAGTTTATCAGCTAGCTTATCAAATAGTTTAATAAATATGACTTGCTTTGCATCTTTTTGCCCACTCCTTGGTTCTCTTTTCCTCAAATGATTTGCTTTTCTTCTTTCACCATGAAGAAAGTGATAGGTCCTGCAAAGGCAAATTATTGCCAACACTTGGGGCAAAGAGGAAATTTTGGAGTACCTTCTACACCATAATAGTAAGTTAATTCTATGTCCAGATGTGGTGGCTCTAGCACCATGCCGATGGCGCCCACGATGAAGAACTGCACGCCCCGGGACATGCGAGTAATCAAAAATCTCCTATAGAAGTTCCATAACAAATTCCAATTAGGTGGGTATAAAAGCTAATAAGAATCAGTTTGGTGGGGAAAAAGCAAAAAAAAAGGTGTAATATGTAATGGTTGTGCTCCCAATATGAGCTAAACACTGATTTAATCTTCCAATCGGGCTTTATAGTGGGCATCGAATCGGTAATTAGTCAAATTACAACCATATATATGTATTTTTATATGAACAAATATACTCCTTTCTAATGTACTGCAACAATTTATTCTTTTTTAATCTCTAGTGCAAGAACTCCGGACTAAATAAGAATAAGTGATAAAGCAACATGTATTATTCAGGGAAATAAACTAACAACTCAACCCTGATATTGTACCCCAAAACATTTGACTCAAATATCTTGTGTTTCGCAATTCTGACTTAAAATACTTCAACTTAACCCCAAAACTTCCAACTTCTAATAAGCAAACCCTAATATTTTATTACTTTCATGTTTTCTTCCATCTTCCTTTATTCAGACAAATAAAATAAATAAATAAAAAAGTAAAAGTAAAAGTAAAAATGAAGCTTCCATTGAAGCTCTGTATCGAACATTCCAGGGATGATCTCCATTTTTTGTTTTTTTTAATCACTTTTTTTAATTAATGAAGAAATAAAATCTCTCTCCCTCTCTCCCTCCCTCCCTCCCTCCCTCAACTTTAGGAACCGATTGAGAATATTACTCCATTTCACTTAAGGCTTAACGTTTTGCCAAGTCGGGAGTTTCTTTTCAAATTTTAACATTTCCTTAAATGGAAACCCACTATCTATACTTAGTAAGTTTTTAATCGCTCTTTTTCATACTTTATCTATTCTCTATCTTACTTTTTACTATCCACTTACTATTTTGTCAATATAAACCATTTTTTACTCAATCACCTTATACTTTGTTCCAAAGATAAACGTTAAACATTCACTGAAATGGAGAGAGTATTTTATTACAGGTCAATGTTTGGATTTCATCGTGACTTTTTAGACATTAGGGACCTACCCGTGATATCGACATCTACAAAGGCACCCAGATGTAAAATTGCCTATTTGGAAATGTTAAATTAGCAAGTACTAAATGATAAATATACAACCGCATGGTCTATGATTCAGTTATAGACTAGGTCTGGCTAAGAATTTTATTATCTAGCCGACTCGCATGAAATTAAAAAAGGTTAATCTAATTAAGAGATCAGCCCAACAACTCACCTCTGACTGAGTTTCTGTATTTACATGCTTTTCACACCGTGTGCCACGGAAAAAAAGTTCACCACCTGAAAATTGTTTGCCTAAGCAGACATTCAATGTGACTTCTGAGTCATCCACGTGGAAACCTACAATAGCGATATTTTATCAAATTTAGACAGCAAACTTGGCAATATACGGTCTGTGACATGGCATATTCACTGCAGAAATGCAGGGATTATGAAGAGTACTAGCAGTGTCTTCGCGGTACTAAATTTAAAAAGGATCAGAAGTAAACACAATACAGCAACATCCGAAAATATAATAGCTTAGAGTCTAAGAGGGTAACATGCATCCCAGTGGACAATTAAAAGTCCCAAGCAACTTCAAACATCCCTAAGAATAACAGCAGCACTCCTAAAGAACATCAGAGTTCATAATTATTTTCTAAAATTCTGCTGTAGGATGTTTATGCCAACATACAAACATCCTTCAGCAGTGGTAGTGAATAGTGATTGACGCTGTACGCATATTCAATCATTAATTTGTAAAATTTAAATGCCAAAATTTCAGAGCGCCCCTTTTAGGCTTCTAAACGGGTACAACCTGATGCACACCCGCCCCAGCCATATATCCAATTACATCGGCACAATTTTATTAACGGGACTTGGGTTCTGTGGGTGTGTTTTAGGGAGCATTGAACTAACAAAGATACAACAAATGAATAATGAATAAAACTGGTAATCGGGTATTAAAGTATGACAGAAAATGAATAAAGATTGGAAAAAGTATGACATAGAATGAATAAAGTACGTGCATGTGGGGTTCTAACATTGCCATTTATTGGAAAGTGTATTTGTTAACTGCATGGCAGGACCGTACAAATTATTACTTTTAATGTGATATTTAGTATAAAAAAACAATAAAAGGTGTTGGCCAACAAGATCACCAAATGACGCAGAGCATGGATTTAAAAAAGGTGAACATAATCACTTACCCAGATCAACATCTCTGTCCATCCCATACTCAAGAACAAACCCATGATGACCATCAAGCGTTGATCCACCAACCTCATGAAAGAAAACTGCAAATGTTTAATGGCAAGGATTAACACTTAAACCAAATACGAAAATATAAAATCCGACAAAGTATTGCATGATTTTAAAAAATGGTTACTTTTCGCTATCGGACGTATAAAATCTTCCATGAGCTTGTCAAGCATGGTCTCCATCCCAAAATCATCAAGTACAGCACCATACCTGTTCATGGTATTAGGTCGCATGATTCTGAACTTCGTCTCATGGACCCACTTCTCAAAGTTCTCTACCTGTATGATTAAATTTAAAGAGAAAATGTTAATCTGAACAGTCACAACAAATTACATCATAGTGGTGATAGATTATTGATATGCAAAAATCACCTCGGCCAGTAACATATCACAGAACCTTGGTTGCAACATTTCGAATGTGAAGACCCCGGGAGAGGGTTCAGACATTATACTTCTGAATCCTTGTTCGGTTTTCTCATTAATGGCGTTCAGGAAGGAGGGGACAAAGAAATCTGCAGGGTGTATTGTATAAAGCTCACTGTGGAGACGCTGAGAAGAAGCTAATCATCGTTGTTAGAATATTGCAGTTATCATGACTCATGGAAAATTGGAAATAGAGGAAAGTGACCAATCTAAAAGGAGCTAAGTGTGTAGGACATCCTGATAAGATGCAAAAGAAAAATGAGGAACTTTGGCTATTTCTTTGATATATGAAATTGGGTACTTGCACCCATCAATTTAAGCTCGTCACTGAAGGGTCATTCTAGGAATTTAAGCACGACCAACACCCATTCTCTTTGTCCACAAAAGGCAAAGAAAAGTATATATACCTGGTAGTTTGATATTATTTTCTGTCTGTACTCTCTGTGCTTCTGGAGCTGTTTGAAAACAAAAAGAATAACTGTAAATCGTTATTTGAACAGATTTTTAAATGTGCATGTGCTAATGTGTTTGCATGTACATATGTGTAGATGCACACGGATTGATTATCACTCTGCATCAAAGCCTGTGGAAGTTATGCCACCAATGCCTGAATTCTGAAACCAAGTTGTTAATGGAGCCAGGACTCACTTAAAACTAATCACATTAATCTCCAGGAATGCCTTGCAAAGGTAACAATTTCAACTAATATCACAGGCTTCATAGCCCTGTATAATTCC
Source organism: Plantago major (assembly GCA_026545765.1). Taxonomy (NCBI): domain Eukaryota; kingdom Viridiplantae; phylum Streptophyta; class Magnoliopsida; order Lamiales; family Plantaginaceae; genus Plantago; species Plantago major. Next base: position 26,202,388 of record CM048841.1, on the reverse strand, counting down.
CGAATTACAAACACCTAACATTGCCTGGATCTTAAATTCTTAATACCACTCTGTTTACAAACCCAAATAGCACAATTTCAAATTTATCCAAGAAGAAAAGTGCCAAAAAGTCTCAGTTGCCAATAGTGTATAAGCTAAGAGAGAATGTCATAAATTGGAAATTACAAATGATCACCAGGGATGAGGCAATTAGACCCTCAATTTTTCCGATAAAGGGGAAATAAAGGATTTCATACTTAAAATGATCAATAATTCAGCTCAATTGATCATCTTTTCTTCCTTCTCATTACTAAGCTTGCGTAAATTCACAGAAACTATTTCCATACTAAAGTACTACATCATTATCAATCAATCAAAAGCACAAAATTGCTCTACAAAACAATATCCCAGCTCAATTACACTGAATTTCAAAATCTAGGCCCATGCAATGCACATAAAGACTAAGCACTACAAATGCAGCTAACACAACAGAGTATGCATCACTAACCCGAACCCTCTCGCTTTCGGGGTAATACCGAAGAAGAATTTCGCGCATGTGGTTGGCCTTATTCTCGCGCGATTGGTGCAGCAGATCTTGCGGGAGATACCTCTCCATTGAGCTGAAAAGATGAGGTGGAAACTCCAGGTGGTCCAAATCCTCGTAATTGTCAGGCACATGAACCTGATTAGGGTTCTTCATCAAGCTCTTCGTCCCGAAAGGTGGAGGTGGTATCGTCGGAGCCAATCCGACACCATTTCGATGGCCACCGCCGTTGGAGTGGGATCCGCCGTGAGGTTGTGAGCCGTCGAGAGACATTGATGAGGTTTTGGCGGTAAAATGTAGGTGGATAATTTAGGTCGACATGTTTGTACTGAGATTGATTGATTGGTAATGATCAGGAGAATGGTAGTTGTACAGTGGTGAAGAATTAGGGTTTTGGGTGATTAGTTTAGGCTTCAAGATTTGTGTGATAGTACTACTTGTATAATTCAAGCCTCAATTCTTATCTTAGTTTTATTTCATGAAGGTAATTGGATAGCGATTGAAATCAAGTATTTATCTTTCTTTTCCATTTTTCTTCTCTTTCAAAAACTAGATTTTCATTCTAGTAAAAAGTAACTAGTCAATGATCGTTGAGTTTCGACGGGAGTGGAAAAAATGTATGACTCGGAAAAACATTACTTCGTATTAGTATTAGTGTAACGCTTCATCCCCTTGTGGGTCGAGGGGCGGGCTGCTCTCCAGATGATATGTTGAACCTATTTACCAACACATTTCATTTCCCACGCACTTTATCATCAATGAGACTTGTTAATTGGTCACCAATCACTATCCTATAACAAGTACGCTTAAACCTCTCTTGAAACTTATCGTAAAACTTTGGAGCGTTACATTAAATAGATTTTCTATAAAAATTATAAGATACTATATTGTTCGAGAATTTATCAGTGTGGTAGGAAGAACCATTTTCATGAAGTCATACCATCCTTGTAAAAGCAATTAAAATAAGACTTAATTCATTGTTTAAAAATAATCATTTAGCATATAAATTTAGTCAAACAATTCAAAAAAAAATACCAATTGTTAAATTTAAAGTTATCTTGCAGTTTGTCAAAAACTTATCATGAGTCTTGGCATATGTAGTCTTATGTCATATCATATGTGTTATCTTCATCATCATATATAAGTATCTTAAGACCTTTAATGCTGGTAACTTAGATTGTCCTCAGGGCACGACGACTTGGATATCATAATTTATGTTTGCTCTCATATAAAGTATGCTTTGTTCTTTTTATTGTCTTCTCTTTGGATATGGATATGGACATGAGACATGAGTTTATAGAGGAATGTGACTTGAAGTTATCTTGACCAATTTCATGAGTCTGCATAATGCATAATTATATGTAAATAATGAATAATTCATGACCAAATGTTAAAAAATTGGAAAAAGAGAAAAAGCTAGTAGTTGAAGTTTAATTTAGTCTCTGTTTTGTTTTCTTGTTAAAGATTTATTTGTCTCTGGGAGAATTTTTTTGATACAACTGTTGTACCATATGATTTGGTACAGCAAGCCAATAGAAACAAGACAGGTAGCAAAAAACACTCGGAGACTGTTTGGGAAGCTATTAAAACCCGGTTTTAATCGAGTTATCCTTCTCATCTTGTTTGCCATGCGGTTTTAATCGCGTTGAACAATACTCGATTTTAATCCACCAACTATTCACAATTCAATTAAATTTATCTTTCTACCAACTATTTTTCTCTCATTTTACTTTTTCATTTATTGTAACAACCTTAAACCAATCAAATAACATTAAAACCAATCAAATAATCTTAAACTCTTACACACATCACTTCACTCTTACACACTCTATATAACAACACTATAAAACTTTAATTTCATCCCAAACACAACTTTTCAAAACCCAATTATAATTCAGTTACTATTCACGGTTAAAACCCGATCCATTTTAATCGAATCCCATGCAAATAGCCACTTAAACTTGACAGATGTATCATCGAGTGAATATTCCTAACCATGGTTACTAATAAGCAGATTAATTTCCCCCAACTCTCTCTCCCAACCGGCAACCACCATCTTTGTCACTTCAGCAACCAATTTCTTAAATCGCGCCAAATTCCAATTTTGATATAGAAGAAAAGTTGAGTCCACGTTTTCATCTCCCCACGAAGAACCCGGATGGTTTCTTTTTAGTTTTGCGAAATGGAGCCAAAATCGCAACTTGTTATTTCCCTCGTCTCATCACCTCAGATTTGGAACTTTACACCAATTCTTCTCAATCGATTCTGGTGCCATCCTTACAAAAGCAGGCATTATCTGTATTCAACTCTATTTAACTTGATGATGACAGTGAGTCAAGAAAATAGAGATGTCCCAAATGAGAAACGGCGTGCTAATGAAGGTAGTACTTTTTATTCATCTTGTTTTTGTTCTATGAATTAGTTGTATAAATTTGAATTGGTATATTTCACTTTGTTTATTGTTGACAGATCAGAGCCTCTTTTTAGCTTCAATAGATGAATGGTTGTGAATTTCAATCATTTTACTTATTATTGAAGATGAAGAGATTGCATAAAATTGTTGAAGACTAAGGAGAAAAGTCTCCTCAGAATGCTTGGCTCAGATACCTTTAAGGAATTAAGTGTCTTTGGAAGAAAGTATTTATATAGGTCTCTGATACCCAAAGCTCACTGAGTAAGGATATGCAAAGCCTCAGATAGCTTGCATTGTTCCGTTGAGACTATAGGACAAAAGTTAGTACAGTGTATTTATTACGCTGACAGAGATGTCTGAGCAAAAGAGGAAATCTCTGTAAAGATACAAATCTACTATTTTCAGATATCAGTAGTTTGAATTTCACTATGCCTAACGGATATTATTCAAACTGCATAATTTTCAACTATAAATATCACCACTTAGAATACTTGAAAGACACACCTTGAACTTCACAGAACTACAATCTTTCATTCAAACATACAAGCCTTCTACCTACTTACTATCTAGCTTTATGTTGCGACTAAAGCTCTTGAATTATAAGTAGCACGAAAGTTCTAAGTGTCCTGATCCTTAACAAGCATTGTTCATTGTGAAAGAGTTGAATTCAAAGATCAAGTTGCGACTTATATCTGAGATTCATTCTCTTGAACATACAACAAAGACTTGGGTTATTAAATAACAACTTACCATACATTGCAGAGTGTATTAAGTAAGATTGATTCTATAAGAGCTCTTTGAGATAACTGAATAAGTTATAAGAGCTAGCTCACCTGACAAACTACCATAACCAACATCAGACAGGCGTTGAGCACAGGAAGTACTTAGTTTGGGAAACTAAGGAATAGCTCAAAGGTTACTGAGTAGAGGAAGTACTTGACTGAGAAAGCCGGGGAATAACTCAGGGGGAACACTTGGTTGGGAACCTAGTGTAAAAGGAATCAAGCGATAGGACTTTGTAAGGAAACTCAATATCTTATCTTAGTGGATTCAAGTCTTGAGCAAGGGCGAGTGGATTAGTTGAGGGATTACGCCACCCCCAGATACCACTATAAAACTTTGTGTCATTTACTTACTACACTTTATTTAATATCTATTTATTGCTTGCTGAGTACTTACACACATTATAGCTTGCTGAGCACGTGCACTTATCACAAAAGTCTTCTGCTTTCTGATTATAATTAAGTATCAGATACCTTCACAGATATCTGATAAGCTGTTTTATCGACAAAAGTTTGAAAAGACTATTCAACACCCCCCCCCCTCCCTCTAGTCTTTTACTTTGTCGTTATCTGGACCAACAGGAGATGACATGGTTTTTTCTAAAGTTAGATCATAATAGTATAGTGGTCTGTCTTCTTCATGCCAAAGTTTAATTTTGATAGAGTTATTTTTGCTTCTTTTAGAGGCAACACTAATCTAGTTTTTATCATTGACATTGGATATTTCCTTACACGTATCGATCCCGCGAGTTTTATTTATATTATGAATTCATGATTAGACTTCAACTAATGTGTGTGGTACATGAACCTACTTGCAGTGATCAATATTGCGAATGATTTTTATTATTCTGAAGAAAATTTGCATAAAGATAGACATTGACTCCCATAAAGATGAAGAATCCTTCCACCATCAGTGTGAAGCTGATGACACCATTGTGCCTCGTGAAGAGGTGAGTTTTGTTTAAAACTTGTAATGTTGGTTTATAGTGGACAAGAAGCATATGATTTATACAATGAGTATGCCACAGGAAAATGATTTAGTATCCATAAAGATCAAGTTCGCTACATGATTGGTACCAAAATAGTTCGGCAAAAAACTTTTGTTTGTTTTAAACAAGGTTTCAGCTGGATTATGAGGATGTGCAAAAAGAAAAGAAACATTTAGATACTAGGACTAGTTGCAAGGTTTCTATTACTTTTAAGGTAGAAAATGGTGTTTGGGAAATTAAATTGAAAATTTTGAGGACGAGCATAATCATGAATTTGTTCCAACTGGGCAAAGGCATTTGTTAAGGTTCACCCGTAAGATTCCAGATGCTACTAAAGGTGTAATCTCTTCAATGGTTGATGCGGGTATTGGACCGACAAAGACAAGAGCCTATATTGCTAAACAGGTGGGTGGGATTCTGAATTTGACATTCACAAAAAAAGATTGTCATAATTTTGTGCAATTTCGGAGGTCAAAATTTGATTGAAACCACATATGCCCGAACCCTCCTCAATCAAATCAAGCGTAGACGATCTGAAGACCATATGTTTTTCTACACACCACAGTTAGACAGCGAAAGTCGTTTAACTAATATTTTATGGAGAGATGGTCTATCGAAGTTGGACTATGATTGTTTTGGTGATGTAATTATTTTTTATAAGACATTTTGGACTAACAAGTGTGACATGGTGTGTGCACTATTTGTCGGAATATATCACCGCTGGCAAAATGTGTTGCTTGGTTGTGCATTCTCACTTGATGAAACAGAATCATCTTTCAAGTGTGTAATTCAGTCCTTTTTAAATGCAATGGGAAAAGCACCGCAAACCATCTTTACAGATCAAGATCAAGCGATGGCAAATGCTATTGAGAAAGTCCTTCCAATTACATGTCATAGGCTATGTGATTGACATATTGCTAAGAATGCTACTCGAAGAATTCCCGATCTTTTTGGAAAGAAAGATTTTAGGAAGAACTTCTTAAAGTGCTTTTACAACTGTGATACCGTGGAGGAGTTTGAAACAACGTGGAGGGAGATGATTGTAGAATGGGATGTAGCAGAAAATAAGTGGTTGAAGATATTATATGGTTTGAATATAAAATGGTGTCCAGCTTTTAGTCATGATTTTTTTTCTCTGCTAATGTTAAATCAACTCAGAGAAGCGAGAGTATGAACAATGTATTCCACCATGTAACTCGGAAAACAATGACGTTGACTGAAATTGTTAGACACTATGAGGAAAATGTTGAAAAGCAACGTGAGGATGAGACTGATGAAGATTGTCGTAATGGTCCGGGAAGGTCGGTAGTTCATGTATCTGTTGGGATTTTAAATCATGTAGCAGATGTATATACACGGAATTTATATGAAAAGTTCCTCTGAGAGTTTGAGATGGCATCGACAGAGCATATTGTTGAAGATAATATATAGTGATGAAAGTTTTAATTACTACTATATACCTTGCAGAGTGAAGGGTGTCTAGAAAAAACAGACTGTTCAGCTAAGAACTACTGACATCACCATTTCGTGCAGCTGTAGAAAGTTAGAGATAATGGGCATCTGGCATTGTCATATTTTGAGAGTCATAAATGTGAAGACAACTCTTAACATAATTCCTCAAAATTATATTTCTAAGAGGTGGACAAAATGTGCAAAAGAAGGCATGGCAATTGATAGCTACAAGATACACAAAACTATTAACATTAATGCAAAGGAACCATTAACGATTCGTGTTCACAAGTTAATGCGCAAGGCATTTTACGCTATGAATATGGGTGCATATTTGATGACAAGACAGTTTCTATGGCCGAAGAAAGCATGGATCTGCTCATCGATAAGATTACAGGATATAAAAGGTCTTTAGACGTGTCCTGTGATACTAATACCTGATGTGACAATGAAATATGCGATTTTGCACGCTTTTAAACCCTCGTTTTTGCCCAAGATTTAATATTTGTTTCAATTTATAGACAATTACTAACTTCTTGTGTATTTTGTAGGTCATGATCATTTTTTCGAGGAATTGCACAACTTCGGGGGCCAAAACGTCATATTTGGGTGAAATCGAGAAAGTTAAGCGAATACGCTGATTTGGCTATTGCACGGATTTTGAGGTATCAAAACATGCTATGTGACCAACCAATGCGAAGGTAATTGAAGATGCTACAACTTTGTAGAAGACAACTTTTTGAGGAAACAAAGTTCCGAAGCCCGAAATTGTAGAACGAAGGAAAACATACATAACCTGCCACAATCGAAGGTGTGCGATCCACAGAGGACCGCAGAAGGGTGAATGCGGTCGCTTGTCGACCGCAGTGCACTGAATGTTCTAGAATTGGGCTATTTTCTGGCCTGTCAGTTTGAAGCCCGTTTTCCAGAACATTCCTTACACAACAAAGGGCGGCTAGAGCACGGAATTTTCAGTATAAATAAGACCCTTGGGGTATCATATTCAATACACAACTCAATAGAAGGGTTATGTACCAAAAGGCATCTCTCTTGAGAGAGAACCAGTCCTCGGGGAAGTGAAACCCCAAAACCCTAGCCGTCAGCAAGCAATCAAGAAGACTTCAAGGCAGCCAGGGGAAGGAATCGAAGAGGAGAAACTGAGGGTCGATACTCGCCATCTTCTTACGGTTTAGTTGTTTCAAACATGATTTCAATTCAGTTTACAGTTTGTTTACTTTCAGTTATGTCAGGCTAATTTACCTGTGCAAGGGTTAGCCGAGATCTTTGATTACTTAGTTTATATATTATGGAATAGTTTTAGCATCTATGTTGGTTATGCAATTGTCGTTCATACCTATACTGTTTGAGGAAAGATGCATTGTTTATTTATGTTTACCATGGGACATGAGTATTCGTTGTACTAGATTAGGAGATATCAGTCGTGTCTATAAGTTGATATTCTACCTGAGGTTTGTTGTTGAGCTAGCCACTTGTGACAGCTTTGAGCTAGACAATAGTCTACATGGGGTATCTGTACTGACTGCGCTTTAGTATAAGATATGTGACCTGTGTGACTCTTCAGCCGTAACCGTCGCTATCTATTATTCCTGATATACACTATTTATCAAAGTGAAGGTTAATTCTTACATGTTTTCTCTACTATTTCTTAATTCATCAATTCTCGTTATAATTGCTTTCTGCTTAAGTGTTCAAATTGTTTATTCAAAATACCAAAAATCTGTCATTCACTTTATATTGAAAATCAACCATCTATTATTCTATTTTAATCGAGCGTTATTCCCGAGAGACCGACCTCTCAAGTCAACTTCTGCTATACTAATTAATTTAGTGTTTCTGGAATTTGGGTTTGGTATTATAAATTCGTAAAACTTTGGTATTCTCGGTAAAACCCTAAGTTCAACGACAATTGTTTTTCCCGAGGATCCATCAATACCAATATTGATTCTTTTATTGAGCACAAAGAAAATTTCATGGATAATATAATCGTGCTAAATCCCCCATCTTTGAGACCTAACGGAGAAACAAATGCAAGAATAAAGAGCTGTAATGAAAGACGTCGGAAAAAAACTGGAAAAGTTTCGTCAAGGGTTTGTGCACCATGAATTCCGCTTTTGAGTTCTTCTGATTATGTAGTCTACTATTGGGGTTTTGTCCTCTCTTTCTTTCTCACCACCCTTTTAAATTTTATAGGCTAATAGCTCAAACAAGGTATCAACAAATTTGGTCATCATATGGTATATAACAAGCAGGTCTATCTCTCAAGCAAAATTAGGTATATCTAATATATGGCCGATTAGCTTTCTCATGACTTGTTTGTTGTTCAATTGAGGTTGTCCAATACACCAGAATTTTCATGTTCGACAACCTTTTGCAAGCATGTTCCAGAGTGATATCAACATGTCGCCACATATACACCACCAGGTATGGTCATAGCTTTAAGTGTGTGCTTACCCTATAGACCTAGACAATTTCTCTGCAAATAGTATTGGACTCGTGAGATTAACATGTAAAAAGTTGCTACAGGACTACGGGGAAGCTTACAACTTCCAAGGACATGTAGACCATAACAAGTGATATTCTGCTTTGCAATTTACTGGAGCTGGATTGGAGAGTAGCTAGATTTCCAGATTTCTTATCTTCCAATTTATCATGTCAATTACTACTTGAAGTTGTGCATATTTGTAGGAACTTAAGTCCATGATGTTTTGATTGGATTTAGATATGTGACCAAATAGAATTTAGTTAGGCTCCATGTAATTTGTCTTATTCTTAGTCTGGGTATGCTTCTTTTCATTTGGATAGAAGTTCACTTGGGATATCTGAAGTTCAGACCATTATAATGCTCTACTTTTTTATTTATTTTTTGTATACTTCTAAAATTTATTTACTCCGATCACTGTCCTTCGCTAAGTAGGCCATTATCAACGTGTTTATTTTGACATGTTCAGCAAGTAGGGCGGTCTGTATGGAAAAGAAAGCATGCAGGTTGGGATGATTATTGTTCATATTCAAGCAAAGAGAAAATTCCTATTGAATGTAATGTTACAGTAGCTTGCTTGAGCATTGTAGTTTGATATTCTTCATTAATTAGCTATATATCAGTAAACAACTACATTTGTTTTGGGTATATAACATATCATGTTTCATCAGGAAAAAATAAGGAAACAAATAAAAAACTCAACATTCCATGATATCCTGCAAGTTTAGTCGTAATTCTTTAGGTCTCATGGTATACTAGATAGGGATATGTTTGCTTTGTGTACATGATTTTCCTTCCTCGTCCAATTTTGGTTTAAAGTAAAATTTTGGACCATCATTTTTTATTTTTTGCAGCGTATCCAACACAATCTGAGCATCGGCACCATCCAAATGCTTTGTTCGTAGTCGGCTAATATAGTTAATGTGGTATGTTAATGTGTGACCTACATTCTCCTCTCCACCTACGGATGAGCATCATGTTAATGTATGTAATAAACCACATGCATAATATAAGTTATTAATTGAGTCAAGCATAATACGTATCAAGTAAAACATCATACTATAATTTATGACTAGCATCATACGGTATACTTGATGCTTGAACCATGCATTAATGAGACTCAAATCATCCTTTTTCACTGTTGGTTTTTACAATGGTTAAAAATCATATAATTAAAGACAAACATCATATTCCCAGAGTCAAACATCATATGTGCATACCCACAACGTAATACATGCATGATATTACCAGTAAATTAACATCATGTCATTCACCCCAAACATCATATGTCAAGAGACAAACATCACATGTGCAGTCAACATCTTGATAAATAAATGTTGGACGTTATCAATACATTAGCATCAGTCATCGTAAACATCATATTTCCACGAGTCAAACAGGGGCGGACCCAGGATTCAAATGGGGGGGGGGGGGGGGGTGGAATTTTATATTATATTACCGGATAGCGGACTTAATTAGTCGGGTCGGGTTTCAAATGTCCACACACAAAAATCTGATATTTAATTACGTGATGTTTGCTCTCGTACATTTAGTGCAATATTTCATAGCATGAGTTCAACATAGTTCCAAAGCATATATACTGAATCATTTGGCACTTAATCTACAAGCACAATCACATACCTTGTTGGTGATTACAGAATTAAAGTCCCTATCAAATTACATAAGCCGAAGATAGTCCAAGCATTCCAAAATAAAGCAACATGAACAACTGAAAGGCAAATATAAGTGATCTGCATAATAAAAGTGTGGAACACAGTCACATTCCAGAAAACTATGAAAGTAAAATGTTGATGATTAACATTAATCGATGACATACCTAGTAGCTGGTGCAATTTTTTTTTTTTTTTTTTTTTTGAAGTTAAAATTTTTTTCCATAAAGGTAAGACTACCAGAGGTGTCCATATACAATATGGTCCAAATCAAACTCACAATACAGTAACTCAAAACCAAAACCACTAACTCTCCAAAACCAACAAGGACTGAACAAAGCAAACCAACTTCTCGACCCCCACCAACTGTTCCATAACGGATGTAATTTTGACCACCCCGTCGTCTCGTATGTCACAGTACCGAATTACTGAGCCAAGAGTGAGAGGGTGGAATCAAAACCAAAGGGGTGGGATACCAATCAAAGGAGGTAGAAAGAAAAGATCGGTGATTTTCCCCTAAGGCATCCGTTACAAAACAAAAGGGAGAAGGTTAGAAGAATACCTCAACCAACTAAGTCAGAAACGTAGATAGTACTCAAAGAACACAAGGTCCAAATAAAGATTATAGAACCAGTCCAGTCTTGTCTTCACGCAAAAATCAAAACCACTTCAATAGTCATTAGAGCCCAACTTTATCTGATTCTCAATGTTCAAGACTCCTAAAGGACAGATCTCCCAACTCGCAAAATCACTGTAGACGAAGCCAGGTAGCTTAACTTTCACCCAAGACCAAACGCTGAATTTTAGCTTATCCAATATCTCCCCATGTTTACATTCTCCCCCTTGAAAGATGATCTCGTTCCTAGTGCACCATATGTACCAGATTGTGTTGTGCCAAAAAAATTGCCAGGCGTTTCTAGCCTTTGGAGAAGCCATTCGCACAAATTCTAACAGAAAATCATAGATGCTGCCAGTCACCGGAAGGGAAACTCCCAGCCAAGCCCCCACTAACTGCCATAACGCCACTGCATTTTTACAGCCGAAGAAGATGTGGTTCGCGTCTTCCTCAACCTCCTCTCTACAGCTTCTACACCATGAATTTCCCCAGATGAAATCACATTTCGAACTTGTAAGTTTGCCAGCGAAGGAATCCGGTTTTGCATTAATTTCCAAATGAAGGCATTAATTTTGAGCGACAACAGACTGTTCCAGATTATTTTAGTCCAAGCCGGTCCACTCTCTCTCTGTTCTCTCCTGCTCTGCTCGCCAGTTGTTCGTATCCAGCTTTTGTTGTATAACAATTTTCCGGGGTTTTATTCCAGGTCCACTTATCCTGCAAACAAGAATCATGTACCAAGTTTTTCACAGTACCCCACAGCTCTCCCACATATTCCATTTCCCAATTAAATAATTCTCTTCTCCAACTCCAAGAAGGTTCTACACCGTCTAGGCTCAACTTAATCCTATCAGCAACACTACAACTTTTTGACAATTCTAGACTATACAAACGGGGAAACAGCAGTTTCAGTTCTAAACCTTTCAACACCCAGACATCATCCCAGAAACTAGTAGTTTTTTCCATCCTCTACCCGTCTCACCACCCCCTCGACAAACCACTTGCCACATCCTACTACTTTCACTAAATCCCTCCACCAAGAAGACCACTGTTTTCCAAAAGGTTTACCTCCCAAGCACCTCTCGACACATTTAAAAAATGCCCATATTTGGAGTGAAGAACTCTAATCCAGAGAGCTTCACCACCACCTAGTAGCCTCCAAACCCATTTTTCCAACAACGACGCATTAAACCATTCAACATTCTTAATCCCCAAACCCCTAGACTCCTTAGACCGACACCATTAGCCCACTTTACCCACGCGATTTTTTTTCTCCCTCCCAAAGTACCACCCCAAAGAAAATGACAAAGCAGGCTCTTTACTCTTTATTTGGTTTAGAACAAGAGATGGCATTTTGAAGAAAGAGAAGAAGTATATAGGAAGGGATGTCAGGACCGAGTTGATCAACACAATTCTGCCTCCCAAAGATAAAAAGTTGTTCTCCCAACTCTCCAATCTTCGTTTCATCTTCAAAACCACATTTTCCCATACTTTCTTATCACCAGGTCTCGTGCCAATAGGCAGCCCCAAATAGACGAAGGAAATGTCACCCACTTCACAATTTAGCAACACCGCCCAGCTTTGAAGTTTCTCCTTTGATAAGCCAACACGCAACAAACAGCTCTTTCGAAAATTGATTTTGAGTCCCGAGAACCACTCGAAGCATCTTAACACACACTCGAGTGTTGTAATGTTTCCTTCCACTGCATCCCCAAAAAATATTGTATCATCCGCGTATTGAAGATGTGAAATTTTCACCTTATTTTCCCTTGCTTTCCAAGGAGAAAATTGAACAAAAATTGAATGATTCTCCATCTTGAATCTCACTTACGAACCTTGAATTGAACCCGACGTTTTTTCATGACTTCAAATTCATCTATAAGTAAATCAAAATCAAAAGACCGAGTGATTTCTTTCTCGATATTCATCAATAGAGCACTAGACAGAAAATCATCCCCATCTTATATGTAACCTTGTCTTCACAATTTTCATCCCTAGAAAATGCATGTTCCAATGTAGTCGTAGAAACTGGGAGAGTCAAAATAAGTCCTATCAACCGATCAACAAGGGGATAAATGGTTGACTTCTCTGACTTCGACAATAGTTGGCACATTTCAGAAAGATATTGCACATCTTTAAACTGCACATTATTTCGAATATCGAGTTCAAAAAGCTCCAGTTGATACTTTAGACGTAACTGTTCTTGATTATTGAAATCAGCAGGATAGAACTTTTCAACCAACTCACATATATCATTATTGTTGAAACATTTATAGCCATATCGAGATTTCATCTCCTGTAATATGCAATCTATTGTTCCATAAAATATATCAATCCGATAATGATGTTACCATGTAATATTCCCTTTTCTAGCCTGACCTCTGCTTAATCTACATTGAGAACTCATATCGGGGACTTCAATTTTTCTATTTCTTGCATAAGTCATTCACCTTTTGCAACAACTCATTCCATCCACTCTCCCTCAATTTTCGAATTATTTCTTTCGTACTTGATACCATCTCCATTGCATTTACAATATCTTGAGACCTGCATTGCAAGATTCTACAAAGACATCTGTTCTCCCCAACAATTCTATCAGAAAATGCAAGATAAAAACAAATTCAAATGACAACATTGCATCGTAAGCTCGATGTGCCGCACCTCTAGAAGAACCAGCACATGGATAATTTATTATGCCTACAAGTACTTCACGTGCAGAGCCAAACATGTTAAGCAAGTTATGAATAGATTTCAAATGATAACTCCAGCTTGTATCACCTAGACGTTGTAAGGTTGCAATATGATTCTTTCCTCGTCATATTTGAAGCTCATCCATTGAAATCAATTATTCAATTTCAATAGCACACATAAGTTGCAACTGATCATGGAATTTGCAAAAACATCAACTGAATTTATGATCTCATTCAAATGCAAGAAGAATCGTTCAACATGAATGACACTTTGGGACGTAACAACTAATGTCAACTGTAGCTGATGGGCAAAACAGTGAACATAATAGGCATATGGGCACTCATTCAGAAACAAAGCTTGCAAGCCGTTTCACCCCCACCCCCAAGATATATTGCTAGCACCATCATAACCTTGTCCTCAAATGTTCTTGATACTAAGGTTATGATGTGCTAGAACTTCACATATTTTATTCTTTAAAGTAATTGCTTTGGAGTCTTCAACATGAACTAAATCAAAAAATCTTTCATGAATAAATCCCTCATTGTTAACAAACCTCAAGACAATGGCCATTTGCTAACTCTTGCATTCATCTTGGGACTCATGAACAATAATGCAGAATTTCTCATCATCAATCTCATCTCGGATATATCCTTGAATTTTTCTAGAATATAGTGATAAGATTTCCTTCTAAATTCTGGGAGAGGTATAAGTGGCATTTTGAGGAGCATTTCCCAATACGGTCAAAGCTACATCATTGTTATAAGATGATGTGTGCTTTACAATCTCCAAGAAATTTCCCTTATTAGGGGAGTCGGACCTTTCATCATGTCCTCTAAATGCAATACCTTGAAGCGAGCATAATTTGACAAAATCAATTAAAACTCTAAGTCGTAGTCGATTTCTTCCCACTTCATGATCACTTTCTTCCACGATAATGTCGTCGATATTCTACAATGGATTCATCAAAGCATGACACCTTCTTACTGCTACCTTATGCATAGAACTAGGAGTGAAACAAACATGGGTTATAAAGCCACCAATGTCCGTCTCGTTCACCTTTTTAAAATCTTGAAACCCTGCCTTTACAAAAGCATTTGCCCCAAAGACAATTGACGGCATGCCAAAGACAAAAAAGGAAGACAATACACTTTATTTGTTGTAGGAGAGTATTTGAGTTGATCAGGATAAAACTTGTACCATTCAGGTTTAAACCTTCTTCCCTTATGAGCTGCATTTTTGTCTGATGTGACTTGATAAGTGACGAGTCTCAGGTAAGCTCGACGTATTTCATCTCTCTTATCTAACACGTAATCCCAAATCATCTTTCTTTTTTCTGGATCACATTCTACATCGATACAATTTGAATCCCTATCGATTCTTGCAATTTTTGCTCGGGGAGAGTTTTGTTCTTGAGGCTTAGAATGATTTTGATTTTCAACAAGTTCACCTCTATCGATTGATGGGGGCTCGGATGCAGGACTAAAACTACTAACACCTTGAGCATGAGTTGTTTTGGTAAATAAATCATTTATTGCCCCCTAGTTATGCTCCACTTGGTCTTTCCCATTAATACACCTATTTAACAAAACATAAAGCATCAGTAATTCAATACCTATTTAAGTGTGCATTCTCCCATGCTCATTCTAAAACTTCTCAGTAAATTAACTGCAAACAAACTGTCACAACACTGCAGCACACTAAATTAACTGCAACTAAAAGCTCAAACTCAGATACTACAAGAACTACTTACTGACTGTCTACAAGGCGGCGGCGTGACCGGAATTCCGTGCTCCAAGTTGAATAGAGTAGAGAAGAGCTATTTATGTAAATTGGAGAAGATTGCATACACAATAGACCAATTCATTGAGATGAAACAAACAATGGAGATCCAATTTCAACAATAGATGATATATACAAGTTCAAAGGCCTGACCTAGAATAGAAAATGGAGAAAGGCAGGAGCTTGGAAGCGTGTTGCATAAATTTTGGGAAAGGAATTCGTGAATGGGAAGAATTGGGCAGTTGACTACTTATTTGTTTAATTGTGCTTGCACGTGAGGTGAGACCAATTGTAGTATATAGTATGTATACATATATATATGTATACATATACATATACATACATACATATATATGTATATGTATGTATACATATATATATGTATGTATCCATTGTATACACACCTAAGCCGAAACACTCTCCCTTCAGTTTTTAAATTTTTAGTTTGTAATTAAGTTTGAAGTTTGTACTGGTGCTTGCAGACATCAATTTGTAAGTACTCTTTTTATTTTTATTTTTGTATTGTAATATATTTTTATCAATGAAAATTAGCCTCATGATAGGCTAAACGTTTGGTTTGTGTTAAGATAGGTCTAAATTATGTATTTACTTTAACTCTGGCAAAAATATTTTGCTGTTCCTCCGGTCACTATTCATGGTTACTATTCACGGCGGAATTATGAATTAATCTACTATTCATGGTTACTATTCACGGCAGAATTATGAATTAATCTAAGATTTTTATTACTTACTAAGAATGAGACCAGAGAAGGTTTTGTATTAATCAGGCATATTGATATATTCCGATAGACATATGAAGGCACTGTCATTTTGCCTCTAAAGTCGTAAAGAAATGGCGTCTACTGGTGTTTTGTGCTACTTTTATGTCTTGAGAAATATCTTAATATTGACAGATATTATACAAGTAATCAGTCCTGATGTCGTCTCTATCTTAGTCGGTAGTCTGAGTCTGGATTAATGAAGTGATTCTAAAGTTTGAATATTGTAATCTGAGTTTGGATTAATGAAGTGATTCTAAAGTTTGAATATTGTAGCCAATATGAATAACTCAAAGAAGCTTTGTGACCCGACCAGACCAACCCTTTGGTATCAGAGCCAGTTTACAGTAAGGGCATGATTTAAGATTGAGTCTTAACACGAACTGTTTTATGATCATACATATATATATGTATGTATATGTATGTATACATATATATATGTATACATATATATATATGTATGTATACATATATATATGTATACATATATATATATATATATATATATATATATATATATATATATATATATATATATATATATATATATATATATATATATATATATATATGTATGTATATGTATATATATGTACATATATATATGTATATATATACATATATATGCACATATATCTACATATATATATATATATATGTATATATATAGTATTTTTCGAAATTTTAGATTTATGAAATATATTATTAAATCGAGATCAACATTTATTATCTACTAAAAGAAATATATATATATATATATATATATAAGAATTTTGGGGCCCCTCCCCCTAGGCCCGCCCCTGGAGTCAAACACAGGGGCGAATGGGCTAAGGCTAGCACGGGGTAAAAAAAAATTAGTACTGTGTATTTCGATTTATCTCTGAACTAGCACGGTCTGATAAAGCTTGTATAGTCCAATAGTCCAAGCCCAAAAATACAATACAAAGTCCATCATCAAACACAAATCCTAAGAGCCAATACAAAGTCCACCATCAAACATTGAAACATGCAACAGTGAAAGAATAGAGAAATCGTGAACAAAAAGTCATTTCTCGGCCATACTCAAGAATCAAAACGCCAAGACACCGAAACATACAAAATTGCGACCTATGAGCTCGATTTCAACTTTTAGGTAGTATATGAACTTGTAATTTATGAATATTTTCAGTTTTTTTATGTTCTATGGTTGTGAATGGGTTTAATCAGGTATTTTAGGTTGTAGAATGAGATAATTGAGGAGTTATGTAGATGATTACTTGTAGAATGAGATAATTGAGGAGTTCCGTACAAGATTAATTAGTTCTAAAGTGTTGATATTTTGAGAAAGGGTTGAGAAACAAGGAAAGGAAAAGGTCTCGGGTGTTTGCTGTTTGAGAAAGAGAGAAAAGTGATGTGTTGCGAAAGAAAAAGCTTTATGTTGTGCAATCTCATTGAAGTAGACAAAATACTACATTAAATTACTAACATTGGGTTTTGCCACTAACATAAATAATTTCCCAGATGCAGGCTGCATTAACTAATTGAATGGAGAATTTGTCTGTTGGTGGACTTGTGGTCCATTCTTTGTTTAGCTTGAGATTGCTTTTTGTTAATTTATCATATGAAGATTGCTTTTCTAAAGCTAATTACTTCGTCATTATGTTTGTTGTTTAGCTTTGCCTTCTCAAAGATCAAAGAAAAAAAGGTTGCTAAGGGATTGGAATCTATATATCGTCATTTTTTAAACCAACAAAGAAGCAAGCATTAACAAGTGAAGGACAGTCTCCTTGTAATACTGACCCTATGGAACATATATCAACAGGCCAAATGAATCCTCAAGTCGACATTGACACTTCAATGCGTACATCTACACTAGAAGGTCCCACTCATTATAGTGTGGAGTTAGATGTTGGTTCTCTCGAACGTGATCCGAGTAAGCGGCTTGCAATTTGGAAATATCCTACAAAATCAAAGGGATGAAGTGTGACGAGCGTACATCAAAATGGGGCCATATCAACCCAAACTTTGTGACTATCCTCCACGCTTGTGTGGTACTCTCGCAAATTTCAATACAAGTGGTTCAATGATTGTAAATGGTTATAATACTCTGACTTCATAGACAAAGCTTATTGCTTTCCATGCTTTCTTTTTTAAAGTGAGAATGCTCGTTATACTACATTTACTATCTATGGGTGTTGTGACTGGTTCCATGACGTTGCCCTTATTTCACTCATAAAGGAGGTCCTAATTCATTACATACAATTGCAGAAAATTTGATGAAGAGTTTGATGAAAGTAAATCAACATGTAGATGAATTGTTGCAGGTGCAAAACTTTGAACAAAAGAAGAAAAATAGGGGGTGTTTTAAAATAATAATTTTCGTGATTCGATGGTTTACTATGTAAGGTTGTGCATTAAGAGGGCATGATGAAGCCCCATCATATGCTAATCGAGGTAACTTTCTTGAGATGCTAAAACTATTGGGACAACTGAATCCTGATATTGGTGAAGTTTTGGAGGTAGCACCAAAGAATGCGACATATACCCATCAAATATCCAGAAAAACTTGTTGAACATTCTTACTAATAAAGTAAGAATGAAAATATGTGAGGAGATAGGGTTGGAAAATATAGAATTTTATTTGATGTAGTTAAAGATGCATCTGATAAAGAGCAGATGGCCATTGTGTTGAGATATGATGATATCAAGGGTTTCTTGTGAAAGCGTTTTTTGGGATTGTACATGTTCTTGATACAACAGTTGCAACACTTAAAAAGGGTATTTATGATATCCTTGGTCAATACAACTTACATATTTCTGACATGCGAGGACAAGGATATGATGGTGCCAGCAACATGCGTGGCTCCTCGAATGTACTGAAGGCCCTTTCCTTGAGGGAATCTCTAACAGCCTATTATGCTCATTGTTTTGCTCATCGTCTTCAGTTAGCATTGGTTGTTGCTGCCGAAAGCGAGGTATCTGTTTGACTTCTCTTTTCAAAGTGGAATCGCATTGTGAAATCTATTCGTTCTTCCCCTAAACGTCAAGTTGAATTGCAAGCTGCTCAAGCTATTGATGTAGAAAATATTGTTGAAAGTGGTGGACGGGGCACTGATAGAGGAGCGAATCAGGTTTGTAATTTGCAAAGTGCTGGGAAGACTCATTAGAATTCCCATTTTGAGTCTATTTGTAGCTTGGTGGACATATACAATTCTATAACTGATGTATTGAAGATAATATTGAAAGATGGTTCATCTAATTCTATGCGTGGTGAAGCTACTGGTTGTTTAAATGATATGAGATCCTTGGACTTTATGTTCATTTTGTCCGTGATGCACAAAATCATGGCGATCACGAATTTGCTTTGTCTAGCATTGCAGGGGGAAGTTGTAGGTATTTTAAACGCCATGGAGGTGTATCGCATACAAAAACCTTACTTCGGCAGCTTAGAGAAGATGGTTATGATACCCTTCTTATGTATGTGAAAATCATTTGTTTGAAGCATGGGATTGAAGTTCCCAACATGGATGCACTCTACTAATTTGATACTGGACGTTCATGTTAGTAGCGAGATTCTATCACTATCAAGCACCATTACTTTGATGTATTTCATACGGTAATAGATTTTCAGGTGGGGGAATTGAATGACATATTCAATGATGATGATGTGGAGCTTCATAGACTTAGCTATGCTTTGGATCCTAAGAACAACTTCAAGTACTTTAATGCTGATCACATGTGTTGTCTAGCTGGGAAATTCTACCACTATAATTTTAGTGGACATGAAATGCATAATTTGAAAAGTGAGTTAGCACATTATTAGCTAGATGTTATTCATCATGATAGATTCAAAGATATGACCACAATTTATGAGCTATTTGAAAGATAAACCGAGACAAATAAGGCAAAACACTATAATTGCATCAACATGTTTGTTTCCTATTGTTTTGGTTTACATTATGCATATCATATTCATTTTCAATATGAATCTAACTCCACAATATATTTACATGTTAGTTCGCCTTGTCTTGACTCTTCCTGTTTCTACAACAACAACATAAAGAGCTTTTTCAGCCATGAAATTTGTCAAAACAACTCTTCGTGATTAGATGGAAAATGACTATCTCACAGATTCTATGATAGTTTATATTGAAATAGAGTTAGAAAGGAGTATCGACGAGGATTCAATAATTGATGATTTCAATTATCAGAAGAACCGCATGGTAGAACTTTAGTATAAGTTTTGGTCTTCTCCTTTCATGTAAGTTCTCTCTTTCATGTTCTTATTATTAAATATTATGTTCTAAAAGACTAAATTAAGTACAATTCTAGCCATGTTTTTCGTTTATAACCATTTCAAATTATACAGTTGAATGGCATGTCATTTTCATAAGTTTAGCTAAGCTGAGCACGGGCTACTATAAAATTTTGGCTTCGCCCCTAGTCAAACATCACACTTGCACACAACATCTTCATGAATAAATGTTGGACGTTACCAATACATTAGCATCATGTCATTCACCACAAACACCACATTCCAAGAGTCAAACATCATTTGCAGACAACATCTTCAATTCTTCACGAATAAATGTTGGATGTTACCAATACACTGGCATCATGTCATTCACAAAAAACATCACATTCCAAGAGTAAAACATCACATTTGCAGAGAACATCTTCATGAATAAATCATGGACCTCACCAATATTTTAACATCACATGTAGTTGACAATAAACATCACATTTCGAGAGTAAAACACATTTGCAGACAACATTTCTATGAATTAATCATGGACCTTAATTACCAATATATTAACATCATATTGTTCACAATAAACATCACATTTTCGGGATCTGAATTCATGTGTATAGTAACAAATAGTAAAAAATTGTTGTAATCATACCTAGTTGTGGATCAACAATATGTAAAGCTTCATCATCCGAAACTTCAACAACACTTCCGTATGCAACTTCGCCGGAGATTTAACCACAGCTTCGCTGTTTTCCACAGTTTTATACATAACCTTCACTGTAGGTGGATTCAACTCGATTTATAGACTCAGGAGATTGAATCAAATAGATTAAATATATATCATCTCGATTGAGCGGATCCGACAGGTGAGGCAGTGGTCATGGCGGCGATGGTGGTGGTTACAACAATGTCGATCGATTACCAATGTGTTGGTGAAAGCTATGTAGGCAGTAACAATGAATATGGTGGTGACGAGGGTTGTGGGGGGTGGTGGTGGCTATGGAAGTGGTAGTGGAGGTTACTTTTCTGAAAGTGAAGGCAGTGGTGGAGGTTTATGCTGGTTAGATATAGATGCTTGAAGAACTGCTGGTTTGATTTTATATACATGATCCAAATGGATTTATACCGTTTATATCTTTGGATTGGACTCTCTCTATAGTAGGTCTCTTCTAAAAGTTACTCTTTTCCATATTATTGTAACTTTTTTGACAATATAGTTTAGAGTCCAATCTCTGGCTCAACAATGCACAAATAGCATCCATGTATATAGTATCATATATGTGTAATTTGTATCGCGAAAAAAATGCGGATATAGTTGAGTGGTAAAATTTCTCTTTGCCAAGGAGAAGATGTGGGTTCGATTCCCACTATCCGCACAAAATGACATTTTTTTTATATTTAAAATGGTAAAGTGGTAAGGATAGCGTCTAGTTGTTTTGGGATAGTTTAGTGAGTCTAGCCCTCTTCCTACCACCCCCTCGGTCTTATTACTAGTTAAGATTCAGAAAGCCAAACCCACCATTTTTGTTTTGGATAATTTGACTCTTTTTCTATATTTCTATAGATAGATTCTATATTTCTATAGACGTTGCAGAGACAGGATTGGAATCCGTGACCTCAAGGTTATGAGCCTTGCGAGCTACCAAACTGCTCTACTCCGCGCTAAAGAGAAGAAGTCAAAACTAATAGACAAACAAGTATTGAATGTGCCCCTTTACCCTATCTGTACAAATAGAATAGTACATTTATACAAAATGGTAAAGAGGCGCTTTATGATCATCGACCATAGAAATAAAAATGAACGAAATGAAATGAAAGGTTAATCCTTACCAACTTGATCTTGTTGCTCGTGGCAATAAACATGCATAAACCATTTCACGAAGTATGTGTTCGGATAGTTCAAAATCTAGATAGTTGGCTCTAGGTCTTCCGGTCGAAAGACAACGGCGACGAAGGCGTGTGAGTGCACTATTCCGTGGTGGAGATTGTAACTTTCCATAAATTTTCCATTTGTCACTCAACGATGGAATTTTGCTTATTTCTTTTTTTGAGGATCGACGAATCAAATGATATTTATGTTCCAATTTTTGTCTCTTCTTCTCCCTCTGAATCAAACTTTTCTTTGCCATAGTGGTTCAGGTCCTATTAGTATTCATGCTACAAGTCGAATCCTAGATGTAGAAATATAAGAAGTCGGGCCTTCCACTACAAGAAATTCCTGAAAAAACGACGTTAAAATCCGTCGCCCCTTTAGCGACGGATCGCTAATTAATCCGTCGCCCCTTTTAGCGACGGATAACAGTTATCCGTCGCTAAATTGGGCGACGGATAACTCTTATCCGTCGCCCAAGTTTGACTTTAAAAAAAAATGAAATTATTAACGACGGATAATTTTATCCGTCGTTAATATTTTTAATTTTAATTAAAAAAAATAAAAAATGGCGACGGATAGATTATCTGTCGCCACTTAGCGATGGATATATATCCGTCGCCCCACCTAGCGACGGATCGCCCTTTTGGGCCGACGGATACATGTCCGTCGGCCTAGAAGGGTTTTATCCGGACGAACAGCGAGCAGAAAGCTCACTTTCTCCTTTCTTCCTCATTCTCTTCTTCTCCTCTCTTCGGTTTCCAATGAATTCTTCGTTATTCCGGCCAATCTTGGTGCCTAATCGAAGCTCGTGGGACAAGGAGTTTGGTTCTTCGATCAATTTCAGATTTCTACCGATTAATCAAGGTATTTTGGCTAAAACCCTAGTTTTTTAAAAATTTGGGGATTTTGTTTATTTTGATTAATTTGAGCAATTATATGTGTATATGATAAGTATGTAGTAGTTAGTTTAGTTAATTTGATCAATTATATGTAATTTGACATATATATATATATATATATATATATATATATATATATATATATATATATATATATATATATATATATATATATATATATATATATATGTAATTTGATAGTTAGTTTAGTTAATGATATGTATATATGTTAGGTATGTAGTATGATATGAATGTATGTAGTATGTTAAGTTTGGTATGTATGAATGTATGTAGTTAGTTTGATTTGTGTGTTAAGTATATATAGTTAGTTTAGTTAATTTGATATGTTTGTTAAGTATAGAAGTATGTAGTTTTGATTTGATAAATTTGTATGTTAAGTACGTAATTTGATATGAATATATGTAGTAATTCGATATGTATAGAGTAATTAGTTAATTTGATATGTAGTTAAGTATATAATATATGTACTAAGAGGTTGAAATGGTTAAAATATATGCCCAATTTTGTAACATATCGAACACTTAATTAATAATTAATTTATAAGGAACATATAATAATTAACAATTAACCCCCACAATCTTCTTATCCGAATTGGAATCGATCTAATAAATTAAATATGATCTAATAATCAATTGGAACGTGTCAGGTTAAAAATAAAGTATACAATGAATTGAAGCTGATGTAACTTATATTATATATATATGTATATATATATATATATATATATATATATATATATATATATATATATATATATATATATATATATATATATATATATATATATATATGAAACCAAACATTATGGTAAAATTGAAGCTGATGTAACTTATATTATGTAATGCCGTAACAATTGATTGGATCTAATATAACTTATATTACGTAGCAATTGATTGAATTATTGTGAAAATGATTTATTATCGTAAATGAAAGACCTCGATCTAATGAATTCAAACGTGTCAAGTTATTATCTAATTATTCAATGAATACCGATCGTTCATGGATGTATTGTCGTACTCTCAATGGCAGAGTTCAATGGAGTTTTCTGAAAGGGGTTGAAGGTTTCATTGCATTTGCAATGTCAAATCCGGCTTGTGTAAAGGATGGGTTGATAAAGTGCCCTTGTATGATGAACAAGGTCTGAAACAAGCACGTCGTTGCCTCAGGCAATGAAACAGTGCAGAAACAAGTAATTATATGTGTTATTATAATCTGTTATGTATTATAACTCGTACTAACACATTTTTATTGTATTTATTACATTTTTTTTGCAGGTGCCGCAACAGAGGCCGTCCACCTATCGCCCCCCACCATGCAGCCGGCCGCAGGATAGTAGTGGTGGGTCGGGGACAGGTCGAACGACGAGGAGGCTCGATGGTCCGGGCAAGGGTCTCGGATTCTGAGACCCCCGGCAGAGAGAAGCGGTGTGGCTCGACCGGTCAGACACATCTTTGGAGAGGACGACCACGACGATTGTCCCTACCTCGTGTTCGATCCAAACCATCCCAACGTCACGTGGGACGGCTTGCCAGTGATTTTCCCTGTTGGTCATGCCAAGTAAGTATTATACATTCTTCTTAAATATGTAAAACATAACTTATAATGATAGTTGACAAGTATAAATTGTTATACTAAAGTAATATATATTCGTTTCTTGTATCTTATACTTTGACAACAGCTTATGGCCTCGGGAGGTGCACAACAAACTAGGTGACATCTTCCGAGGAGAGAGAGAACCAAGGCGGTGGTGAGTGTTGGAGCCACATCTCGGGCGCATGAGGGCGAGTACTTGATGGTGAGGGTAAGTTAAAATATGGCATTCCTTCGTTTGTAATTATAATCGTTTTAATATGAGTGGTATGTTAGCCACTGTATGTGAGTGGTATGTTAGTCACCATTGTGTTAGTAAAATTTAGGACAATGTGAGTGGTATGTTAGCCACTATATGTGAGTGGTATGTTAGCCACTTTGTTTGGGTGATATGTTAGTCACCATATCTGTTATGTTGTTGTATCTTGTTAAATTGATGTAACATGGTGAGGTTATACATGTATTGACTTTGGATGTTGTATGAAATTGGGAGTGTAGAAGGAGTACTTCATTCTGAAGAGTTGATCCCACAGATCCTGGCGTGTTTACGAGACCTGGGATCCAAACTGAGGATATGGTCTGCTCGTGGAAGGCCATTCGGGATCGGTGGTGAAATCCTCCACAGTTGATCCAATGAGTGGGCCCTTTGGGATGCCATCGCGCCGATGATGTCCGTGACGCGTTACACCAAAGTGTAACCGGGCATCCCGACCGTCTGGCGGAAGGGCCGTTCACCACCTTGGGAGGCGATCTACTGTCACTGATTATTATCAATCGGTGCGTATATATGTGTTTTTGCAATCTAGCATTACGTGTATGTATGAAGTCTCACGCTCTATTACTTGTAGATGATAAATTGTTGACTAGATCTGGTTTGATTCAGGTGGCACGGGGGGAGGTGACATCCAAGTATGCCATCTTCAAGAAGGCCAAGCATAAGGGCGGGGTATGGACCGACTGCCGAGCCTCGTCTATTGCGGTATGTTTATGTTGCTTAAAGTTCATATTTGTACACTATTACAAGTTACTTTTTAAAAACAGTAACTGATCATGATATCTGCTATTTATGATTTCAGGCTGAGGTTGATGCTCAGGTGGCGAGGCAGGAGGACGAGACGGGTGATGTGTTGTCAACTGAACAAGTTGACAACATCTTCTTAGAGGTCAACAAACCGGACAAGAAAGGACGAATATATGGACTCGGGAGCCTCGGTTTGAGCCTGGCTAGTCCGGGGTGCTCCTCATCATCATCCCAAAGATCAGACGTCCGGTTTACACACGTGACTGTGTCTCGGAAATGGTGCGAAGAAGTCCGAGAACAGGTTGCTCGGCTAACTCAAGAGATGGAGCAACAAAGGGACGCGATGGAGCGACACGCCAGAGAACAAAGGGAGGAGAACGAGCGCCTTCGGTTACAGATGGAGCAGTTCATGTCCCAGTTCCGCCATCACCCACCCCCGTCTGATAGCTAGTTAGTTATGTATCTGTATGTTCGGATTTTTTTTCATATTTACACTTGTGTGGATAATTTCTCCAGCTCCGGATATTACTTTTTTTATTCAAAATTTATTGAAATATTTTCCGTATTATTCATTTATTATCGAACATTATATTGATTAAATAGGTGAACTACGAAAAACAGGGATTAATATGAAATAAATAGTGACGGATTAATAGTGACGGAAATTCATAGTGACGGAATTAGTGACGGAAGATTCCGTCACTAATTCCAATAAAATGTTGGACGACGGATAGAATCTATCCGTCGTTACCTTTAGCGACGGATAGATTCTATTCGTCGTCCGGTTTAGCGACGGATAGATTCTATCCGTCGCTAAAGGTGACGACGGATAGATTCTATCCGTCGTTATATTTAGCGACGGATAGATTCTATCCGTCGTTATATTTCGATTAAAAAAAAAAAAAGGTCAAACATATAATCCGTCGTCCAATCCATCGCGAATTGGACGACGGATTATTTATCGTCGGCCCAACTCCAGCGGGGCGACGGATTTTTTATCCGTCGCCAGGGCTGGGGCGACGGATCGCTGGGCTGAAGCGACGGATCTATCTGTCGCCCCAGCCCAGTTTTTTTGTAGTGTTCTCTCCATAGAAAGAATGAGATTCTTGTGGATCCCATTCCAAAAATTAGCCAAATTTCCCCGATGTAGAGGCAATCAAGAAAGCTGCGTAAGTGAATATATAACCTACAGAAAAGTGGGCTAATCCAACCAATCTTGCTTGCACAATGGAAAGAGCCACGGGTTTATCTCTCCACCGAATCAAATTGGCCAAAGGTGTGCGTTCATGAGCCCATGCTAAAGTTTCAATCAATTCCTGCATATATCCACGCCAGGAGATTAAGAACATAAATCTAGTAGCCTAAACAAGATGCCCAAATAAGAACATCCATGCCCAGACTGATAAACTATTCATCCCAAAAGGGTTATATCCATTGATATGTTGGGAAGAGTTTAACCATAAATAATCTCTTTGCCAGCCCATCAAATAAGTGGAAGATTCATTAAACTGTGAAACGTTACCCTGCCATAGTGTGATGTGTTTCCAATGCCAATAAAAAGTAACCCATACAATAGTATTTAACATCCAAAAAACTGCTAAATAAAATGCGTCCCATGCCGAAATATCACAAGTACCTCCCCACCCCGGGCCATCGTAGGGAAAACTATAACCGAAATCCTTTTTATCGGGCATTAACTTGGAACCGCGTGCATCTAACGTACTAAGATCAATGTAGTTGTATGTAAATCGAGAGCAATAGCATGATGAACCAAAAAGTCTCCGGGACCTATTGTTAAGAATAATGAATTAGTGCTTTCATTAATACTCCCTCCATTTCAGAGAAAGTGTTACAACTTTCCGCTTCCGGCGTTTCACTGAAAGTGTTACAATTTCCATTTATGGAAACTAGTTAAATAATAAAACTCCCTACCTTTCACTTTTATTACAATATGCCACTCAGTTAATCTCTAAAAATCAGGGGGGCCACCTGTACTTTCTAATTTTTCTTAAAATTGGTGCAAATCCAAATTGTAACACTTTCTCTGAAATGGAGGGAGTAGCATTTAACCAACCAGGCAACCAGATGCTTCGACCGACATTTAATGCCGGGCCACTCGTTGAAGATAAAAGGACATCGAACCTGTAGGAAGTTTTCCCATGAACTGATTGTATCAATTGAGAAAATATGGGTTCGATCAAAATTTTCTTTTCCGGAGTACCAAAAGCAAGCATGACATCATTATGAACATAAAGTCCAAGGGTATGGAATCCCAGAAAGAGACTGGCCCAACTTAAATGAGATATGATAGCTTCCTTATGGTCTAACATTCTTGCCAATACATTATCTTCATTTTGTTCGGGGTTGTAATCTCTAATGAAAAATATAGCTCCACGAGCAAAAGCTCCTGTCATGATGAATCCTGCGAGATATTGGTGATGAGTATATAATGCAACTTGAGTAGTAAAGTCTTGTGCTATGAATGCATAAGCAGGTAAATAGTACATGTGTTGAGCTACCAGGGAGGTAATAACCCCTAAAGAAGCTAGAGCAAGGCCTAATTGAAAATGAAGTGAATTATTGATTGTGTCATAAAGACCCTTATGGACATCCCAACCTACCTCCCGGAGGAATATGTGCATCTAAAAGATCCTTGATATGGTACCCAATGCCGAAATTAATTCTATACATATGACCAACAACAAGAAAAAGAAATGCAGCTAAATGATGATGAGCCATATCGATCAGACCATATATTTGGTGAAAAAAAAAAAAACTCATTTTGTGATGTCACATATCTATGTTAAATTTTGACCTAGGTGACATTGGTACCTAGATTTGCCATACTACCGGGCAGCCGCCCGCCCGCCCGCCCGATATATCATATAATAATGCCCCATTATTATGGATTCATGGGTACGGCAGTGCATGTGTGTGCAGTGTGCATATCATATCATACTTGGGAGGTACAGATAAAGAAAAAGGAAAAGGGAAGCGATATTCGGCTGCTTCATTTCGATCGCCGCTCTTTGGCAGCGCCACCAATAGCCGCCGTGTAAAGCCGCACCAATCGCCGTAAACACAACCAATTATAAGCGCATATTCATCATCTTCTGCATGAACCTCATCCTCTCTCTTCAATTATCCACCCCCAATTTCTACGCCAAAACCCTAAAACCTCGCTTGCACTTGAGAAGAATGAACGACAGCACATCGCAGCATTTCCCATACGTTCCTCCGCACCGACGTTCCTGTTCACTAGTTACCATGGCGAATTCGAGTTTAATTACTTCCGGTGAGCTTGCTAATCGGAGCTCATGCACTAGTATTGAAGACAACCATGGTTTCCTCTTCGATTTCCAGTTTTCGGCTCAATGGGTATGTATTTTCCTTCCTTTGAGAATTATGTGTAGTTTGTATCTTCCTTTGAGAATTATGTGTGTTGATTTCAGGCTGAGAATTTGCCAGAGAATGGTAGAGAGTGGAAACAGAAGTTAGCCGCCTTTCTGATTGACAATAATCAGCAAGAGTTGATATCAAGGGAGAAAAAGGATAGACGTGATTTTTATCAAATAGCAGCTATGGCAAGCAGAATGGGTCTATTTAGGTAGATTTTATGTCACTGATGCTAATTTTTGTGAATTTGGATAAACGTACACGTTTAAGCTTGATTTTTCTGCAGCCACATGTATTCGAGAGTAGTTGTTGTCAGTAAAGTCCCCCTACCCAACTATCGGTTTGATCTTGATGATAAACGTCCGCAGAGGGAGGTACTGTCATTCATCTTATCTTTCTGCACCATTTCCTGGGTTGATTTGAGGTGAAGTAATTCACAATTAGTAAGGAAGACTACTGAACAAAAACTCATAAGAAAGACTCTGCACCAGACAGTGCAAGGAAAATACCTGCAGCAGTCAGCCTAGTGTACTCATTGCATGGCTTAACATTTGTCAATTCATTGATGCCCATTAAGTCCCTTTATGCACCACCCAAAAGAAAAAGTTTCATTTTATAAATAGGGAAGCTAGTGAGATGAAAATCAGTGTAGTATTGTGCATCGTAGGAGCTCCTTGATTGAATGATCTCATTCATGTTGATTTTGTTATAGGTCACTGTGCCTGAGGGCCTGGAAAGGCGTGTGAATTCCTATCTTGCGAACTATTTATCCGAAAAGCCCAAGGGTTCAAGATGGAGCAGTTATACTAGTATCAATACTGATGAAAGCCTATTTGAGCAATCAGAACCACTTGTACATAGTACGACTGATCTTGAGTTCGTTTTATGGCGAAAAAGTTTGCAAATGCGACAGGAGCAGCAAGCCTGGCAGGTAAATATGCTTCTAGCTCATTATTTTACATTTTAATCTTGACCTGGTTTTCATGTATTTAGTAATTTGAGTTTCTTTTCTGCTCGAAAAGATAAGCCATATATCGGGATTGCTGTGTTTGTTATTGGGATTTAGTAAGATGGAAAAGCGCGCCCATCATATAAATTTGACTAGTTCTGTTGCAGGAGTCTCCTAAAGGGAAAATGATGATGGACTATCGCACTATTCTCCCTGCTTATAAGGAGAAAGATTTAATATTGAATGCCATCTTTCTAAACCAGGTAATTAAGCCTTGTGAGGTTTATCATTTTGTCATTGTTGCATGCATATGGCATTTCTCTCAACTGCTGTGTTGTTATTATGGTCTATAGTCTACAAGACCTCTGGCACTCAAGTGGGTTTCAGTGTATAGTACCCACTGCAAACTCCAAGTAATTGTTTCCGATGATACTCAAAATCATGCCTCATGGGTATTTAAATAGAAATTCGTTTCACTTTACAGGGTGTTTGTGGAGGGAGAAATTAATAGGTATCTCAAGAACTTATTTGTGCCCTGATGGAAAGATGAGGATATTAATTTAAGTTGGTGTGGAGTAACTTCACCAACTTCAGCCTTTTCACCATAAAATCAGATACTCTATAGTAAAAGCTTGCTTTGCGAACACCTAAATCCTAATAACAATATTGATCTTTTCCTGAAATTAATCTGTAAACTGGAAAAAAGAAGTTTACACGGATTGTAATTGTATATCTTTGTATTTTTAAACTGACAACAACAGAAAGGAAAAAAAAAATCGCTTTGAATAAGACATCAGATAGAATTGTTAAAAAGAATGATATTCTGCCATTATACTGGAAATGACACCTGTGTATAGCAATGAAGCCGTGGGTTCAAATATGGAAATCTGAGTCTCAACCTCTTCTATTTTTTTTTTCCTGAAATCTTTAATTCT
The DNA here is from genome assembly GCA_026545765.1 of Plantago major. Lineage (NCBI taxonomy): Eukaryota > Viridiplantae > Streptophyta > Magnoliopsida > Lamiales > Plantaginaceae > Plantago > Plantago major. The sequence continues at coordinate 26,171,282 of CM048841.1, read as the reverse complement.
ATCAAGCAAGGTTAATTAATGAACTGATGTTGTGTATGTGTGAATATTGTTGTGGTTGTCTGAATTGAGCATGCAAGTGGAATGCCATTGACCGACTAGCTAAATCTTTTTGTGTCATGCTTTCTTATGCCAGCTCTCAACACCTGATCCACCCATTATCATATTATAGAGGCTTGATTGTCTAGGGAAACTGTTTGTATGGCCGTAATGGGTGGTGCCATTGTAGCAGCACAACAGCGTAACGAGTTACTGCCACATGCATAGGGAAGCAGGAAAAGCAAGAGGGAGTTGGCAAGTCCCATTCCACTTGCACGTATAATAAAATGACAAATGGAAATAAGTAAATAAAGTTAGGTGGAATGTTTGATTTCCAGATTTGGTCTGATGACTTCTTTCCTACACACAGGTGCTATTTCCATTAGACTAGCAGCCATCTTCTATTCTAAGTTTCTAACAAATCTGATGTTTTATCAAAAAAGAAATTCTATTGGGAAAAGAAAGATTAGAAAATGTTGCAATGCGATTGAAACATGGTGAAACCGATGGAGATTATTTGATCTGGATTCTGAACCACTCGATCATCCAAGTTCAAAACCTAGCTGAAACATTACTTTAGTAATCCTTCTATTATCTGAATATCTGTTCACTTATAGATACATGTGTGTGTTGTTAGATGTGAACATGCCAAATATCAAGTGGTTGGGGGGGGGGGGGGGGTGGGGGTGTCAATATGATGCTGAAATCCACCTGAAGGCTGAATGCCAATGGTCTGACCAAGTGAAAGTTTTGCTACTCTTCATATCTTTTATTTTTTTTTATTTCTCACCGGTATCCGCTGCGACTAATCCGCCCCGAGCAATTGGCCCTTTTTAGGGGGCGGCTCTCCCAACGGTGGTTTTTAGATCTACAAGACTCGAATTTGAGACCTTGCTCAAGTGAACTCAAGTCCCTTGCCTCTTGAGGTTTCAACCGTTGGCACTACTCGTCATATCTATAATATGACGAGAAACACCCATGTGAACTTTCGGCACATTTAAAAAATTGTTATGCTGATCAGCCTGACAAAAAGCCACATATGACCTGTAGAAGTGGTTTAAGTATTAGTTTTATCTCTCGAATAATGAAAAGAAACATGGTCATTTTAGGTCGTTGTCATCTCTGGTGAGACCGGCTGTGGTAAGACCACCCAGATTCCACAATATATTCTGGAGTCTGAAATTGATTCCATGCGTGGGGCCATGTGCAATATTATTTGTACTCAGCCAAGAAGAATATCTGCCATGTCTGTATCAGACAGGATCGCTACGGAGAGGGGGGAAACACTGGGGGAAACTGTAAGTCTACTTGCACAATGGAACATCTCCATTAAATATGGCTGGATGCATATGTTTTACTTTCTATCTTGGTTTCTTCTTTACAGGTTGGATATAAAGTTCGGCTAGAGGGTATGAAAGGAAGGGATACCCACCTCCTCTTTTGCACAACTGGGATCCTTTTGCGCAGATTATTAGTTGATGGAAGCTTAAAGGGCGTGACACATATAATTGTGGATGAAATCCATGAACGTGGAATAAATGAAGGTAACTATCTAATTAAAGAACTTGATCTCTACTTGGTACAACTACATCTTATATTTTCCTGACGGTTTTGTACTTTGATGTCAGATTTTCTGCTTATTGTATTGAAGGATTTACTTCCTCGCCGACCAGAACTTAGGGTAATTTTGATGAGTGCAACCTTAGATTCAGGGCTGTTCTCTTCTTATTTTGGTGGTGCCCCAGTGGTGAACATATCGGTGAATTTTTCTGCTTCTTTTTCTCATCTTTGCATACAAACGAATTCTACTTAATTGTTTAACAAGCATTTCAGATACTTCAAGTCTTCAATGCAGCTACCTAAATATTTTCTACTGCTTGTTAGGGTTTTACTTATTCAGTGCGGACCCATTTCTTGGAGAATATTTTGGAGACAACAGGATACCAATTGACACCTCATAATCAGATTGATGATTATGGTGCGGAGAAAATGTGGAAGATGAACAAACAGGCCCCCAGAAAGAGAAAGAGCCAAATCGCACATGCTGTTCAGGTATTATAGCTAGCTTTTTTTAAAACTTCTGATGACACTTCAACTTTCAACTTGATGGTGATATCAAATTCCTGAAATTCACCAGGATGCACTTACTGCTGCTGACTTCAAGGATTATAATGCACGCACACAGGAGTCACTGTCTTATTGGAATCCTGACTGTGTTGGCTTCAATCTCATAGAATATCTTCTCTGCAATATTTGTGAGAATGAAAGAGCTGGTGCTATTTTAGTTTTCCTGACAGGATGGGATGAAATAACCTCATTGAAAGATAAGCTCCTGGCTCACTCTATACTTGGAGATCCAAGTCGAGTTTTATTATTGGCGTGCCATGGATCGATGGCGAGTGAAGAGCAGGTGATTGAGATGTTATTTATTATCGTTGTGAGGGTTCTTACATCCAGTATTATTCTATGGATCGGTTGCCATCTTCCAGCATCTGTATAATGTGTTCACTGTTGGCCATATAATAGGGATAACCGCTCCACCCACACACATAATTCAATGCTGTCCTGTAGCTATTCCTTTAGTTTCTTTTCATCATCTTATATGCTTATATTGTCATCTTCAAAGATTGCAGAAGTTGATATTTGATAGACCTCAAGATGGAATAAGGAAAATTGTGCTAGCTACCAACATCGCTGAAACCAGCATTACTATTGATGATGCCGTTTTCGTAATCGACTGTGGAAAAGTAAAAGAGGCATCATATGATGCTCTAAATAACACCCCTTGCCTCCTTCCTGCCTGGATTTCGAAGGCGTCTGCTAAACAAGTATGCAAAAGCTTCAATTTGATTTTCTGCATTGGAAATATGTTCATAATTGATTGTTGATTTAATACTGAGCCCCGGGAGCATTCTTGTGGCTCAATATAATAAAAAAAGATGCTTGCTTATGCTTGGGGGATCAGAAGTTTTAGAAGTGCTTGGACGGGTGCTAATTGCTACAATGAGTTGCTCTTCTGTACTTTTGAAGCTATTTAAAATTGAGGGTGTTTCTTTGTAATTATTGACATATACATATATGGTTGGGCCTGTAGCTCTCTGTGCAGTGGTTGCCCTACAGACTGAAATCTAAGTTTAATGAGGCTACACGAGTAACAAGTATCTAATGGTGTTGGTAGGAGTAAAATGCATGCGAACTTCTGACAGGTTAATTGGTAATGCATGACCCAATCACAGACATGAGATACTTGGAGGTAGCTGGAAGGTGTTTGATTGTCATCCCTTGTTTCAGTTCCAGTGACCCACTAAACACTTGTTATCGTCACCATGTGAAAGCTGTATGCTTAGATAATCGAGACTACGCCCCGTTGCTCACTTCCATTTTTTTATGTATGTGCCGTAATTATTTGCTCATTCTAAATGGAATCTACAACATTTCACACTTGATTACTCCTACACAACCCACACCCATCTATTTAGAACCATACCACTCATTTTCCTACTTTATTCATTCACTCATACTTTTTCCCATAATTTTCATAATATTTCATACTTTAATATGCACGTACCATTTTAATCATTCTTCATATATTCTATCATTCTCTGTATATTCCTTAAAACATACGCGCATAAGGTGTGTCCATTGTCATTGGACATAGGGAGTAATATTTAGGAATCCATTAAGTTGGCCATTTCTTGCTAGTAGCTTGGTGTGGTTTGACTGAGCTGTTGAATTCTGCCATATTGATTTAGTTCTCCAACTCAAGTCACACCATCTTACTACTAATTTATCTGTCATAAATCAGCAAATTATAGATGTCTGAAGCCTCCCATCTATTCTTTGCCACATTCCCTTTCCCCTCGTGTTTTTACTTTCTACTTTTGCTTGCAACTTATATGATTTATTTAATGTTTCCTTCAATGTTCCCATACTTACTATTCCAGCATTTCTGATCGCGATGTACTTGGTACTGCAAATTATCACTCTCTCTAAGAACAATCCACAACTATTGATTGTTTTGGGGTTTAATCTTAAGAGGTATATGGAAGCAGTGCCCATAGATCTTTTCATTTTTTGTGTGTTGATCTCTATCTCTTGTGCTGTCTGGTGTCTTCGTAAATTATTAGAGAAGAGGAAGAGCTGGACGTGTTCAACCAGGAGAATGCTACCATCTGTATCCAAGATGTGTATACGAGTCCTTCTCAGATCATCAATTACCTGAAATTCTGAGGACTCCTCTGCAGTCACTTTGTTTACAGGTCAAGAGCCTAAAACTTGGCAGTATAACTGAGTTCCTATCCAGAGCTTTGCTGGCACCAGAGTATCTTGCGGTAGTTTTCTGTCAGTCTTGTCTGCTTCTATATTCAATAAATTGCATTAACAATCGAAGTTTTCAGGTCTCATGTGCTCATTAAGTCACTCTTTGTTGTACTTAGGTTCAAAATGCTATTGAATATTTAAAAATCATCGGTGCTTTAGACAAGGATGAAAACCTGACTATCCTGGGTATGTAAACTATAGTCTACTCTTTAATACATATTTATCATTCTGCCAATAATTTACCGTACATCACTCTGCAGGAAAATACTTGACAATGCTTCCCACGGAGCCCAAACTTGGGAAAATGTTGATCCTTGGTGCAATATTTAATTGTCTTGATCCGATATTAACTATCGTTGCAAGTCTAAATGTCCGAGATCCTTTCTTATCTCCACTGGACAAAAAGGATGTAAGCACTCTGAAATTGTGGACTTATTTTTGGTTCATGTATAATGATTTTCCTACAGTCATTGATTATCATACACGAGGAACTTCATGAACTTGGAAGAAAGAACTTTGTTTCGGTATTTGTTATCTTGATGAGTAGTGTCTTAGCCTAGTTGGATTTATGCAAGGAACATCACAAACTTACCTTTACAGTAACGGACATTCCGTTGTTTTTGCTGTAGCTTGCAGAAGCTGCAAAAGCTCAATTCTCACATGATTTCAGTGACCATCTAACTCTTGTCCGTGCATATGCGGGATGGAAAGTTGCTGACCAGGATCGCACCGGATATGAATATTGCTGGAAGAATTTTCTGTCCGCACAGTCAATGAAAGCTATTGATTCTCTTCGCAAGGAGTTCTATGATCTGCTAAAGAATACTGGTCTTGTTGACAGCAATCCTACCACTTACAATGTTTGGAGCTACGATGAACATCTTGTTCGTGCTATTATTTGTTGCGGCCTGTATCCGGGAATTTGTTCGGTTGTGGTAAGATATACTATATTGATCTAAAAACCTTTTTCCTTTTTTATTTTGATTTTGATTTTGTAAATATTAATAGCATGGCTATGAATTTTCCTTTAATTTAGGTTGCAATCGCCTTTTGAAACTGTTATGATATGAGGATATTCTCTATAAGTTGAAGTGATACTGTTATGAGGATATTCTCCAATTAAATTCGAAGCCAGATTAATTTATGACTTCACACTTTTTTTGTAAATATTAGTAGCATGGTTATGATATATTCCTTTAATTTAGCTTACAGTCACCTTTAAAATGTTACGAGGAAGTTGCTGACACTTGAATTGAAAAGATTGCCTTATCCGCGTGGTACTTAAACTTTGGCGAAACCATTTTCTTGTTAGTTTAATCACTGTGTGTACAGTTAGTGAAATGGGCTGTTTCACATTACCTACAAACCATAATGTAATAGCTGTATTTAACTATTTACAGCACAACGAGAAAACCTTCTCTCTGAAAACAATGGAAGATGGCCAGGTGCTTCTGTACTCGGTAATTTTTACTCTTTCTCAGTATCTTGCTTTTGCAATTGACAAGTTGTAGTAGCTTAATGGTTGTTTTTCTTTTATTATTACTGCAATGTACGTAGAGTTCGATCAATGCACGTCACTCAAGTATACCATACCCGTGGCTTGTGTTCAATGAAAAAATTAAAGTGAGCTCTGTCTCTCTGCGAGATTCGACCGCTGTTTCTGATTCGATGGTGCTACTGTTTGGTGGGAGCATCTCTAAAGGTGACATGGTAAAATTCTCACCCTCTTGCCATTTTAATTGCTCAAAACATGGTCAGCTGGCCAGAATACATTATCCAGTGAGACAGTGGACTTCTTCACATATATCCTGTGGTTGATTGTCATTCTATTGTGACAGGACGGTCACTTGAAGATGTTGAATGGATACCTGGAATTTTATATGGAATCCACCACAGCAAGTATGTATCAGAACTTGAGGGCAGAGCTTGATGGATTAATTCAGGCTAAAGTGAGTAAAATAATAAAGTTGTGTCTAATGCTTGTCCCCTTGTTCCTTTAGGCGTTATATTGCACATAGCTGTGTAGAGATGAAGTCTGTTTATGCATTTATGAAAGTACATAGCACTAGCTAAAATGAACAAGGAGAACTTGCAGATAGTACCTGTGACAGTTCTCACTTGACCTTTCTTATTATACCCCCTGAATCTTGAATATCATGGGCACCCGTTGGAGTTTGTGTGTAGTTTAAATATACTTCATACTGTTTACTAAAACTTGGTTGCACCCCCCTTGACAACCGACATGATGTATACTGATGGAAACAAGGAGTTAAATTATGAATGTTGTGTTAGTAGATTAGTTGATCTAGAATATTAATATATGCTAGCAGTATCTATTTTACATAGATATATAGGTTCTCGTTTATTATGTTTCCTAGATTTTGGCTCAATAGCTAGTTTATTAATATAGGTTTGTGGTCACTATTTCACTTTTGTTTTGAGAATATTATATACGTGCGAGGAGAGTTTTCTGCCAGTTGCTGCTGCTTGAGCTTTCTTTACAATTAACTGCCGTTGAGTTCTCATACACCCCTGCACGTATAAACAAACCTTTACTCATGATGTAATTTCGTTGAATTTTGTATGAAGCTCTATAATCCCAGGATGGACATACACACATATCACAACCTCATGTCCGCTATTCGTCTCTTGCTACCGCAAGACCAGTGTAGTGGCAGATTTGTGTTCAACCACCAACCCCTCAAGCAACCTATTGCAGCACTAGCTGCTGTGCAAAATCCTGTCATAATATTCAAGGCAGAATCTGGCCCCGGCGGTGAAAATTCTAAGAGCCAGTTGCAGACACTGCTGACTAGAGCAGGGTATCCTGCACCAAACTACATAACTAAGCAGCAGAAGAATCTCCTGTTTCGAACAACTGTAGAGTTCAATGGAAAGCAGATAATGGGGCAACCTTGCAAAAACAAGAAGCAGGCAGAGAAAGATGCAGCCGCCGAGGCTCTGCAGTGGCTGCTTGGAGGGCATGGTGTTGGCTGTGATAATGTTGACAGCGTGTCGATGTTGCTCAAAAAGAGCAAAAAGGATCATGGATAAACTTGGAACATGCTTGAATAAAATGTTGTAGCTCTAAGCAGAGACAACAGTCTCTACATGAAACAGTGTTGTCAAGATGCATTGTGCTGTGATACTCAACAGTCTACGAGTATACTTGTGGGTATGATATGCTCTACATTTAACACACTGTTTGGCTTCGAGTGATGATGCAGATTTTTAGACTGGGCACCTTGTGTTTAGGGCGCCCTTGTATTTATCATGCATCTCCTACATCTCTTTTTGTATGTAGTAGGTCTAGCCGTCTAGCTTAAAAAAGTACTGAGGAACGTGTGCATACTATATGACCTCTCCAATTTATGATCATCCATGATCCTATTGAGTGAGATGTTCTCATAAAGTTTATCAAGGTTTTGTGGAGATTGTTATCTATCTGATCTGAGAGGACTATTGTTTATGCAATCTATGTTAAGGTCTTTATCAATGCAACTCTTCCAAGTAATGTTGATATAATAATGTTTGCCGATACATTTGTCATTTTAGCTGTTATATAGAACTAAAGCTACTCGGCGTCTAACAAACAAAAAATATATTTTTACACATAAATTATACATTTTATCATTAAATTTTTTCTCCTAAAGCTACGTGACAATCGTAATATATATGAAGTTATTGCGGACGAAGAGATTACAACTCTGGAGTTTACAACGATGAATATAGAAATAGTGTCTCAATAAATAGTGTACATCTGGTCCTTGAATACTCCTTTTCGCATGGAGAATTATACCCAGTAAGCTTGATACACTATTGTAGATAGTTATTATTATAATAATAATAAAATAAATTAGACTAATTCAATACTATTACATATGAGCTACAACCTACAAACATAATATATTTAAGAAATGAATGTAATACAATTATAATGTAAGTTTATTAAATACTAGTACGATGTTTTAAATGAAACATATATGAATTGATGTGATTAATGATAACATAATAATAAAGGGGTAATAATTAAAATGTTATACTATTAAAAGCAAATGATGATAGTAATAATTTACTGAGTACCTAAAAGCGGAAAGGCGAGTATAGTTTGTCCAAATCGTAGGACACAGACAAACTAGCCCACATGATGCTATTGTGTGGGTCAAAAAGAAAAAGGTCAAACATAGTTTATTTAGTATTGCGAAAGACTACTTTTATTAATTTATGTAAAATTGATTTCACCTCTCATAACTGACTAGCTAAATATTGAGGCCTCAGGTTAAGATACTTAGATTTTGATCAATAGTAAAAGAAAAAGAAATTCTTTGATGTGTATGTTTCGCGAGAGTCCCTACATATTGAAGAGTCCTGAAAATACTCCATAATATATAAATATAGACAATTTACCCTAAAAACTAGATAATATGATTTTTTTCGGCCTGCGAATTTCATTTTTAAACCTTACATCCATCTGAATATGTTGATATTTTACATTAAATTATCTGTCTTTAGCATCAAATTGTCTATGTTTATTGTGAAATTGTCTATATTGAGCATGCAATCATTAGTTACAACCTATTTATCCAATCAAAACACAATATTTAAAAAAATAGACATGAACTTCAATTTCATCGTCAACCTATAAATTTCAATACACAAAAAAATAAAAATATCAAAATTTACAACCTAAAAAATACATACGTCTTTTCAAAAACATTTAATACATCCTCTAAAATAGTTTTCTTCAAACTCTTGACTTGTTCGTTGATCCCTTCTTCCACAACGTCTCAATTTTTGTGACCAATCAATTTTTTTGTTCGACCACCCTTTTTAAGAAAACCTAATACATACAACAAAAACATAAAAAAAAAAAAACATAAACAATTTATACATAAACATAGATCATTTATACAAAAAACTAAACTATTCAAACTAAAACATCAACACATAATAACATAGACAATTTATACTAAAACATAAAGCATTTATACAAAAAACTAGAAAATATATAGCACATCTATCTTTTCACAATAAACCAACAACAAAGAATAACATGGACAATTTATATTAAAGTCTAAAACATAGGACATTTGTACAAAAAAATTAGACAATATATATAACGCATAACAACATAGAGAATTTATATATGCTAAAACATAGGTCATTTATAAAAAAAACTAAACCATTCAAACTGGACCAACAACATATAACAACATAAAAACATAGACAGTTTATACATAAACATATATAGACCATTTATACAGAAAACTAAACCATTCAAACTAAACCAACAGCACAGAACATAGACAATTTCTACTAAAATATAGACTAATTATACAAACAACTAAATAATATATATATATATATATATATATATATATATATATATATATATATATATATATATATATATATATATATATATATATATATATATATATATATATATATATATATATATAACGCATCTATTTTTTCACACTCAACCAACAACAAAAAACATGGACAATTTCTACTAAAACATAGGACATTTATAAAAAAAAAAAACTAGACAATTTATAGTATTCCCTCCGTTCCAATAAAAGCTTTCTTGGTTGACTTTTTTTAGAAATTTTGACCGTAAATTACTCTTAAATTATACGCAAAAAGTATAAAATAAAGTTATATTAGTAAAATATACTTGATTTATTTTCATAATAAAATTTTATTATATTTTGTGTCGTGTAATTTGCGAGTAATTTACGGTCAAAGTTAAAAAAAAAGTCAACCTAGGAAGCTTTTAATGGACCGGAGGTAGTAAAACATAGACAATTACTAAATCAACATAACAACATAGATAATTTAAACTAAAACATAGGTCATTTATACCCAAAAAAAGAGAAAAAAATTCAAACTAGAGGAACAACATAGACAATTTATACATAAACATAGGTCATTTATACATAAAACTAAACTATTCAAACTAAACCAGCAACACAAAACAACATAGAACATTTCTACTGAAAAATAGACCATTTATTAAAAAAAAACTATACAATGTATAAAACATTTAACCTTTCAAACTAAACCAGCAACAACGAACAATTTCTACTAAAATATAGACCATTTATAAAAAAAAATAAAAAAATCCCTTACTAAACAAATCTCTGATTACAGTAACCAAATCAGAAAAAAGTTTAAAATACACACAACATTTCAGCTAACCAGGAGTTGAGTGTTGATAACACTACAGTATAAGACAATTGATACATTAAAAGGCAAGTAAAAACACATGTCAAATATTGGGAATTGAAACAAACCAGACATGATGTGATCCGTAGAGGCATTATTCTCTCTAAGATAAGCCAAATTCTCAGCATTTGTGTGAGAATCATCGCGAAGCCAGTAATAGCTAGTTATCGACTCTAACATCGCCGATTTCCTCCAATCACTAAACTCCGCTGCATCTCTGCCACCCTTAGTTCCGACTCATCGAAGCTCATCGAGCAGATCGAAACTCGCACTAGCCATCACAATCGCAGGCATCGCAAATCATGGGAGAAGAAACACGAACGAGGTGGAATGAAGAAACTCGGACGAATCTGGGGAATTGATGAGGAGGCTAGGGTTTCGGAATTTTCTAGAGAGAGAGAACGCTTTGTAAAATGAAAGAATGGAATGAAAATAATGTAAAAATAGCTAAAATAAGGTTTTTATATGCAACCCGTTTCTAATAACCGCATGGATCCAAAATTTGTATCGGACCGACCCAGATCCGCAAAAATTGAAAGGAGAGGCTAGTTTTATTAAACCTAGGCAATTCTATACCAAATATGATGTACTCTTTGGACTCTCCAAAATGACCAGGACTTTTATGAAACTTTGTATTCTTTGATTGGCATCGAATATGACCCAATCCATCCATCCTCCATATGAGTTTCGGTCAGCTTGGGAAACTCATGCTCCTTGTTCGCTCCGCTCTACTTATTTACTTATTCCGTCCTAAAAATAGATTCTTAGATAGTTTATACTTTGTTGGTCAATAAAAAAAATCACAATTTTAAATACTATTTAAATGAAAAATAATAAAAATTGAAAATGATTTGGAATATTAATTATTATTTAAATGAAAAATAATAAAGAATGAATTAAAAACATCTACTGCAGTGGTTTGTAAAATTGTAAATATGGGTGTATAATGTAGTATGTACTAGTTAAGTGTGGTAGAGTTTTACAATACAAAATGTAAAAATTGCGTATTTTGTGTTGGATGACTAAAATGCAGAATAAAAAGTTTATGATGAGCTGGGATGTAGATTTATTCTAATTATACGTTATTTGAACAATTTGTTTTTATGGAGTTATAAGGTGGTCGAGTAATAATGAAGTTGGAGGTAAAATCATTAGGTTGGGTGTTCGGATCGAGCCCAATGACGCGATTTCTACCAATGAAGTGTTGTGTTTAGCTGAATGGAGCATTTAGTTAATTGATTTATCATTGATTGTATTTATCGAATAGAGTATGTTGATGTGTGATGCAATATTGAATTTAAAAAAGAAAAGAAAAGAAAGTAATGTTAAGAGAAAAGAGAGTAATAGGAGACTAGGGGTGGAATAAAGAAGAGAATATAGAGAGAATACAATGGAGAGTTCATTCTTGTAACAAAATGGAAGTACATGCTAGGTATTTATACGAGATGAAATAGATCTCAATTCTCTTGGTTCCTTGATGCTGCAAAGTGAACTCAATTAGAATAGGTAGTTGGAATGCCCCGTTCCCATTTACCCGAAAACGTTATGCACACACAGCCTATCATATATAGTGATTAGTCCATAGTATTTGCAAGATGAATCACCATAAGAATAGATGTTGAATGAACTTATGGAGGAAATCTCTGTGCACATTCAGTTTTGTTGCGGACATATATGAGTTCTTTAATCAAATCGAACTCAATTCAATCTAATAAACTCCAAACCAACCAACAAACAAACGCAAGAAAATAAACACAAACACAAGATTTAACATGGTTCAACAATTGTCTACGTCCACGGGATAACCAAGATTTCTATTAACCAAGAACCAAAACGTAGTTTACAAGGAATCAACCAAACCTATCAAGCTATATCGAGCTCTGTTCTCTATTCCTCACCGTGTTTCTTTCAAGAAATCTCAATGTATTCTCTCTATGTTCTCATCAATTTATTCTAGTACCTACATGTGTATATATACTAGAGAAATCAACATACATTCCTTTTTCTAGCAAGATTCGAATTCCACTCCTAATAAGAAACGAATTCTTGATCACTAAGCAAAAGAAAACCAAGTTAGATTCGACTTCTAACTGTCCTGTGTCTTCAGTGTTATATCCAAGTGTCCTCAGCACATTCTAACACCACACATCCATTATCCTTGTCATCAGTGTTTTCAGTACACCATGTTCCATTACTTCCTTTAATATTAAGCTAACCGGCTTCACAATTCTCCACCTTAGCTTCATATTAATGTAACCACAGTATACCACACCATTCATGTCCCTAGAGTTAGGACACAACCCTTCCTTCCATCAACTTGATAGAACTTAGACACGATCCAAACTTCATCACATAAATTGACTTAGTAAATCCATCCGCCGGATTAACATCTGTGCTGATCTTCTCAATCTTGATAGTACCCTTCTCAACTTCATCTCTTACAAAGTGAAACTTTATATTAATGTGTTTGGACCTGTCATAGTAAGCTTGATGTTTTGACAAATGAATTGCACTTTGACTATCACAGAATATAGTCACCGGTGTTTGCAACACCAATCGCCTGCAATTCCCTTGAGCCAAATAGCTTCTTTCACAGCTTCCGTCATGGCCATAAATTCTGCCTCTGTAGTTGATAATGCAACCACAGGTTGATGAGTAGACTTCCAACTTACTGCTGTACCAAATAATGTGAATACATATCCAGTTAAAGACTTCCTTGTATCCAAGTTTGCAGCATAATCCGAGTCGACATACCCAATCAGTGCATCATTCCTCGTCTGGTGTTGCTCAAACACCAATCCCAGTCTAATCGAACCACCAATATACCTGAGCAGCCACTTAACTGCCTCCCAATGGTCCTTGCCAGGATTATCCATATACCTGCTTACTGAGCTCATTGCATGAGCCAAATCCGGCCTGCAACATACCATGGAATACATAATCGACCCTATAGCATTAGCATACGGTGTGTTCTCCATACACCTCTTCTCTTCATCAGTATTAGGACAAGACTTCTTAGATAACTTGAACTGAGACCCCAGAGGTGTTGCAGCATGCTTGGATTTGTGCATGTTAAATCTCCTTAACACCTTCTCCAAGTAAGCACTTTGATTCATAATGATCTTTCCATCACTTCCATGAATAATATCAATGCCCAGTATCCTCTTAGCTATTCCCAAGTCTTTCATCTCAAATTCTGACTTCAAGAGATTCTTCACATGAGTGATTCCTTTCATATGCTTGCTTGCTATAAGCATGTCATCCACATAAATAAGCAAATATATCATGTCTTCGACATTCTCACCATAGAAGTAAACACAGGTGTCGTAGTCACACCGCCTGAACTTGTGACTCAACATAAACTTGTTAAATCTTCTATACCATTGCCTTGGACTTTGTTTAAGACCATACAGTGATCTCAACAATAAACAAGCCTTGTGCTCCTTGTCATCTACCTCAATACCCTCAGGTATCCTCATGTAAATCTCTTCATCCAGCTTCCCATGCAAGAATGCAGTAGTAACATCCATCTGAAGTAAGTGTAGCTTAAATTGAGCTACCATAGCAATCAAGATCCTGATTGAGCTATGCTTCACCACTGGAGAAAAGATCTCATTGTAGTTAATACCCTCTCTTTGTGTGAAACCTCTAGCAACTAGTCTGGCTTTGTATTTCACCTTTTGCTCACCATCAGCTCCAAGTTTCTTCTTAAAGATCCACTTACAACTGACAAGCTTCTTTCCTTTAGGTATAGCTACAATATCCCATGTATGATTCTTTTCAAGTGACAAGAGTTTTTGCTGTATATCAATGCACCAACTATTCTTCTCTGAGCAACTTATAGCTCTTTGATAGTTCTCAGGCTCATAACAATCAATATCCTCGGCAATATTTAGTGCAAAATACACCATATCTGGATCTGCAGTGGAGGTTCTAACTCTTGGTTCTCTATCTCTGATGAGTTGATAATCCACAACATCATCTGGATTATTGAGCTCTATCCTTGTCCTTCTTATGATCACATGCCTCTCAACCTGATTATTTGATTCAGGCTCCACCTGATCATGTATGTCAGTATTTCCCTGAGATTCAGCATGCGGTGTTGTCAGAACACCATGGTCTGTCTGCTCCATATTCAGTGTTCCTGACACACCATCTTCGACAGGCTCCACCTGACTGAGTGTTCTCTCAACATTGTCAGTATTCCTCAATAATGGCATCACATTTTCATGGAAAGTCACATCCCTGCTGATGATGCATCTATTACCCCTGGTTCTAAGCACCAGAGTTTATATCCCTTAACTCCCTTTGGATAACCAAGAAACAAGCACTTTACTGCTCTAGCCTCCAACTTATCTTGCTTAACATGAGCATAAGCTAAGCATCCAAATACTTTGAGATATGAGTAGTCTGAATGAGTACCTTTCCAAACTTCTTCAGGTGTCTTGAAACCAATAGATGATGATGGACATAGGTTAATAAGATGTGCTGCCGTAGTCACAGCCTCTCCCCAAAAACTTTTTGACAAACCTGATCCAAGAAGCATGCACCCCACTCTTTCTAGGATTGTTCTATTCATCCTTTCAACTACTCCATTCTGCTGTGGATTTTCAGGGACTGACCTGTGTCTCAAGATGCCCTTCCCAACACAGAAGGTATTGAATTCATTAGACAAGAATTCCAGCCCATTATCAGTTCTGATCACCTTGAGCTTCTTGTTCGTTTGATTCTCCATATCCACAAGCCATTCCTTGAATTTCATGAAAGTCTCATCCTTGGACTTCAATACAAACACCCACACTTTCCTTGACAGATCATCAATGATGGACATAAAATATCTACCTCCATTCCTAGTGGTGGTTCTCGCCGGTCCCCATAAATCTGCATGCACATACTCAAGTATGTCCTGTGTGGTGTGTTTCCCAACACCATAACTGTTCTTCTTGGACTTCCCTAACACACAGAGCTCACAAAGTTCCATCTTATGTATCTTGTCTCCACCTAAGAGTCCCTTCTTAGATAAATCCATAAGACCTTTCTCTCCAACATGTGCTAGTCTTCTATGCCATAGAACGGTGTTGTCAGAACACTGTCGGGTGTTCCCAGAACACTATACACTGGAAACTTCACCAGTTACAGTTTCACCTTGTAGATAATACAATTCTCTCCTTCTAAGAGCCTACATAACCACCCTTCTTGACCTGAAGGACACCATTCTCACCTGAATACTTGTAACCCTTAGTATCAATCAATCCTAAAGATATCAAGTTTCTCTTCAAGTGTGGTACATATCTCACATTAAGCAAATCCCTTACCACTCCATCAAACATCTCAATTCTCACTGTTCCCATACCCTTTATTATGCATGGTCTATCATCACCAAGAACAACTGATCCACAGTTTCTATGCTCAAAAGTTGAAAATCATTCTCTAATAGGTGTCATATGAAACGAACAGCCTGAATCCATAACCCATTCAGTTGATTGACTAGTTTGAGTGACTGAAAGTACCTCAGTAACAAGAGCTTCCGCAGTATGATAAGCCTCTGATTGGTTTGTAATGTATGTGCCATAATTAGTATTCGGTGTTGTCGCCACACCCTTGCCTTTATACGCCTTTAGACTCATACAATCCTTCTTCAAGTGTCCTTGCTTCTTGCAATAATAACACTTCCTTGTTTCAGGGCCATCCTTGTTATACTGAGCTTTCCTTTGATCTGGATATTGCTTCTTCTTTGGTGGAAACTTGTGATATTGTTTCACCATAAGGCTTTCACCAGTACTGAGTGTTGGTGGAACACCATCTTGATCCTGCTCCCTTGATCTTAATGCAGATTCAATAGCCTCCATTGTCAATGCTTTTGTCCTCCCATACACCAAAGCATCCTTGAATGGAACAAGAGACATATGAAGTGAATTCAACAAGATAATTGCCTTGTCTTGGCTCCTCATCATGTTCTTCTCATCAGTTTCCAGATTGTCATGGTGTGCAACCATCTTCTTGAACAAATCCAACTGACTCATGATTGATTTTCCTTCAACCATCTTGAATGCAAATAGTCGTTGCTTGGCATAGATTTTATTTGCATCAGACTTGTCGTTGTACCATTCTTCTAACTTCTCCCATATTGCTTTGCCGATGAAAGATCACCAATTTCAATAAGGGCATTATCTCCCAAAGCTAATAACAAAGAACTGTACGCCTTGTTTTTTATCGACGTTTTATCAGCATCAGACATGGTTTTATCAAACTCCTCTGTCAGTGCATCGATCACACCCTGCTGCATTAACAGAGCTTTCATCCTTCTCTTCCACAGACCAAAGTCTGTCTTTCCTTCCAACGGTTTGAGGTCGAACTTTGGAGACGCTATTGATGAATAGATACCAGTTGATTCTCTTCCCACAGACGGCACCAATTGTTAATCAAATCAACCCAATTCAATCCAATAAACTCCAAACCAACCAACAAACAAACGCAAGAAAATAAACACAAACACAAGATTTAACGTGGTTCGACAATTGTCTACGTCCACGGGATAACCAAGATTTCTATTAACCAAAAACCAAAACGCAGTTTACAAGGAATCAACCAAACCTATCAAGCTATATCGAGCTCCGTTCTCTATTCCTCACCGTGTTTCTCTCAAGAAATCTCAATGTATTCTCTCTAGGTTCTCATCAATTTATTCTAGTACCTACATGTGTATATATACTAAGAAATCAACATACATTCCTTTTCCTAGCAAGATTCGAATTCCACTCCTAATAAGAAACGAATTCTTGATCACTAAGCAAAAGAAAACCAAGTTAAATTCGACTTCTAACTATCCTGTGTCTTCAGTGTTATATCCAAGTATCCTCAGCACACTCTAACACCACATATCCATTATCCTTGTCATCAGTGTTTTCAGTATACCATGTTCCATTACTTTCTTTAATATTAAGCTAACCGGCTTCACAAGTTCCTTGGTTTACCCTTTTTAGTGTTGATATATTTAGTAGCTGTACGTTTAGCTCCATCATTGACTATATATTGATCAAATTGTCTGTATTTGTTCTTCTGGTGATACATTTAGGTATCACTCCATGGCATCAGTGATGAGCCTATTTATTTGCATGACTCTGTTTAATATTGACTTTGAGCAACATGCATTGATTGAAGAAAAGATGGAGTTGATCTACCTAGAGTATGCTGCTTTGAATCCCGAATATCAATGAATCATGTTATGTAGATTAGTCCATAGTTTGAGATTTGTAAATGGAACTGTGAAATAGATTTTGGTTCTAAAACAAAGATGTGTGTTATGAGATGTAAAAGAAGTCCAAAAAGAACACCGGTTGTAAATATGTAATACGCTTCACACGTGTATGTTTAAGAATTAAATATGACAAAATGAGAAACTATTCTCGAATCGGTGAAAATATACGTGTGTGACACAAATTCTAGTTATATTATACTCAGAGTTTCTAGATTAAAAACTTTTCCACATACTTGATCATTAAATCTAACCGGTTTGTCCAGGTCAAACCCATCCAAAGTAAACTTGCCCCACCCTATCTTTAATTTTCAGACACCATAGTTTGAAGACTTACGTCACTATCTTGAATTACAACACGAAAAGTATTTATACTTTATTATTATTATTATTATTATTATTATTATTATTATTATTACATATAAAATGGAATTAGACATGTAATCTTGAATAGGAGGTGTAGAGTTTTGTTTTGCTTGGATATTGAGAGCATAAGACGGTTTATGACGATTTAATAGCACAGAAAAAGGCTCACGGTTGCGCTCCTACACAGAGTCCCCACCAGAGTACTTGGTATTTGGCTTGTTTATGCCGACCCACATAATTAATTACACAAAACTCCACTACAGTACAGATAGATGTACACAATAGCAGCAGCACAGATATACAAGAATCAAGAAAGAAAATTCAGAAAAACCCCAAATTGATTTTTTTCATTATTTTCTCCTTTTCCATTCAAAGAACCACCAACATCATCAGCATCATCATTATCATCATTCAATTTGATTGATTCCGTTACCATTATCTTCCAATCAATCAATCTGTAGAGAGAGAAACTATCTACACTATACTCCTCCTAGCTCTTTCCTTTCCTTTCCTCCTTTCCTTTCCTTCGAGTTGGGTTTGTTGTCTCTTCTCTCTCTCTCTCTGTCTACATTCCTTTTTTCTCCTTTGACCGCCGTACCATTTCATCATTCATTCATTCACTCACATTCATTCCATCTCCTCTCACGTCACTACCACCTTTTCGCCGCCTTACTCTGCTTATTTCTGCCATTGCTGCACGACCCACCTTCGATAATACTAGTAGCTTTCTACACTTAATTCAACGATAAAGATTCATTCTTTATGTACCCTTCTTCCTCACCACCATAATCAATTCCTTTAATTTGTTCAACTTCTCAAATCTCGATACATACATACATACATACATAAACAAACACTTGATCTAACGGCTCGCTTTCTCACCAACATCAACTCAATCGATCTCTCTCGTCTACGTCAATCTCTATGCTCTGGATTCACTGACTTACGGCTTCGTCAATCATTAGTACTCGTAAGTTTCTTTTTTAATGCCTTGTAATTTGTTTGCCTGTTTATGTATGCCATTCAATTTCTTTACGTTGTTTTCGGGTTTTGGGATTTAACAAGTACTTTTATTTGTTTAAGTACTTTTATTGTTTTTTTTTTTTTATTTCAAGTACTAATGATCTGGATCTTTTCCGTTTGCATGCATTTACTGAGCTGTTAAATGGGTTTTCTTCTTGATTGAAGGCTGAATTTAATCTGGGTGGTGAAAAGTTTGTTAATTTCAGATTGAGGTGTAGTAGTAACTGTTACCCGTCGCTTTCACTGTTCATGGACTTATTTCAAGCCTAATTAGGGTTTGTGTGCTAACTTCTATTTTACTTAATTGCATCTTGTAGCTTACCTGTCTGTTTGACCATTTAATTGGCTCATGTTCTTTGGAAAACTTTAATCTTTGTCTCATTAGTCTCCGAATATTCTCTTAGTATCATGTGGTTTGCTTCATTCAATTTATCAAGGTTTCTTTTTGATCAACTTCTTTGGGATTCTTTTGCAGAGGGTAAGTGTTAGTTAAGCTTTTTAACTAACCGGGACATCATCAATCTTCGTGAGTTTGTTTCATTAATTTGTTTGAAAGGAGAGAGGGTTAGGAGTTAGGAATGGATTCTGCACTTGATGGTTCTTATGTCTATACATGTAGCTGTGGTTTGGATAAGAATGAAAATAGCTCATGAGACTTTTAGTATCTGGTGGCGATTTTTGGGTCTAGATAAAGCTACTTTGAACAAGCGGACAATCTGAATTTGCTAGCTCATCCTATTGTTTTTTCCCCTGGATAAATTAGCCACCTTGTTTTCGTTTGCCTTTTGGCTATTTTCTGGGAGGATTTCCTTTACTTATGTAGTATCTTGAATTGCAGTGATAACTCGTAATATCCACAAATCCAGCTTGTTATGGAATTAAATGGTCATCCACGGGCAAGAAGGCAGGATCCTGTCCCTTATCAAAATGGGGATACAAGCATATCAAACATGGAAGATGAGCTTGACCCGTGGACAGCATGGGCTTACAAACCTCATACCATAACATTGTTACTAATTGGTGCATGCATCCTAATGTAAGTTACGGAAACTTTTTCTATCCTTTGGTGCTTTATTTTTCATTGACCTTTTAGACATAGGCTAACTCGATTGATTGCCGTATGTTATACATCTTGTTCTACATTTGTTTAATCAGGTTTCCTTTATATCTCTTTACCATATAATCTATCGCCTTCATTGTTTTCCTATTAAGATAAGAAAGCAACAACATTTCAGAATCAGATGCAGTATGCCGTAACCTTGTAACAGTGTTACGACTATCTAATATTTTATTCTGAAATGCTCCCCAGATGGGCAAGTGGAGCTCTTGATCCTGAACGGAGTGCCGAAGCTGATCTTGTTGCCTCCGTAAAAGGGTATGTTATACAACAGTCTTACCCTTTTTTTTTTTTTTGTTGGGTTGGGGGGGGGGGGGGGATCCACTTTGCGATTCCTCACCTACTTTTCCCCTATTTAAAAAATGGCCATCTTGGGAATATACTTTAATGGTTGCTTGCTGCCTTTTGTAGTGGTATATGGGCAATGATAGCGGTGATTCTTGCTTATTCCTTGTTACAAGCACCCTCAACGTAAGTTTTCCATTCTGTTAAAACCGGAGACCTTTTTAAATATGCAATTTGTTCTCTTACTTCTACATGTGAAGATCTCAGAGAATGCTTGTTTTGCTGTACTTTGTTGCTCATTCTTTTCTTTTCCATGTAATTACTTAATCGTGTTGGTTCAGGGAAATAATTCCAGGTATTTCTTCATTTGTTCCATCTGCTTAAAACAAAGAACAACTCTTTATTAACTAATAACTACTTTTTCTAGTTCATGTCGATAGGTGTTTTTTGGTATTGGCATTGTAATTTGGTAGCAAGGTGTTTGATAAATTTAGCTTCTCACAGTTGCAAGTTAATACAGGCAGGGATACTTGGTACGACTGTAAAATACCATTTATGAATCTTTGCATAGTGTTTGTAGCCTAGCAAACACAAGACGTAGTAATGACTTCACACAACCATTCCATTGAAGTAAATCAAGTCCATCTGAAATTTGAAGATCAATAAATCTGGAGCATACTATTTTTCCCACTGTGAAGAACAAGACTATTTTCTCATTTGTTGGTGAACCAGAATGTATATATGTCTGGTTCCCCGAAATACAGAGTACATTAACGATTACAGGGAAGGTACTCAATAAGCAAGTAAAATGCATGTAAAAGAAAACTAAATGGTATGGACATGTACAAGTAATAGAACCCCTTGGAAAAAAAAACTATGTTATTGGCATCTCCCTCCCTTGTTGTACCTGACATTTATTGGTGGTGATTGGCCAGTTCAAGGACTTGTTCAAATAGGTTTTCTTTTAGCTTTCTAGTTCTGACCAATGTTTATCCACATTATGGTCAGTGTTCAAGTTTCGTGGAACGCTTCATTATATGCTGCAGATGCTTAAAATTTTAGATATTCTGTATGTTGGTGTTCAAAACAATCAGTCGATATTTTTTAGAGCTTGGTTATGATTTTCTGTACAGGGTGCTTATCCGGCCACATCCTGCAATTTGGCGCCTTGTCCATGGGATGGCTATCATTTACCTTGTTGCATTAACGTTTTTGCTTTTCCAGGTTGGTATATTGGGATTATAGTTCTTAAAGAACTATAATCTTTTCTTGGCTATGTGGGTCTGGGGGGTATTTTTTTCTCTTCTGGTGTTAATTGATGTCAATCTCAAGGATTTCTGTAGTGGAAATAGTTATCATTATCATCTTTGATATGCTTGAGGAAGTAAGATAAGTTGTCAAACTCATTTATCAAGGTGATCCTTCACTAATTGTTTGGCTCCATGCAACACAAATTTCAGATATAAATGCAACTTGTTCTTAATGGTCGGCAATCAGATTAGATCCACAGTAATACTACATTTTGTGTACTCACAGTGAATCTTACATCAAAATAGGGGTTTCCAGATACTTCCTGGATTTGCACCATGTCATTTTGTGTACTTTCCATTCAAGTGCCTTATATGTCTTGAATAGTTATGGTTTTGTTCCCTTTGTTATCTCCTCTTGATTGCTTTGTCCAACTGAAAAATTGAGTTTCTATCTAATCATTTGATTGATCCACCTATTAACTTTGTTTCCCAGAAGCGTGATGATGCTCGACAATTCATGAAATTTTTGCATCCTGATCTTGGTATTGGTAAGGAATTTGGAATGACCTGATGTTTTTTCCTCAATGGCATGATATCAGTAGCGATGGCCTAGAAAGTACTAATGCCTTTGGTCAAACTGTTGTGTGCTTACATGCATTTCCTCTATTGCAGAACTCCCTGAAAGATCTTATGGTGCTGATTGCCGAATATATATGCCTGATAATCCAACAAGCAGGTTTAAGAATGTTTATGTATGTTATCTTTATTTGCTCCGATGCCTTTGTCTTGAAGTTTCTTACTATGTTTCATACACAAGCATACCCCTGGAGCCAGGCCCCATATGTGTTATTTGTTTCAGGATACACTTTTTGATGAATTTGTTCTTGCTCACATTCTTGGATGGTGGGGAAAAGCTATAATGATACGTAATCAACCTCTTTTGTGGGTGCTTTCCATTGGGTTTGAGTTAATGGAGGTCTAGTTCATTCCTGTGACTTCCTTTCGATTTTTTGATTTAATTCAGAATTAGTGCTAATATATTTGTTGACTGGAATTTTGCAGCTGACCTTTCGCCACATGTTGCCAAATTTCAACGAGTGCTGGTGGGACAGCATTATTCTTGATATATTGATTTGCAATTGGTTTGGTACGGACTTTCATCTTGTCCTTTTCCTTTCTCAATTTCTGATTTTATTCTATTGGTGGGCGATTAAATTCTCTCATATAGTATTGTTAGCTGATGCTTTTATCTGCATTTCTATTTCTACCAATGCCAATATGTGAATGAGCTGGAACATCCTATCCTCGACAGATTAACAAATTGGCTGGCACTGATCCATCTCAAACCGGTTTTGAGGTTTTCCCTTTGTTTGTGTCCCCAACCCCAGTCCCTGCTTATCTTAATCTGAATGATTGTTTACCAGTAGAAGGAGAACGTGGAAAGGATTTCTTCTATAACATGAAATTTTATTCACACGTGTCTTGTTGACCATTGGAAAGATCAAACAGAACATATCAGCATGTTTGACCCATTAGTATTTGCTTTAGTTGGTGACACCAGTGGTATTTGTTTTTCCCTTGATTGACTACTTAATTGTTGTTGGAAGGTCTAACAATAGCAGCTTGGTTACTTGGTAAAGAATTAAGTCCCAGAGGCATTATTACTTTCTCTGCGTGCTCCTTTACATTTCCTTTGCATCCCTTTGTTAGTTTGGAGATAAGATTTGATATATGTTCATTTTAGGTATATGGGCTGGAATGCGAACTGTTCGATATTTTGATGGCAGAACGTATGAGTGGGTTGGCATAAGTAGGCAGCCAAACATCATGGGCAAGGTATGTGTTTATGCGATTTTTCATATGCCATCTTTGATTTCATTTGATATCTTCTGTGTGACTCTGTTTGGAAGTCATCTCTGCTGCAATGACCAAAAAAACTTAGGAAAGTTAGAAGCATACATTGTCTATATCTTTTATGTTTTGCTTGGTAATGGCCCTATATGCATTACTTAGAGAAAGCTAGGTTCTATCATTCAGAGTGCCACTTTGGGTTTGTTTGGAGTATTGCACATGATGTTTGCAGCCATAAAAGTGCACACTTGAATTTTGCATGTTGTCATTATTTGCTTCATATTGGTTTTATTCAATTAAGAATAAGCCAAGTAGGATGAGCATGCAAATATCCACTTGTTATTTTGGAGATATAGTCGTAAATGAAGAAAAGTTTAAAGGTGGAAATTCCTCATTTTGTTGGGCTATTATAATGAATATAGCTGCTACATATGACACACTGTTTATAGTCCAGAACGGGGACTTACAAAATTCTTGTCATTTTAGGTAAAAAGAACCCTCGGCCAATTCACACCTGCAAGGTGGGATAAAGATGAATGGCATCCTCTGCTTGGTCCATTCCGATTTCTGCAAGTTCTGACCCTCTGCATTATATTCTTGACCGTGGAACTCAATACGTTCTTCCTGAAGTTTTGTCTTTGGATTCCTCCTCGAAACCCCCTCATAGTATATAGGTTGGTTTTGTGGTGGCTTATTGCAATACCAACCATCCGTGAGTACAATTCTTATCTACAGGATAGGTGAGTTAGACTCCCTGCTGCTCACTGAACAGATCGAATTCTTTTTAGTTCTCACAGAACTACCTGTTATTTGTCTGAACTTATTTTTGCTTGATTTATTTGTCATTTGCAGAAAACCTGTTAAAAAGGTGGGAGCATTTTGCTGGCTTTCTGTAGCCATCTGCATTGTTGAACTCCTCATCTGCATCAAGTTCGGACATGGTACATTTGCTGACCTTTTGTGGGTTTCGTTTTATTAGTTTTTCACACTGCCGCATCACTTCAAAATTCTTTGGGCCCAGGTCACTGGTAATAGCTATTGAATTTTGCACTTGGGCTTTAAATCGAAATCAGTTTGTTATGTTTGCTTGCATCAATGTTCTTTTCTAATTTAATGTTGGGCACAAGACTAAGTTTGGGTCCTCCTGCGTCGGGAGTAGTATTGATCCTGTGATGTCCAAATCTCGGTCATACTTGACATGGGTTGACGTGCGTACACTTGGATGTGGGGAAGTTCAATATGTGCGTTTCCATGAGAAAATTGTTGGAATTTTTTGTACTTCCAGTTTAGATGTTAATCCTGGTACTAGATGACAAGAACTTGTTTTATTGGGACCATATCGGATTCCAATATCCAAGCAAAGGCAAGATAGTGGACTAATTTTGAATGAAGTAACATAAGGGACCCAAAACGAACTTTTTGTAATACTTGCTTATCATTTTTCTTCTGGTGTTTTTATATAATGTTAGAGAATCCAACGGTATGATTTTCGTCAGTCTGATCTTACCATCTTACTATTTTCAGGACTATTTCCTAATTCCATGCCCAGGTGGTTAGTTATATTTTGGACGGCAGCCGGGATTGGGCTTGTTATATTTTTAGGAGGATGGTCATGGCAGTTGCATAGATCGATGAGGAGAAAGCGAGAATAGAGGTTTTATTATTATTTTTTATTTTTAACTTTGTTTTTGTTGCTTCACTGTTCTTTACAGAGGTGAACTCGTTTGAGTGTGTTATTGAGCAATTAGCTATGTAAATACCCCCAGAACATTTGCAAATTGTAGATGTGTTACTTTTAGGTTAGATTCACAATTATTTATGTAGATGATAACTTCAATTCTTTTACACTGGGCACAAGGCAATTGTTGCCGGTTTTTCTCTCTATTCAAAATTCTTTTCGGGTTCAGAACCGCCTTCTGGTTGTCCAAATTTGATTCTGTGTTCATGTATTCCCATGGCTTTAGAATATATATGTACCTCATGGCAGTGACCTGATGATGATTGTAGTGTTCCCAGCCAGGGAATATGCATCTAGAAAGAACAAAGCTAAAGCCCCGAGTCGGAGAGGGAGAGGTCTTTAGGCGGATAAGTTTAGGAAGAACAACACCGGAGTGTTTGATTCCAAATTCGAATTGAGTTATCTCAATTCCAATTGAGTTTTTGTACACAAACGCAACTGGAATTGTGACAACTCAATTCCAATTTGAAACCAAACACTCCGCACGATTCTCTGAAGACGGTGAAGCGCTTATAACAAAAGCTGCAAATGTAGCTGAAGTTCAAGGTTTTACACTTTCGCCAGTGGACCAAGTTTTATCACTGTAAGACATGAAGCATATATTACTCATTTTATGAGAGAGCTATTCAAGGTGATAGATATGACGACAGAGAATCCTCTCAATAGTAGATAAGATATGTTATCTATCTAAGCAAGCGATTGCAAATAGGAAATGAATGATTGACCAACATTAAATTGGAACAACATAGTACAAATCTAGATGTGGATTCACTTGGCCATCTTACATATATTGACACGGTTCCTTCTAACCGAGGGGGGTGTAGTAGCTAGCTACAATGGGGGTCACTAATTACAAGGAGGGGGCAATGGGGGTGCACACTAGGGCTGCAAACGAGCCGAGTCGAGCTTTTGTAAAGCTCGGTTCGTTAAGGAAAATATGTTCCAAGCTCGAGCTCGATCGAGCTACAAAACTTGAGCTCGAGCTCGAAAGGAAATTTACTGACTCGAGCTCGGCTCGCGAGCTATTATTTTTTTCAATCAAGCTTTAAAATTCGAATTTACTTTACTGTTCAAATTTAAAAAAGCTCGAATATAGCTCGGGTCAAAAGCTCGACCCAAGCTTGAATACAACATATTCATAAATGTCTTTACCAGAAATCAAGTAAAGACGATTCATGCATTACATAACAATACAAATCTCCCATAAAGATTGAAACAACCAGAACTATATGATTAAGCAATAACAATTATAAATAATAACACAATTGTATACATATGATATCCAACTTATGATATCCAACTGAAGTAAAGAAAAGAGTAGAGCAGTGGCCAACGATTTGAGACTTGGGAGGGAAAATTAAGCAGTTGAAATCATCTAAATTGGCACCAACGGCGGCAAGTTTCTTGTACAGAGCAGCGGCATCGTGCGAGTGGGTGGAGGGAGAGCAGCGGTGGAGAGATGGAGGTGCGGTGCCGTGGTGCGGTGGCCGGTGGAGGAGATTCAATCTGGGTGGAGAACTGGGAATTAGAGAAGACAACTCATGTGTGTGTGATTAAATTGAAGTGTGCTAGGGTTTTGTGGGCTTTATGACTATATAGATATAAAATAAAATAAAAAATATATAATAAACATTCGAGCAACTCGTCGATCTTTCGAGCCGAGCTTTTCAATATTCGAGCTCGGCTCGAAAACATAATCGAGCTATATTTGAAGCTCGAACTCGAGCTCGAGCTCGAACGAGTCGAGCTTTTTTCGAGCCGAGCTCGAAAAAAGCTCGACTCGTTTGCAGTCCTAGTGCACACTCCTTGGTATGTTTCTTTTCGTGCTATTCATGTGTGCACACTGTCAATGTCTGATTTGATAAGTGACATGAAATGTTAATAATTGTTGTAAGAAATCATGTAAAATGAGATCAACATGTTGGTCCAGATAACGGCAAAGTAAAATACTAGAGGGGGGTGTGAATAATCTTTTAAAACTTTTGTCGATAAGCACAGTTTCTCAGATATCTGATACTTAATTTCAGAGAACGGAAGACTTTTCTAAGATAAGTGCACGTGTTCAGCAAGATAAGTGTAAGTACTTTGCAATATAAGTAAAACAAGTAATAAACTGCAGAAAGTAAATAACACAAGTCTTTTTATAGTGGTATCTGAAGGTGGCGTAATCCTTCAACTAATCCACTTCGGTCTTTCTCAGACCTAGAATCCACTAAGATAAATGAGGTAACCTTACAAATATCTTTTCTTGATTCCTAAATACACTAGGTTCCCAACCAAGTGTTCCCCCTGAGTTATTCCCCGGCTTTCACAACCAAGTACTTCCTGTACTCAGAAACCTTTTTGAGCTGTTCCTTAGTTTCCCAAACTAAGTACTTCATGTGCTCAATAACCTTGGAGTTATTCCTTAGTTTCCCAAACTAAGTACTTCCTGTACTCCACGTCGTTTAAGGTGTTGGTTTTAGGTTTGTTTGTCAGGTGAGCTTCTTAAATAACTTATTCAGTTATTCAGATAGCTCTATGAATCAAGTATACTTAATACACTTTTCAATGTATGGTATCTTGTTCTCTACTGACCCAAGTCTATTGTAAGTGTTCCAGAGAATGAATCTCAGATATGAAATCTTAGTTCAACTCCTTCATAGATAACAATGCTCGTTAAGGATCAGGACACTTAGAACTTTTGTGCTACTTAGAATCAAGAGCTTTGGTCGCAACAGAAAGCTTGAAAGTAAGTAGTTTGCTTGAGAGAGCTTGTGTGAATATTCAGTATAAGTTCAGTGATCTAAGGTGTTCAGTGTGTGTTCTCAAGCAGTCTAAGTGTTGACATTTATAGATGAATTTTGAGTGCCGTTTGAATAGTATCCGTTAGGCTTAAATCAAATTCAAACTATTAATATCTGAGTATAATCTTTGTGAGTTTGTCTTCTTCTTGAAGCTTCTGACTTTTGTTCAGACGTTTCTGTCTGCGCATTTAATGCACTGTACTATACTTTGTCCTGTAGTGCCAACGGAACTATGCAAGCTTTCTGAGGCTTTGCACGTTCTTTTCCAGAGATCATCATAGCTCCAGATACTACTTGTTTAAACAACTTGTTATAATATGTTTCTTTTTCAGAAGCGTATTATATGTCCAAGGTATCTGAGTGTAGATATTTGTGGGCACTTTCCTCGTCTCAGAAACCTTTTATTCTCAGATATCTTTTGCAACACGTATGTTCCGAAACACTTGTTTCTTCAAGATATATGGACATAGGTATGTGAAAAACCCTTGTCTTCAGCAATCTTGTGCAGTCTTCAAATCTTCAAATCCGTTGAACTTTTCCTGCTGGATGCCTTCTTCTTGGTCTTCTTCAGAAAATAAAAATTACATTTCGAGACCTAACATCCTATACAAGATTTGCTAGACTATCATTCTTAGTGAGTTTCCTCCTTTACAGTGTTCAAGTGAACTAAGAGTACTAATCACCTTTCTGAGCTAAGATAAGTCATTAGGTTGCTGATCAAAATCTAAACAGATATTCCTAACAAATTTTCCCCATTTTGATCAGTCAACAATGACTATCTGACCTATTACAAATCTGGATGAAGAAACAATCCACCACTTAATCATTTCTTATGATCTTTTAATTCATTAATTAAGTGCAGAAAGTAAACATCAACCAAATCACAAGGTGTGATCTTTGCTGACAAGTTATCTTTTATATAAAATGATATCTGAGAGTAAGTTCATCAGATATGATACAGAGAAAGCTTTACAGATAACTTTTTCAAGATTTAACAGAAAAGATCAATCAGCAAAATCACAGAAACTACTTAGTCAAATAGAACAACAGGAGTTACCAAGCTCCAAGTGAACATTCTAAATGACAAGTCTTCAAATCTTCAAAAATCTTCAAGTCTTCAAAACAGCTCCATGGATCAGTCTGCAAATTTCCTATCACCAAACCTTTTGATATCATCAGAGTAGTTATAGAGAAGAGTTCTGACAATCATCTCTGTGTCTCTGGCAAATCCACAGACTTCCTTGTAGGTTTTGGTGGGATTTCTCTTGACAAAATGCTTGACCCACAAATACTTTCCCCACTTCCAGGCATGCTTGATTCTGATATCTGATAGCTTTAAGTATTCATAAATGATCTTCAGATATCTGATGTCACCCTTGTATTGATCTTCAGTTAAGTAGAATGACTCATAGGGTTCCACCGCAAGTCTTGCTCTTGTGCCTGTTCCAGTAATATTAGAATTACATGCACATCATCTGGCTTTCCATAAGGACATTCATCAGAGAGGTCCTTCTTCATGGCTTCTGTTCTCTTGATTACTTCAAAATCCAACCATGCTTTGATGTGGTTGGTGTTAATCAAGATTGGCTTATCTTTTATCCATGCCATGAGCTGTTTATGGATTGGTTCTGGAAACCTTGAATTTACCAGTAAGTGCTTGAGTTCCAGAATCCAGTAGCCATTCTTTTGATTAATGCACCTGTAGACAGAGGAATTGTTGTCATTCTTCACATACTCAATTTTGGCTTCTTCTGGCCTGAGTGGAAGTTGACTTTGTCTTTGTTCAGCTCTCAGCATGTTCCTTCTTTGTCTAGAATTCTCCTTTGGGGGATTGCTTGAAGAACCACCCTGGATTGACTTGGTATTTTCAGAGGGTGTTTCAGCTGCTAAAGGCTTTGCAGCTATGGGCTCAGTTAGGCTATCAATTTTCCTTTTTCTATGAAGAGGAGCTTCATCTTCATC
The DNA here is from genome assembly GCA_026545765.1 of Plantago major. Taxonomy (NCBI): domain Eukaryota; kingdom Viridiplantae; phylum Streptophyta; class Magnoliopsida; order Lamiales; family Plantaginaceae; genus Plantago; species Plantago major. Next base: position 26,141,062 of record CM048841.1, on the reverse strand, counting down.
AGTCTCTTCATCATCATCAAGATTAATTCTTGTGAGACTTTTGCAGCCTTCTTCATTGCCCAGGGATTTGATTTGGCCTTCTTCTTCTTCAGAAGATTCATCAATCCCTCTTACTTGTCTTCTCCTTGGAGCCTTGGTACTCCTTGGAGGTTTTTTTGCCATGACCCTTGTTACCATTGTAGTTTCTTCAGTTGGCTGCTGGGAAGTAGCTACTATTTGCAAAGCAGCTTGATTTGATGAGGTATCATTTATTCTGAGTAGTGGCTGGGAAGTTTTCTTGTTTCCTCTTCCTTTCTAAGCGGCACCAACTCTAGATTTCTTCTTTCCTTCCCCCTGATCTTGAGATCCAAATTCTTCCCCCTTAGACATTGCTGACTGACTAAGTACCACAAAAGAATCTGAGAGAGACTCAAAATTCTTTTGCAAGTAGTTGTAGGCAGTAACCAACTTCTGAAGTTCAGCCTTGAGCTCCTGATTTTGTTTGATAAGTCCATTTTCCTTATCAGTGAGCTCTGCCAATGGGCCTAGTATAGCATCTGCTTTTCCAGCAGTGTAACTTGCCTTATGAAAAGCTTTTTCAGCTAATGACATATCATCGTCCCTTATCATTCCCAGATCCTTCTGAGCAATAACCATACTGGTTGTTCTCTGAGTGATGAGTTCTGTGAACTTCTTCATTTCTGAGGGGACGGAGGCAATTACATCTTTGTTTTGTGAAGACATCTCCTCTCTAAGATGTGCCAAAACTTGGTATCTATTCATGTATTCATGGGAGTGGACATTTGGCAGTTTGTTGAAAACTTCTGGAGCAATTAGCTTCCTTTTAAGATGAGAAACCGTCAAGTGTTCATTGCGGTGTGCTGCCAAAGTCTTGTCTTCTTCATCATCTGAGTCTTCAGCCCAGTGATCTTCATCCTCTTGGACATTTTCAAGATTTTCTAGTCCAGCAACCATCTGAGAGATGGGCTTCTTTCCTTTCTGAGACGAGGATGGTATGTCTTTTGCTGGTGATGCAGCCTTAGCATCATGCTTTTCTTTAGATACTTCTTCAGTATCTAATTCCTTAGCAATAGCATTTACATTATCCTGGAGTTCTTTAACCTCAGAGTAAGCTACTGTCTCTTGTAAGTATTGATCGTGTAGTTGATTGAGCTTATCTCTGGATTTAACTAGCTCTTCTTCAAGTTGAAGATGGAGCTGTTGCTCTTCTTCCAACAGTTGTTTGAGTTGAGTAGCTCTGGTTTGAGTATTTAATATCTTCTGAGTTGTTTCCTCAGAGTGCTCAACTACTTGTTCAGTAGTGTCTTTTTGTTGTTGGGATTGCTGTGAAGGATGGGTGGATTTCTGAGGAGATGGAGGAGGGGATTGCTGTGATGTCCTCTCAGTGTGCTTTTCAGAAGCTGAGGCATTGTTTCCTTGTGGAATTCCTCCTGTCCCTGGTGCAGGGGCATCATCATCCGTTATATCATCATCATCCTTTTTGTGATGGTCAGAGGGAGGTTCATCAAAGTTATTCTCATCTATTTCTTCCTCCTCATCGTCTTCAGATACAAGATTAATCACTTCAGGAATAGTGATCTTCTGCCCATTAACCTCTTCTTGTTCAGAAGGAATAAATTGTAGTGTCTGGGGCAGGACTGGCTTGAATGCCATCTGCAATCTTGTCTGACCATCTGCCTGTTTGAAGGCTTGCACCAATTTGTGTGCCACTTCCTTGGAAAAATCCTTACGCATTAAGGTCGCAACTTGATATTGTTCAGTAGGGAACATTGCGTGGATATAGTTTTTCAGATCAAGAGCGCGTACTCGTCTTGTTGGTTGATCTGTGATTCTCAGTATTTCAGAGAGATCAGAGCACCTTAACCTTTGCCATTTCTTGAAGCATTGAATATGCTTTGGCAAGGTATGAGTCTTGAAGAAGGGAAGAAGGTTTTCATAGTCATCATTTGACTCCTTCTTGGCACTATTTTGAGCCTGAAAGAGAGAGTTTTGAATTAGTTTCAAAACTTGTGTAGATATCTGAGTTTTAGAGTAGTCAAGTATCTGTGTTACCTGTGCAACAACAACAAGCTCAGAAGGTTGGACTACTGAGGTTCCAGGTGCCTCAGATATCTTGGTGTGAGGAGGTGACTTGGAAGTCCGATCCTCAGCATCCTCTCTTTCTTTTTTAACCTGAGAAACATAACACTTAGGAAATTTTATGAAGAAAAATTCTATTTACAAAATCAGATATCTGAGAGGTCAATTACCTCCACTATTAGAGGCTCAGATACTTGTTGCTCAGAGACTTGTGCAGTCTCTGGAAATTTTCCTTGTGATGAAGGCTTTGATGCCTCATCAATTTCCATTTGTTGTGGGGATTGAGCGGGCAATTCCCCAGCAACTTCTACTTCTTTTTGAACCTGTTAAGTAGAAAGTGTTAGTTTGAGAAAAATGATCAGAGATTTGTCTTTGAAGATTATAGGTGTGTATATGTATGTGTATATATATATATATATATATATATATATATATATATATATATATATATATATATATATATATATATATATATATATATACACCTTCTCAATAGAAGGCTCAGATACTTGTTCCTTAGAGACTTTGTGAGTCTCTGGTTGATTCTCTGATGAGTTAGGCTTCTCAGCCTTATCATTTTCCTTCTAAGTTGGAGCCTATTAGAAACATCCACTTGATTAGTTAAGTGAATTAACAAATATCTGAAAAGTAATGTCTTAGGGAATTCTCTATCACCCGTAGCACAGGCTCAGATTCCTTAAGAGGTGAGGTAGTAGCCTCCTTCTCAGTCTCTGAGGCAAGCTTTTCAGCTTCCTCTTGTTCTTTTGTTTCTAATTCATCCTGTAACAAAGAAATTTTTATAAGTAACAAGATTGATGAACATAAAATTTCACAAGTAGAGAGTTAAACCATTCAGCTACCTGAGCATTGTCAGGCTGTTTGGTCTCTGGAACTTGTGACCCTTCTATGCTTTGGTCTTGCTGTTCCATTATGGCTTCTTTGTTTGAAGTTTCTGGTACTTCAGACCTTTCCTGAGTGACTGACTCAGTTGCCTTCCTTGTTTGATCATTCTGAGCAGGTGTCTCAGTTTGATCCCTCTCTAGGAGTTGGGGAATCTGCTTGTTTGCAGGATTTTCTTCAGCATGTTGCATAGCTGATATGTCGAAATGGAGTTCATTTACCATTTCATCAACCACTTGTGGCTGTTGTGGTTGTCTGGAAGTAGAAGTTTGAGCAGTTGAGAGCTCTTCCAGATTTTTAAGTGTGGTGTTGACATCAGCGTCTACCAACACTAGGTCATCACTCATCAGGGCTTCTTGAAGTTGTTTATACGTGACTTTCCCTGATGGTGTGTTGGAACCAACAACCTTTGCTATAGGTGCTTGTTCAGCAACCTGTGAGCTAGTTGCTTTCTCAGCAACCTTGGACCTTTTGTTCTTCCCCTTTGCCTTGGTTACTTTTTCAGCAACCTTGGGGGATGAGATCTTCTCCTCGTTCGATTCGTCATCGAAATCTGGAACAGAGTTATCAACAATCCCTGCTGCTTCTGCAGAAAGAGTTTGAAGTTTTTCAGCATTTATGAGTTCATCAGCAAGGCTTTCGGCAATAGTCTTGACATTTCTGAAAGCACTTTCTCTTGCTGAGTCTACTTGATCAGTAGACGATGCCTCTTTTGCAGCATTGATGAGTTCATCTGCAGCGACGTCAGGTATCTAGGAATCGACAACCTCAATGGGTGTGCCTTTGATTTGCCAGCAGACTTCTTCTGTGAAGTTCTGGGCTTCTTGGTCGCAACTTTTCCCTCAGATACCTCTTCAGTCTTTCGCTTCTTGGAACCTTTCTGAGATTCAGTAACCTTTTTCATCATGTTTGTATACTCATATTTGTAGAGTAGGTTCTTTGTTAATATCTGCCGTCTCTCTGAGCTCAATGCCAAGACATTCCAGTAAGTAGCAAATTTTCAGTCCATAGCTTACTGTGGCTTTTGGCTCAGCAAGGCCCTTAACGATTTTAGGCTCAAAGCCTTGTATCTTCTTCACAAATTTCATGAAGGCGTACTTCCCCCAATTAAAAGGGTTTTCCGACCTTTTGTCTTGACTCAACAAGAACAACATCATCTGACGTTCTTGGCTTATCTGGTCAGCACCTCCTTGTAGACCATCGAATCCTCTGTGAAGGATACATGCCAACACATCCCAGTGGACCAAAATATGTCTGGTCCTTATGTCAGCAAGCTTAAAGTCGACGGGCGTGTCTGGTTTGTCAAGATCACACACATTACTGTATATTTGCTTCACACCTTCAAGGAGATCTTCATCCTTGGTGTCAATTTCAAAATCCTTTCCAAGATTTTGAAGTTCAAACAGCTCACAGAAAGCTGTTTTGTCCAACAGGATTCCTTGTCCTTGGACTTTGGTCTTGATAGACACTATCTCAGTGCCTTCAGAGATCTTGGAAATAATTGTGGAGTTGTTGTAAAACTCCAGAACATCCAGTGAAGAAACTCCACTGGGAAGAGCAGATAGAAAGCCCTTGATTTTTGCCTTTTCAAGCATATCAAGTACCAACTTCCTGTCAGTCTGGTTTTCTATTGCGGCTACCAGGTATTCCTCAATCATGGCACCACCCCAAATCATCCTGTGATTTGAAGTCCAATGATCAGGGTCGAATTCTCCGATCAACCGATTGTTTGTTATAACTAGCACTGGTGCTTGCTTTTCAGCAGTACCAGTAGTAGCTTGGGATTTCTGAGAAGAAGCACGTTTGGGAGCCATCTCTTTAAATAGTGAAGTTTTTGAAAAACGAGAAAGAGATTTGGGTGAGAGATTAGTAATTCTTTGCAGAAAAACTAGCAGAGATTTGCAGAGGTTGAAGAAGAGTTTTTGCTATTCTTGTGCAAGTTTGTATGTTGGATTAGGCGAAAGTAATTTCTTTTGCCAAAATCCCATCTATATAGCAATGTAATCTCCACAGACATATACATACAAATTAATTTTGTGTGTAAGTATCTGTGAATTGCAGGCAGGCATGAGTAAAAGCTTGTTCGGCATTAAATGCATAGTGGGCCCTATCGGAATTTTAACAGTCCACTATTTACTGAGAGTTAATCTCGGCCGTAAAGATCAATCGCCCAATTCATCAAGGGTCACCATTGCTTCTTCAGCAATGATCACAATTAACAAATGTAATTGTGCCCATTTAATTTATTTGTCAAATGTCAAATCTTTTAATAAAATATCAGTACTTTCACTTTCAATGTGTCTGATCTCCACCAAGTTGTTAAGGGCGTAAATCTTTAGCGGGATAACTCATGATTAAGAAGCAAAGAATTCACCAATCTATTTAGTACCAATTTACTATAATGCCTTAGTATACCCTCTACTTAATTTCTTTAGGTTAAGTACAAGATTTTTTTTAGTCAATAATGACTTAGGTTAGAGTATGCCTACCAAATATACGCGTTAATATACATTTCAAAAAGATAAAGAGCAAGATAGGACTAGGATTACCATACAAAGCAATTACTTAATATAAGCTACCATGCACACAAAACTCTAACCCCAATAAAACTAAGTAGCCTTTAACACTTTTGGACCAAGAAAAAAAAGGAGAGCGTGTAGTTACCTAATAACTAAAAAGTTGTACGTACTTAATAAAAACGAATTCTTTGTCCTCGTAATATAGCTAGGTGTGGTTAAAGCTAGGTGTGGTTAACTAGATAGAAATGGTGTACGTGCAAATTAAATAATTAATATCAAATTAGAATGAATTCTTATAAAATCATAAAAATTCTAGTAGAATCGAGAATGAAGTTTTCATTCTTTTCATGTTTTCTTTTGGCTATTAGCTTTCTGAATCACGTTTCTGTAAGACCAAGAACACTGTGTGTATCTGAATTTATCTCACACTTGGTATTTGTCCAAGTTTTACAAAAAGATAGAAATAATACAAATTTCAAGAGAGTAGTTGACTGCAGACAGTTGTACTATTCTCTCTTGTGTTCCCCCTCACTGAGTGATCCAGATATCTGAATACCCGTCTCAGAAATCTTTAAATAGCCATTTTACCCTTTAGCCTTTAGTTTCTGGATACCCGTTCCAGATTCCTCTTCTCTGGATACCCGTTCCAGATACCTTTTCTCTCTTCTTTGATATCTTCTTCAGATATCTCTTCTCTGAACTTTTTCAGTTCTTTGGTAGCTCCATTAGTCCAAGACTGTGTCTTAAGGCTAAGAATCTACTTTCTTGTAGTGGCTTATTGAAGATATCTGCAAGTTGGTCTTCAGTGCCAATCTTGAGTATCTCTATATTGCCTTTTTCAACATGGTTTCTGATGAAGTGGTGTCTAACATCAATGTGCTTTGTTCTTGCATGAAACTTAGGATTCTGAGTTATGGCAATAACACTTGTGTTGTCACAGAAAATGGGAGTTTTTTCTTCATTGAGTCCATAGTCTCTGATTTGTTGTTGTATCCACAATATCTGTGAAGCACAACATCCAGCAGCAATATATTCAGCTTTTGTGGTAGATGTGGCAATTGAATTTTGTTTCTTGCTGAACCATGATATTAATCTAGCACCAAGAAATTGACAAGTTCCTGAGGTGCTTTTTCTATCTAGCAATGATCCAGCATAGTCGGCATCTGAATAGCCAACCAAACTCAATCCACTATCTTTTGGATACCACAATCCAACTTCTACAGTACCTTTTACATACCTTAATATCTTCATAGCAATGTTGTAGTGTGACTGCATTGGATTTGTCTGAAATCTAGCACACACTCCAACTGCATATTGAATATCAGGTCATTTTGGTTCCAATGCTCATTGGTATCTTAGCATTCTTTTCAGAAGGCTTTAGATTGAACTTATTGAGCATATCCTTTGCATACTTTGTTTGACTAATGAATATTCCATCATTGAGTTGCTTGACTTGCAGCCCTAGGAAGTAATTCAATTCTCCCATCATGGTCACTCAAATTTACATTTCATGAGTTCAGCAAAGTCTTCACAAAGTTGCTTGTCTTTAGATCCAAATATAATGTCATCAACATATACTTGAACTAAAAGTAGTTTCCCATCATGGTTCAATGTGAAGAGTGTTTTATCAACATCTCCTTTCTTGAAACCACTTTCTAGTAGGTATCTGGCCAATGTATCATACCATGCTCTTGGAGCTTGTTTCAGCCCATACAGAGCTTTCTGAAGCTTATAGACCATCCTACTTTCTGAGGGAACTTCAAAACCTGGTGGTTGCTCAACATAGACTTCCTCAGCCAGTTCACCATTTAGAAATGCACTCTTGACATCCATCTGATAAACTGTAAAGTCATTATGAGCTGCAAAGGCTAGAAAGAGTCTTATTGCATCCAATCTTGCAACTGGTGCATAAGATTCATCAAAATCTAGTCCTTCAGTCTGGGTGAATCCCTTGGCAACCAACCTAGCTTTGTTTCTGGTTATTTCACCAGACTCATTCATTTTGTTTCTGAAAACCCACTTGGTTCCGATTACAGATATTCCGTCAGCAAATGGAACCAGTTTCCAGACTTTGTTTCTCTCAAATTGATCCAACTCTTCTTGCATTGCAGAGATCCAATCTTGATCCTTTAATGCTTCTTCTATTGTCTTTGGTTCAATTTTTGAGATGAAACATCCATAGAGACAACTTGCATTTTCAGCGATTGCTCTTCTAGTTCTAACTCCTTGGTTTATGGGACCAATCACATCCTTTGCAGGATGATTTCTTATCCATTTCATAATGGGTTTTGAACTAGTAGGATCAATATCATTTTGATTTGAATGTGAATCAATATGATCTTGATGAGATACTTGTGCAGTATCTGAGATATCTGACATATGGGAAATGCCATGGATATCTGACACTTTTTCAGTGTTAGAGATATCTGGAGCTTGCATTTCAGCAATCTCTCTTTCAGATACCTCTTCATGATTAAGGTTCTCAGTAACCAGTTCCATTTCTGGAATTCTCATAGGAAATTCTTCATCATGTCTTAGAGTCATCTGGTTGTTACTAAGCATAGGTTGCTTTTCATCGTCAGACTCATCCTCAATTTGAATGATAGAATTGTTTCCATCTGAGGATCCTTTTTCAGAATCTTTAGTCATTAGTTCTTTGAACCTATCTGAGAGATCATCATTCAAGAGTACCTTCTTGTTTCCTTCATAGAACACTACATGAACAGATTCTTCGATCTTTTGTGTTCTTTTGTTGTAGATTATGTAGGCTTTGCTATTCAGAGTATAACCAAGAAATACTCCTTCACCTGCCTTTGGTTGAAATGTTCTCAAGTATTCTTTTCCATTGTTAAGAACGAAACATCTGCAACCAAACACCCTTAGATGTTTGATACTAGGAGATCTACCAATGAAAAGCTCGTAAGGAGTTTTGTCATGGTGTTTGTTAATCAGACATCTATTTTGAGTGTAGCATGCTGTGTTTACAGCTTCGACCCAATAGATTTAACTTATTTCGAGGTCGAAGCATTGTTCTTCGCTTCTTTCAGGTCCTATTCTTTCTTTCAAAGAACACCATTTTGTTGTGGTGTCCTTCTGAAGATAGTTGATGTTGTATACCTTTGCAAGTACAAAACTCTTTGATGTCTTGGTTCACAAACTCGCACCATGGTCTGCTCGATTCTGAGATACCTTGTCATTTTTCATGACTTCGAGCTTATTCAGCAAGTTAGGTATCTCAACCCTTGCATCAGATTTGTGTTTGAGAAAGACAACCCAAGTGAATCTTGAGTAATCATCAACAACAACCAGACCATACTTCTTTCCTGCATAACTAGTTACTGAGGATTCAAACAGATCCATATGTAACATTTGCAGTGGCCTTTCACTGGAATGTCTAGTCTTAGACTTGAAAGATGTTTTGGATTGTTTTCCCATTTGGCAAGCTGAGCATACTCCTCCTTTTCTATATGCCATTTTGGGTAAACCAACCACCAACTCTTTCTTGGCTAGCTTATTCAGAGTTTTGAAATTCAAGTGACTCATTCTTTTATGCCATAGCCAATTTTCTTCAGTGTGGCCAGATTGACTCACCATGAGACATTCTTCGGTTGTAGCGGATGCCCAATCAGCAACATAAAGATTTCCTTTACGCCTTGCAACCAAAACTGTCTACTTTGACTCATTGTCAATCACTTTACATAGTTTTGACTTGATCTTGACAGAGTACCCTTTGTCTACTAGTTGACTCATGCTTAGGAGATTATATTTCAATCCCTTTACATGAAGTACTTCAGAGATTGTGAGGGCTCCGAATTTCAAATTGCCAAAACCCATGGTTGGATTTTTATCTCCTCCAGCAAACCTGATAATTGGTCCATCATTGCACTTTTTGTAGTTAATCAGATTTGCTTTGTCTCCTGTCATGTGCTTCCCACATCCACTATCAAAATGCCACTTTGAGTTAGTCTTTGGAGTGTTCTGCACAAAACAGGAAACAGGAGATTAGGTTCTCATACCAACAATGGAACCATCTGGACTAAAGAATCTTCCAGTAGGAATCCATTTTTGAATGAATTTCTTGGAACATTCTTTTGTCTAACAGGAACATAAGGAGGAGTCTTAGTTAAATGATTGGTATCATTGTTGTTAAAAACTATTTTCTTCCTTGGTGTGTTCCTAGGTGCTCCATTTGGTGCTTTCAGATACCTGTCATATTTTTTAGTCTGCTTTCCAGCAAACTTAGCTTTTTTAGCCAGATTTCTTCTAGCCCTGGCATTCAGATTTTCAGTGGCTTGATTTATCTTCCACTTCTGATAATTGTTGTGAGCAATTCTAGCCTTTAACCGTCGTTCTTGCTCTTGTTTGTATTCGTGAGCAAGTTGTTTCTCGATGGCTTTATAGCCAATACCATTCCGAGCACCTGATGCTATATGAGATCTCTCTTCAGCAGCTTTGCTAGTCTCTGGATGATCAATTTTCTTTCCAGAAAACGTGACATAAGAAAATTTGTCAGCTCCTGCAATTTTTCCTTTTTGAGAGACATAGCACTGTGGGTGATTGCACTTCTCAGTGTTATGTTTCTTTTCAGAGACATTTCCCACAGTTTTCTTTTGGACTTGTTTTTCCCACAAAGGCTCATGAATCGCTTTCCTTTGTCGACAATCTTAGCTTCAATCGATGTTGTAGATTGTTTGGGAGTTACCTTGCTGAGCACTGGCGAATGTTAGTCCTTTATTACTCTTATTCAGAGTGGTGGAACTATCTGTTTGTGTGTCCAGCCCAAGTCCTCTCTTTTCTGAAGGATCTCTTAAATAAGATTGTACTTCAGTAAGAGTGTCACTAGCTTTGGCATAAGATTGAAAAGATAGTTCTTTCTTTTTGAGTTCCTCATTCTCAGAAAGAAGACCTTCATAATTCTTTTGAAGATTAGCCATTGCTTCTTTATGTGACTTTTCGGTCTCAGATATCTGAGCCTTGATAAATGCATTTTCAGCATCCTTTTTCTCAGATATCTTGATTAATTGAGAATTTTCCTTTGCAAGAAAATTCTTTTCTTCTTCGAATTTTTCGGCTCTAGCTCGGAACATTAGAAATTCTCTTTTGTAAAGATCAATTTCTTTTCTGAGATTTTCCAGTTCTTTGATTCCTTCTTCATCACTTTCATAAGTATAACAGGAAGTATGTGTTACCTCATTAGCCATTAGACAAGGTTCAATATTGGAGATATCAGGGAAGATTTCTTCAGCCATTCCACACACTTCTTTCTTCTTTTGACCAAAGTCAATTACTTCATGAGAAACACCGCATATTTCTGGGAAGGCAGTGTGGAATCATCTGAATCCTCATCCTCAGAATCAGATTCAATATCTAGAGCATCCAGTTGAAGTTGAATCTTTTTCCTTTCTTCAGTGAGCATAGCTCTTTGACTTCTTTTGAAGATTCTTCTATCTTTCTTGTCACCTGTCTTAAGTTTGTTGAAGGCAGGACAATCCTTCTTGAAATGACCAGGTTTCTGACAATAGAAACAGATATCATTTCCGATTTCTGCTTCCTCAGTACTTGATGCTTTTTGAGTGCTTGTTCAATGAAGCTTTGCATATTTTTGTACTGGTGATAGTTTGAGCCTAGATGCTTTTTCAGCTTCTCTTTGGCTTTTCTTCTCTCAATTTCTCGACTGACATATTTTCCCATTTGCTTTACAGCAAGAGCATCCTCAGTCATATCCTTGCCTTTCTTCTTTTCAGAAGTCCCTTGAGCAACTAGAGCAACACTCTGCAACTTCTCAATTGTTTGTTCCCTTTGAGTTGTCATAGTCAATAAAGTGTGAGAGAGAAAAGTTCCACAGAGTGATATCCGCATTCCTTGGTTAAAGTAGAAAACTTTGTGTGTTCCCGATTATGATTAAGACTTCTCACAATGGTTTTAATCTTTTACTGGGTATATCTATTACTTTCACCAAGTGCGCCATGTCACTTATAAGTGTAAACCGAAATCTAGTTCTTCAAGAGTCTCGAGGGACCTTGTTTAAAGTTTTGGAATTTTAGCTTCAAAACTTGAACTTATTTTCCTTCATTTTTCAAAGGTCTGACACATATTTCTTCAATCGGTTGCGAGCCACTTTACGTTTTGCACCCACAGTTTACACTGTATGTGCTCTGGAGTAGAACGTCTGATGATATTACGAGCATGTCCATCCAAACGATTTCTCTTGGCATCTTCCGATGTCCAGAGTTCTCTGGGCTTTGGTTCGTAAATGACTTGACTGGCAGGTCTCCATTTGGTCGACGATTCGTCTGCGGAAGACCCATCACTTTGTTCTCTGTCTCTACCATTAGAAACCTCTATGACTTGCTTGAGTTGTTGAATGACTATTGAGCCATTCTTTATTACTTCGATCATTTCGTCACTGATGGCTTCTAGGTGAAGCATCATGTTGTTCTTCCATTTCTCATAATTCTCTGTCTTAAGAATTGGGGCGTCACTTAAAGACATCCTGCAGCAAACACACTAAACAAACGAATCAAGTGCAGGTGAAAAGCAGTTAGTTGGCACTTATCTAGGATCTAGGTTCAGTGCAGAAGGCTTGGGAACCTCCTGCTCTGATACCACTTGTTGGTCCAGATAACGGCAAAGTAAAAGACTAGGGGGGGGGTGAATAGTCTTTTAAAACTTTTGTCGATAAGACGCTTCTCGGATATCCGTGAAGATATCCGATACTTAATTTCGTAGAGCGGAAGACTTTTCTAAGATAAGTGCACGTGTTCAAGAAGATAAGTGTAAGTACTTTGCAATATAAGTAAAACAAGTAATAAAATTAAAGTAAATAACACAAGTCTTTTTATAGTGGTATCCAAGGTGGCGTAATCCTTCAACTAATCCACTTCGGTCTTTCTCAGACCTAGAATCCACTAAGATAAATGAGGTAACCTTACAGATATCTTTTCTTGATTCCTAAATACACTAGGTTCCCAACCAAGTGTTCCCCCTGAGTTATTCCCCGGCTTTCACAGCCAAGTACTTCCTGTACTCAGAAACCTTTTTGAGATGTTCCTTAGTTTCCCAAACTAAGTACTTCCTGTGCTCAATAACCTTGGAGTTATTCCTTAGTTTCCCAAACTAAGTACTTCCTGTACTCCACGCCGTTTAAGGTGTTGGTTTTAGGTTTGTTTGTCAGGTGAGCTTCTTAAATAACTTATTCAGTTATTCAGATAGCTCTATGAATCAAGTATACTTAATACACTTTTCAATGTATGGTATCTTGTTCTCTACTGACCCAAGTCTATTGTAAGTGTTCCAGAGAATGAATCTCAGATATGAAATCTTAGTTCAACTCCTTCATAGATAACAATGCTCGTTAAGGATCAGGACACTTAGAACTTTTGTGCTACTTAGAATCAAGAGCTTTGGTCGCAATAGAAAGCTTGAAAGTAAGTAGTTTGCTTGAGAGAGCTTGTGTGAATATTCAGTATAAGTTCAGTGATCTAAGGTGTTCAGTGTGTGTTCTCAAGCAGTCTAAGTGTTGACATTTATAGATGAATTTTGAGTGCCGTTTGAATAGTATCCGTTAGGCTTAAACCAAATTCAAACTATTGATATCTGAGTATAGTACTGTAGTAGGTTTGTCTTCTTTAGAAGCTACAGCTTTTGTTCAGACGTTTCTGTCTGCGCATTTAATGCATTGTACTATACTTTGTCCTGTAGTGCCAACGGAACTATGCAAGCTTTATGAGGCTTTGCACGTTCTTTTCCAGAGATCATCATAGCTTCAGATACTACTTCTTTAAACAACTTGTTATAATATGTTTCTTTTTCAGAAGCGTATTATATGTCCAAGGTATCTGAGTGTAGATATCTGTGGGCACTTTCCTCGTCTAAGAAACCTTTTATTCTCAGATATCTTTTGCAACACGTGTGTTCCGAAACACTTGTTTCTTCAAGATATCTGGACATAGGTATCTGAAAAACCCTTGTCTTCAGCAATCTTGTGCAGTCTTCAAATCTTCAAATCCGTTGATCTTTTCCTGTTGGATGCCTTCTTCTTGGTCTTCTTCAGAAAATAAAAATTACATTTCGAGACCTAACATCCTATACAAGATTTGCTAGACTATCATTCTTAGTGAGTTTCCTCTTTTACAGTGTTCAAGTGAACTAAGAGTACTAATCACCTTTCTGAGCTAAGATAAGTCATTAGGTTGCTAATCAAAATCTAAACAGATATTCCTAACACAACATATAAATGAATGATGAGTGTGTCAGAAGGAAAAAAAATGGTAGTTAGAGTACCATGTTTGGACGGTGAGTTAATGTAAAATATAAGGTGGTAAACATGAATACTTTGTTGCTTGTTTGGCTTCGCACTTAAATTGAATTTTCTCAATTTTCGGTTGAGCTTTTGTAATTTGGATCAGTGCCAGAGCCACGTTGAGGCAAGGTATAACAAATCCCTATGTATTATCCATGTCCCCATTAATTTAATCAATTCTTAATTGTGTCATTGTTTGGGATAGAATTAACATCCATTTTAATTGAGTCGGATCTTATATATGTACTTTGTCATCCTATTATAATGTAGAAAAAACTCAATTAATTCAAAACCTACATAACAAACCTACAAAAACACATAGTACAAAATTTGAATTCTATAACAAACACAATTTTCACAACTCAATCAAAATTTAGTTACTATTCATCAGTTATACCTCAATTAAAATTTCCTAAATTACGGTTCCATGCCAAACATCCCGATATCTTTCCACAAATCTCACAAGCTACTTTTTTAATTTTAGTTTTTCTTTCTCGTTTTTCTTCATTATTATTGCAATTTTGTCCTTCTTTTTCCCTTATTATGTTGATATTTGTTTCTAAAAATTTATTTTATTCTTTGTTGACGATCTTTCCTCTATTCTCTGTTAAATTTTACCTAGCCTGATTGAATTTTCTGACTACGCCCCTGACTTGGATGTTGATTTCTTATGGTTTTACTAGAAAAAATGCACGCAGTACTTGCGTTACTCGCGTGCACATAATTATAGTGTATGGATTATTGTTGGAACATTTGGTTGTAATATGAGCAAATTTTATTGAAAGTTGTCTCTTTTATCACTAAATGACTTTGAAATTTACAAAATTAAGTTCTTACATTTGGATAAGAGTAAGTGTTATTTTTTTCCTCAATAATAGAAAAACGCTCATCACATTAATATAAATTATATGAGTGTATCAATCACTTGAATTTGAATATGGATAATATAATCCGTTTCTATATTGAACGACAAGAAATTCACTTCATATGATTGGCAATTTCTAGTGTTTTTCTTGGTTCAGTTGACATGGACTAGTATATACTTCCCGATTTCAAATTATCGCATTTCATTTTGCGACGTTGCAATTTCAATTTCACACCCTGTAAGTGGAAAATATATATCTTCTACTTTATTCATTATCTCTAATATTTTATTGACTCTATTTTCAAACTGATCACCATTTAATCTACTTTATTCACTCTTCTCTTAAAATTTATGTTCGGACTCGCGGGAAGTTGACCCAGGACGGAGAAGTATAATCCCACGGTATATATTCACAGGTGGAAGCAGGTTTCAATCATGAAACATGAAACAATACGCCAGACATAATTTGAGTTTTTGGTTTAGGGAACTGCCTAATGCTGGGACCTTTTTGTACTCTTTATTTTATTTTATTTTGGTGTTTATATAGAACAAATCTATATATATGATAAAAGTGATGGTCTAATTGAAAGGAGAACTATGCCACGTATGCAAAAAGTTGATGTGGCAAATTCCCTCCAAAATTAAATGATTTTTAATTCACCAATATTTGATGCATTAGTTTTTCTCTACGCAGTAGTTGTTAAACTCCCCTATTTTCATGGCTCAGTTATGCTAAATTATATCCGAAATCTAATGCTTATTAACCAAAGTCAGACTAAGTGGTTGTTAAGTTCTCCTATTGTTTAGGTCATTAGTTAATTAACGTGGCTTGAAGGTTAAAACATATTGTCTATATCTATATACTTATATGATAAAAATATATATAAGTGATGATGGCAAATTGAAGCCAACAAAAAATGAATTATCAATCTTCGGAATTTTTATTTTCCAGCACACCTAATTCAACTAAAGAGATATTTAATTGTTACATTTCCCTATTATTATGCCCACCGATTCATGTTGTTCATATGTTACGTGTTCACCACGAACTAATCCAAAAAATCATCATAAATCATCCTTGAAATCAGCTACTCATGCATCAAGAGCCAACAGACTTACCTATAAAATTCCTGTGCATTTTTTATACCGTATGGAATAATTTAGTTTGTTCTAAAAAAAAAATAATTTAGTTTGTTTCCTATTTATGTGTCAATTGGTTATCAAGTTGTTAATACCAACGATGAATGTAAACTTTATTATAAATGTCCTGAATTCATCTCATTTATTATCACACTATTTAACACCAAAGCATAACAAACATGTAAACATAGATGAATCGCAAATACCGTCAAACTATCAAGTATGCAGCAACCAATTAAGAATCATCATCTTTCGTGTCCAGAATTCCCAAATGAAATCGCTATTTCAAATACTTAGTGAAGTTGCAACTCATTCACTACTTGATTGGGCAAATTATGTTGTCAGGTATTCAATCTGTATTTTTATATCGTCTTCTAAATTGTATTACTTATCAAATATTATATAGTTGCTTTTATTTGATGCTATTAGTTGTCTGCTACTTCACAAGTTTGGGATGAACAAACACGTACTTAAGAGATTTGTATCGGTGCATCCAATATAATTTCAGAAGCAGTTCTTAATTGATGTTGTTTATGTTTCACGAAATCCCGAAGCTGTACTACGCAAATCTTTGGTTGGTAAATACAAAAGTATTTACTCCCTTTTGCATGTACCAATATTTATTATTAACATTTATTTAATTTTTTGTAGGGGAAATTTTGTGTTTGTGGAAATGAAGACGACGGATTTGCTTTAATGAATGTTGCCGTACAGTCTAAACATTATCAAGGAAAATAGTACAAAGGAATTAGTGGCACATGCTGTTAACTAATAGATTTTGCTGAGTTACAATATCAAATAGTTGTTTATTTTCAATTTTTCATGTATTAGTTTTAGAGGCGTTTGGATTGATGTATCACTTTGATTTTCAAAAGACAAAATTTGGGTATACATATGCATTGATAGATAACGCCATGTTGTTCTACTGGCCAGCGAGTGTTATTATAATAACACCTATCATCATTGAAGGTGATTAAATTAAAATGTAATATATGTACTTAATCCATGTAAATTTTGCTATTCTCTAGCTGGTCTTCTTTATAAGGAAAGAATGAAGTGGATTTGTGATACTTTTGTTTCTGTTGTACTCACAATGTCCCGAAATATTTTAAGGTCGGTGTTTAGTTTTATGTGAAAAATTAATATCGTATGATAAAATATAAAAATGTGGGACGCACTTTTAATGGTTAAATGAGTAAATTTAGTGTAGATATAAGATTTTAATGGTTTGTTGGGTTTGTGATAGCTTCATTTGTTAGTAATGTATGACAATTTGTGGGGTGGATGGAGTAGTAATCCAAAAAAATCAACTAAATGTACATAAACAGTCTCTTACGCACACTCTGTTTACTATTTTTATGTAATTTTACTTTTAAAATTTATATCAATCTAATAAAAAATACGATAAACCCATGGAAGTTATGGAGAATCGAATCAAAATTATAGGATCAGATAATAAAATTATACTATTATAGTGAATTGGGAATTTACGTATATGATTAGAAGAAAATTATACTCCCTTCCCTCTGTCCCAGTTTTATTTGCCCGTTTAACTTTTTCTGATCAACACTTACAAATTTGGTTTGTGAATTACTTATAAATAATGTTGGTAATTTTTTTTAAAATTCATATTATTAAATATTAATTTTTAAATTTTCACTATATATATATTTTTTTAAATACATTACAAGTATTATATGAGTAATTCAAAGTTGAATGAAATAGACTAGGGAGTATTTACTATTAATAGTAAATTTGTGATTTTGCCAACAAATTATCTCCATAATCTTATGCCTCTTTCTCTATTTTTAGTCAACTATATATATCAAAATCATAAAATTTGTTGTCAATTTGGCAACTAATTTTATACACCCTCACACCAAGTAATGCTACTTGCTGCCTTCCTATTTATGTTCTAAAGCTATAATATGTGTTTGAACATAAATTAACCCATAGGGGGAAAAATTACATACACGATTTGGTGTCCAATTACCATACCTACCTATTTTCTTTAATTTTATACAATTGAGAAACCCAAATTTTTTCTTTAAGTTTCAACAAACACAATTTTTGCATTGTCTAAGTACTTTATATAATTTTATTTGATACTAAATACATTTTTCTTCGATAGTATTTGTATTATTATTGGGAGCAGGTCAATCGAGTCTAAATGCTGACAACTACAAAGATGAAGTTGATTATCTACACCAAAAATTGGTTTATCTACATGATTGGACCGAAAAGTAGTAGCCGATTCTGTGTAACCTATTTATTCAGTTGTGTTACATGAAGTATAAGAATAAGATAATTTTAATTTGGGAACTCTACAAGTTTTTTAATAAAGGAATAATTCAAACTTCAAAATTCAATTCGAAAGGTAAGCTCAATTATAAAATTGGGATCAGTCTAACTCGGAAACTCAATTCCAATGGTAAATGAACTAAAAGAATTGGACAATTTCCCACTAGAGAACTGTCAAAACAACTTTAAGAATGAGATTTTTCAAACTCGAAAGCTCAATTTGAATGTTAAGCTTAACTCTAAGAATGAGTTAGTTTGATGATACCTCTATTTGAAGTACATATATACTATAACTCTAATAATGAATAAAGAAGAAGAGTAAAAATGAAAGACCCTCATTGTTGAAAAGGGAAAAAAATATAATAAAAGAAAAGAGATTAAACGAGTAGATGCATATATTAGTTGTATATATAAAAGTGTGTTGTTAACAACTTAATTAATTCAAAAGCGAAAAAAAAAAATCTAAGAATGTGTAGATTGTCTTGCTCGCAACTTTAATTGATCAGATTTTAATAGAGTTTCAACAAATGAATAGTAACTAAATTTTAATTGAGTTTTAAAAATATTTGCTTGGGATAGAGTTAAAATTTTATAGGTTTTAGGGGTGTTCTATAGCGTACCTAAAAGTGAAGTGATATGTGTAAAATGTTTAAGAATTATTTGATTGTTTAAGGTTGGTTGTTACTCCCTTCGTCAATTTACAAGGTTTACATTTTGATTTTGTGTGAATTTTAAGAAATGTGTAGGTGGATGGTAAAAAGTAAGAGAGATGATAGAAAAGTAAGATAGAGAATATATAAAGTATGAAAGATAATGATAAAAAATGAATAAGTAAAGATAGTGGGTTTTCAGAAAGGAAGCGTTAAACTTTTAAAAAATCTTCTGAAATGGCAAAAAGTAAACATTTACAAAGAACGGAGTGAGTATTATATATGAAGGAATATAGTGAGGAAAAAAGAGTAGGTAGAAAGCGAAATTTTAATTGAGTTGTAAATAGAAGTTGGATTAAAAATGTTACTATTCCGACTCGATTAAAAATCGCTTGACAAACAAGATACGAAGGTTACCTCGATTAAATCGAGTAGGAATTGCATCTGAAACACTCCCGTGAAGATTTTAAATTGAGAATTCAATTCAAATGGCAAACAACTTTAGAAATGGAATAACTGGACTTAGTAACTCAATTATCAGTGCAAACTACACTATTCAGGAAAATAATATTCTAAAAATTTGATAATTCCAATTTATAAACTATGTTTAATGGGTAAACCAATTATAAGAACATGGCATTTCCTACTTGGAAAATTTAATTCGAATTGTAAACCAACTCTTCGAACTTGAGAAATTAATTTGAAATGTAAACCAACTCTAAGAATGAGAAGAATGCAACTTTAATGGGTAACTCAACTCTATGCTGGAATAATTCCAACTTGAAAATTCAATTCAAAATACAAACTAATTGTTTGGATCAAATATTACAACTTCAGAACTCTAATTGAATAATAAACCACACTATATTGTAAAGTACTCCAAGAGTAGAATGATTATAAATTAGTATATAAATCTGAAGGTAAATGAACTTAAAAAAATGAAATAATTCTAACTTGCAAACTCAATATGAGAAAATTCAACTCTATGAATCAGATAGTTTCAACTTAAATAACATAAACCCAAATCGGTGAGGAATTTGAACTCCAAGGATGGGATAGTTCCATCGTTGGAACTTAAACTTTGAAGGAGAATAACTTCCAACTTTGGAACTTGGGGGGTTAAAGAGAAATTCTATGCAGTAACTCAATTCAAACGGTAAACTCAACTTTAAGAATGATATATTTCATTCTTCAAAACTTGATTCGATAGTCAAGTCCACCCACACTACGACTAATATGATCTACACGAAGGTTCTTAACAATGTTTGGGGTAGTATCATTTTGTCTTTATTATTATACTCCATACTGCATTTGCTTAATATTTAAAATGATATTAATGAAGTATATATTAATTTATAATAAAACTCATATACTTCATTAACTATGTGTAAGTTAATGACGTATGTGAGTTTTATTATAAATAAAATTTTCACAAAGGTCTCTCAGTATTAAAATGAAATCTGCCATCATAATATACAATTTAGATTATTCCACAATAATTCTTTATATATTAAAAAAGAAGGAAAACAAAAACATTTCACCATGCATATATTATCATGAAACAAATTTGACAAAGTTCAAGGATTATTTCGTGTATATTGAAATAATGATTGAGTTTTTTCTGAAACGGAAAATAATGATTGAGTTTAATAGGAATATTTGATAATAATAGGAAAATATTAAAAAAGAAATAAAAAGTGCCCATAAAGAAAGAAAAAAAAAGTATTCTATGCTAATCTTTGAAAATTACTTAACTTATGACGAATAAAGGATCATGCCAGTTTAGGTGAACAAGATTGGTATAGTCCGATCAGTTTATACTTGATTTATCAACCGTACAATTAGAAACTCCGATACAAACATTGGCCAAAAGAACTTATAAAGCTTGATTGTAACAAGTCTACTAAAAACAATCAAAAGTTTATGACCCAAAAAAGTAAAATTTCGATACTAAGTATAACAACAACTATCCGTTTGCAATATTAAACCTACCTATGTACAAATCATTTATACAAACGATTTGCACTTTGATCATACATTTTCGTTTACCATCAAACATTGGTAGAAAAAATTATATACAATAAGATATTAAATTTCACATCAAATGTGTATAAATGATAAATAATTTCCTATTATAGATTCAAGGGCATATATTTTTCTGTAATGTTTACTAACAAGACTCAGGGACACGATATATCAAGGTCATCTCGACTTATATTTTACTACACTGGTATTCGTTATTTTACTTTTAAGCGGGTCGGATCTATCCAACTCGAATTCAATTCGGTTCGAAATAATGATGTTTATGTACTGAATCTAGCATATACTCAAATCCGTTCCATAGCTTTGTAATAAGATTCGGCCGCAACATTTCATGATTAAGTTAATAAAGCTATATTTTCTCTGGGGGGGAGGTGTTTGAGGTTTGGTGGTAGCATGTGATACTATGTTTGTAAAATAATAATTTTTGTGTGTGTGGTGCAGTGATCACATACCACCACGGGATGGTTGTTGGAAACCAGGAGGGGAGATCTGACAGATACTCTCTTTGCGGGAACTCTCTTCGATCTTCTCTCTACTTTCTTGACCCATAACGGACAGTGGTGTTTGGGGGGGGGGGTATGGCAGATAATCTTTTGGCGGGAAACTCTCTTCGATCTTCTCTCCACTTCCCGATCCATAACCGACAATGGTGCGTGGGGGGTGGGGGGGGTGTTGGTAAAAAAACAGCCGTAGCATGGGCAATTAGGTTTGTAGAATAATAATTTTTGTGTGTGTGTTGTGGGGGCGACCACATACCACAACGATAGTTGTTGGGAAACGGGGTGGGGGGGACTGCTAGAAGATACTCTTTAGGTGGGGAATTTCTCTTCGGTCTTCTCTCTATTTTCTTGATCTTCGTAATGGGCCAGGTGGGGTAAAAAAATAACTGTAACATTTGAAAATATGTTTGTAGAATAATAACTTTTATGTGCGTGGCGGGGGTGGGATGACCACTTACCACCCCGGGGGTGTTGGGAACCACCCCTATATATTGATTGTGTTGTATACTTTGATTATTTTTTTCGCATTTGAAGGATGTAATATTTTTAAAAACATGTATTTGTTACTATTAACAAGTCAATTATGGTAGGACCTGATATGAAAATGTATCCGTCATGGTGAGTCGTAATTTCACGTTTTCTCTATAGTTAATTAACATAAGAAAACTAAATGTTATAGTATTGGATGAAGAATGACTATTCAATGATCCATGACCAACGTTGTTTAAACGTAAATTTGACTATCTTATTTTTTCAATTAATTTATTTTGTCTCACTTTTTTATTTATTATTAAAAGTAAATTATACCGTGGCATCGCCACGGGTTAGTACTAGTAATGATTAATTAATAGTTTTGCGAGTGCACTAGCATGTGGAGATTCCAAAAAGTTACTAACAAAACATATTTGACCCTGAATAATGATGTTTAGTGAAGATCCATGATGTTGTGCGTTATTAATATTAATTTATCTTTTTTAAACCAAAAACATACTTTCTTATTTCAAAACAGTTAAGTACAAGAGTCGATCCAGACTGTAAATAACAATACACCAAGTCAAGGAAAAAAAAAAAAGCTATACTAATCTATCAAGTAAATGTTAATCTATCCAACCAATGTACATAAGCAAATAAGACATTATGTGTAGTACACCTAGCATCCAGTACATTAACAATATCTTAAACCAGATTAGGTGGAGTTATCATTCCAGCAAATAGCATAGCATTCCGAATTCTCCAAATTGCATATAAAGTTTCATTCAAAGCCATTCTCAGCAATCTGGCTTTAACTCCCTTCCCTACAACAGTCTGCAACAACCAACATGATTCATGTGTCTAACTTTGAGGAACATGAGTGACCTGCATCCACTTCAGAACAGCATACCAAACCCCAAAACTACATGGGCAACTAAAGAACATATGGTCCATTGTCTGTCACCATTCCCGCAAAAGCAACACATTCCATCATTTTGGATACCAAACCGACTCAACTTGTCTTTAGTATATAGTCTATGATGACACGCCATCCAGAATACAAGTGAGCCCTGGGTCATGCTAGTTTACCAAAAAACAATTTCTTTCATGGCACGTATGTTCAAGTCCCGTTCATCTCCTTATAAAACTTAACAGTGGGGAACTTCATGTGAGCTTGCGAATTCCCCCAAGTACAAGTTTGCACCGCCTTATTCTTACATTTCAATATGGCATGGAGAATCCGAGAACAAGATGAAGTAGGTTGGTACTTCAAAGCATCAATACGTTTGAGAAGGAAGGTGTGCCCCCACATAACCCATAGTTTATCTTCCTTAGCACTAGATTCCAAAGCATATTTGCCATAGTCGTTGTACTCCACTCAATAAGTGATATAATCTACAATCTTCCAGCATTTCTTGGTTCACACACCTTATTCCAAGCTATTGGTGCCTTCCTAGTAATTTCTTCAGTTCCACTCCATAAGAAGGACCGACACAAGCTTTCAGTATGTCTAAGCACTTTTTTTTGGTAATGGAAACACCTAGAGCCAATAAGAAGTAATCTCAAACAACACACTTTAATTAGTTGTGGGCGCCCAACATAGTTAAGAAACCCTGTAGACCTATGTCTCAACCTTCCAATCAACTTTTCTATCGAATGAATACATGTGTGAATAGTCAGCTTCTTCCTATCAAGTGGTAACCCCCAGGTACTTAAAAGTCAAGGATCCTTTTGAAAAACCAGTGACATCTAGAATCTCCTGCTCTACTTCTACATCAACACCCCCAGACTAAGCTTTACTCTTGGCAATGTTAGCCGACAGTCATCGAAACTTTTCATTAACATTCTAACACATTCCACATCTCCTCTTGTAAACATAAGCTGCTCATCTACAAAGCAAACATTGGTGATTTGCAACTTGTCACACCAATGATGATAATTAAAGCATACATAGAAATGCCTAAACTCATGTGTTACCCTATCCACATCAACAATAACTATAGAGCCTGGATTCCTTGTTCTTAGTTCCTCAGCATAATCCCATAACTTTGCAAATTCAGCATCTGGTGGACCTTCCAATATTGACAGAGCTAACCTTCTTACTCTGTATGCCTGAAAGGTAGAAATGACCAACCCTGTTTCATTAAGAACCTCAAGCACAAATGCCTTAATGTTTCTATCTGGATCAATCTTGAATTTGCTAAGGAACCTATTTGCAAGCCATGAACTCTTCACATATTGGACATTTTGTGTCAATCCACAATTATGATTAGGGAAGTAGGTATGCACCTCAAATCCAGTACCATCTTTTACGTTGTGACAGTGCACTCTACATTGGCATCCTTGTCCTTCACACTTAGCATAAATCCTCACTTTGTCATTCTTGACCACCTTTACACTTCTTAAATCAATTGCTCCATGAGATGCAACAGCCCTCCTAAAGTCAAGTTTGGTGTTAAAGATCATCCCCAAAGCAAACCTAGGTTCATACATATGAGCAGCTTTATGCACCCTTCTGTGTGGCCTATTAGGCTGCCTTATCTCACCATCCCCATAAGATTCAAGTTCAAAGTTCACATCATCAGAACTAGCTACTACCACATCAGACTCAAAATCACTATCACTATCATCATCAGAGCTACTAGAGAGCATGATGATAGGTTTTTTCTCAGGCTCTATTACTACTCCTTTAGCTTTACCATGTCCCTTGCCCTGCATATAGTCAAAACCAGTTGGGATGGACTTCTCCTCATTCACATTTAACTTCTCCTTACCCTTATCCTTGGCAGTTAACTTCTCCTTACCCTTATCAAACAAAACATCCGCAATCCACACACTGCATTCTCTTTTCTCAAGGTTATCAATTGCATGGCATACAGATTGAAAATCATCCTCTAATTCTATAAAGCCAGGCCTGGAATAGAAGTAAAAGCTCCTAACAGGTCCAACCTTGCACAAATCAGCAAATGCATTCAACTGTTTCATTTCCAAATCCTCCATAGAAAAATAGTCATATTTCATAAGTTTACCCGCACATACTTCTTCTTTGTGACAGTGTCAACCACAAAAGTCCCACCATAGTTCACACATATAGTCATATCACTTGTTATTTCATCTGTCCAAAACAATCATAATTTACTGTTTGCAAAATTCGAAAGATAACATATACGTACCATACATGAACAAAAATATGCATATTGAAACAGGGGAAACCAAAATTTTGCATGAAATATGCATATTGAAACAGGGGAAAGTCAATTTTGCATGAACATATACGTATAAACAAATAAAAATCGAATCTTTTCATATCATAGTCTGGATTTGGCATGTACAATTCATCAGCTGGTCTTAACGAAATTTTAATTGAACGAATTTTGTCACCTTCAAAGCATTAAGTATGGTCGTTTTTTGTTCTGTTATGGAAGAGAATGGAGTAAATGTTGTGGAACAGCAATAATTGAAGAAGTAAATGAGTTGGTGAATTATCTAGGTCAAAATGTCTCCCAAATGGCGGCAATTTTCCCTCCCAAATCGTGTTAGCCAAGGGTCACGCCAAATCACGTCCAACTAAGCTGTTTCAGTAGCATACGAAAGTTTATACGGCCCTCAGGACCAAAATACCAAATCGAAAGACACTTAGGACCAAAATGGCACAAGATGGCCACTTAGAGGACCATTATTGCAATTTACCCATGTGAACTTGCTAGAAGTATATGTATATGTATGAATAATACCAAAGTAGTTTGACCTCCCAGAAGTCCACAAGATCTTGTTTGGATTGTTACAGTGTAATTTATCTTATCATTTTCACGCAGCTACAAGTAAGAGAGGAAGAGAAACTTCACAAGCAACAAGAGAAGGCATTGAAGTTGCATTACAAGAAGTTTGAATTGCTGGATAAAACATGTAGAGAAGTAATTGTAAAAAAGTTGGGATCTCATTATCGCATTAATGTTGCTAATCCCGGTGCTAAATAGTTTTCCTAACACCTGATATTAGCTATCCGTGGTAGTTAGAAAGAATTAGTGTTAGGGACTGGCCATGTCTATCCGTGGTTTTGTCTATGGTGGTTTTTGTCGAGGCCTTATGTACATGCACTTTTTTGGCATCCTTCAGGAGATGAATCTAGACCAGCTTGACTGCTTCTGCTGATTTGCCTAAACTAGCCAGTCATTTGGTTTCTGATTTTTTATACAGCTGGTGAATTCTGATACAAAAAATCTAGAGTGCATTATCACCATAACTGTTGTTAGAAGCAGTAAGCAACTTTTGTAGCTTTTACATACTATATCAAGATTTATTCTAGTACAACATGATAATTAATCTTACAAACACAACTCATTGACATTAAGGAGTTGTTTGGTTTACTTATGCCACAATTCTTCGTGCCACAACCAAAGTCCTTGGGCTTTAGTCCTAACCTTAAACAAAGGTCCATCCATCGATCCGCATCACGACATCTGGCATGTCAATTTTGGCTATTTACTTCAAAAAAGAAAAAAAAATCGAAGTACTTGACTCAACCTGGACATGGCACCTCGGATCCGCACATCCGAGCAACAAAATTTACCTAATTTCCATTCCTAAGTCCTAAGCCAGTACCTTTACAAATACTTCCTTTCTTATAGTTCGAGATTTAACACTATCGGACTATAAGAAAATAAGGGGGGGGGGGGGGGATGAGGGATAATTGGTAAAGGACTTGGAAAAATGGATAAGGAAAAATTTATTTTCAAGAACGGCCTCACAGAGAAACGCCCTACTAGAACACTATAGTTCCTCAGCTATCTTCTACAAAGATACTTGGAAACTAGGGGACATATGTTGATATGGAAATATATCAAGAGCGTCAAAGGTGTCCTAAGCTCCCCGGACACTATAGTTCCTCAACTATCTTCCACAAAGATACTTGGAAACTAGGGGGACATATGTTGATACAGAAATATGTCCAGAGCGTCAAAGGCGTCCTAAGCTCCCCGAGTTCTCCTAAGGTCGTGGATTACAGTACTAAGCGGGACGTCTTAACCTCTCATAAGGTCGTGGACTACAGTCCTAAGCGGGTCGACCTAACCTCTCCTAAGGGCGTGGACTACAGTCCTAAGCGGGACGTCCTAACATCTTCATCCTAATAGCGTGGACTTCGATCCTAACCCTCAAATCCATTCAGGATGGTGAAATGTCTACAGTGCCCTCAAAGGCCCAAAAGAGGACAGGGGCTAAGTCAACCTAATGGGCCATGGGCCTAATGAGGCATTGGTGGCACGATTTGGAACATACACTTGGTACGATCTTGTGAGTTCTCCCATTCTCAATGAAAAACCTATAAATATGGGACATATCCCATAAACAAAGGTAAGTCTTCTTCACATATTCATACAATATTTATAGGAGACAGTCTCAATCATAATCCAATCAACAAATAAGCTAGGAAATCCCATCACCCTCTTAATAATCTCTAATGCATGACATTCAAGTGTATCATAGGCTTCTATAGATGCATTTGGATCATACACCTAGGAGATACATATTGTCTACCATACCCTTTAACCAACTCATGGGCTATAAGAATATTGTCATGAATCAGCCTCCCATGCAAAAAAGTTGATTGAATATCATTAATGACATTGTTAATGACTGTATTGAGTCTAGTGGTAAGAATCTTTAATATAATCTTGTACAAAGTTGTATAAAATGGGCCTCATTTCTTTCATAGTTTAAGCATCTTTAGCTTTTGGTATTTAACTTTAGTAAAAGTAGGGTCTCGTAAGAAGCCATTTCATTCTAAAAGTTTTAGGACACTTTTAGGAGCAGGGATAACCCATATAGTCTCTTGTTTTCAAATAAATCATGAACTCCCTTCTTCACATCATCTCCCAAAATACTCCAGGACTGCTTAAGAACTTATAAGCATGTACTTTGTTTTCCCCAATCTGACCTAATGCTTGCATAATTTCATCATCCATAACAGGTCTAATCAACCACATACTATATGCTGCACTTAATTGTTTACCATCTCTTAGAGCCACCAAGTTCATGCCCCTCAAATTGGTAGAGTTCTGGCAGCTGACCATAAAATTGCAAGAACTCCATGGAGAAATCATGATGATAAGAAGATAGCTCCTCTGTTCTTTTCATTCACAGAGCTATATAAGAGTTATTCCCATTTCCCAGTTTCAACTAATCAATCTTAGAACTTTGTGTCATAACCATCCATAACACGATGTTTGTAGTTTAATATGAGTTGTTGATCCAGTTTCTCGGAGAGAAGGTATACTACAAAAGTTTGTAGATCAAGGCTATGTTAAGATGAGTGTTGTGAGTTTAATTGAGTTGTCTAAATTAGAAATGATAATTATGGACTCAACTAAAATTGAATGGACAAATAGTTAAGAAATTTGAACTCAATTAAAAAATGGACATTTAATTGTATGCGAAACTACCCGCAATTTTTGCGACGATTTCAATCTCAGGAGAGAGAGAACACCTGACTGACTTGGAAGCTGAAATCAATAATCAACGTGGCAAACCACCACATTGATTTGTCCCATACCCACACCTGATCACAAATTCCCAAACCAAAAAAAAAAATCAAACAATCAATCAATTTTCCCTTTCTTCTTCTCCGATTGAATCATCCAATTCATCAATCATCGCAGTTCAATCGAATCATCACTCTTACCAGTTTCCATTTCCATTTCCATCCATCCATGGTGAAAAAGAGCGTCCCCGATTGGCTCAACAGCTCCCTCTGGTCCACTCCTCAGCCTCCTTCACCCACCGCCACCTCCAAACCCTACCCTTCCGATCCAATCACCGACCCCCCGCTGCCGATACCTCCACCTGCGCCTTCTACATCCTCCGTCGACCATGGCAAAGCAGAAGTTAGGGATCCGTTGAGTAGTACTGGCACTAGCAATTACGCCACTAATATTACCACCACTGTTGCTAATCATTACTACAGCGATGACGAAAATGGCAGCTCTTCCGCGAATTCTACCACTTCAGCGAGTGGTGCTGGTGTTCATTCGATTGCTCCGTCGCCTTCTCCTCCGCTAGTTGCTGAAGATATTTCGAGGAAGGCTCAGATTTTGCAGGAGGTTTATTTTACACTCACACAGTTTGTTTAGTTTGTTTGTTTATACTTGAAATGTAACTTAGTTCTGGATTGTTGGTGTGTAGCTTTCGAGGAAGGTTATAAATATGGGAGAATTGCGGAGGCTAGCCTCCCAAGGGGTACCTGATGGAGGTGGTATTCGTGCAGCTGTGTGGAAGGTATGAGTTGGAGTTATTCACCATTGTTGATAGTGGTTTCCGTTCTGATTGCATACAAACAAAGCATATTTTGTAGGTTACGAACTTACATTTCATGATAAGGTGTTGTTTAGCAAAACTTGCTCATAGTTGTAGTTGAATTGAGAGCTCAGAAGCAAAGGGATGTGTTTACTATATTTGCTAACATAGAATGTAAACCAAATCAACTAGCTGATCAACTGCCATCTAGGCGTTAACGCTACACTTATTTTGCTATATGTTTATAAGGTAATCTTGCAATAAACATAGCCATAGCGTTTCTTTTATTGCTGTGATAACTTCTAATTCTAAATATGCTTCAAGTCCACTGGTGTATCTCGAGATTCGATGGAAATTAACTAGTGAGTAATCTTTGTAAAAGTTGCATCAACTTTCCTGTGAAGACGATAGAGATATGGAAACTTTTGCTGTAAGCTCAGACTGATCTTGGTACCAGCGGCATGACTAAATCAGTTGCTTACCATCTTTAGTTCATAATAGATTTTGGATAGCAGGAAATGGTAAGCTCAGACTGATCTTGGTACCAGCGGCATGACTAAATCAGTTGCTTACCATCTTTAGTTCATAATAGATTTTGGATAGCAGGAAATGGTTTTACATTATTTTAGGCATTGAGTTTTAAATTAACTGGAAAAAGAGGATTGTGTGGAGATGTTGAATGTCTTTTTGATATGAAGAATATAACGAACTAACTAAAGTAAAGGAAATCCCAGAGAAGATATATATGCTCCTATTTAATGGATATCTCAGATAACTAGTATCTGGCCATATGTTAATTTAATCAGTTCTTATGTTATATTCTTAATTCCGAAAATGGAGTGTCTGATTAGTTTAGTTATACTAGTCTAATGTGGTTATAAGGTACATTCTTCTATTATGTTCTGCCATATGCTTCTAGAGATTAGAATTTATAAGAGTCATTTGCGAGAAGAGGGATAGTATAAACTGTAGCTACATCCGGCTGGTTGACCAATGCATTAGTTTGCTTGGAGACTATGAAGCACACATAGGTATGGTGCCCGGAAGTATCCGTATTAATACACGCTGGGGATGTATGGACTCTCAAGAAGAGAGGAGCCATGGTAATCCCCCCTGGACCGCCCGGATCTCACGAGTGAATCGAAAGTAAATGTATCGATACGTATCCGATTTGGCTTTTCTATTTTTTTTCCTTCCAAGATTGATCCTATTCCTCCTTTTCATCTTGTCGGCGTCACTTCTGATGGTTAACTATATTGTTGATCCTTTTTGGTCTTTGGAAGATCTTATCTGAGGGTTATATATTGTGGACACCCATTTCAATAAAGACTTTGAGTTAATTACAGTACATGCCCATTTTTAAAATATATCCTGAGGGTTATATATTCTATTTTTAGTAAAACTAAGTACTCCTCCTGGTCTTTTTAAAGATTCCTAAGACAATACTTTTTCTTGAATTAAGGTATAATAATAGCTTGTGAGCGGTATTATATTGATAAAGTTCTAAAGTAAGAGAGTGTGAATAAAGTGATGATCAAGTAGGAAAGATAAATAAGAAAGAATTTTTGGGTGGGATAAAACATTATGGCATTTCGTACACACTATGAAGAGGACGACTTTTTAGGTATTGAGGCGGTGTGTCTATTGTCAGTTTATTTGCCGTTTAAGATATACTCTTTTGGTCTTGCAGTTACTGTTGGGGTATCTGCCAACCGATCGTTCACTATGGCCTTCTGAATTAGCAAAGAAAAGATCCCAGTACAAGCATTTCAAAGAGGAGCTATTAGTGAACCCGGTGAGTTCCGTAATATTGTTTTGTGCCTTTTGTCGTCTTATAGTAGCTGCTCTCTCGGTAATGCCACATATTCATCAGAAAACAACATAATATACAGTATTTAGCCTAGCATACAATCAAAATACTTGGACCTGTGGTATTAGTTACTTTTTGTGATTCGTATTGCAGCATATCTTCTTGCCTGGTTACTTGCAGGCAGAGTGGTTACTTTGTGAAGAAGCCTGAATTTTTTTTATCCTCCAATGTGATGTTCATTTGATTGGATGTTTTACCGTTCAAAATTATTGTTAAGTACTTGATCCAAGTTCTTGTACTACTAGATTCATTTAATTGGTTTGACATTCTTTTGAAGGTAACTGCTTCTTAATATTGCGCCTTTTAAAGTAGTTGTTGAAGCCAAATAAAAGTTTGTTCGTTGACTTTTAGGGCACATTAGTTTCTAAGGGGACTATCTGCTCTATTTAGACACCTTTGACATTTTGCATCTAAATTTCGTCTAGACACATCTTCAGTTATTAGCATTCTCTAAATGTTTCCATGGCTAGTCAGTCAGAGATTACGCGGAAGCTGGAAAAATCAAGTCTTGAGAACAATGAACCAGATGGTGAGAACAAGGGTTTCCTCTCAAGGTCAGGTATAAGTCATGAAGAGCATCCCCTGAGTCTTGGGAAGAGTAGCATATGGAATCAATTCTTCCAGGTACTTAATTTTTATTTAGAATTAAAGGATGATTATACATTGTCTCTCATACTACGAGCCCGGTATAAAACGGGTCATATATTTGAACTGAAGATTTGGCATGTTAAATTTAAATCCCAATAGTGAGACTCATTACGTATCATTTATCTATTACTTTTTAGGACACTGAAATCATAGAACAGATTGACCGGGATGTCAAGCGCACTCATCCTGACATGCACTTCTTCTCGGGGGATTCTGATTTTGCTAAAGCCAACCAAGTGAGTTTCTTTTCTTCTCTTACCCTCTCCTCCTTATTGATTATGAATTGTATTTGAATCACACTTCTTGTTTCAGGATGCTTTGAGAGATATCTTGATTATTTTTGCAAAATTGAATCCGGGTATAAGATATGTTCAAGGGATGAATGAACTCTTGGCACCATTGTTCTTCGTGTTCGCAAATGATCCTACTGAGGAGAACACGGTAAGCAATATTCCTTCAAGTCTCTTAACTTTCTGATTACTTTATGATAGAATGATTTTTTTCCATTATATAATTCCTCTGATATTGCATTATCTAGTACTATTCCGGTGAATTAATTAAAAAATTATCATTGTTATTCATTTTGATAGTATCAAGAGTTTTTTTTTGTGCTATCTCAGTTCTGATTCTTTCATTTTCATATTTGCTAATGTCTATAGATTCAAGTTGTAGTCATTTTACTACTTTTTTTTTTGTTGAAGTCTGCCAATAAAATGTTTCATTAGAGCTGCTTATTGGTTAGCATAGATGCTGTTAACTGGTTTTACAGTTAAATAGACTTAATGCAAATCAATAATTTAGAGTTCGTTACACACCAAGCGTCCAAATTAATGTCATCTTCCTATGGAGAAAAATGATTATTTTTATCCAATATCCATGAGAATACAATGCATACTGACATAGTGATGCAGAGAAACAGAGTTTTAACCTGAAGTTACTTACTGATCTCAAATTCAGCTTCTTATATTACCAAGTTGAATTCATGGGATAAAAAATGGGGAGCACCACCTATTGTGCCTGTTAATGATATTCTTTTAGAAAACGAAAAAAAGTTGGAAAATTTTCTTTAGGATTCCTTTTTTTTTATCTTTTTTGCAGTTGTACTGTACTGAAATAGATGACATTTGCATCTTAGCTGTTGATATTCCACTTTCTAAGTCTTGCAGGCTGCTGCTGAAGCAGACACTTTCTTCTGTTTCGTGGAGTTACTGGGTGGACTTCGGGATAATTTTGTCCAGCAACTTGATAACAGTGTTGTGGGGATCCGTGCCACCATTGCAAGATTGTCACGGCTTTTGAAGGAGCATGATGAAGAACTGTGGCGTCATCTTGAGATGACAACAAAGGTAAATATACTTCGTTGTTACAAGCATAGTGTGTTCTCTTTGCAAATCTCAAGAATATAATTTGAGGTCATTGCGAGTGAGTGTCGAGGTGCCATAACCTGGATAACAATCTTTTCCCATCTGCTTCAACTTCTGTTGGAAGGGACCTATAATACCAAAAGGTTTAAGAGCTATGTGATGGAAAATACGAGTTTTCCGAATCGTTCGTTTAATTTACTGAATAATCTTATGGTTTTCAGATCTATGCTTGATAAGAAATCAATATGGCAAGTCTAGCAACCTGGCACCTGCTATACTATCATAATTTTGTGTATAATGAAAAGTGTCTCTTGTAACTCATTCTCCTTACTTTTTTCATTTTTCCCTCTCCTTGTGCCTAAGCCATTATTAGGTTAACTTAATGACTATTTGCATCATGGCGGAACTATTGTTTTTGCCAAATTTTCACAAGTGCAGTACTGTGTAATATTATTTGTGCAATTTTTTGGTGATGAATTTGAACTTTTGTTATCATATGGATGCTTCCTGATGTAGTTCTGGTTGCCTGTGCAGGTCAATCCTCAGTTTTACGCATTCAGATGGATAACACTCCTTTTGACCCAAGAATTTAATTTTGCGGACAGTCTATTCATCTGGGATACACTTCTCAGTGACCCCGATGGTCCTCAAGTAAGGCCATCTATTAAATCAGTTTTATTAATCTTCTCACCAGTAAAGTTTGTGAAAAAAAAAACATGGATTGGTTAGTTTAGTTGCAGGTCATATCACCTTGAAACTATTAAATTGAACTTCTAGTTCCAATATTGAATTGTAGAGAAAATAAATCATGTTCGCGAGATGAGTGTGGCGAAGATTAAGCATGCTCCATTGGATGGGTATTAATACTAGAAGAGATGTACTAGTGTGAGATTGATTCTAAGTCCTGTGCAGCTCCTTCACAGAAGTATAAAAACCACTTGTAGTGTTATGGTCATGTGAGAAACAGGAACATAGATTATATTTTTTGTGAAGAGTGAAGGTGTAACACTGCGGTTTGATTAAAATTTTAATGGAACCAAAGTTTTATTTCACTTGGCATTAAAAAAATCCACGTGATTTCAACCTCAATTTCATATCATTGCATAGGAGACTTGCCTGCCTTCTATTTCTATCAACGTGTAGTGCTTGTTTTGATGCTACATTTTTGGATGCCTGGTATAACCATCTGTTGTCTGTGTGTAAATCTTCTTTTGTATTGAATCTGAGTAACATTTCATTTATTCATTCATTAAAAATCTTTTGGATGCGTTTTGCATATTTGCTTTGATAACTGACACTTATCTTTGCGTTACTTCTTGAAAATATATGGATGAGTGGTTTGCCAAACGCAGGGCAGCTTGTATTAGGATAAGCAATATTAATGTTTTCTGAACGGGGTGGCGTTGTATGTGGGGTGATCCCTAGATTAGCATCCTTGGTGTTTGTTTCCATGATGTGTGCTTGATGTTTTATTATCTGCCAACCTATACTGTATGTTTAAATGTTATGGATCTTTGTTCTTGTGGGAAGATAATAGAAGGGAATCCCTATATAATTGATCACTAAATTAAATTATATTACAGGAGACACTGCTCCGAGTTTGCTGTGCAATGTTGATTATAGTTCGAAGGCGTTTACTTGCGGGCGACTTCACTGCTAATCTGAAGTTGCTCCAACATTATCCATCAACAAACATCAGCCACCTCCTTTACGTTGCAAATAAGTTGCAATTCCATTCTGCAGGCTAAGGTTTACAAATATAACTTTTAAGTTATTCCTTCATCATTATATTACTTGGTTTTCTATTTTGACATTTTCTTTTATTTTCTTACCTAAAAATGCAGGGTATACATGTAATTTTCATTGATTTGGTCAGATTCTGAATCTTGGTCACGTCACAGCAGAAAGAAGGGGTAATTAAGAGTTAGGATATTAGAAGGGATGCAGTGTATTCGTGTCTCACAGTGGAAAGATTTAGGTTCATTCCTTTTTCTCCTCTTTATATCCCGCGTACACAGAACAGGTTGCTGTTACCGGGTTGTGTTGTACATCATTTTCTCACTTTTGTTGTGCTTCGGAGAGGGTTGGTGGATTGATATGGTTATCAGTTTTGATAACCAGCCAATTTAGATGTATGTCATGTTTGTTTGGCTGTACTTGTTTGTTCCTAAAGCGCTAGCCCAGATGGCTGCCTCATCTAAATCTCTGTATGCTTGTTTTTGTTATCCAAAAAAAACTTAGGTATGCTTTCAGGTTTCAATTGTATGACCCCTTTCCCGAGTTGAATGTTGCACGCTTGGAATTCTAACATTGATGTCTTGTTTATGTTGTGTTACGATCAATGATTATATTACGAGAATATCGATGAGAGCTAGAGAGAA
Source organism: Plantago major (assembly GCA_026545765.1). NCBI lineage: Eukaryota > Viridiplantae > Streptophyta > Magnoliopsida > Lamiales > Plantaginaceae > Plantago > Plantago major. The sequence continues at coordinate 26,105,739 of CM048841.1, read as the reverse complement.
ACTCACCGAAAGGTAGGGCTGAGTAACCGTTTATATCATCAAAGTTGTCTAATGAATTACATAAGAGGAAATGAGCTGATTTATAGTAAAAGCAAGGATGACAAACTCGGTGTACAGGCACCGTTCGATCATCCGCCACGCGTCTTAATCCTGTGGCATTAATAGTTTTAACCGCTAATAGATAAGTTGCTAAAGTTAAACACGCTTTCTTCCAAAACAACTAAAGACCGAGTCTATGATCTTAACATTGCTTCCTTCCTCTCTTGAGACTTGACCCCAAGTCTCAACATATGGAAATGCCTGAATCAATGGCATCCAATCCTCCCAAGTAGCCTCATTATATGTCAGATGCTCCCATTTCACCAAAGCCTGTGTCACAGGACTGTTGTTGCGGTTAATGAGCCTTCTATCTAATACTGCAACAAGCTGAAGCACAATTGATCCATAGGTGGCATAACACCTACAACTGGAGCCTGAGAGATGATATGTTTCTTGAGCAAAGAGACATGGAACACTGGATGGACTTTACTAACAGCAGGCAATTGCAACTTATAAGCAACTTGACCAATCTTCTCCTCAATTAAGAATGGCCCTTCATACTTGGGGCTAAGCTTCCACAGTCTGCTCTTGTGTAGAGAATGTTGTCTATAAGGCCTCAGCTTTAAATAGACCCAATCTCCTACCTCAAACACTCTTGCCAAGCACCTATAGGACTAGGTATAGGCACCAGTAAACCAGGAATAAAGACATTTTCATGCTTATTCAACTGACAAACACCACATGAAGAAACAATCTCTGTCACTCATGTCTTCATACCAGGCCAGCAAAATATGTTGAGTAATAAGTGGCATTAACCCCTGAATGACCACCAATAGCTCCATTATGTATGTTCTCAATGAGCTCTCTTCTCAAATTAGAACTAGTACCAACATAGATCTTGCCTTTATATCTCAATATGTCCTAGATCCACTGAATATAATGACATATTGTATGGACTAAAGGCTTGCTCAGCAATAACCATAGCTACTATATCATCTCCTGCATAGCTGGCTATTAATTCCTCCATCCACTGGGGTTGAACTACAAATATTGCCATCACAGAACCTTTTGCATTATCAGACTCTTTCCTTGATAAGGCATTAGCCACCTTATTACTAGACCCCAGTTTATACTCAATTCTGTAGTTATAGCCCAACAACTTGGTCATGTACTTTTGTTGTATGGGAGTGGATATCTTCTGATCAATCAAGTATTTCAAACTATTTTGATCTATCCTGATGACAAACTGGCCATGCAACAAATAACATCTCCATTTCTCTACTGCAGATATAATTGCTATAAATTCCTTCTCATACACAGACAAGCCCAAGTTTCTATTACTCAGAGCCTTGCTCATGTAAGCCAATGGATGTTCTGCCTATAATAATACAGCACCAATACCCTCATAGCATGCATCAGTTTCAACTATAAACTCCTTGTTGAAGTCAGGCAACTGCAAAACTGGCGGTGTACACATAGCTAACTTCAAGGCCTCAAAGCATTTGTTAGCTTCTTCACTCCACTGAAACATGCCTTGGTTAAACCATGCAACACCTTTGCTTTTACTCCATTTTGAGACTGAAATATCCAGTCAAACCCAAAAATCCCCTCAAGGCTTTCAAATTTCTTGGTACATGCCAATCAGCTATAGCCTGTAATTTTTTTGGATCTGCAGATACTTGTCCATGACTGATTATATGCCCCAAATATTCCATTGAATCTCTCCCAAACACACACTTGCTCTCCTTAGCAAACAATGTGTGTTTACTCATCAGCTCTAGTCCCACCCTGAGATGATTTACATGTTCAGACATGGTAGCACTGTATACTAGTATGTCATCAAAGAAAACCAGTATAAAATCTCTTAAATGTGCCTTGAATACATCATTCATTAAAGCTTGGAATGTAGCAGGTGCATTAGTGAGTCCAAATGGCATCACTTTGAACTCATACAAGCCTGAATCTGTAACAAATGCAGTTTTACCAATGTCATCCACATTAACTCTGATCTGATGATATCCAGATCTCATATCAAGCTTAGAAAATACCCTGGCTTCTCCCAATTCATCCAGTAGATCATCTATCAAAGGTATGGGATAATTGTCCTTGATAGTGAGAGTATTACGCTTACTGTAATCCACACACATCCTCCATGACCCATCTTTCTTCTTCACCATTAACACTGGGCTACTATATGGACTATGGCTAGGTTGTATGAAACAAGTTTCAAGCAACTCATGAACAATCTTTTCAATTTCGTTTCTCTGCATGAAAGAGTATTTGTATGGTCTTTGCTTGAATGGTCCTGTGCCAGGTTGGAGAGTAATCTTGTGATCACAAGACCTGTGAGGTGGTAGTTGTGTAGGCTCATCAAACACATGCTTAAATTCTTGCAATAGTGGTTGCAGAACAATATCATCCATTGAAGCATCACTATCACAACTGGTTTCCATGAGAAAGAAACATCCAAGTATTCCACTCTTTCCCTTATCCAGTGTTTGCTTTAACTTCTTTCTTGTGATCATTTTAATACTTGCCACCTCATGCTCTACACCCCTTAAGACCACCACTTGACCCTTCTAGTTAAACTAATTGTATTCTTCTCAAAATCAAACAATAAGGGGCCTAATCTCCTCAATAAGTCCACTCCCAACACCATGTCATAACCACCAAGGGCTAACACCTTTACAGTAGCTGTAAAACAGTTGTTTGCCATTTCCCAAGTGAAATTACTACATTTAGCATCACACCTTAATCTGCCACCACCAGCTATGGAGACTGATAGTGGATTAGTAGACTCAAGCTCACAGTTGATCTTCTTTGCAGCTTGAGGATCTAAGAAGCTATGAGTACTTCCTAAGTCAATGAGAATGGTAAGGCACACATTCTTTACTTTTCCCAAAACTTTGATAGTCTCTGCTTCTTCACAACTACCTACAGCATGTGCAGAAATCCTTATCTCTCCCACAATACCATCATCAGATGGATCCTCCAATACAATGGGAGCCCCTCATCATTCACAATTATCACAAACAATTTCTTACACTTGTGACCATAGGTATACTGCTCATCACAATTAAAGCATAACCCCTTCTTCTTCCTCTCACCAATCTCATCCTGAGACAATTTCTTCACAAATGCAGATTTCTCATTGTTACCCATAGTTTTTGCCATATCAGAGCTAAAATTCATGCCCTTAGCACCTGACACAGGCTTACTACTCATCTTCCCCTTTCCCACTGCTTCTAACAATGCTTCCTGCTTCCTAGCCATAACCATAGATTGTTCAACGTATGTAGGAGCAAGTAGTTCCACCATGTCTTACTTCACCTTTCAGACTACTAATGAAACTATTCACAAAATACTCCTCATCCAATTGATTATGCTTATACTTCATGTATAACTTCAACTCATCAAATTTGCATACATATTCATCCACCGATCCATTTTGTTTCAGTTTATTGAATTCTCCAACTAGATTGTCACTCTTAACTGACACAAAACGAGTCATGAGCAGCTCAATGAATCTATTCCACCCAATAGTTTCTCTACCATCAATATTATCCATATACCAATTTTCAATTGCTCCTTCGAAGTACATACCAGCCATAATCACTTTATCCACATCACTCATCGGATTAATCATAAAATACTTGTTGCATTTCCTCACCTCTAGGATTATCATGATTAAAACGAGGTAAATCCATACGTGGAGCTGTAATACGAGTGTCCAGAAGGATTACCGTCATTTCGATGATTTTCAGCTGGCGATGTGTCATTTCTCCGGCTTGGATTACGGCAGAGCAGCTCCTCAAGCATCGCACTCATCCGATCCTGATTATCCTTCATCTGAGCTTGAGTTCCTTCCATATTGCCCAAACTCGTCTTCAATTCACCAACATCAACTTCCAATTGATCGATTCGAGCAGTATGATTGGGCTTCGCCATAGCTGATTGTGTGGAAGGACCTGCTTTGGTACCAAATTGTTACGATCAATGATTCTATCACGAGAATATCGATTAGAGCTAGAGAGAAACTCACCGAAAGGTAGAGCTGAGTAACCGTTTATATCATCAAAGTTGTCTAATGAATTACAGAAGAGGAAATGAGTTGATTTACAGTAAAAGCAAGGATGACGAACTCGGTGTACAAGCACCGTTCGATCATCCGTCACGCGTCTTAATCCTGTGGCATTATTAGTTTTAACCGCTAACAGATAAGTTGCTAAAGCTAAACACGCTTTCTTCCAAAACGACTAAAGATCTACTTTGATGACGTTGTTTTAATGAGAGGACTGAGGAAGTGAGAGACCTGAGGACTGATCGATGTTCTCAAGTAGTACTTCCTCCATCCTGCCCGAACCTCCCCATTTTGGTGTTCCATTTAAAGCTTTCTATTTCCATTTTTATCAATTCTTAACTCTCACTATAATATTTAATATATTCAACTTTTCACAAAACACAATATAAAAAGTAAAGTTAACACAAAATTTCAACCAAACACCATTATTAAAATCAAAAAGTATTTCACCCTTATTTTTCTCACTCCAAAATTAAATGGGAAGGTGTGGACGGGCGGAGGAAGTACTGTATAATTTTTGTTGGTCCTTATGTTGCTGCGGGGAAATCGAACTTTCATCTAGTAAAACGGAGGCTTCAAACTCAAACTGCTGACCAATTGCCTAGAACAATTTTTTTAGTTGATTGCATAAACAAGTCATACTATATTCCTATAAGAAATCATACAGTAGCATTTTCACATAAACAAATCGAGGATACCCCTTGCTCTAAATTCGCACAAATGATAAAAATTACAATCCTTGTCCTTGGAGGAAAAAGGCTTTCACTGCATGGTAAAATAGTACACCCTGCAACATTCTACAACTCAGATCCTTCGCCAGGGAAGTTGGACCTATAAATTAAACTGAAAAGGGTATTACCAAATTAGATTGATGAAGGTCTACTCACATGTTTGATACAACAATTTCAATTACAGAGACCGTGATCGGTTTTTTCTAAATAATTAACTAGAAAGTATATGAGGCGACCATCCTAAATGTACATCACAATGAGTATATATATTGCTAATAAATCAAGGAATACCTGTATAGCCGGATCAGAGAAAAATGTGACTCGGAGTCCAATTCGCATCATGATGAGTTCTTGGAGTCGTTCATCGACCCTTATCAACCTAGGATCCTACTCTTCTACAACAGATGTTGAATTTAAGGCATTAGACCCCGAATCACCAGCTCCTGCAGTTGACAACTGACTCTCCAAGATTTCCAAAACATTATTGGGCGGACACTCATCAGCAGGATTTACAGCTGATGTTTGACAAAAGCACTCGGGCCAAGAATTTGTGTAAAACGATTCAGGTGAGACTCGTTTATGAGGTCCACCAAAGTTTGTGTCTTGCATTGCTTGCCTAACCGATTCTTCAAAACCTGATGTGTGACCCTTTTCCCGATTGATAAAGATGGGAGCGAGAGCTTTTCTATCAGGTTGAATGTTGGTACGAAAACCATAGTAGAGGCGGTGGCCAAGAAGATTATTTGCGAAGTTGCTCGGTCCGTCATATGTTGGCATGAAGATGTCAGCGAGGAGACAGACCATGTAATCCACAGCAGAGCCAGTTAGGCCACGTGTACTCTTTGCCAGCTCCCCAGTGGGGTCTATGGTGTTGTGATTCTCGAGACGAGGAAATAATGCACGGAAAGGTTTCATGAATCGCTCGCCGCCAAATAGCTCGCCAGCTGCAAGATATATTCTGGTAGAGTTATCGAACCCCATTGCTCGTAAGAGAAGACCCACCTGCAAGTCATGGGAACATCATGTTATGTAATCATAACTGAAATCTTGTATTGTCAGCATCAGTATTTTCATATATTGTGACCTTTCAGAATAAATAGCACAGCTTACAAAGGTAATCGCATGTCAAAGCCATTGTATTATAAGTATTTCTTTCCAAAAAAAGCATTTGCAAGTAGGAAGAGATGGATCAAAGCTAACTTTAGCAAAACTAGCTTATTTTAATTGAAACGCTTAGTAAGTTAGCCGACAGGTAGAGCTTATTAAGGTTGACAAATGTGTAGAAAACGTACCTACGTACTTTTACAATTGCTTATGAAGACTTACAATGTTGCTAATCGAACTTCTGCATTATATTATCCAAAACTAAGCAAATAATAACCAGAAGCATGTAAGAAAAGCCATGAGATGCTTTTGACTGCTACAAACAGGACCCGCCGTTTACATGTTTTCTAACATATTCCACATTTGAACTTAATCCAAACAATGCAGATAATTTTAACTGCTTTTCTATTTTTATGCCAAACACCACCGACTTTTAATTATAATCAACTTAGCACTACTTCAAGAAAGATCAGGTGATAATTGATTTTTATAGCATTTGAAAACAACCTAAATCAGCTAGCATATAAACCACCAGCTATGTGAACACATACATCCTTGTTTTTTGTCGGACGGTCAAATAAGCAACTAGCTGATAAGCTCATGCAAAACAGAGCCTAAGCTACTTTGCCTTCTTTAAGTACATCATCTATTAGAATTAAACACCAATGTCAGCATCTTATGAAAGCAAAAGCTAATTATAAGTTTCAGGATGAACACAAAAGAATGATTGTTTTTCTCCACGAAAGGGTATAAAATCAGTTAGTCTCGTTTCATAATGCATGAGAAGCAATGACCAGTCACTTCCTTTCAACAAAAACAACAGAGAAAAATGAAGGAATTCCCGGCACATCAGATATATGTATCTGGTTATCTTAATTTCCTAATAGGAACGACTTCTCCAGTATAAGACCATCTTAATCTTTTGCATTAAAGTTAGTACAAATTAATTGCAGTGGCATTAGAAGAAAGCTCATGAAATTCTACAACCAAATTAAAGTGAAAGCACTCATATCCCTCTAACGGATACCAACAAGATTTATGATTGGTTGGGGAAGAGATGGCAAACTATTCCACCAATTTTCCAACATGAAAGTAGCTGTGGTAACAACATTTCTCATATTCATATGAAACGGATTTCGTATGGAAAAGTATGGCAGATATCACACCAGGTTTAACTTGACGAATTACCTCTTCTGGGGTCAAAGGGCATTTTCCGATAGCCCTTCTTTCATTGTAAACAAGTTTCTTAGGTGCAAAATTTTCTTCCCGGTATTTCTTTAGAATCTTTTGTTCCTCTGCAGTGAATATATCAAAGCACCTGAAGGGTAAAAATAAAAAAGAACATAGTATTAAAATAATTACTTGTATGAGATCTTGCTAATATTCTAACCCCACTAATCCTAATTATAATTACATCCGTGTGATTTTTCTGCAGCTGTAATTTACATACATTTCCCCCGTTCTGCTGGTCTATACTCCCGTTGGGTTCTTTGTTATAACTGGTTTTGCAGCCATAAACTTCTAGTTTTTGCTACAAATACCTACAATCTCTTGCTTTCCTCATGTCTTCAAGGAGGCTGAGCTAAGGACTGCCTGGTTCCCAAGTCAACTGGGTGTTACATTAACTTATGCCCAATATAACTATATAAGTGCTAGCTTAGCTGTTTTATACTATAAATAAAAAATTACAGTAAAATAGCCTATTATTTAACATCGTGTCAAAAGGCTCCATTACCTTAGCTCTTATTGATGGAAAAGTTAAGAGGCATAATTGCTGCAGTTATGCAATTATTACTTCTTATCACTTCCTAAGTTCATCTATGGTATTATTGCTTCCCTGTTTCAACTTGTATTGTGTTGTTTTCCTATGCTTTGCGGGTTCAAGTAGGGGGTGGATGCTCATGTTAAAACTGCTACAGATAGAGACTCACCCAGCGAATGAAAGCATGTCCATCTCAAATCGAAGATGAATAGCCATGAAATGGCCTTGTGAACGGAGTCTGTTGACTATCGTATTACTCAGCTCCATGATATGCGGCTTAAATTTTAAAGCATGATAATTCACCCTACATCTTAGACGCTGGTACTCAGGGTTGTCAATCTCTTCAGCCAAGCGATGAGAGAAAGGTGTAAGATAAATTGCACCATGTTCCTTCATCTTCTCTAAAGCATCTTTTGTGTACCAACTGATGGGGGCATCTCTTGGAGGCCGTAACTGAGCACCAAAAATGTTTTCTGTGACAATAGCTGAAAATATATATTGCAAGTAATACAGTTGAAGATCTTTACCTGAAAAGCTTTTATCTTCTTGGATTTACCATTTTTACGAACTTCTGGAATGCTTTCGACAATTCTTACATCATATCTCAATGACTTGATAAAATGCTCAACGTCATACACACCATGGAAACCACTGCAGAGGAATATAACACAAGAGAAGTCTTGTGAAAAAGTTGAGTTTTCTAAACAATAGGGAAAACCACATCAGTTTAAATTGGGCGAGTATACCAAACAATTGGGTGTGGGAGGTATTCTTTTCCTTCATATTCAGGAAAAACATGGTTTTGTCAAGAACTTCACTACAAACAAATTAAATGCGCCTCGAAGCTGCAATGTAGTTAAACAGCATGCTTAAAAAGACAAAGTAGATGTTGCAGCACCCAGATATTCTCAAATTCCTAATAGGGTTTTTAGAGTAATAAAATTTGGTTAAGTAATGACATAAATTGGTTAGGTTGCAAAAATAATATTGGTAAGCGAGGATTGATCAAGGGCACAGAAATATTGGTCAAGCAGGAATAAAAATTGGTTTAACATAAACAAACTTTTGTAAGGTAGTATAACTATTACACTAGATTGTTTAAGCATGTTGTAAATTTGGTTAAGCATTAATGTTTGATTAAGATACATACTGAATTAGTTACGAATGTGGTAGAATTGGTTATGTTACACAAAAAAATTGGTTAAGGGAACAAAACTTGGTTTAGGAAGAAAGATCACGGGAGGATAGGTTAAAGGAATTTAAAAAAATAGTTTAGGAAGAGCAGAAGCTGGTCAGGGGGGAAATTGGTTAAGTAAGAACAAAAAGTGGTTAAGGGAGAATTGGTTAATAGGGAATAAAAATTTGTTAAGATCCGAGTCGTTAAGTTATACTCCCTCCGCCCCGCTAATCTAGTCCCACTTTCCTTTTATGCTGCCCCGTTAATATTGTCTCATACCCAAAATAGCAAAGAGGTTAACACCACCAACCACTATTCTTACTTTATTGTTTCTCTCCTACTTTTTCCATTCTTTATCATTTCTCTCTCATGCAACAAACAATAAACTATTGGTTTCTTAAAAGCAATGCCGAAAAAGAAGAGGGACAAGCTTAGTGGGGCGGAGGGAGTATAAAACAGTTTTTTTAATGGTTAGGCGGAATTTGTCAAGATTGGTTAGGTAGAATTGGTTAACAGAATAAGACACTAGAAAATGGAAAGGGGGTAAAGTTGGAATGTAAAAGGATAAAAATGATATAGCAATACACTAAGACTTGAAACTAAATTGAAATGACTTATCTGCGTAAACTAAATTGAAATGTCAGAAACAAAGGAGACTAGAATGATATTTCTTCTAATTCTAAGCTACATTATGAGACAATGCTTACGTGCTTTAGAGTATTGTACGACACTTTACCATATACCATATGTGTTGTACACTAGTAAAATTTACAGCACATTAAAGCACTCATAGGCAATGCCCATTCCATGAGCACTTTAATGTGTTGTACATTTTGTTAGTATATTCTTCTCCTCTGATTTGTTTCATTCTACAAACATAAAAAGAAGAGCATCTCTACTAGAAACTATCATAGCACAATCTAAAAGAGCATCTCTGCTACCCTTGAATTCAGAAATCAGAGAATTTCTCGAGTTATTGGACCTTGCCAACCAAACTCCTATTTATTATTGCTTCCAGGTGATATACTCAAGAAATTCCTCCCCCACAACTTCATTATTTTATGAAAATTCCTTGTTTCCCTGAGACCCAAGCTTCCTAGCGACTCAACCTAGCTTCATACATATATAGGATACGATGCCATTATGTGTACTCTACACATACCAAAGGATGTGGAAAGCAAGGCAATCCATAGTATTGAGTCTACTGACAATTGGCACAAACAGTGCCTGCTTTGAACCATTTAGGGTATTGAAATAAATCATTAACCGGTTTTCAACTTAATGCAATGATATTCATAGAATTAACAGCTTCAGCAAAATAATTCAGCTTGTATACATATGTGACATATTATCCTTCTTAAACAGTAGACAAGTATAAATACTGCAGCTTATTGGAAACAAGTACCTGTCATCATGCCAAAAGGAATTTGCATCTAGTTCTGGCAGCACAAGAGTTGCATTCATGATCCGTGCAGCAAGAACAGCATTACAGATCTAGGACAGCACAAGACCTCCTCAGAATCAGATGGATTATAGCAAATTTGAGCCACAAATTTGATATTTAATCAGGGAAAAGAAACTTGAGCTCATAGTTCACATCATTACTCTTATGTCTATCGACACATCTTAAGCCTGACAGAGTAATCAGAAGTGACACTTGAATTGTCGGGAAGTCGGGAGTTTCATGTCTGGATATTTTGTATACACATCTATTACTTTCTTATTGCTAAAAAAAGAATGCACACCAAACTGTATGTCCTATAAAAGCTGAATTATCCTTGGGCTTCCTTCTCTTTACAGGTTTTATAGCTCAGCAATTGCCACATAAAGATATAGGTTCCATTTGTGAGATTATTAAAGAACAAAATCTAGTTTTGACAAGAAGCATTTACAGAATGAAACAAGGGCATTTGTCACTGATTCAGTTTATGTGACAGAATACTAGTGCAGAAAACAGAAGTCAATTAAACAGTTGCTGAATGGGATACATTAAATTTACAGCTAAGCACTCATCTATTTTAGTTCTTCTACCAGACCAATAGAATGTCGACTGAGATGCATTAACAGATAAAAGTATGAGTCTTTAACCGATACAAAAAATCCTTGTGTAAACTTTGTAAGCCTAGGAAGAAATAACAAGAAATTTTTCTTCAACCGCAGGGTTGCAAATAAAGTTAAAAGAGCTTGCTACAACACAAACAATGATGTCATTTGCCATGCCTTGTAATGATAAAAAAAAAAAATCAGAAAAGATGTAGAGAAAGAGGTATGGAAGTGGCTAAGGCTTTGCGTAGGCATGGAAGATTATCAGATATTGTATCTGCAAAGACCTTGATCCAAATTCTGACCATATGGGGAAATTAAGGTAATTTCTGGATTCAGGGATAAGTCATTGCCAAATATTTACTATAGTCGTGTGTTAGTCTTCCAATTATGTTTATAGGCTCGTTTGGCTGAATCTTGGTGGGAGGAGTACCTGTTGTACTCAAACTCAATTAAATTTTTGCTAAAATAAAATAAAAAGGTGTTAGATAGCTAAGCAGTGTGCTCCAGCTATGTCCCAAGAGGACGAGAGAAGGAAAATAAGGCAAAAACTTCTGTTTTGAAACTTTTACATTTGTTTTAAAAAACGGAGCTTCCATCCCATTTTTGGAACAACAATTAAGACTAAATCATATTTAGAAGATGCAGGGCAATTCTTATCAACATGTAGGAAAATCTACAGAAATGTGTATGTAGGTTAAGAAAATCACTATTTTGGTAAGTTAAGCTTAATGTTTCTTTTCTTATTCAAGAGACTGGAAGACTGAATAATCTCGGTAAAAATTGGTTCACTTGACTGTAGCAATTTATTCTCAGAAAATATGTGATTAGGTGCAATATCAAGCCTTAGATTGAAGAAGACCAAAATCCAAGAAATAGGTGTGATAACCAGTACAAAGCTCGCTGTATGTGAATTAACAAACTAAACTGAAAGCTAGCATGCACTATACAGTATTATCTCAAACTCAAGAAATGGCATGTATCATTGTTCAAAAAAGTGAAACCAACACGAAAATAAACTTTTGTTGCATACCGCAGTTCGTTGCTGGTTAAGGCCACCATTACAACGCACTCGCAAGTAGCCATTAGTTTCTGCTGAAGGAGCTGCACATACAAGTAAATTAGACATCAATAAATACATGCCATATTATACACAGCAACTATTTTAATCAACCTAATAAACTCATATCAACTAGTGTAACCACCCAAAGAAACATTTATAGGTAACTATGAAAAATCTCAAATGACCTACGAGGCCAGTCAGATCTTGGGGCCGAAGATGGTCTCCACCCACCGGAAGCAGCAGTACCCCAAAGCGCATCCACATCAATTTTCTGATACAAAAAAAATAAAGCAAAATAAACATAACTTTCACGAAACTATCCGACAGAGAGAACTTTGTCCAGTGTATCAAAGCTTTCGAACAGAAGCGTGCACATTCTACTAGCTAATTTCTGCTGATCAAATGCTATAGTTCTCTCATCACATCAATTTCTTAACTTATCAACGGAATCATAAAATAGCATCACAACAGTAGCTACCAAAGCAATACTAACAGATATTAAGCACCAAATACAAGCACTGTAAGAGTATAATCGAACCGAAAACTGAAAATTGACCTCGGATCCAGCCAAGGAGCGAGTGCTGATCTTCATAGTGGAGAGGAGTGAAACAGTACAAATAATGAGCACGAGTACAGCAACTGACAGCCTGCCAAACATGCCCTTAATTCCCGATTGCTTCAACTGATTCCTGTAACCCGGCCTGTTAACACGACAGAAAAATTGGTATTGCCGATCCAATTTCGAATTGGTCTCGTCTCGAGCTAAGTTATTGAGATCGAACTGGAAAGTGACTGTGTTGTTTGGCGAACTTTACCTCCTCATTCTGAGTGTCGAGCAGTCGCAGATCCACTGTGAATTCAGTGAGAGAGTTCAGCCGGAAGCAAGTATGTGTCTGTTGAGAGAGAAAGAGAGAGAGCTAGATCATCCAAGAGAAGAGAGCTATGGTGGCGGCTCGAATTCGGCTCCGTATAACTTTTGGGTCGGGTATTTGAGTTGTTAAACTTAACCGTCCTACATTGTTTGAAAAGTTTTGCGGATAAAATTCGAAAAATATACTCAAGATTGTAATACGTGCAGAAAAAGTTATTCAATGTTGACACTTGACATCGTATAATATTAAGCAACCATCGCAAAAAATGTAATGTAATAGACAATTGTAGGGGTGAGTGCGGGCGGGTAATGGCGGGTATTTATAAAATATCAACCTAACCCCCTATGGCGGGTTATTATTTTTCCAACCCGCGGCGGGTGAAATATTTATTCAACCCGCGGCGGGTGAAATATTTATTCAACCCGCGGCGGTTTGGGTGATAACAACGGCGGGCGGATTGGCGGGTGGACATATACCAAAAACATAAATTTTAAATGTAAAAATAAGCTATAAATTTTCAAGTAGCGAGATTCATAAACAAAGTTCCAAATCCAATTAAACGATCGAGAGTGGATATCCATAAACACAACACATCACAACAATACAAGAATGAAATGGAAGTACTAAGTAGGATATTCTACAAGCATACAAATATCCAGCAACTCAAAATAGAAAACTAAATCTGCTACTTGGAGCCTACAAGCATCCGGCAACTCAATCCAGCATCCAACAACAAAGCACAACTGCATAATACATCAAACATCATTAGCCAATCCAGAAAATGTATACTGCCATCCAAATTCAATCACTAGCTTTGTGGAACAAATACATCATACTACTAACCATAAGACATGAGCTAATTATTCATCCAGCACCTCAACAGATTCTCTTGCTCTTGAACACTCTAGGGCACGAAACTCTGAAGTTCAAGAGTATAAAACAACACAAAAAATGGAAAAACAGCCAACATCAAGAACACAATTCTGGCAGCATGCATCAAGAACACTATTGCAGTAAGCAGTACTAGTAATTAGCTTAGTTACATATACTGGCGGGTGGGTGGCGGGTTGCACCCACCCAACCCGCCAGCCGCCCGCCAGCCCGCCTAGTTTTTTTTAAAAAAATATATTGGCGGGTGCGGGTGATCGGCGGGCGGTTTGCACGGACGGGTCGGTCGGGCAGATTTTTTGCACAGCCCTAGACAATTGTAATGCGTTTTCATGTAATTAGTTTGATGACTTATGTTGTCACAAGTGTTTTTTTTAACTCCATTAACTATTCGTGAAAGGATACAAGGCTTTCATAGCCTAGTATGGAACCATACGAGGTGTTACTAAGAAGGGGCTTTCTATCGTCAGTCAGGGTGTCGCCCTGACAAACGTCAGTCAGCTATTTTAATCCATTAGATTAAAATTTTAACGGTGGAGATCGAATAATCTGTTACCTTTCGCACTAATGTTGCCATGGGGTGTCGCTCGTGTCGCACAAGGTGTTGCGCTACGTGTTGCTCTAACCGACTACGTTGCTTTAAATTATTTAAATATATTTTTAAAAAATATATTTTTAATATATTAAAAAATTACCTCTATTAAAAAATCAAAATCAAAATTAAATCAAAACACACAACTCATCAATTCTCCATCACAATCAAATCAAAAAATCATCCCCAAATTAAACATTTCCAAAATCATACTACATGCCCCCATCATACTATCCCCACTGCGATCATCATCATCGGCGATCTCATCGATCTCATCATCATCATCATCATCATCAGCTCGATCATCATCAGCGCATCGTCATCAGCGCGATCATCTTCATCAGCGCGATCATCATCATCAGCGCCAAAATGCCATTATCACCGAGAAATCCGCTATAGAGAGAGAGAGAGAGAGAGAGAGAGAGAGAGAGAGGAGGTCGTGGATTAAAACCAAAAAGCAACGGAGGCAAGTTATCGTTATTGATCGTTACTCAGGAATATTATCGATCCAGATTGATAATTCTTCTTTTGTTCTGGTTAGGCTAAGATATCGAATCGTTTCTCACTCTCTTTTTGACGCGCAGGTAGTCTATTTGCTGATCTAGCGCCCTATTTCGATGTGTATATCTGTGTGTGGCTTTTGAACTCTGAAACAACAAGGTATGATATTAATCAGACTACAGTTTTCTTTCTACTTGGTTTTGGATTCATGTTGACAGCGGGCTTAGTTTTGGTGGTGTGGTGTGTTTACACGTGAGGCGGGGAATAGTATTAATTTTAAGGAATTTTGGGAGCCTTGGATGTGAATATAACTACCGAGTTGTGTGATTTGTTGGTCTCTGACTGTGATCTCCTGTTGTGCTTTTATCCTTGCGTCTTGTAGCTCCATGGTTAGCGTCATTGTTTGTGCTTGTCTTAGCTCATCCATGTTCTTGTCTTGGTAGAAATAGGTCAAATTGAGAAAGAGATTCTTTTGATCATCCATGGAAACTTTTAAAAGTCAAATAATGTTGTAAACTTATGCAAATTGTAAATGTGTTGGCATATTTGTTGTGGTGTGAGAGAAAATCATGCCCCAATGCGAGCTGCCACTGGGTACTTCCTTGCCGTTTCAGTGTAAGTTCACGATTGGAGAGTTTCTGTACTTGCATATTTTAACTATTATTCTTAATTGGAGATTTGAATTTTTATATGTGAACTTAAATTAACTTCAATTGCAGACTATGGCCACATCAGGGATTGAAAAGGCTTCCGGCAAGCAACTAAAAACAATTTACTCGGATCAAAAGATAAATAAGAACATATTTCAAGATGGTGTATTTAGATGTTCCCCGTCAACATGCTCCACAATATCGATTCCCTCTATTCACGCAAATCATTTCTCCTTATGCAAGATCGACATTGACAAAAAGATAGTAGAAATCTGCGATACACTCAGGGATTGGTATAAGATGGTGCTAGACGAACCTTGATTGAGACTTCGATAACTTTTGTCTCTTTTACATATTCATTTGATCAATTGCAACATTAATATATTTTCTGCTTCCATCAAATGTGTCCCCACATATAGAATTCCTCATATTTCCTTCCTTGTTTCTGCATAAAAGAAGACGACCGCAAAAACTTGTTGTGAGTGAAACAATTTAAGACTATCTTGTTGGCTAAAATGTGCACAACTTAATAGCCTTAGTTCTAATGAATAGATTCATGATCTCCAATTCTCCATAGTTTTTCATATTAGATGTTTCAGGGGTGCTTAGGATTTCAGAAAACAAAACATTCAGTTTCAGAAATTTTGCTTGTTATCACTACAAGAATTCTGCTGTAACGGGACGGAAAGGGGCGACGGATAAAATCCGTCGCCCCTGTAGCGACGGATCGCCAAACGGGGCGACGGATTCTATCCATCGCCCCGTTTGGCGACGGATAAACTATCGCTCTGTAGCGACGGATATGTTTATCCGTCGCTACAGAGCGTTGACCAAGATTTTAAAAAAAAAAAAAATTTAGCGACGGATAGATCTATCCGTCGCTATAGCCGAAAAAAAAAAAAAAAAAAAGTTAGCGACGGATAGATCTAGATTTCCGTCGCTAAAAGCCTAAAAAAAAAACCATATATCTCCTCCACCACCTCCTTTCCTCCACCACTTCTCCTCCATTTCTCCTCTCCTCCTCCTCCCACCACCACCTTTCTCCTTCCACCACCTTTCTCCTCCACCACCACCATCCACCACCACCTCCTCCACCACCATCCTCCACCACCACCTCCTCCACCACCATCTCCACCACCACCACCTCTCTCCTCCCACCACCATCTCCACCACCACCACCACCACCTCTCTCCTCCCACCACCACCACACCACCACCACCATCTCCACCACCACCACCACCACCTCTCTCCTCCCACCACCACCACCTTTCCTCCACCCACCACCACCGCGCCACCACCACCACCACCACCGCCACCACTGCACCACCTTTCTCCTCCCACCACCACCGCACTGCATTTAATACAAATTGGATACGAATATAAAAATTCGAATACAAATTAATCCGTATACGAATACAAATCAATATCTCGTATACGAATACAAATTGGATACGAATTAATCCGTATACGAATATAAAAATTCGAATACGGATTTTAATTTTTTTAAAAAAAATAGAAATGGGGCGACGGATAGATCTATCCGTCGCCACGTGGGGCGACGGATAGAATCTATCCGTCGCCCCATTATCAATTTAAAATAAAAAAATTTGTCAATCCGTCAATCCGTCATAATTGACGACGGATTGTTATCCGTCGCCATTACTCGAGGCGGCGGATTTTCTATCCGTCGCCGATCCGTCGCCCGAGGCTGAGGCGACGGATAGATAACTTTGAGCGGATCTATCCGTCATTCTGAACAGATTTTGTAGTGTATCTTATATGTCAGTACTAAAGCACACATTATTTCAGGTCACAAAAACATGCATGTAATAAAATAATAGAAATGTAGAGTCATTACAATTGTTTTAAAAAATATTTGTGGAAGTTTGAGGAATTGGAGGATGGTCAATATGTGATGGAGGATGTCAAATTCTCATAACTTTGTAGTCGCTTGCTTAATGCTTTATGGTACTACAGAATATGTTCTAATATTCCATTACAAGCTAAGGACATTAATGGAACCTGCAAACTGTTAGCAATATGAATGCAACAAGTTTAAAGCCACTAATTGTCTTCGTCTTACTTAACCATTTGCCATTTAAAACAATAGTTTTTGGTTATAATATCTTCAACAGTACAAAGCAAGCCAAACAATTATTAGTACAAGACTACAAGTCATTGTGATTGTCATCAAAAGACATTTTATGAGATTCTTGAAGTGATAATGGCTTGTAACAAAAACAGATCATCGAAGCACTTGAAATAAGAATTTGAGAGGAGACACAGGTGGACCTTGAAAATCTGTATGCCTCATGCAACTTTTGATTGTGGGGAATCTGCTACTTGATGTTAGACTAAAATAATATAATCTTTCTTTTATGTGCAAACATACTCAACGTGCATTTGGAAGATTAGAATATGCGTTATGTAGCATGTTTAAACACTTCGTAAGGAAACAAATAAAATATGTATCACTTATATTGGACTACAGCCGTATAGACATATATTGTATAAGATTATGACTAGTTAAATTAATTCTATGGTCTGCATATGTATGAGAAAATTTTATGTAGGTGATAAAGCTGGAGAGAATATGCAAGTTATGGCAGCTGGAGTCATTTAAAAATTGTGATTGAAATACGACTTTTACTTATCAGTATGCCAATTATCTCAAAAGCCAACCCAATGGGTAAGAGTTTTGGTTATATGCAAGATTAAATTCATCAATTTCATGTGTATGAATAAGTTCAGAATCATATGTATTGTTTTTGTTTAAACATAGGTACGATTGTGGCATTTATGTATGCCTCTTAATGATGTTCCGAGAAGGTGTTAACCGACCAATGACAGAGGTAAGATGTACAGGTTTTTATCTGACTAACTATATATGTACCTTCATTAATTATACTCAAACTTTCCATCAATGGATATGCAGCCCGAGTCAATTTCCACACGCAGGATGCTGGCATTTAAGTTGTATACTTGCCAAGAAAATGAGACTTACATGCATTTATGTAGAGATAATAAGATTCAAGTGTGGGCTCGTATGCAAATATCCGCACATAGTGATTTTACGTATTGTGTGCGTGGAGCCACAAGCAATTACCAAAGATGAAACATGCAATGCGGTTGTGAAAATTTTTAATATACCATTTCGATCGGAGAAAGAGGTGATCATTTTGACAAAACCGGCAACAGGAGATCAAATGAAAAGAGGTTATATCAATGATCCTATATATGATGATCAAGCTTTGAGGACGTATGTTTCGAGTTGCACCGATGATGGATACACTCGTGTATATCTTGATGCTTTTTGGGAGCCTCGAGACATGGATACTATTGGGCCAGCAGCCATTAAGGCATTTCGTGATCTTCAGGAAGCCCGGAAGAAATTACAGGAGGAAGACGATGACAAAGTAGTGTGTACTAGCTAAAAATTAACAAGTTTCAACTTCTCTGGTTGCCTCTTCACTTTAGATTGCTTTCTCTAAATAGTAAATATCTTACTACTCTTTAGGAATCATTTTAATTGTTGATTGTTTGTTCTTGTCTGTGGTAAATCTCTCCATATATATGCGAATTACAAAATTCAAAATTCTTAGTAATCTAGACTCGTATATATTTTCAACGGTATTGGCCATTAATCCTAGTTCCTTACGAATGAAATCAGATTTTTTCGCAAAGTTGAGTTAGTTTTGTGTTTTGCCAGATTTGCGTGGTTTTAGTGAAATTGCGGTAAATCTCTCCATAGATATGCGAATGACAAAATTTAAAATTCTAAGTAATCTAGACTCGTATATATTTCCAACGGTATCGGCCATTAATCCTAGTTCCTTACGAGTGAAATCAGATTTTTTTGCAAAGTTGAGTTAGTTTTGTGTTTTTGCCAGATTTGCGTGGTTTTAGTGAAATTGCGGTAAATCTCTCCATATATATGTGAATTACAAAATTCAGAATTCTTAGTAAACTAGACTTGTATATATTTCCAACGGTATCGGCCATTAATCCTAGTTCCTTACGAGTGAAATCATATTTTTTTGCAAAGTTGAGTTAGTTTTGTGTTTTTGCCAGATTTGCGTGGTTTTAGTAAAATTGCAGTAAATCTCTCCATAGATATGCGAATGGCAAAATTCAAAATTCTTAGTAATCTAGACTCGTATATATTTCCAACGGTATCTGCCATTAATCCTAGTTCCTTACGAGTGAAATCAGATTTTTTTCCAAAGTTGAGTTAGTTTTGTGTTTTTGCCAGATTTGCGTGGTTTTAGTGAAATTGCGGTAAATCTCTCCATATATATGCGAATTACAAAATTCAAAATTCTTAGTAATCTGGACTCGTATATATTTCCAATGGTATCGGCCATTAATCCTAGTTCCTTACGAGTGAAATCAGATTTTTTTGCAAAGTTGAGTTAGTTTTGTGTTTTTGCCAGATTTGCGTGGTTTTAGTGAAATTGCGGTAAATCTCTCCATATATATGCGAATTACAAAATTCAAAATTCTTAGTAATCTAGACTCGTATATATTTTCAACGGTATCGGCCATTAATCCTAGTTCCTTACGAGTGAAATCAGATTTTATTACAAAGTTGAGTTAGTCTTATGTTTTCTTTACTGTTATGTGCGTGTTTCCACTACAAGTTGGCATTTTTCAAATATACCATTAAGACCACACCAGTGGATTATTTCAAGCTACTCCAATTAGCGCCTGAATGTTTTATTAAAATACCTTAGACCACTCCCAATGGGTCGTCGCTTAAGGCCATGAATAGTGGCGGTCGTGAGCTAAGGCTGATTTAACGACCACTGCAGAAAAAAATTGTCCAACAGGTCGTGCGACGACCGTGAATAGTGGTTTTTAATTTTTTTTTTGTATTTTTTTAATATTTTTTTCAACTTGCTTAACATATTATAAGAGTGTTTAGAAGTTGAAATTACTCAAATTGGATTCTTAAAACTCGTTTTATAATTTATTGAGATTGAAAAATATTGTCGTTCTTAAAACTCATTTATTGAAATCATACGGATACAACATCACAACATTACAATCCTAATACATGATTGAAATTGAAAACACACAACATCATACAACATTGAAATCCTACTTGAAAAGAAATGAAAGCACATAACAACAAACATAGAAGGAATCACATTAATCCGAACTCGGACTTCAGCTTCTGCAGGATAGCATGCTCCATCGGTGTCAAGTTGTCGTACTTGTTTTGTAGCTCGATCATTTGGAACTTCCCCAACGTAGCAGCTTCATGTTGACTCTCAGCAAGCATTCTCGTATCCTCGGACTTCTTCTCCGCCTTCATTCGCATCACTTCAAGCTTTCTCTCCTCAAACTCAAGCCTCCGCGCCTCAGCTTGCTTCCTTTCCTCAATCTTCCTCATTTTAAGCTCAAGCCTCTTCTCCTCAATTGTATTCATGCCTTGGAAGGATTCATTCAAACCGTCCATAATCGAGGTTCCACTCGAACCCCCTGCTTTTGGAAGGCCTTTGCCTTATCACGACCCATAGGGCGCTTCGATGCAATTTCGCTCCCATCATCATTGCAGTCCAAACCCCTTTTGGTACCGCTCCCACCACTAACCTCAACATTGATAGCCTCGTCAACTGATCCACCACCATATGCCCGAGGTTGCGCCCTGGCAGATTTCACTCCGGTTGCACTGGTGAAATTCATGTGAGATTGCCACTACGGATAGTGCCTCATAGCTTCCCAACAATGCATGTTATTAAACTTACTGCTCTGCCTCTGTTTGTGTAGCTTTTTGGCCATGTTGATAACATCATCGTCATTGTAACCGCTTTTATCTCCAACACATCTTTCCGCATCATCATAAGCTGAGACAAAGTGGTTTACATCTTCTTTCATCCGAGTCTACCTACCACGTAGTGAATTTGCAGTTCGAGGTGTGAGACCGGTAAGAGGATGGCCATCTCTAATGTTTTGCTGGATAAGTTGAAGAGTCTGGGTTGTATGGATTGTAGCATCCGGTCGTATCGTAGAATGAAGGTTCCGGTTGGCCTTTGGGTGAGATGGGGATTTGGGAGTTGGGAGTGACACCATAAAACTCATTCAGAATTGCCGGTATTTTATCCAACATTCCTTGTTGAGTGAGCCATATGTATGTCGGATGTTCAAATGGATTTGGTGGAGTGGAGTTTGGAGTGGAGTTCGAATTCTGGGAGTTGGGAGTAGACATTTTAGCGTTTTGAGTTTAAGAAGTGGAAGATGAGAGGAAATTGAGGTGTGGTGAAATGAGTTGTGAATGGGTTGTATTTATAGATCTCGAAAAAATATAGCCGTTGGGGTATTTCTATTTAATATTACTTTATAAATTAATTTAAAAAAATTAAAAAAAGGCGGGTGGGGCCCACTGTTACCCCAAATTTCAACGAATGGGACGTTAAGCCTAATTCACGTCGTCAATGAATTCACTTTATGTAACTTTCTCCTCTTCTTTTTATGTATGATTCAGCTTCAACACAATCACTTCAGCTAGCTTTTGAACTCATAACAAAGGCAGATTTAAAGAGCTTTTATACAAAATTACTGGTAGCACTGGTGCTGAATGTAACCCCTAAAGAGAAGTATAATACTACTCCAGGCAGTATGTGTGTGTGTGTGTGTGTGTACACACACACACACATACATATATACAAAAGTGAGACATTGCATGCTACGGGCAGACTGCAGACGGTTAAAGATCTCAATCATCGGCTGCTTGAGGGTCCATTCGGAAGTCGGCTGGCAGCCTAACATCTCGATGACGCCTTCGTCGGAGAAACAGGCCAACCAGATATAGCACAAAAGAAAGTGCAAAAGCCGAGTAATTGAACACATCTACAACATTCCAACATCTACAACATTCCGACGACCTACTCCAACATGGAAAGAAAAAGAAAATTGACAACTAGATAGTTAAAACAGAGATCTCACTGGTTTAATTCTCTAAAAGACAAGAAAGAAACTAAGGTAACTAGACCATCTAGACAAACACCTACCCGTCAACTTAAAGTGACAGGGGTCCAGCCCGTGCATCATGATGACTCGGTGTGTTGTAAAGTGCACACGAGAACATACCTTTGAAGTGACTCCACTAAATTTTATCAACGAGACAGTCTCTTAATGATATGAAGTATTTTGTAAACATTGGGAAGGTTGTGCATATTAGAAATGCAATTTGCTTAAAACCATCATTTGACTTCCTAGTTTAAAGTTGTCAAGTGCCAGAAGAGTACCTATTAGAAGACAATCAAGAGGGCTGAGCGAGTAAAGTACTCCGAGTAACATTTGCAGAGAGCAAAAAATACATTTCACATTGTACAACAGAACAACCTCTTATCACAACAAAACACTCGCAATTCACATAAACATCCACACTACATCATACATCTATAGCAAACTTTCGCAATTCGATCGCAACACGTTAACACAAACAGAAATGAAGCATTTCAGTGATCATTGATCAACCTAGCATTCGAATCAACAACAGAGCAAAAATCATACCTTGATGCGATTAACATGAGAACCGGCAAGGAATATCAAATTCGCCGAAACAGATAGGGCATACATCATCAGAAGGCGGTTTCTCCCAAAGATGTCAAGATTCAAGGTGTTTGGTATGCCCAACTAAAATAAATGTAATAACAGAGTGTATGTATTCTTGATTCTAGCTTTCTTGTAATTGAAAAGGATCAATGAACTTTTACATTGCATATTAATTCAAGACGGGACAATTATCATGCTTATAATTTGTCACCTTTCACCTTATACACACCTCCCGTGGTAGCCAGAAAGCAGGAAGGCAATGTTTCAGAAAAGCATTCAACAAACTAAATGGAGTTAGTTCAAAACACAAGTTCATCTTCCAAGGCCATCATATTCATGCAAGTGCCAAATTCAATAAAACTTTGATGCCTATAAGACATTATGTTACCTTACTGGAGATAAACCTAGCTCCAGGAAACACTCTCCGTCACATATAACACCGCATCCAGTCGGACATTTTGTCGTATACTTGCCACTCTCCATAACACCTCATCCAGTCATACATTTTGTCGAATACTTGGTGCTCTCGAACTTTTATCCTGATCCGATATTTCATATATTTGAGTATCATATATATGTTGAGCAAAAACAATGAGCAGTAGATAAACATATAGGATTACTAAATATCTCCATTACTGATCAATGAACATTGAATAATCACAGCTCAATTAGAACAAATGTGAACTAATCAATCAATGCATAAACAGTTAGAATTCAATGAAAAAAGTTCACTCGAAATCAATCACCAAACGAGAGATGTACATGGATTACGGTTGCGCCACTTACCATTCGAATGCATAGCGATGGTGGAATATTGATCCCAATCGATTGCACTTTTGTCTTGAATCATTGGTAGCAACAATCCTCCGACCACCCATTTGAAAATCCCGACCTATCTACAATCGTACGTGTTGCACCAATTTGCACATTTTGAGATGCCTTTCTGGTGAAGTCTCCTATGGTCGAGGGCAATCGCTCGGCTCTCCCGGCCGGCCGAAAGGCCGACCCACCTCCCTCTGATGGTTCGGCTCAAAGGCTTTGCGGCTTCTTCTTTTGGTCTTTGTCCCAAGAATGAGAGCAAGGAGTCTGAGCAAGCAGGAGTCGAAGAACCATGAAAAGAACGACTGGATGGAAGGCGAATTGTATTGAATTTGAATTGGGAATTTTAATTTAGGGTTCTTGTGATTCACAAATGTTTATGTATCGTGTGATACTGTAAAGTGTAAAGAATGATTATTTGTTTCTTCTTAATTATAGGTAATTTGAATATTTGTGTATGATTATAAATTTTAAAGTATATAATTATAAATGTATTTGTAAATATGCATTTAATTGTTTTTATTAGAAATTTTTGGAATAAGTTAATAGTTTTAAAAAAAAAAAGCGGTTTAAGCGTCTGAGCGGTGGTTGATGGCGGAGAAGCGATGGTTTAGGCGATCTGAACGGACACGTGTCGAGATAATAACGTTGGTAGACGTTAATCGAGACACGACTGTTGACGGTAGAAAACCTGTAGTAAGAAATCATGTAAAATGTGAATTCATTTAATATTTCTTTCAATAAGTGATTGGAGGGTGTCTTAGACAGTTAATGTATAGTAGAGTAGTAGAGTAGTGTATTTGGTTGGGTATTTATTAAAAACTGCGTAAACCTGGTTAAATACCTGCAGTAATAAAATTTGGGAGCAATTGCAAAAAAAATCGAAAAAAACCGGACTGAAATGCTTCGCCCTCCCCCTTGAGAAAATTAGTACTGCGACTAACCTAAAAGCTAAAACCCTAGTACAAAATAACCTTCTTTTTGTTCGTCTGCAAATAATTCCATCACAACGAGCAGGAATTGAGATTGAAAACTATGGCAAAAGATTCCTCGTTTCTTTTCTCAGGCATCAACTTCAATCGCAAAAAGTTTGCCTCTGATATTTCCTTATTCAAGGTACAGTCGAACGTACCCCTTTCTCTTTGAAGTTATGAGTTCTTTATATTGTTTTGAACTGTAACTAGGGGAAGAAAGATGGCGAAAATGAGGTTGATTCGATTGAAAAAGGGAGTTTAAAAGTGGAGGATGCAAATGCAGCTGTGCGAGTTGATAGGAAGAGGAAGAGGAAATCGGGTGCTCCTGGTAAGGTTCATCTTCTTTTTCGTCAATTAGGAACTAAAACTTGATGGCATCAACTGATTTTTCGGTTTCTTATTACTATTATATTACTAGTTGAGGGATTCAGTGTGTTTAAAAGTTCGAGTTCAAAAGCTGTGGATGAAGTATGTGAAAGGAACGAGGATGACCTTCTAGAGAGGAAAAAAGAATATCATCGCCATTTGGAGGTTTTCTATTCTCTCTAATTTATGCACCGCTTTTCATTTCGATTCTTACCATTACCAACAGTGAGATGAAGTAGATGTGTCGTGCAATTTCCCCATGGAGCGTGAAAACAAAACGTATAACATATTATTCTCTTCATGGTGTGCAGAGGGACTCAATCCTCCGCAAGAAACACAACATTCATGTTAGTGGGAGTAATATTCCATCACCGCTTCTGAGTTTTGCAGAATTGAAATCAAGGTAGCTTTAATCTTCTTCATGATACTTAGTGTAGTGTAATTTATGATGCTTTTCAACTCGGATGCTACTTTTGAGTATCTTAGTATTTGCGATAGTATAACAGGTTTTTTTTTCATGAGTTCAAACCAGTATATTATGGCCTTAGTCACTTCTTTTAGATCATTCCTTGAACTAGACCATTAGTATGGATTAAGGGGAAAAAAAAGCTGGGTCCACACTTAAAATTGAAAGGAAAAGAGAGCTTTTAGTTCGACGGTCTAAGAGGGGTGCAAATTCGAGGAATGTGCCTAAGACTCGAAGTTGGGGAGGGAGGGGGGGGGGGGGGGGGATTAGGGGGTTGAGGTTGGTGGTGATGTACTAGTGTTATTATTTCAATGTGTCTGTCTAACCGTCTAATGCATGTTTTTGCCTTAAAAGAAAACGAGGGAAAAATACTTAACCATACTGTCACTTTCTCCAATTAATGGTGTTCTGTTCTAGTTATTGGCAAAAAAGTGAGTATTTCTCTCTTATGTGGGGTTGACCAGGTTGAATTCCTTTGATGTTCGTGTGTTGCAGATATCAATGCAAATCATATCTGCTGCGGAATCTGGCAGAACTGGGGTTTGAAGAACCAACACCAATTCAAAGGCAGGCTATTCCAGTGCTATTATCTGTATGATATTTTATTTAAACTGCTCTTGCCTTGTTTATTCATTTGATTTTTTATTGGGCTGACTGATGAGATCTAAATAAACTTATTGAGCTTCATATTCCCCTGATTTTGTTGCTTTTACCGAGATGAGACCCATGACTACCTATTTCTGATTCGTCTAAATGTCAGGGAAGGGAGTGTTTCGCATCTGCACCAACTGGTTCTGGCAAAACTTTTGCATTCATCTGCCCTATACTTATAAAACTCATGGTATAACAAAATACTCTGGATTCAAGACCTTTTTTTCTCCTTTGGAATTAGTCCTGTGCTTAATGATTCTTTTGATCAGCATGCCTCAGATAATGGCATCCGGGCAGTTATTCTTAGCCCTACACGTGAATTAGCTGCACAGACTGCAAGAGAATGCAAAAAGTTGTCTAAGGGAAAGAAGTTCCGCATCAAATTGATGACGAAGCAGCTCACTAAAAGTGCTGATTTTTCTAAGATGCCCTGTGATATTCTCATATCAACCCCGTTCCGCGTGCAGTTTGCTGTTTGCAAAAGAAAACTTGATCTAAGCAAGTGAGTGATCTATTCTCTGCCAGATGTTCCTTCTCTTCCTGTGATTGTATACATTTACTGTGAAAAATTGTTTTGATAGTCTTTACCCAATTCAATTCAGAAGAACAGAGATTAAAACACTTGGAAGGATATAATCATGAATACATATTACTGTTCTTGTTATAATCCTTCCTTTATTATTTTTTTCCTAATGAAGCTTAACTACATCTGGGAGTTAATGTATATTTTTTGAGTACCTTTGCTGTTCTCTTGTAAATCATATATTTTTTGTTTGTTCCATTATAAAATTCAGTTACATCTGCAAGTTTCTGTGTTAGCCATCGATTTTGCTGAAGTCGTAATTAGTAGTTCTATGGGTTCAGCATGCCTATATTTTCTTTTAGCTAACTTTGAGAGTGCTACGTTATGTTAAGATCTCCATGTGCTCGTTTGGAACTCACCATTTGTGGGACAGTGGTTTCCTGTTGATGTCATCCTCAGGTGGATTACTATCCCAGGGTTTTAGTGTTACCATTATTCAGATTTCTCATGATGAAGGGGTCTGCTAAATATAATTTTATAAATTATATTTTCATAATTATGATATAGGATGAATTAGTAGTCAAACGAAGCCTTAAAAATCAACAAAATGATGTGTGGAACTAATTCAGAGAAGGATGAATTACAGACCAATACCAGACAACCAATAATAAAAATTTATTTATTTATTTATTTTTTTTTTGGTTTTTTTTTTTTTTGAAAATTGGGAAGGATCATTGCATATTTTTATGCACTACATTCATTCTTTACTGTGTGCAGGGTGGAATTTCTTGTCCTGGACGAATCTGACAAGCTTTTTGAGCTGGGCTTGGTTGAGCAGGTTGATGCTGTGGTAAAAGCATGCACCAATCCTTCAATCTTACGTTCGCTGTTCAGTGCTACATTGCCAGATACTGTTGAAGAGCTTGCACGCACAATTATGCATGATGCTGTTAGAGTTATAATTGGCTGCAAGTAAGAACGGAGAAGAAAAAAGAAAACTCATACTCCCTCTGTTTCTACTGAAATTTGCTCAAAACTTTTGGGTGTTATTTCCAAGGAATATGAATAAAGAATATGAAAGTAGATTAAATAAATAGAAATGGTTACTGAATGATATCTAAGATTCCCAAAAAAAAAAAGTTATGAATGACTAATGGATAAAGTATGCTGAATAAAGTATAAAGGAGAATGGATAACGTATGATAATAGTTGATATTTGGGAATGAGCAGATTATACTGGGACACCCAGAAAATGTATTGAGCAAATTTTAGTAAGATGGAGGGAGTAAACTAATTTCTCTTATTCATGTTATTAAGTTCGATAAATTGATTATCCTGACCAAGTTAACTATCTAAATGCATGCACATCCTTTGCGGTTTCCTTTTCCCCTGTTTTTTATATTGTGTGTATATATGTTCGGGCTTTTGATGGTCACCTCTAATTGCAACAGAAATACGGCTTCTGATTCTGTAAAACAACAACTTACCTTTGTTGGAAGTGAGGAGGGCAAGTTTTATGCTCTTAGACAAATCTTTGAACAGGTATATTACTTGTCAAGATGTTTTGTCCATAATCCCTCCCTCCCTTGAATTAATTTTTGCAATGTTGTACAATTGCTTTCAACCAAGTGCAGTGCTTGCTGTATGTCAATCTGTATGCCGCATACCCCTTCCCAATGTTTAGTCTAATTATCAGGATTTCACATATTCTAATAGATTGCTCAGGAGCCTTCATGTGATTTTGGCATTAAATGCAATTGCCAACAGCTATCTGGTTAAATAAAATTGTGTTTTTTTTTCTCTTGCAGCGTTTGAACCCACCTATTCTACTTTTTGTCCAAAATATAGAGCGAGCTAAGCAACTGTATAATGTATTAAAGTATGAGGATGTCAGAGCTGATATTATGCACGCTGATCTCTCCCAAATGCAGGTAGTTTACAATTACATTACTTTAATGCAAGATCATTCGAAAATCACAAGTTTGATGCAGTTGAATACCAAGCACATTTGGTGCAATTAATTGAAATTTGTTCACTCTCAACTGATTGGGTGTACCGTGCATGATGTGAATTAGTATTTGATATCATTTGTCATATTAAATGCCTGCATTTTCCTGTATATTGTGATCTATCATACATAAATGCCCTCTCACGACTCTTCGAAAGCGACGCGGATCTTCTGTCCCATTCTTTGTATCCCATTAATGCCCCACCACTAATCCTGATCTGACCCTACCCCATTCTTCAGACCAAAAAGTCAGGGATAGCGGGAGCAGGATGGCCGGGATACTCAGGGCTATATCATATAAAACATAGCTTACAGAATGAACATATAAGTACTTGTAAGTCGTAAAGTTGAAATAAATCTTACAATAGCTGAATTAATATCATATATTATTCATAGTCATAAAGACAAGCAACGTTGAGGAAATGGAGGATAAATTGGTCATTTACCTCCAAAAATGAATGTCTCTGCACTATCCTGCCGGGATTTGCTGGGATCCCGGTCTGGGAAACTCCAGGATCGTCTGGGATGCTATGCAACCCTGAATAGAAGTATCTATCAGGCCTGAAAATACTCCTGGATAGCAGGATTAACAACACTGCAACTGAAATAGAAGTTGATGAATCTGTGGGGAGGATTGTTGGAAGGAAGAAATCAATGAAACGGGAGGATTAGGCAAACTGGAGCCTGATTAATGATATGAAGAATTCTGTTAGAATCTTGAACAGTTAGGTGTTGAATGTTTTTGTTCTATGTGAACATACCGATAATTAAATTATACAAGTGTGACTAGTAACTGTAGTTTCAGGTGGTTTATGATATTTGTCGATGGTGTATTTTATCATGAGTTTTTATTTTTAGTACTCTATGCTTTACTCTAAAATGTGGAAATGACTGTTCGAGTACATTGTCCTATCCGGACCTTATATTTATCTTTTTGCCTTGACTTATAGCATGTAGTTGGGTGTTTACTTGTTCCCCTCTACATCTAGATAGTCCCGATCTCCATTTTAGATGACCAACCATATACTGACTTGCCCATCTCAATTGTAGAGGGAAAATGCTGTTGATAATTTTCGGTGTGGAAAAACATGGGTTCTTATTGCCACCGATGTCATTGCTCGTGGGATGGACTTTAAAGGCGTAAATTGTGTGATCAATTACGACTTTCCAGATTCTTCATCTTCATATATACATAGAATTGGTATGCTTTCCCTTTCTTTTGCTTCTAACATGCTACTCTGTATCTTCATGGTTCGTATCTCCAGATGCATGTTGAATGAGAACCAATCTTCTTTACTGATGCATTCCTTGTGATGTTGATGACTTTGATAAAGGTCGTTCTGGCAGAGCCGGGAGAAGGGGTGAGGCAATAACATTCTATACTGAAGCGGATGTTCCATTTCTGAAGAATGTGGCAAATGTTATGATTGCTTCTGGGTGTGAGGTACCCTCATGGATTATGGCCATGCCAAAGAAAAAATGGAGGAAACACAGACCACATAGAGAAGCAATAGCTGTCATACCCGAAGATTAACTAGTTTGGAATCAGAATCCTGTTGATGCTCTTTTCTTCCTTCAGAATGAAATTACTGATATAAAATTAAATTCTGACATAATTACAATCTAATCTTTCCTAGTACTTTATTTCCCGTATGTATGTGAAATTTGCAATGCCGTGTTATGGTGAGAAATTTTGGTACTGCCTAGAGTAAACAGAAAACATTAGCCCATCAACAACTTTGTTGGAGGAGTCCCACCCGTATGGAACTCGGCTGGGACAGTGTTGGTGTCTCAAATGAGTTCCAGCTCCATTTTTTACTCTCTCTGTTTTTTTTTTTTTTTTGAGTTTTTTAATTGTTTTCTGTCCCATTATTTGATCTCTCAGAGGCTATTTGGATTAGAATTTAGAAGTCATTTTAATTGAGATGGAATTTTTTTTTGTGTTTTTCGTACAATTATAATGGGCTTGTACATTTTAAAAGTTTAATTGAGAGAGGGCTATAAATACCTCAACTGAAAATTTTACTTTATAAGAACCTACAAAAAATTTAACGTTATACCAGACACAAATTTTCACAACTCAAGTAGTTACTATTTATCAGTTATACCTCAATTAAAATTCAGTCAATTAGATGATGTTTGTGTACCGGTTAAAATTCGGTTTTAATCGAGTTATCATTTTCATCATGTTTGTCAGGCAATTTTAATCGCATTGAACAGTTCCGTTTTTAATCACCAACTATTCATAATTCAATTAAATTTTATCTTTCTACTTACTCTTTTCTCTCACTTTACTTTTTCATTAATTATAACATTAAACCAATCAAATGACATTAAAATTAATCAAATAATCTTAAAAATTATTACACACATCACTTCACTCTTACACCCTCTATATAACAATCCTATAAAACTTATAAAACTTTAATTCCATCTCAAACACAATTTTTCAAAACTCAATTATAATTCAGTTACTATTCATTGTTAAAACCAAATTAAAACCCTGTCCATTTTAATCGCTTCCCAAACAGTCCGTAGATTATCCAAGAGAAGAGAGGCACAAAGAGAGAGTTGTGGTGGCGGGTCGAATTCGACTCGGTATAATTTTTGGGTCGGGTATTTGAGATGTTAAACTTAACTTCCATTAAGGGAAAGTATTGCAGATAAAATTCGAAAAATATACTCGAGATTGTTATATGTTTGGAAAAGTTATTTAAGGTTAACACTTGAAATCGTATAGTATTATAAGCTATTTTCCAAAACATGTAGTGTTGTCACGTATGTGCTAATAGACAATTGTAATGTGTTTTCATGCAGTTGGTTTTATTACTTGTGTTAATTAAGAAAGCATGTTTCTTTTAGTGCTATTCATGAGTGCACACCGTCAATGTATGATTTAATAAGTGACATGAAATGTTAATAATTGTTGTAAGATATCATGTAAAATGAGATCAACATATTATATGAGTGATCGGAGTGTGTCAAAAGGAAAGAATGGTTGGTTAGAGTAAACACGGTGAGTTAATGTAGAGTATAAGGTGGAAAACATGAATATTTTACCGCTTGTTTGGCTTCACATTTAAATTGAATTTTCACAATCCGGTTGAGTTTTTGTAATTTGGATCAGTGGCGGAGCCACATTAAGGCAAGGCACAACAAATCCCTATGTATTATCCATGTCCCCATTAATTAATCAATTCATAATTGTGTATTGGTTGTGTCATTAGTGTTAATGGGTTGTTTGATATAGAATTAACGTCCATTTTAATTGAGTTAGACCTTATTTCTGTATTTGGTCATTCTATTATAATTGAAAAAAAAATTAAATCAACTCAAAACCTACATAACAAACCTACAAAAACACAGTAACAAACACAAATTTTCACAACTCAATAAAATTTAGTTACTTTTCATCAGTTATGCCTAGGGGTGTTAGGCAAACAAGCCGCTCGCGAAAAATTTCGGTCAACACTCAGATCGAGCTCGAGATCGGTCAACGCGGGCTTGCTAGCGAGCAAGCTCGTCTCATTTTCGAGCTTAAATCGATCACCCCTGCAAAATGATCGAAGCTCGCGAGCAATAATTAATTTAATATATATTTGAATTTATTTATTCATTTACATATACATAAATAAAAATCCTAATTTAAGTTGTCTTTCCATTAAGTAAAAAAAGCTCATTCTAAAAATCAGATTCTCAGATCTAAAAAATGAATTCTTTTCAAGCTCTAACGAGTCGAATACTCACGGCAAAAAAAAAGTAGCTTTTTTCGAATGTCATGAACAACTTGATATTTTAACCTATCATATCACTTTCGATCATGAAAAGCTCGACGATCACGAGCAAGCTTGAAATTCTGACGATCAGTGATCCATTAAGCCAAAGCTCGGCTCGGCTCGTTAACAACCTATGCCTCAATTAAAGTTCCGTGCCAAACAATCCGATATCTTTCCACAAATCTCACACGCTACTCTTTCACAATATTTTTGTTCCTTCCGAATTTTAATTTTAGTTTTTCTTTCTCGTTTTTCTTATTACCATTGCAATTTTGCCCTTCCTTTTCCCTTATTGTGCTGATTTTTATTTCTAAAAATTTCTTTTATTCTTTGTTGATCATCTTTCCTCTATTCTTGGTGCAATGTTACTTTGCCTGATTGATTTTCCGACTCCGCTCCTCAGGGGCCGCCACCCCCAAAATTTTCATTTTCTTTATTACTATAGGCATATTTTAGAAAATTATATGTTCCGTCACACCTATTTTTTTTAGTTAGTACATTTAGTTATTCGACTTTATAATTAAATAAGTTGAGAAAATTATAAAATTTGATAAATTTAACGTAAGTCTCTCAACGGTCTTATGAGAGATTAAAAGAGACGGACAAACATTAATGTTAATTATATCCAAAAACATTAAAGGTTTTACTAAAAACATCGGTGATATACATATACATAAAAAATGATATAAAATGTATACGTACTCATAAAACATTATACATATACTTAAGAATATCAATCCGTCTCCCACCAATACACGTCTTTTTCAAGACTCTGTGATAAAAGAGATATTTTACTAATTAACTAATGTAAAAGGGTTATACGGGCAATTTTATACTTTTGGAGCAAGTTCTAAGCATGCATTTTCAGTCATAAAAATAGCATAGATAAGACTGCGGAGTTCGATGGAGGATGACTTATTGTCTAGCAATTTGATAATGCATATTGAAAAAGAAATCCTCGAGGGTTTTGACATTGATTCAATCACTGGTGATTTTGAGAAAATGAAGAGACGTAGAGTACGATTTTTATAGAAGTGGACCTTTTATTCATTTTTGGTTTGCTATGATGTGATTCTTTCTTTCTTTTCATTTTACTTGGATATTCATCATATTTAAATGTACGATGAATTCGGTGTGAAAAATATTGATTCGACCCGGCCAGACCCGTACTAACCCGGCAAAATCAAATTACATATTGTTTTTGTATTATAATACTCCGCCACCCGTACTTTTAAATCCTGGCTCCGCACCTGCCGCTCGTTGACTTGGATTACATGATTTTACTGCTTTCTCATGGTTTTATATGTGGTTCGACCCTCAATAGCGATCCAAACTCGCTGGTAAACCTGCCGACTTGTTACGTTGTCGGACCGGGCAATACAATAATCCGGTCCAACCCGGTCGTGAAAGCAGGTGTTGATTTGGATTCGAAGCAAAGCAATCGGAAAGAACAGAAATTCATTTACCGAGAAAAGTCCGGCAGAAAATCATAGATCCATTTTCCTGCCAATCTAATCAATGGTGAGTAAATTCTCATTAACATCTCATCTCCACTGACACTCAATCTCTTGCTTGTTCCCTTTTCTCACTACACATTGTACTAACTCCATCATGTTGAATTGCTTTTGTAGAAATAAAAATTTGATCTTAACAATTTTCTGTGTCTTGACCAGGCCAGCAACACATCACGGTTATACTTGACGTGTATACGGAACACGCTGGAAGCTGCCTTATGCTTGCAGGTGTGTTATGGTTATCATTTTTTCAGCTTGTGTTGGTTTTATTGTGCGGAAAGGTTTAATCGAATTGGTGATTGTGGTTTCCGGTAATTTTCTGTAAGTTTGATTTGGTTTTGCTTCAATGTGTTTGTAGAATTTCCCCTGCCAAGAAGTTGAAAGACACAATAAACCGGAAGTCGAACTCAAGTATGTATGTCAATCCATGAGTTGAAGCATTCAGTAGTGCATATTTTGTTGTGTCTGATTTCTTGATTTGAAGTTGGTGAAAGTATTGATGGAAATTTGGAAATAGAGGAATGCATCAATGAACTTTGGTCTTTGTTTTTTTTTTTTTAGAATATCACTATTACAATCATATTACATCCCATAACCTCTGGGATTATGGCAACTCAGCCTAACCAATTGAGCTAAGCTCCATTGGCACTTTGGTCTTTGTTTAAGAACTCATAAACATATATGGCGTTATATGGGGGGTTGTATGTGAGGAGATTGGGATTAAGTTTTAGAACCATGTTCATCATATATTTGCATTATAATGCTAGTAAAATTTGGG
This sequence comes from Plantago major, assembly GCA_026545765.1. Classification (NCBI taxonomy): domain Eukaryota; kingdom Viridiplantae; phylum Streptophyta; class Magnoliopsida; order Lamiales; family Plantaginaceae; genus Plantago; species Plantago major. Next base: position 26,070,801 of record CM048841.1, on the reverse strand, counting down.
GAAAAAGCAAAACATAATGAGATTCTAGATCCTGATAGTGAAGGAAGATAGTTGAATAAGTGGCTTCTAATGCGAGTGGGGGGCATTTCTCAAAGAAAATGATGAAGTGCATATTTACATGATATATGTAGTATAGTAAAACTCTTAGGGCACCATTTTGGCAGAAAGATGTCCATGATTGTACGTTTTATCTCCTTTAACTGAAAGTCGTTATTCACACATGTATTTAGATATGTTAGGGTGACATCTGAGTTTATTTGGTTTGTTCAGATTCTGAGCATATTCCATATCCAACTTCCATGAAAAATTGTTGAGGATCTTGACATTTGCTTTTTTGGTTTTCAGGACTAGCCCTGAGCTCCTATTAAATCCTGTAAGGAGGCTTCTCTCGCCTTAACATTGCTTACTTTTATGTGTAATTATGGGTTTGATACTAGATTATTCATGTTTGCTTTTAGCATAGGGCTTACAGCTACTGTATTCCCCACACTGGAATCAGTAATAAATAAGGGTGGAATAGGGTTTGTGTTCCGATCCCGAACCGAACATGTAAAAATCCTGATCGGATCAAGTATTTTCGGGTTTAGGTACCAGTTAAAAAGATATTCCCGAAAATTTTTACGGGGGTGGGGATGGGATTCCGGTGTCCGGAACAAGACTTTGATTCTCAAATCAGGGCGGGTACCCGAATACATTATATCGCTTGTTGCTTGGTCAATATGTTCTATATATTTTTTCTCGCACACACTTAAGGCAGGAGCTTATTTACGTACTGACATGTGAAATTCCATTGTAGACAATTCTATGGAACACATGCATCCTAACAGTACATTGATCTTTTCAAACAATAGTGACAGAAAGGTTTAAACTAATGACTTGCCTTCCTTTCATCATGTTTTATTTCTTGGTGATACATAATCAACAATCTCCACGCAAAACTAGTTGGATATTTCAACAGATTTATGTGTTTGGACTTTCTCAAGTACCATTATTGGCCAATAACTGTACTTATAAGTTATAAAGAGCTCTCTGGACCATCTTCAACAAGGGTTACTGAATACGTGAAATGAGATCTATTTGGAAATTTTCCACTTCACTATAAATTCTTACTCACATCCCATAATTTGCCTGGAATATGTCAGCTGTGTGATACTCCAACATATACTCTGTCTGGAAAAGTCAGACCACCATGTCATCATTTATCCTTTTATATGTACGATGACCATTTGTAGAGGACTTCCACTAGCAGTTAACAGGGTGCATCATGCTAATATTACAATAGTTTTGTCGATGTTCCACCTGCTTCACCTCCAAGTTCCTTTTACAGTGGCAGACTTGTTGTTTGTAGGCAAAGTGACTTTGTTCACTCTACTAAACCATATAGATAATTTTTGTAGCTTGTAATTTTAAAGCGGGGAATTAGAGTTAATTTTGGGGTCTTTGTCTACTTGCAGTCATCATTTGTTCTTTTTACCCTTTTTTTGGCTTCTCTTTGATAGGATTATGTGCTAATACTGTTGTTTCATATGACTTCTGTTTTCTTTCTTCTCCTTTTCCTTTTTGTGTTTGAATTGCAACTAATATAGTCAAGTGAGAGTCGTGGCTTTTTGAGCAACTCATTTTATTTGAATTACGGTATTGACATTGTGCCTCTGCTGACTCTTAGGTCCTGATCTGTAGAAATGAGGCTGAGAAATGCTTGATTGAAACATCTATAAACTCACTGCGTATAAGTCTCAAGGTAATTCCTGGTAAGCTTGATATTGGCTGATTAAGATAGGGAGTCAATGGAAAAATTACTGAAACCATATACTACTGTATAGCGATAATTAAATAAAGCTTATGTTGACCAGTCCATGCATGCGTGTGCCACCATTCCTCATCTTTCTTTCTCCAAGCCACCAATCATGTCCTCCCATGACCTGCTTGGAAATTTATCATAAAAGTAGAGCCTTAATTAAGTGAAGGAAGAAAACCTAAATCTATAGAGCTCTCTAAGACTGTCACTTTAGTTTTAATGGATAGATTAATTTTCTTCCATTACTGTACATGCTGCACATTTCTTTTTTAGGGTAGCTATACATGGCAATATTAAGTGAATCTGTTGGATTCCTTTGTTCACCAGTGGGAGTATGCCTTGGTAAATTCTTATATAATGTCTTGACGTGATAACCATTACCTTTCATGTGCATAAATCACCAGTTTTGACTCTAAGCATCGATGTTTCTTAATCAAATATGGGTAGATTTTTTGATAGAGATTGTGATTGGATACATCATCTTATGTGACAACTAAATGCCTGAACTTGATTATAGGTCAAGCAGGCGGATGAACTTGAAAACATACTGACAAAGAAGTTCCTTAGATTCTTGTCTATGAGAGCGGAGGCATTTCAAGTACTGAGGAGAATGCCAGTACAGGTATGCATGTTTCTTTTATTAGTATCTTTTATCCGCATGTTTTTGCAATTAAGAAAATTCACAAGCGCATATCTCACATCTTTCTATACAATTAAACTCTAAAGCTGTGACCGCCCAGATCTATGTCTGTGTCAAGTAATTGTAGCTTTTCATTGAATTCACGTAGTTGGCAGTTGCCATGGACAAGTGCACTTTATATGCATTCTCTGTCTGTGAGGTAGGTCATGATGGGACTTCAATAATCAATATAGATGAGCTGAATTAGCATTCCAAAGTTGTCACAGTAGTAATGTGGCGCATAACTTGACCATTATATTTCACCATCATACTTGACATGAAGTTCACCCAGGTATACTTTTTGCAGTTTTGCCACCCCCAAATTGAGATTAAGAATCTCTATTGAGATCTCTGTATTCCTTCTCTGAAAATGCTCCTGTTTCTTGCTGTTGATTGCTAAGAAAATTATGTTATAACATTCAAATCTTGCAAATGGATCTAGAAAGTTCGACTGTCGTAAGAAGAGTTGGTTTTTCCTCTTCCGCTAAGATGATTATTTTTGCTCTCAGCTCTTTTATCCTCATTACCTTTGGTACTACTAGTATTTGCATTTTCATCATAATTTATATGGAAGAAGAAACTTGACTTTGCTTTCTGCACTTACACACATCAAGACTATAGATTTTGGTTAAAAATATTGAGACTTCATAAACGTTATCTGTTCTGACTGGTTTGCTTTCTCAGGGTTATGACATAAGCTTTCTCATTACCAATTATCACTGCGAGGAGATGCAAAAGCAGAAGCTGATAGATTTCATTGTTCAGTTCATGGAGGTAGATTTCTCAAGTTTTGGCCTGGTTAGCTTTATACTGACTGAATCAGATTTTAATAATGAAAACGACACGCACTTGGATATTTCAAGAATTAAAAACTGATTACTTCTGGGCAAGTTACCTTATGGAGACACTCTAATTTTATCTAATATTATCTTGATATCCGGCAAGCTTCTCGTTGTTTGACTCAAAGATTTTATCAGTTCCCAGGTTTCATGGGTTTCACTTGTCAAATCTGAAGTGTAAATCAAGAGAAAATTGTGTTTACTGTTTTAGTTTAGTAGTGCTGTAGAATAGTGCCATTACTCAGTAGAGTTGTTAAACCATTCTATTTACTGTTATGTTTAGTTCCAGATTCTCTTATGGACCGACCCTCATTCCCCAGGAAGACATCACTTCACGACGAATGCTAGATCTTTGTTCTTATTTTCTCTTATACTGCAGGATATTGATAAAGAAATCAGCGAGTTGAAATTGTCCATGAACACACGTGGGAGGCTTGTTGCGACAGAGTTCCTAAAGCAATTTATCTAATGCTTAAGCCTTTGGATGGGAAGAAAGGTGGTTTCTTGCTCACTATGTAACGAAAGGGATATAGCCCCTCTTTCCTGGGTTGATATCCGGCCTTGTAGATGTAGGCGGTAACATCATTAATGTTGTAACATAATCTTGCAATTGTAGGATTGTAGCCAGGTATAGAAAGAATCAAGTTGCAAAAGAGATTTCTAATAGTGAAAATTTCTCTGTAATCCGAAACTTTCTCTATAAGACATGCGATAATGGAGTCCATTTTAAGGTAAATTGATGAATGTTGACTAAATTATAGTAATTGAGTTGTTAAATTTGTGTTTAGTATATAATTAAAATTTTATAGAGTTTTGTAGGTTTGTAGAAGGAAGAATGGAAAATCATAGGTTGTACTCAATTATCTTTTTCCAACTAATTGCCCTATTAAAATGGAATTGCCAAACTCAATTATGGGTTGTCTCAATTATAATTCAACCCAAATTTTGAGCCAAACATACCGTAATTGAGTTTTATCCAAGCCTTTTTAATTACTAACCCTGAGCAGAAAGTTGAAAGATGTAAAGAATTACAACCGCCTTGCTCATCATCTGTGCCATCAATTTACAAAGGATTCACATGGATTTCTTTCTTTACCATTTGATTATGAAGAAATCTTGTAATTTCCTTGTGCTAGCTTACTGTGTACTGTTGTACCTTGTATAGAGCTTTGAGCTCCTTTTCTTATTTCATTAATGAAATTTTACTTACTGAAAAAAAAAAAAAATGCTTTTGTGGTTAAGAATCTTATGACAATAAAAGTTTTGGACCCATACCTTAGGCTCTTTAGCTCAAGTGGATAACCAAACAAGTGGTTCGTACTTCATAAACTTTATGCATTCCATTTTGTGACGTATCAATTTTAAATTCTCATCTCTTAAAAGGAAAATCTCCTACTTTATTACCATTTCTCCTACTTTATTCAATGTTCTTTGAAAACTTGTGTTCGGATCTGCGGGGAGTTGAATCCGGGGCGGAGAGAATATATTACAAGAAGTTCTTAAAAAAATCGAAACGTCCCCGTTTTTTAAGCATCTGAAATATAAGCTATTTGAGTTGCTAATAAATCATTAAGCTTTTTTTAAAACAAAAATACCTGAACATGCTTTTCAGTAACATGAAAATAAGTTCATCTTGCTAATAAGTTAGTGCTAAACAGATCCAAAAGGCAACTGTCCGGACGGGGTTGTTGTTGTTGAGTGATGGGCCTCCTCCAATTGTATATGCTGAAAGGCCAAGAGAGCCCATTACCAATACGTCGTTGTTCCAGTTCCCTTGAGTTGAATGAATTAATTTGCAGTGTGGTAAAAGTAGAGTAGAAACACATAGCAGCAGCTACGATGTCCCTATCCCGACACATACTCCGGCGAATCCCGCCGCCCATCCCCGCCGTCGGCCAGAGGCGGTTATTCGCCTCGTCCAGAGAGCATGATTACCAACCACCGAGCTCGTACATCAACTCCTGGAAACCCTTCGAAGACCCCAGGGAGGCACAGAAGCATCTCGCCTTTCTCCGCCGCGACTACGCTCGGAAGGTGAAGGAGATGCGCAAGGGCTACATTGAAGAAATGAAGCTCCAGAGGATCGAGAAGGCGCGAAAGGATCAGGAGAAGAAAGAGGCGCTTAGGCTCGCCAATCAGGAGAGGAAAGCTGCTAAAGAGGCCAAAAAGAAGGCGGAGGCGATTCAAAGACAGGCGTCTCGTGAGGAGTTGAGTCTGCTTCTGGTATGTGCTATCGCAATTTCTAATTTCTTCTGGTTTCTTATTCATTTTCCATGTCTTCTCTAAGTTTTGCTTTCTGTTCTTGTGTGTGTTTCCTGCTCACGCTTATGCGATCTTGTAGCACAGTTTTAGGTATTGGTTACAAGGACCAATGTAGTATACTTTAATCGGTAGTTTAGTCCAAATTAAAGTGAACGAGTAGTCTACTTCAGTTTAGATATGGATGAGGTGAACATTCAATATCTTGTATGTGTTGTGTTGGATATCAGCTATGAGGACCAATGTATACTCTAATCGGTAGTTTAGTCCAAAATTAAAGTGAACGATTAGGCTACTTCAGTTTAGATATATGGGTGAAGTGAACATAATATTAGCTTGTATGTGTTGGATATCAGCTATGACCTATGAGGACCAATGTTTACTTTAATTGGTAAGTTCAAGTTTAGATTGAAGACTACTCTGAGCTAATTTATTTTTAGTTCCATGCTCGATTGTTCCCGGGGTTGTTGTGAAACAATATATTAGACTTGAGGAAACCGTGTGAATGAGAAATGTGGCTTCATAGTAGAATTTTTAAGTTAGTCTTTAATATTAATTGATAATTAATTGAGCTTCTTGGGTGGATTAGCGGGCTTGGCCTACGTTATTCTAATTATGTGTGATGTAATTTATTTTGCGGTGGGACGGTGGGAATAATTGTGTATTTACTTACATGCTGATAGCGTGAGTTGCATGTAGTTAGCTAGACAGCATCCCATTGCATTTCTTCTTTTGTATATTAAGAGTCTTTGCATACATATTTTAAGTTTCCAACAACCATGAACCTATTTGAGAAGAATGTAGTTTCCATTTTATCGGACAAAAGCATTGTACCTATTTTACCTTGGGAGTTCTTATCCCCCTTCAATACACATACACTTTTTGTCTGTTCGTTATGGTCTAGAACTAGTTTCTTTTATTCAATTTCTTGCACAAAATCTAATCTAGAACCAACAATCTTAGAGTTCTATCACGAACCGCCAGTCCCTACACACAATTTGGTTGTCCTATTGAACCTGCAAATATGTGCCAAAACAAAGGCACTCACACAGCTCCTTCTCAACACCATTATATAGTACAGTTCGGGTGTTTTTCATTAATGGCCATGGAAAACCACTACAAGAAATGATCTAGAGACTAGCCCTTGACATTCAACATAATTATATGTTATCTTCTTATCTCTACTTAAAAACCATTAGAAGCTTCAGTGCTTATCCTTCACTCAGAGTTGGTTGTTCCTCAATCCTCATCTCTCGCCTAAGCACCATAAAATCCTCAATGATAAACCCTGAATATATAATAGGAATAGGTGGGAACTTAATTTCTCGGAGTGATTTGTTCAAGTGGGGCTGATCAAAGATCAAACTTAAGATCATATTTCACTATGGTTAAAATATACTGTGTGCAACAGCTCGAATAAAATAAATAAGTAGCTAACTTGCTAGTGACAAGACTTGGGGCCGTAATGAAATAATGGCAAATTCAACCATGAACGTGAGATTGCAACATGAGTACTTTAACTTGCTGATGAGACGGCCTCAATTTCGCTTATCCCACCCTATTAGCTTCTAGGCGGCCAGAGGTGGACTCCGAGGTACAACGTATTTCTAAATTTCTAACAAGTTAAGAAAGTTTCATATTCCCAGAATTCAAACCTTTGCGGTCATTTTGAAACTCAGAAATACGTATGCAAATAAGCTGAGTTATCTAGTGTAGTATGTTGTTACTAGCTACAGGGCAGTTGGCACTAACTACTTTTAGTGCTCCATGAGCATCTCATTCATGAGGGAAATGGGTGTATAATTAGTTTTAGCCCAATGACCCTCGACATAATATCCATTGTATTTTTACGATTTTAGAATTATTAACCAACTTGAAAATACCACTATTAGTCCATTTATTATTCACAACGATATTGGTTTGTGCGAGTGTCAATATTGTTGCACAACAACCCGGGTAACACCCAAAAGTGAGTGGTTGAATAAGTTATCTCTAGATAGCCACTCGTTCATTTTAAATTTGGACTTTGTTACATTCATCCCCTGCCAATATTAAATAGTATGAAGTTTTGTGCTATATAATCTGAAGTGACCGAATAATTTCCAGCTGGCAGCGCAGAATAGGTTTGATCCTCTTTAGCAATGCTCTCATTAATTGACCATATGCATACTACTTTTCCCCTGGTGATTGCAGATGAAAGAAAGAGCAGACAAGCTCGAGTATTGGAGGATGAGAGAAAAGAAAATTCAGGAGAAAAAGAAAGAAAAGCAAGAACTTGTGCATAGACTAAGTTCTTTGTGGGTTGAAGAATCTAAATTAGAGGAAAAGATACTGGCCGCCATTACTGATGTTACTTCACTTTGAATCTTTTCGCCTCAATAACTGATTGCCTGCTGAAAGCTACGTCAAGTCTTGTTGCTTGAACCTGCATTTCAGAACTTCAGACTTTGTCCATGTGAAGCCCTTCAACTGGAATTTTAAATGTTCATCACCTGACGTTGTTTGTTGGACACTTTTATAGTTCTACCTTTTCAGTTTCTGTTTTGAGTGTATCTTAGATAAAAGCCACATGGGAGCCTTGTCCCTGAACACAACCATGAACTATAGAGATTGGATGATAAACATCCGTATTGTAGCCTGGCTTTGCATTTTGTTTGTTGATGTTTTTACAATTGTTGGTATGGTAATTTTTGTTTAAACATATCTTATGCTGGTCGTTCTCGCTACCCTTGCTTCATCTGTAATAACGATATCTCCACAATGTGGCAATTGTGGAGATAATGATTTATTTGTGAGGCTGTGACTATTTAGATTCAGGGATGAACATTTTTATAATGCTAACTTGCTAAGTGAGTGATTTAGGAGTAATGTTTTATTTCGGCCAACATCATGATTTCATATTATTGAACATGAATAAAGATGCCAATGAGGTCTAGCTCATTTGGTTAGGCTGATGTGCCATAATTTCAGAGGTTATGGGTTCGATTCTCATCAACAGCGGGTTGTGACCTAGTGTATGTTAGTTGTGATAGATAGATTGACTGATGATTATGTAACGTTACCCTACGTTCCTCCCCAAATGAAATGCAAACTTGCATGATTTACACTAGGAAAATCATGTGAAATATTATTGCTCGATTTCTTTCTTTCTAATCACTTTATCTATAATGAATTGTCATTGTTTGTTTATCTCTATTTTATGTCCATAAGTATTAATATTTACTCAATCCCAAATGAGTACATTGAAGTTCTACTAGCACTATCTCAAAGCATTATCTCAACTATTCAAGTAATTTATAACAGAGTATGAAGGTCAACAGACCCAGTTGTAATCGTCTGCAAATATTGGTAACAGATGAAAATCCGAGGACATCAATGTGAATCGAGCAAATCCCAAACACACATTGAATCAATTGTGTGGAAAAAGTTACCAAGAATAGTGATTCACTCGTACTGTACGAAGTAAAACAGAAAAGCGTATTAGCAAGACTAGCCACCATTATCTTGAAAACTGAAGAGTTGTAGATTTATGTGTTTTCCAGCAAATGAAACAGAGAACAAATTCTACAAGTGAAAACAATAACTGGCGCTAATCAGACTTGAAAACATGTTTCTGATTACTAGACAAGAGGCAAATAAATCAAGGTAATAAATCAAGGTCATACCTAATATCAATAAATCATACCTAAACTGATGTAAGCTTAGTGGGAGTGTAGAAGCAATGGTACAATACCAAAACGCTAGTTTTTTACATTAAAAATTCACCACTATCGACCAACCAAAATTACTCCCAGTCAATCCTTTTATATTACAATCTTCAGATGGGAAAAGAGAAAAACGAATCACGACAACTTGCACCAGCCCACAATGTACTCTACCAAACAATCCATGCTTCCATTGTATGGAGCCGTACATTCTCTACTGGGCTTTCGGTTTTTGAATCTTCACATAAGGGAAACATCCCAGAAAGTGCTTTACTTTTGGGTCCCATCCTCTTTGTTGAGCTCGGCAATACATTAAGAATGTATTGGCGTAGTATGAGTTGAAACCCATGAATACGTGCCATAATGCATGGCCCTGTGGATTGAAGTACCACTGAGAGAGATTGTGGCAAAAGAGACGGTCAACTAGCCAGCACAGACTCCCAGCCAAAAGAGTGATAACATATAACTTAGCCAGACGCTTAGCAGAGTTGTCCTCTGTGTGAATGTAATACTTGTACATCCTAGGAATGCAAAGAAGACACAGCAGAGCATAATGGGCCCAGAAAGTGATGTCAAAATGAACCAGTGAATGTGCAATCGCAAAAGCTGCACCGTAGAGAAATAAGAAGGTGGGCATTGTACTCCGGTAGTGCCAATCTGGAGAGTAGAGGATATAAATGTAAAGGAGCATCTCCCACACCATGGGTGTTTCATCCCCTTGTTGTTGCCTGCAAGAAAAGTCTTGGGTAAGTGTAAAAATAGGAATATTACCATTCATTTCTCTGCCCTTTACTTGTCCAACAACTACAAAACTAGCAGGAAGAATGAGATTATCACAGGAAAATTCTTAAACTTACTATCCTCTACAACACAAATGCCACTAGAGCAAATTCAATCATAATATTAATAGCATGTCAAATCTTATACAAGCAGAGTATTGTGCAATTGCCATGCTTATGCACCAAAACCATTGCCAAATCTTGTAGAAGCACCAAAAGATTAATGCATTGCCCAAATAATCAGCAGTATGAGTAGGTGTACGTTCAACCATAGATGCAAAAAGTTTCATGGACATAGGCATGTGAGTAAGTTTGCTAATGCCCCACAATAATACAAGGTGTTTTTCCTATTGTATCAGACGTGCCAAGAAACACCTGGACAGTTGACATGTAAAGAAAATACAAGACTGGATTTCATATGTTTAACTAACTCAAACCTAGGTGCAATGTGGCTCGTTAGGAAAAAACATGCAACCTTGAATTTCATTCTTAAACTACAGTACTTACAAATTCAACAGTTATAATAAGCATACCCAAAAGATCAATGTTTTGAGGAAAATATATACTAATATATCATTCATGCGCAAGATATAAAAATGGCACACACTGCACAAAGTCAAATTAAAATGAAAATATAAGTGAACTTGTCAATGCTAGAATCACAGGACCTCAAGAGATCTCTACCCTTGGTTATGCAATATAACTCTGATCAAGCAATCACCACGCTTCGTATTATTCTATATATTTCCTTTCATGTATCATTTTCAGGTCATATTTTGCACAATGCAACAAATCCATCACATCCAAGACAAATTATAGGCTTTCCAACATTGCTCGTATGTAATGTCATTATTTTTTATATATGAAGGCAGTAAAAAGGAATGTAAATTGATTATGAATAGGAAGGATCTTCTTGATTGGTACCTACAAAAACTTAAACAGGTTCTTGATATTTTCGTAGACTACTAAGTTATTAAGATGTGATTTCTCTTCAATTTGATATCTCAAAATTGTAAAGGCACATACATTAAAAGAGAAAAATAATGAAAAAGTAATGTTAACTTGAGTTTGATGCATGCTGCACAATTTGCCACAAGGGAGAACAGCATACTGAACGTAGAAGATTCAATGATCAAACTAATGACAATCTATAAACTTGGATGAGCATTAAACTAGTATGCATATTTCAGAACCAGACAATAATACTTGAAAAGCTAGCACAGATTGTAAAATCCAGAGATACAGATGATAACTTACATCCTCTGCAATGTGGCATGATACAGTATACTGCCAATGGCAAGGATCATATTTGACAAGTGAAGGACACTGAACCTCTTCTCAAACCGTTGTCTCAAAGAATTCACAAGACCAATGAATGCTAAAAGGATGCACGGAACATTAGAGATGGTGTTAAAAAACTCTGCGATGTAGGACGAGAAGGCATAATTTGGTTCGCACCACTCGTGCGTTGATGTGACTGGACCCCAGAAACTAGATATTCCGCCTGTCATTTCTTAATGCTAGGCCTAAATTTATGTATCCTGTCAAAGAACAGCTGAATATTAGATTACTCCCACAAATCCTACAGTAATTTTTAAAAAATCCCATCAATCAAGCAATGTGAAGGAATCATAAGACTCATAACAAAGTAGAACTATCCCACAGTAATCAACTTTTTATCACCTAACATTAAAAAAAAAATAGTGCAACCGCAGAATGGGGGAAAATCGCCCTCTATCCGATTGATAGACTAACAAAGAGTGAGAGCATCAAGTCCATCAGCAAAATTTGATCTTGACTTTCAGAAAATTGCTATTGCACTAAACAGTCAGATTGTAGGTAAGAAATTGCATGCACAAACCTATCCCCCAAAAGCAACCTTTCTAGTTCTCTCAACCTTAAACAATCACCTCATCAGAAAAACACTTTGCATACATTCAAACAGATCAACCAACCCAGATTGGTTTTGCACAGATGCATAAACCCAAATTAATCTCCTAAACTCTATAGTACCCGCTAATCGGTGCACAATTGAAACAGGTATAATAACAACTTCATCAGCAGCACACTCGACCATACCATTTACTCGACCAAATTGACCCCAAATTCCAAAATCAGCACCAATCTGTCCTTTTTGTCCACGAAACATCAACCAACAACACAAAGCACTGACGAATCGCTCATCAGGGGAAAAAACAAGACATAATAAGTAGAAATTGCGAGCGTTTGATTAATAGAGAGAATGGATTGGTGAAATTGTGTACCTCGAAAAACGGATCTGAATCGCAGAAGAGAGAAAACCTAATCTACAGAAATCCGGCACAGAAATAATAATAATAACAATGATACATGATGTAATGTGTTGTAGAAATTTGTTGGTACTAGACTAGTACTAGTTCGTATATATCTTTGTTTTCGATTGGAAGCACACCGGCCTGAATGAATGAATGATTTTTCCCAGAAACATTAAAATTCTCAAATAGTAGGGCTTCTTTGTTGTGTAGGAGACCAATCTCTGATGTTATTCTGGATGGATTCTCGAAAATAAATTGTATTAGTCTAATTTATGTTTAAATTTTTGTAAACTATTTCTTCCGTCTAGTGAATAGCTTGTAACATTTACTTTTTGCAGTCAAACTTTTCAATCTTGACTATAAATTGATCTTAAACTGCAAATGTAAAATGTTCAATTAATACTTAATTGGTAAAAGCTCACTTGCTGTTTAGTATAGATCTAAAAAACGTAAGTTAATGAAAAATTTTAGTTGATGGATAATAACTGAGTTAAATGTGAGTTATAAAAAATGGTGTTTGGAATAGAATTAAAAAATTATACTCCCTCCGTCCCGGAGAACTTCATACATTAGGGTTAGCGCGCAATTTTATGCAAAAAGTTAAAGTGATGATTGAATATAGAAAAGGTGAAAAAAGTGTACTTTTAGTGACAAAATATGTAATTTGAGTGTAAAGTTGAGATTGTTTATTATTTGTTGAGTGTGGGGTAGCTTCCTTTTTGGGTAATGTATGAAGTTCTGTGGGATGGCTAAAAATGACAAATGTATGAAGTTCTGCGGGACGGAGGGAGTAGGGTTTATAGGGTTGTTATACAGGGTGTGTAAAAATAAAGTGATGTATGTAATGAGGAAGTGATGTATTTGATATTTTTTAAAATTATTTGATTGGTTTAAATGTTGTTTGATTGGTTTGTGATTGTTAGTTTGATTGAAAAGGTAAAGATGAAGTAAGAGTAAGGTAGAGAGATAATGATGATTGTTTAGTGGAGAAAAAATTGAGTTAAATTTTTTACTGTAGAAGATACAAAATAAATATCCTAAAACATTTTAATAGATGAATAGTATATTTAAATGAATGCCAAACAGGTTGTCAATTTATACCAATTCAATTGATTTTGCGTCACAAAACACATTTAGGGTTTGTTAGGCGCTTTCTACTCGATGGTCTCACCTCTCATGTGATGAGAGGGTGAGCATGTAAGTCTAATTTTTCCACATTTAGATAGTTCAAATTCTATATAGTGGGTCCCACATAATTTCTAATTACTAATTAGCAGGTGCACTTGGGGACAAGACCAGCATTGTAACACCCTAAAAAGTTTCAAAGGAGTTCAACATAGGGATGGCAATTAGCCCAACCCGGCCCGATCAACGGGTTGTAGCCCGGCCCGTAGTCAACCATGGCCCGGGCTTGGACATAATTCTATGCCCGTGGGTCCGGGCCCGTCCTTCAAGCCCATGGGCCCGGGCCCGAGCCATAGTACAAGTAAATTCATAGGAGGGACTTATGCATTCACCTTTGATTTGTATTATGATAGACGTAGGTCTAAAAAAATTATTTACCTTTTTATCCTTTTTAGTAAGAAAATATAAAATATCATCATCCTCCTACTTTCATAGTCTTCGTTTAGTAAATTATTTACCACTCCATTCAACCCGTAAAACATTTAACATTGTTAGTCGTCCAAAACTAATAAATAATAAACAATACTAAAAAGACGAAGCTACGTACCCCACAAGGCCAAAACTAATAAATAATAAACAATATCAATTTTATACACAAATTACACATTATTCACATTAAAAGTACGTTGTTTTCATCTGAACATGCATAATGTTTGCAGCTATACTTATAACATTTGTCGTTTTTTTAGATCGTTATATTAGACAGTCTTCCATTAGATTGACTCTATAATGATGAAGTACTTAATGGAGAAATGTAAAACATCGTAGAATTTTCATGGCATGTAAGGTTGTTGGACCAACCAAATGTTCGCCTGACAATCTGTAATCTTCCTCCCCAGACATTCTATTTTTCCATATAAATAGATTCATTCAAGAACAACTCAAAAGATGTTGATTGTAAATGAGAAGATTGGTTACGTAAAAATACGAAAATGAATTCGTATTCACATACTCGTGAAAGCTAAACATATGCCGGACTATTGTATATACTCCAAAGTATTGGAGGATTAGTTGAATTTAACAATGGTTTCTGACCTTTTTTATCACAATTTGTATAGATGTGACAAAACATTTCACTGTATCATGTAATGAGAATTGCTACTTTTGTTGTTAAACTTGTGCATTATGTATTACTATTGTGACATGAGATATAGGTCTTTGTTTAGTATATTTATATGTCTATATTGCTCCCAGAACAATCTTACAATATATTTTATTTTGAAAAAGGAAACTCCCGGGCCGGGCCCCGGCCCGTGTTCACTGGGCTCGGGCTTGTGCACAATTCCAGTCCTGGTACCGGGCCTTGGGCCGAGCCTGGGCCTCTAAAAAAATATCCGGGCCTGGACTGGGCTTCTAGAAGCCCGGCCTAGCCCGGCCCATTGCCATCCCTAGTTAAACATCCCTAATACCAACATGCGGGTCATTTACATATAGACAAGATTGTCCCAATTCTGATTCATACCATTATTTTCAATATTCTATCCACACCCAAAATCGTTGACCAAGATTAAAGATTCCGTAGCTTTAGAGTCGTGAATCTGACCGCGACATTGGATTCTGGCCATCACTCATCGTATCTTGTATCATGCCCCGTCTCCCTTCCCTTCTCTCGTTGGTGGCGATTCAATTGAGATGTCAGTGATCTTGGTTCCATGCCATGGTGTCGTCCCATTGAAGGATTGAGTTTCTTCAACTTTATCAGATTGAAAATCGGTTTTTATGCACTGAAATCCATATGGCATGTTGAAAAATCTAGCACTCGCATAACTAATCCAAGCATTTGTCATGAAGGTACAAAATCAAACATTTTAACTCAATTTTTACTCGACTTACAACTATACTTCTCTTTCTATCCTACTTTTTATCTCTCTTCACTTTTTCAATCATATTACACAAATCTTAAACCAACCAAATAACATTAAAACCAATCAAATAACCTTAAAAAAAATCAAATCTATCACTTCATTCTTACGCACATCAATTCTATTTTACACACCCTATATAACAACCATATAAACCTATAAAATTCCAACTCTGTCACAAACACCATTTTCTATAACTCACATTTAACTCAATTACTATTCATCAACTAATTTTTTTCTTTCAACTCACATTTTAACTCTATACCAAACAGTAGTATTCATGTATTTTGTGATACACGTGTGGGCACAAAAAAAGATATTTAATTTTTTATTATTTAATTTATAATTGCTTATGATTTATAAAAAATATTCTTATATCTTTTAAATAATTTTAAATAGGTTTTTTTTTAAAGATTATTTTTCAAAATTTAACGGCATATTGAACCGAACCTATCCAAAAATTGAAATTATCGGTTACATAGATGTTGTAAATAGAAAATCATATCGAATTTATTTGTTGGTTCGATTTTAATTTGTAACAACAAATTTAGTAAGAATTCGGTATTTATCGAACAAAAATTTAAATGACAGACATGCTGTAATCATCATTTATTTGATAAAAAAACAAATTAAAATGGAAAAATAAATTCATTCCACTAGGTATCACAAGGCTCGATTGAGCATAATTATGCTCGGTTAAATATTTTTTGCATATTATTTGTATTTATTGCTAACGAGCTCTATTAAAATCCGCACCAAATGAGATGAGCTCGAGACTACTTATCGTGATTCGAGTTCAAAGGATAATAATTTTGTTAACGAGTCGAATTGAGCTCGAGCTCAATTTCAAATTTGGGTATTGAGGCTAGGTCAATATCAATATATAATAGTATAAATTGTTGCATACTTGCATATGATACTTGTTAAAATATGTCCAAGTGTACTAGCCTTACTTGATAAAACCATGTTTATCATATTTGTTACCCACACTGGGCAAGACATAATAATTTGTTGAGATGAATCGCTCCATTCATTTCCTGGGGGCAGTTACACTGATCTAGAGCATAAATTATGGAACCCCAGGTGTGATATATAATTAGCGCATCGAGACCAAATAATTTGAAGGTGACAAGAAAACTCACAAATTATAAGTAGGTAATAAGATGATCCATCCTAGCTGATACAATTATTCAGTAGTAATGAAAATTAAAGTTGTGAAATAAACACAAGTCCTTACAGGTTTGATAGAAAAAAAAAACAAAACAACATTAACTTGACTGATCCTAGGTAGCATACCAACCAAACTGAACCATTCAGTTGGTTAACCGTCCAGCTTCGGCTTTATTGAAGAGTTGGCAGAGCATCATTGCCAGCATCGACCAACAACTCGGCAATGTGAGAGTATCGATGCTGATTAGCATAGTCAAGAGGCTGAAATATGTAGAAAATTGGACACGTTCGTTAATTTAAGGAGTAATGTCAAAATCATTCTTGCAGCATGGAGAGAGATTAGTCCAATCATGATTGCTCTTCCTATTCTTTCTATTTCAAATAATAATATTTATTAATTTATTATTTTTTTTATTTAATTTTATTGGAAACTCCATGGATGAACTTCCATGACAGGAAAGCACGGAAGCTCCGTCGGAGCTTCCATGAACGTGAAAGGGATAAAAAAAAATTAAAATTTTAAAATTGAAAATATGGGTTAATAATTGATATTGTATTTGTTTGTATTTTTATTTATTTTCATTATTTTTTAAACAAATTTATGTTATTTATTTATTTTTTGTAATTTTTAATTTTTCAATGCTTTTTCAGTTTCAATTATTTTTCATTATCAGTTTTTTTAAATAATTTTTCTGTTATTTATTTATTTTTCGTAATTTTTTATTTTTTAATTTTTTTTAGTTTTTTATTTATTTTTCATAATTATTAAATTTTTTAAATTATTAGTTAGTTTATATTTATTATTTGGACAAACGGTGAGTTAAAATCGAAATAGTTGAAAAATTAACTAAGGACTTGTTTGTTTGGATTGAACTTATAAGTTGGTCAACAAAAAACCAACTTAATGGACTTGCATGTAATTGTTCAACTAACTAGTACTTGGATGAGATGAGGCTATCTAACAGAGGTGATGTATGTAAGAATCTCTTTTTTTGGAGATATTCTAGTTCTATATTCAAACATAATATGATATTTACTCCTCAAATTATATCATAATTTTTTATAGCTGAAATTTCTACTTTGATTTTTCGTATTTTTTTCATTGTTTTCGACCCCCTATGCGATGCTAAATAAGAAATCTCAAGTTTATTATGTTCAAATCATTTTAACAATCCCTTGTAAAAAATAAGACCCCTAAAATTGACATTTTATTCCTAAAATTCTTCGACGATGAACTAAGAAAACTTAATTCGAGAATTAAGAAAGCATAAGTTGAGAATTAGTGAAGCTCCCACGCTCGGAGCGTGGATTCGCGCTCGGAACGTGAAAAAAGCTCTGGGGATGAAGAATTATGTTACGCAAGATGCACGAAATTGAAGCACATATTAACAGATGAGAAACCAGGATTTTCATAAATAGAGCGCCAACAACTTTCAAAATGTTCATTAAAGGTTAAATTCTTGTTTTTTTTTTTTTTTTGAATATCACAATTACAATCATATTACATGGAACTAATATATCATTTATATCAATCGTTACATAATCATCAATCATCAATCTATCATAACTAGCATTAGGGGTGTTCATTTCGGTAACGGTATACCGAACCGTACCGAAAACCGAAAACCGAAATTACAAAAATTATAAGAACCGAAAACCTCGGTTTTCATACCGAAAATTTCGGTAACGGTTCGGTAAAAACCGAAAAAAAAAATGTAAAAAATCAACTAAAATAAAAAAAATCCCTAATCCTAATTAATGGCATGCCTTGGTGAATTTTAGAATACTCTTCTAATAAAATATTATCTTCCAACAGTTGTTACTAGATTACTAGTATATATTTGGATTCTTGATTAAATTATTTATGCTCGAGTTTCTGGCAGTATATAAGAATGATGATAAAACCTTTAATATGTAACATCATTTCATATTTTTTCATGCAAACCCTTTAAATATATAAAACTTTATACAACAATGTTTGGTAAATTGTAAATTTATGCTATACTATTGTAGTATTATTTTAAAAAATTTAAAAATTTCGGTTTTCGGTACGGGTTCGGTAATTTTCGGTTTTGTACCGAAAATTACCGAAAATCAATTTTCTTAAAAATAGCAAAACGAAAACCGAACCCTTTCTTATCGGTTCGGTATTTCGGTTTTGGTTCGTTTTTTTGGTTTTTCGGTATTTTTGAACAGCCCTAACTAGCATACACTAGATTAAATTCTAAATTCTGACACCACAAATTTTCAAACCGAAAAGCCCGAGGAGGACAAGGAGCACTGGGTTTCAAGTCAATAAGTAGGATCCAATACACTATTATTAACTAGATCATTCACTCACATTAGGGAAAAGACGAAGCAACAGGTTATATTTAAACAGATGAAAATAAAGACCACCACAACAACAATTATAAAAAAGCTAAGATCCTAAGATGCATAATCAATACAGAAACTTATTCATCAGCGGGTAGCACAGTACATGTTGAGGGGTAAGATCTCAAACACTAACTAAACTATAACAAGTAACCTAGTCTAAGATCCGCCTCCTACTTGAAGTCCGAAGCAGTACCTGTCCGAGATAGAATACCTGAAAGGACTAAGTGGGGGAGTTAGAAAAGGTTACCCGGATTGCGTATGTCAATCCGGTAAGAGACTTTACTCAAGAGAAAGTTGGGAGCTCTCAATGGAATAGTTATGAGGAAGGTTATGATATTGGAAACTTTATCACCTCTTTCTTACCTTAAGGTCTTGGACCTTGTGCTATATTTATAGTTATCATAGGTTATGAGGTGACTCATAAGATGATGCAAAGTGTAAGGTGTGGATTCAAGGATAGCGACATTCCTTTGGCCCATGGCCCAACAGTATGTCATAGTCTAATACCGTGTATTGGGCCTGAGAGGATAAATTGGTCCTTTCCCTACCGAGAGTGTCGTTCCGCCTGTTGGGTCCGTGTAAGTCCTTAGGATAGAACTGTCTGCTCAATTGATCTAACCTCAGTTAACTCTGGATGTCCGAGCCGAGAGTCTCACGGAAGTATCTCAGTGCTTCTAGTATAAGTTTGGTCTTACTGCAAAGGTGGCGTCCGAGTATCCCGTCCAGTCCGTTGGGCATCTTTGTACTGACCCAGTCAGGTTTAGAAGTCATTTTCCCAGCTAGCTCGGACTAGCCGTGAGGGTGTAGCGACTTTAGCGTACTGGTTGACTCACTAGGATGGACCATGCGAGGTCGGACCAGTGATGCGCTCTAGGACACGCTCTATGGTGCCCTTAATGGATTGGACATATATCCGTATCAACATATGTCCCCCTAGTTTCCAAGTATCTTAGTAGAAGATAGTTGTGGAACTATAAGTAGAGGAACAAGTGTGTTTAGGAGCGTGTCCGAATTGTTAAATGTGAGGGAGAAAATCCCTTCTTTTTATGTCACACCATCCGTATCCGTGTTTCAGGAAACTAATATATCTCTTCCCCCCCCCCCCCCCCTTCATTCTACGGTCCGGGTTAGGAATAAACGCGGACCGTAGAAGGAAAAGGTATTTGTATCCGAGAGATATCGAGATTCGAGTACGGTTTTAGGATAGGAAGGAGTTCGTTGTGGAAGAGTGTGTAGGAAGTAATCCGTTGGGCCAGATATGTGAAATGATCCACTTGGGCCGATAAATAGTGATCTAAGGGGCCCAATAAGTCGTCCGTCCAGCCCATGAGTGAGGATCCCGAGACGATTTAATGGGGTACAACGTATTTTCGCCACCTATGAGCCAACGCAACCATTGGATTGAAATGATCAGCGGCTGGGGTTAAAAGTCGAGAGACGTGACGTTTCGTCTTCCACAATTGTCCCTCTATAAATAGATCGCAATTCTGTCATTGTCACACTTTAGCCGAATTGAATTCAGAGCACTCTTAAGCAATCTGAGCAAGTAACTATCTTCCGAGTAAACAAGGTTTCGAGTGAGTAATCAGATCTGCCGTGCAAGTCATTATCGGAGAGCTAGCCAGGCTTCGTTGTCCGTCAACCTTTCTCCAGCTATATCAAGTAAGTAAATCTGGCTTCCTCGAAATTTCGAATATTGTTTCTTCTACCCCGGATGCATGTATACTGTGTGGAATTTTCGTGCTCGGATGCTATAGGGATAGGGTATTTTTTGCCAAGTGATGCGCCGCATGTTGAGTTTCGACTATCCTACTATTGCATGTGTTCCGTAGTTGAATTTATAATATCAATTTGTGGATATGACTCGTATGCTTTCCTTGTAAATGTGCCATGTATGGTTGAATATAGCGCCAGTAGGCTTGTTGAACTTCTTGTTTGTGGCACCTTGCCTGGTAGATAATAGTGCCAATTGGCACCTAGAACTCCCTTGTGGTGTGGCCTTACGTGCCAAGGTAGGTGCCAATAGTTAGGAAAAATGACCCATAGGAACTCGCCGTAAGGTAGGACGTTTTCGGACCATGGGACTTAATAAGATACATAAATGAACTCTCGGACGACCACCATGTCGTTTTCTAATCCGTTTCCTTGTGCCCTAGGATGTCCGAGAGTGATAGTCAGAATCAGCACGAGGTCCTTGATTACGATGACGGAATAGCTCATGGATCCGAATCTGGTGCGGTAACCTCGTCCGCGTTAGACGAACTGGAGTTGGAGATCCCGCAAAACAACCTTCTTGCGAAGGTGCACAAGGCGGACATTGTGAAGGTTGTTTCATCCGGTGATTCAGATGTTGGGCAAGGGGTCCATGGTACTACTGCTGCTCAGAATGATGGGGTGAGTAGCCAAGGGAACGTTGTGAGAACAAGGGTGCGAGTTCGATCTCGGACCACCGGTAGTGGTAACATATCGGCTGGTGGAAGTGCACCTCGGATGGAGCAGGAAGGCGACTCTGGTCGTGAGGCAGACGATGTAGAGATGTTTGAGGCTGGTGAGGAGGACCGTGTTGTGGCGGAAACAGGTCTGAACGACCCAAGTACATCTGGGAGACCCGAAGGTGGAGAAGAAGAGGATGCTGACGAGGAGGAAGATGAGGAAGCCCCTCAAGCTGCTCGTCCGCAAAGATGTTCTGGGCGCCGAATCGTGTTGCACCCAGGGGTGCCCGCTCAACCTAATCCTCCATTGGTTGTGGGTCGTGGGGCTAAGGTGGCACGGACTAAATTCCCTCGTCCTGCGTCTGCTGTCGTTATCGCGAATCCATACGGTGAGCTCAACGTGGACGGTCTGCTTCCCACATGTCTGTCCAAGGTGAAGCCTGAGGACATTCCGGAGTGGAGGCGGAAGTGGGAAATCCCTGAGTCCGTCGAAATCATGGTTCCGGAGCCCGGGCATGCCTTCTACAATCCACCAGCGGGATATATGTGTGTGCACGAAGCGGCTTTCTCCTGCGGATGGAAGGTCCCCATTGCCTCTGAGTTGAAGCACATCTTGAATCACATCGGGATAGGTCCGAGTCAGGTTATCCCCAAATCCTTGGGAAACCTGATTTGCTTCGCAGTTTTCTGTGCGAAGTAAGGACAGTCGGTAAATTTTGAGAATTTTCGGCATCTGTTCAACGTGAACTTTAGTCCGGGGAATCCCCTTTTTATACATTTGTAAATAGAAAATCGTATAACTTTATTTCGGATCCCATTTCCTCGCTCGGATCGAAATGGTGGAAAAAGTACGTCTTCGTGCGGATGTCTTTGAAGCCCGGGGAGTCCGCGAGGAGACGAGAACAGTGGAGGTTGCCCACAAAATTTCTGAGGGAGAGCATTCCAGATTGGAGCCCCCTTCCCAAGAATTTGGCTCCGTGGGTGGCGGAGATCCACAAGAAAAGGAATCTACCAACATATCCGTTTCACGGATTGATATGTCAGCCGCTACCGTATTTGTGTGGACTGACTGACGTCGTTGAGGTCGGAGGGAAGACCGACTTTTCCTTGAGACTCGTGTGTTCTTGCTTGTTTTGTAGGTGTCCGTTATTTGTATATGAGTCCATATCTAACATCATTTATTCCTTCTGCAGCCTACTGGTTCGAATATATTATGTCGACCCTCCGCGAAAAGAAGAAGCAACAGAGGGAGCAGCAAGCCCTCGAGCTTGCCACTGGCCAGAGGGCCAAGATTATTAACACGTCCGCGGGTCTACCTATGGCGGATCCCAAGAATGCGGCCCTCTTTGCTGCTGGGGATGAGCGACAGAAGAAGGCGGGTGAGGATCCGCAGGTTCTGGAGGTGCCCGACAAGGGCAAAGGTTCGGCGACCCACAGTACCACTGCGTCGAAGCCACCGACCGCAGGTGCTCCGAGGACGTCTGGTCCAGGTGGTTCCGCTGCGTCCGCGCCTCCGGGGGATGTACTGATGCGTGATGCTATCGAGTCTGGCCGAAAGAGAAATGCTACCTCGGATGCAGCTCCGGCATCGAAGAGGCAACAGTTCTCCGCTGTGCTGTTGTTATCCGATCAGGTGGCCATTGATGCGGAGTTCGAACGGAGTTGTGGGCTCCCCGAGGTTGAAAGGGTTGGAGAGATCCACAAGCTGCATCAAAGGGTAAGTAACTCCGTCTTTTTTTTTTCTTCCGCTTTTATGTTAGAAATATGACTTCTAACATTACGGATTTCTTGTAGCTCAGATGTATGATCAAGACCATGCAGTGGAAGGCCAGTGAGCGGGCCACTATTGAGGAAGACCTACATAAGGCTTTAGCTGCATCCGCGGAGGAGGCGGAGAAGGTCAAACTGGCGGAGGCCCAATTGAAAAGGAAGGATACGCTTATTGCCAAGTTGAAGGCTAGCTGGCAGGAGGTAAAGTCGGACTTGGAATGGCAGGAGAACTTTATCGATAAGTCGATGAAGGCATTCCTGGAGTCCAAGGATGCGCTCCTCGAAGATCTCCAGTTCGCCCGACTCGAAGTTGTGAAGGACTTCATGAAGCCAGACTCCTTCAAGTTCTTTATGGCGGACAAGGCCGATGTTCTTCGTCTAGAGGGGTTCTCATCCGCCATCGTAAAGGGCTAGTGTCTCCGAGCTTCGATTGGAAGTCGGAAGGATTGGATCCATCAGCGGATGCCAGTGGAGTTGAATTCCCGGTGGAGGTCGTCCCGGGTGAGCGTCTAGCGGCATGTGAGTTCGTGGAGGTGGTCACCGAGGAAATCACCAATGGCGGACCTTTTCTCCCCAAATGTGTCCCGAGGGCTATAGGGAAAGTTTGCTTCACGCCGTTTCATGACAACATGAACTATCTGAAGGATTGGTACATCATACCTTCTCGGATCGTCGGCCATGATGCGGACTTCAACTTGTTCGAGAACATCAAGGCTACCTTTGATGCCATTGCGGAATCACGCGCGAGTGCCTCGAATGTCAATCCGTCCTCCACTAATCTGCCTGCAACTGATGAAGCCGGGACAAGCCAGCCTCCCCCTCAATGAGAAGTCAGGGGTATGCCCCGTAGAAACGATGTAATTACTGAATACTGATCTTCTGATGGCATAGAACCTCGCCAAGTACACTGATTATATTTTTCCGCTCAATTATCTGTTATGTTTAAGATAATTCTGTCTTGTTCCCTTTATCTTTACTTGATAATCTTGCCTGAATTATCCAACTGTTGGTTACTCGAACTTTTCTCAAATCCGTAGGATAGACATCCGTAGCAATAAGTCAAACATCCGCAATAATTCGTATATTCCAGTAATGAGGAACTTATCCTATTGCGGACGTATGGACAAATTCGAAGTAGTATTGCTTGCTCCTCTTAATAAGTATAAACCAATGATGATTGATTAGAACTTATAGGATTTCGGATGCGTTAGGTATGTCCGTTGCGTCTACTCAGGAGTGTGAGATTCTGAGTAGTCCTTCATAGACTAGAAATGATAAGTTATCGACTTATGGTGGCTCGGACTGGGCCAACAATCACTGGTTAAATTTATCCGTTGAGGGCTCTACTCGGACAATCTTTTATGTGATTTGTAAAGTGTTCATCCATGGGCTTAGCGTGACAAAAAATGGGTAAACCCAAGTGAGCCGACGCTATCTGGCCCAAACGGATGGCCCAGACCTAACGTCAACACCGACTTTATTACATGGCGGACGCTAATTGGTTAGAGTTTTCTATAAAAGGCCACGGTCGAAGTACATAAATTGTACTGAAATGATCCCAGATTCTTCTTCTGCTTCTCCTCCCTCTTCTATCTTGTCGTTTTGACTGGCCCGCCTTCCAATACGCCCATCCTTTCCTAGTCTGGTGCAAACCCTAAATGCAGGAAAGGTGTGGGTATTGAATGATAGGCTACTCAAAAGAAACCGCCAAGGTAACCGGCTGATGAAATGACGTGTTGGTTGAGAAAATACTTCGAGAGCCCTTTCTGTCAATCCGCCCTTAGTGGTTCAAATCTCTCTTGAATCAGTGGGAAACCCTTGACTTTTAAGAGGGTTGGAGCCTCTAAAGATGGATAGGCTGAGATCTGGTCGTTTCGAATTCCAAGGTCTATTGGAGAATTGGTGTCCGTACACACTATGCATGGGATCCGTACAAGGATTCAAAGGTATGGTGATACGGTAAGAAATTCCCCCACACTTAACCATTTTGTATTGTGCTGGTACATCAGACTCTTGGTGTTCCGGGAAGTGATGACTACGGGGAATACTTTCCTGTCAGAGGAATGATCTCAATGGAAGGTGACGTATCTCCAGAGACTTTTCGTACAGTTTATGTATTGTAGTAGTAGATCCGGATAAAGATCCGAGGCTGTAGACTGCAAGACAGTGTTATGTATACTCCGTTTCGTATGTGAATAAAATTCATTGCTTGCTTCTTTCACTTGAACACTAAATGTTATTTTTACGAATTGAAAGATAGAAGTTGTATTGATTTGACGGAAATTCAATTACAACTTGTGGGCTGCATGGCCAATGACAAAAGAGTTAACAAAAACAGAATTGTCGGAGTTCCGCGTAACAAACAGTTCAAAACTAAAAACGTCCAGGCGACTAGCGGAGTTTCGTAAAACAATCCATAAGCATAAAACTTTTGAAGGTTCCTGGCATTCCAAGTACGCTTGAGTGGGTGTCTGTGTTTGTCCTCCAAATCGTAACTTCCATTCACTCTCGCACCAACAATCTTGTAGGGTCCTTCCCACTTAGGCTCAAGCTTGCTTACCTTGCTTAAGATATCAGCTCTGCGGAGCACCAAGTCTCCGACCTGTAAATCTTTAGCTTGGATATTTTTGTTGTAGGCCCGGGCTGCAGTTGCTTGATATCTGTGGATATTGGCCAATTCTTAGGTCCTCTTCTGTTCTAGCATATCTAGATCATAGATCCGAGCTTCCTGATTGGCGGAATCATGGAATTCTTGGACCCCCATCGTTTCGACTAGAATTTCCGCTGGGATGATTGCTTCCGTGCCATAAACCAGAGCAAATGGGGTCTCCCTAGTGGCAGTCCGTGCAGTGGTGCGGTGAGCCCAGAGCACTCCGTCTAGGTCATCCGCCCAACTATCCCGAGAGGTCCTCAGCCGCTTTTCCAGGATCTTAATAATTGTCTTGTTCGTGGACTCAGCTTGTCCATTAGCCTGTGGGTATCCGACAGATGTGAAGCGTTGCTCAATCTTGAAAGAGGCCAACCATTCCTTGAGTCTGTTGCCCGAAAATTGAGCACCATCATCCGAGACAAGAATTCTTGATAAGCCAAAGCGACAAATGATATTCTTCCAAATGAATGTCCGCACGCGGCTTTCCGTGATAATGGCTACTGCTTCTGCTTCTTACCATTTGGTGAAATATTCCACAGCTACAATTAAGAATTTCTTCCGTTGAGTGCTTCTTAGGAAAGGTCCGACAATATTGATGCCCCATTGATCAAACAGACATGCTATGACTGACGGAATCATAGGGTGTGTCAGACGATGGGGGACATTTGCATAATACTGACAATCAGGGCAATTTCGGGCGAAGCTTGCGGAATCCTTATCAATAGTAGGCCAGTAGTAACCTTGTCGGATGATTTTTTGAGCAAGGGTCCGCCCACCGGAATGACTTCCGCAACTTCCACTGTGAATTTCCTCAAGCACCATCCTCGCTTCTTGTGGACCCAAACATCTCATATAAGCCCCAGTGAAGGATTTCTCATATAGATCTCCCCCAAGTACGAAATACCTGTTCGCTCGGTGTTGTACACTCCTTGACTCCTTTGGGTCAGCAGGTAATGATCCGTCCTTGAGGTAACTAAAGATATTAGTCATCCAATTTCTTCCTGTTTCAGTGATCATAATGGTTGGAGTAGGACTCATGACAGATGAGTTCTTAATTGTGAGTAGAATAACTTTCCTTGTATCTAGAGCAGCTGTTACGGACGCGTACTTTGCCAGAGTATCCGCTCTTTCATTCCATTCCCTGTCAAATTTTTCCAGGGTAAACTCATCGAAGAGATTCACTTCTAGTTTCAGTAGCTCAAGGTACTTGATCATTGAAGGGCCTTTTGTGGCAAAAGCACCAGAAAACTGGGCTTCCACTAACTGTGAATCCGTGTAAGCTTTGAGTTTCCGGACTTGTGGGACTTGGCTATACGTAGCCCGACCAATAGTGCTTCATATTCAGCTTCATTGTTTGTAACCTTGAAGTCCAAGGATATTGCATAGTCGAGTTCCGCGCCATCAGGGCTTTTAAGATAGATTCCAATGCCTCCCACTCTTCCGGTGGATAAGCCATCCACTTCCAATGTCCACATATATCGGTGGGCTGCTCTCTGGTTTGAGGATCTTCTATAAGCTCTTGAATCTTCAAACCTTGTTCCTTTTCCCCTTTAGCATCCCGGCCAGAGTTATCAGTATTTGATTCTCTTGTGATATCATCGAGGAGGAACATTTGGTTGACCCGAGTTTCTTCCCATGTCATAGTCCGAGATTGATTGATAAACTGAGCATCTTCATGGTTATATGGGTTAATCTTTGGCGGAACTGACTTTCATTTGATCTGCTTGGTAATCAAGCACTCAAGTGCCTGTTTATCCGAGACTTTCTCTGACTCCGCTTCAGGGTACTCCGCTAAGAAGTCCGCAATAACTTGAGCTTTCTTGGTTGTCGGAGCCTGATAGCTAATGTCGTATTCGCTCAGCTCTATTTACCATTTAGAGAGTCGTCTGGATTGATCGGGCCTTTCCAGGACCTCATTGAGGTTCTTCGGATGAGGCAGGTCTAGGATGGCTTTTATCTTCTCAGTATTTGCACTTATCTCTCTTTCTGTGAACATGTAGCCCAAGAACTTTCCGCCCTTTACCCCGAAGGTGCACTTTTCCGGATTAAGTTTCATCCCATACTTCCTAAGGATAGCAAAGCACTTGTTTGAGTGCTCTATGTGTTGTTCCTCAGTTTTGCTTTTAACGAGCATGTCGTCCACGTACACCTCCATGGTCTTGCCGATTTCTTCCTTAAACATTTGATTTACCAGCCTTTGGTAAGTAGGTCCGGCATTTTTCAATCCGAAGGGCATCACTTTAAAGCAGTACACCCCTCCCGCAGCGAAGAAAGTTGTCTACTTAATATCTTCCTTGGCCATCCGAATTTGGTAAAAGCCTTAATACGCGTCCATGAAACTTAGTAACGTGCATTCGGCTGTGGAATCAACCAACTGGTCAATCCGTGGCAAAGGATATGGATCTTTTGGGTAAAATTTATTTAGCCTAGTGAAATCATTGCACATCCGCCATTTGCCCGGTGATTTCTCAACTAAGACAACGTTGCAAACCTAATCGGAATAACGGACCTCTTCGATGTGTCCGGCCTTCATGAGCCGGTCAACTTCTGCGGATATGATGGCATCTTTGATTGGACCAAAATCTTTTCTCTTCTGGCGGATATATTTAATCGAGGGGTCCATGTTCAGACGGTGAACAGTGACCCTCGGATCTATCCCCTTGAGGTCGTCAGTACTCCAAGCAAAGACATCGTTGTTGTCGCGGAGACAAGCAATGAGCTTCATCTCCACTTCCGCATTCATCTCCACTTCCGCATTCATCTCCGTTCCAGTTCTAGTCTTCTTGTCCGGGCTTCCGACAACAAGTCCAACATCCTGGAGGGTCTCATGAGGTTCGATCCGTGCAATTTTGGGAAACTTGTCCTTCGGGCTCCCTATCCTAATGTTGGGATTCTCCTTTTTTGGTGGGAGGATAATTTGCGGGTCAGAAGTCAGAGAGACTGCTAACACGGGTGCAGATGCCCTCCTGGTAGACATGATGTAACACTCCCAAGCTTCTCAGATGTTTCCTATTTCTTCTCCGGTTCCGCTGGGAGTCGGAAAATTCATCCTATTATGTAGGGTGGAAGGTATAGCTCAAAATTGATTTAGCCCCGGACGACCAAAGATGGCATTGTAGTCAAAAGTTCGATCCACCACTACAAAACGGACTAGCTGTGTCACTCTCGCGGGATGTGTCCCCAATGATACATGAAGCATGACACTTCCTAGGGGGTGGACAGTTCCTCCGCCAAACCCTAATATGGAGGTATTGGCTCTCTCATACCGAATTCTCCCCAGATTCATCTGATCTATTGTCCTTTTGGCTATGATGTTCGAGGAACTCCCTGTATCTACCAGGATCTTGTTTACCCGATAAGTCACTATAATTAAAGAAACCACCAGTGGGACATCAGGATCATCTATGTCCTCATCTCCTGCTGTAGGAGGGGGGAATCTCACTGTCATCAAAGGATATAATGTAGGTTCCTCGGATCGCTGGAGAAGCATAGGATCTATCGTTGTTCTGCAGATTCTGAGCTGTCCGTTCTCTTGCGTTCCTGCTATCGCCTCTAGTTGGTCCACCTGCTATGGTGTTGATCACTGCACTGCATGGAAGATTCTCCATTTCAATGTCATCATCATACTTGTATCGGTGATGATCCGAGCATGGCGGATGATTGTTTGACAGAGGTGGCAAGGATAGCGGATAGGGTTGTGGTTCTGCGGTCATGTCTTCCCTTCCCCGTTCCGTCCTATCATGCCTAGAAGGCTCATCCGTGTAGACGTGCTCCTTCAGCTTTCCCTTTCTTATTAAGTGTTCAACCTCCGTTTTCAGTTTGATGCAATCGTCCGTCTCATGCCCACGACTCTTGTGAAACTTGTAATACCCTTTCGCATTATTGTTCTTCCGGTTATTGTGAGATGGCTTTGGCCATTGAATATCCAACTTTTTCTCAATAATGGTTGCCAAAATGTCGGATCTTAGTCTATTGAGACGGGTATAATCCGCGTATCTTCTCGGCGGACTTCCTTCCCTGTTGAAACCCTTATCTCTGTAATCCTTCCTTGGATCGAACTTTCCATGGCGTTGCTCTTGCTTCACTGCTCTTTTCCTTTCTTGGAACCAACTCTCACTGGAACATTCTTTTGATACTCCTCTCCGTACATTACCTCTTCACAGATGTCATCCAAATGCTTTTCACTTCTCACTTCCTGGCTAGAAAGTTTCCTGCGGAGCTCTGTGTTGTAACTATTAGCATCCAGGTGACGGACCCGTTCCTTAATACTGTGAGGCTCAACTCGGAGGACCTCCGTATTGAAGCGATCTAGGAAAGTCCTGAGATCCTCTTGTTCGCTTTGTATAACCTCTGCCAGGTGCTCAACGGTTCGTTTCCTTCTTTTCGATTTTCCAAATCATCCCAGGAACTTGGAAGAGAGATCCGCATATGATCTTACGGACTTGTTTGGCAACGCAGTATACCAATCCATGGCTGTTCCGAAGAGAGTAGATGAGAAAGTAAGAGCTTTTGTATTATCACTCATCCCTTTGGAATCAATCTTACTATTGTACCTTGTCAAGTGGCCTACCGGACAAGTGTCTCCGTAATAGTATTCCAAGTTCGGAATCACTTGATCCAAGTTCTTGTTTCTTTCCTTTTCTTTCATGATATCATCACACAAAGGATTTGATGTGCTAGTAGCTATCTGCTCATGATCTTTTACCAAACGTCCGAGATTGAGAATCTGGGCTTCCAGGGCCTTTTGTTGAGCATAGATTTCTTCCGCAGTCATCATTTCTCCTGTTCTAGGATGAATTGCTACATCCGCGGGAAGTTCATCTAAATGGGCGATGGGCGGTCTCACCACGTGATCTTGACCCGTGGAGGTAATCAGCGAGAACTCAAGTCGCTTTGTTTAGTCTCCTTGATGTGCCCTCTGCCCATTTGGGCTTCCCTCTCTTCGGGCTTGGGAAGCGGAGGCTCTCCTGTCTAGGAGATTCCGCAAATCTTCCTATGGTAGCTGATTCCCCAACCTTTGCTGGATCGGACGTTGCTCGTTCCTCGATAAAGCGGGCTCTGCTTGCCTCGGATTTACCAATGGCGGAGTGGCTTGCTGGGGTTGTACATTGTTAGATCCCAGACAACCCTGGATTATTGTGAGCAGTCGCCAAATTGATCCTCACTTAATCTAAAGCCGTTAGTGCGGATGATACGACCATCTGGCATGGTAAAGTGTTGTCCTAGAGGTGGGCCCTGTGTTCCTGCCGGAGGAACTTGAGCTTCCACTACTCCGCGACTTTCAGGCACAACATTCTCTAGAACATTACGGATTCCCCTAGACGAAACGTCTCTTCCTTCATCTGAGGATGGGCTTGTTGTGTGACCATCACTCGGATATCTCCTTCCCCCAATATTCCCTTCAGCCGCAGTGGCCGTCCGTCCTATGTTTGGTGGACGTCCGCTTGGGCGCGGAGGGGGAGTCCTGACGCCTGCAGCACTGGTCTGTGATGTCCGTCTTGTTCTTGCCATCAACCCAGCTTAAGCACGGAACCTTTTGTAAGGGTTCCCACAGACGGCGCCAAATGTTGAGGGGTAAGATCTCAAACACTAACTAAACTATAACAAGTAACCTAGTCTAAGATCCGCCTCCTACTTGAAGTCCGAAGCAATACCTGTCCGATATAGAATACCTGAAAGGACTAAGTGGGGGGAATTAGAAAAGGTTACCCGGATTGCGTATGTCAATACGGTAAGAGACTTTACTCAAGATAGAGTTGGGAGCTCTCAATGTAATAGTTATGAGGAAGGTTATAATACTGGAAACTTTATCACCTCTTTCTTACCTTAAGGTCTTGGACCTTGTGCTATATTTATAGTTATTATAGGTTATGAGGTGACTCATAAGATGATGCAAAGTGTAAGGTGTGGATTCAAGGATAGCGACATTCCTTTGGCCCATTGCCCAACAGTATGTCATAGTCCAATACCGTGTATTGGGCCTGGGAGGATAAATCGGTCCTTTCCCTACCGAGAGTGCTGTTCCACCTGTTGGGTCCGTATAAGTCCTTAGGATAGAACTGTCTGCTCGATTGATCTAACCTCTGTTAACTCTGGATGTCCGAGCCGAGTGTCTCACGGAAGTATCTCAGTGATTCCAGTATACGTTTGGTCTTACTGCAAAGGTGGCGTCCGAGAGGCTATCTCGTCCGGTCTGTTGGGCATCTTTGGACTGACTCAGTCAAGTTTAGAAGTCCTTTTCCCAGCTAGCTCGGACTAGCCGTGAGGGTGTAGCGACTTTAGCGTACTGGTTGACTCACTAGGACGGACCATGCGAGGTCGGACCAGTACTGAATTGGCTATTAAACCGTGATGCGCTATAGGACACGCTCTATGGCGCCCTTAACGGATTTGACATATATCCGTATCAACAGTAGATATAGTAATTCTTTTCTTGGACGTTAAGCTTCTCTAGTGGAGATCTGGTCACGGTGGAAAGGCTCAAAAGATTAATCAAAGATATGTTAAATCCATAATGAGAATATGGAATTATGCTGAGAGTGTAAGTGGGCATCTAGATGAATGATGCTGAGAGTGTAAGTGGGCATCTAGATTTAGATTACATCGTAATTAATTAGTCACAATTATCTTCAAAATAATGAGAGCTTGTATGAAGATAAAAAAGAGTTGTTATGATCCGGAACACCAGTGTTTTTACACAAATGCGCAAAGTGCAGTTTGTCAAGGTGTAGTGTTTCAAATAAATGATAGTAAATGTTCATATTTAAATTAATCAATTGTAGAAAAATATTATTTAGTTGTAAGGCATCTAAAGGTTAAAGGTTATGTAAACACAAACATGTGTAATTTTATTGTAAACATGATTTTTAGTATCCACTTAGAAAAATGTTTATTATAACTTGGTGTTTTAATGGAAATAAAGTATTTTAGTTACTTTATATATAGTGTCTCCCTCGATTAACGGTGGAGACATCTACGATCATCTTAAATTTAAACCAACTTCAAACTCATAAAGAAAGGAAATGGTTGGTTTTAGCGATGTGCGCCTAGGAAATCACACATTTTAGAAGGGTGATTGTAATGAATTTGACATTTAAAAATCAAAATGATTTATGTTATCCACCAATAAGTGCCATTTATATCCGAAAAATCATCCCTAATGACCTGAAGTACGTGTTTGTTCCGAATAAATTAATCTTGATGTGCGTGTAAGGCCATTTCCGTGATTCTGACTCTGCAAACCCACTCTCCGCCACGTCAAGATTCCACTCATCAGAACTCACTTTGCAATTCTCTACTTCAACTTGGTGGTAAAATCTATTTTCTTTTAACATTTCTTTCAAACTTAATTAGTCATTTCATTTTTTTTCTCATTTCCTTTTAAACTTTATTCTTGACTTTATTTTAAATGTTGTCAATTCATTATAACAAAATCACACTAATATATTTTTAAATATATTACTTGAAAATAAAAATTACATTACTTAAAAAAAACTACAATACTTAAAATTGAAAATTACTATACTTGAAATTTCAAATTAAAATAATTGAAAATGAAAATTACAACAATTAAAATACTACAATTACAAGTGTGATTTTAATATGTATTTTAAATTTTAGAAGTAATGTATAAGTCTATTTCTATTTCTACATATAATTATTATCATATAGAAATATTCAAAAAAAATGAAAAATAATAAAAAAGATAAAAGTAGAAAAGGAATAGAAAAAAAAAAAAGAGAAAATAAAAACAAAGAAACAAGAAAAGAAAAAAAACAAAAAAAAAAAATTAAAAAAAAAGAGTTGGGGTCTTGGCGTTTTTCTGAACTCGTGTTGGGACTCTCTGGAGTCCCACACGAGTTACCTCAATACCCGGACATTGCACGCCTGGTGGAGACAGCTTAATGTTGATGACAAAGTATATTTGGTCCTGTAAATCAATTGCACCGTGGTCATGATTGCTTGGTAATATGTCAGATGCAAATAGTTGAGGCTAAAACTATCGGAATTCATTTTAAGTTTTATTGGATTTTTAATTACGATTATCACTAAGAATGACAGTATTATTCTTATAAATAGTTTATTCAATTTTTTTTTGTAAATAGTTTTTTCTAAAGGTGAAAAACCTAGTTCATTATTTTATAGAGTATCATTTTCAGGCAGTTATTATAAATTTATGTTTTAATTTGCCTAGATATATATATATATATATCCTAATTATCGTAACAATAAAAATCATATTGATATGGCAAACTATTCATGTACTAGTTATGATATAATTAGGAAATTAATAGGTTGTTTATCACACATCTTTAATTGTTAAAAATTTTAATTGAGTTTTAACTGATTTATTTTTAATTAAGTTGTGGAAATTATATTTTTGACAAATTAAACTTTTATAAAATTATGGAATTGAATTAAAGTTACAATCCAAAAAGTAACATGCATGGAAAGTTGCAATCCAAACAATACTACTACGACGAGCTAAAGAACCTATGAAGTACTATCTTACAATTAGATCACCCACTGTGGAGGCGGTCGTGGGGAGCGACTGCTCCCTACCGCCCAACTGTGGGCGGTCATGCCCCCTCCCCCATAACTCGTGAGGTCGACTAGCGGCTTCACGAGTTACAATTTTGGGGCTGAGCCCCAAACCCTTTTTTAATTTCTCTTCCATTTTTTGTTTGAATTTTGATTTTAAAAAATATAAAAATTATACCAACGGCTATATTTTTTCGAGATCTATAAATAGATAATAGTGAATACATATTTCCTCACACCTCACAATTCACCTTTTTTATTAGTGATTTATGTTATTCGATTTAAATAAAAAGAGAAAATTCTTTTTTACACTAATAACTTTTGTCCGTTTTTTAACTTACCACACAACCTTTTATTTTTTTTCATTTCACACTAAAACGTTTAGCAAAATTTTGATGTTACACTAAAAATTGACGGCCGTTAAATTTGTATTTTAAATCACACTTAAACCTTTTAAAATTTTTGCACCCGCTACCAAAACCTTTTTCCAGTTTTTTAAATCACACCAAAACTTTTCTTGATTGCTTTGAGTTATCAAAATATTTTTTCGAATGAATTGTTTGGGGTTGCTGGTCTAGTGGTGGTTGGATTATGCATTGTATTCGCCGTGACTTTTGCTTTTTACAATCAAATTCTTCATAAAATTTGTTGGTTCAGCTAGAGATTTAAGGCACTGCATATGTGCCTATGCTAATTGTGTATCTTCATACGTTTCTTAACATGTAATACGATGTTTGTGACAAAATATATTATGTTTCATTTGGTATTCTTCGAAAACTGTATCTTGCAAAAGTTAAGTAGTAGTATAATATGGTATGCCTATGTGAGAATAGATTTTCTCTAGTCGATCAGTGTCATGCATTACTATCGATCGATGTATCGACACGTGTCCGCGTTCAGATCGCCTTAACCATTGCTCTGTATCATCTTCAACCGCTATTTTTTTTTTTTTAAACTATTAACTTCTTCCAAAAATTTTAATTATTAAAATTTTAACTCTCCTTCCACAATCCCCACCACCACCACCACCCACCATCTTCTACCCCACCACCAACACCAAAATCACTGTCGTAGCTTCAATGGCGGAAAGCTGATCAGTTTTTTTTTTTGTTTTTTTGTTTTTTTTTGAGCTTCCGCCATGGAAGCTCCAGATCGGAGCTTCCATGGCGGAAGCTTCGAAAAAAAAAACAGATCGGAGCTTCCGCCATTCGGCAGTGGCGTGGCCGGAGCTCCGGCAGTCCATGGCGGAAGCTCCGATCAAGCTTTCGTGGCGACTTTCGGTTAGAGTAAAAATATTTTTTTAAAAATATATTTAAATAATTTAAAGCGACGTATGCGGTTGGAGCAACACGTAATATGACACCTCACGACACCCCATGGCAACACTTAGTGCGAAAGGTAACAGATTATTCGATCTCTACCGTTAAAATTTTAATCTAATGGATCAAAATAGGTGACTGACGTTAGTCAGGGCGATACCTTGACTGACGGTAGAAAGTCCCACGTGATAAATAGTAACATTTTTGGTAGTAGTATAATATGGTATGCCTGTGTGAGAAATTGAGAATCTAATATTAAATCTTTTAAGTTGTCTCAAAATTTGTTAGTTAAAAACCCTAGTGACCGGATTGTCTACATTGTACATCACTGAAGAAAAACAAGTATCATCGATGGGAAGCTCCACCACCGCCGCCCCTAAATTGCCGATTCCGGGAAAGCGTAACGTCCTCATCACAAGTGCTCTGCCGTACGTCAACAACGTCCCTCATCTCGGCAACATCATCGGATGTAATTTCCTTTTTTTTTTTTTCTCAAATTTTCTTTTCTTCTGCAATTTTACTCAATTCGATTTCGATGAGATTCGTATCGTTCTATTGCACGTTTTGAATTTTTTTCGTAGATGTACTATTCGTTTGTGTTGGAGCTATGTGAAATTGATTTTTTCTCGTTTCGTAAGGTGTGCTGAGTGATTTTGATTTTCGATGTGCTCTTATTGCTTCCGAGATTCATGTTGTTCGTTTGTCATAAACCTAGACGTATGCGTTAGTGTTGGAACTCTTTTACCTGTTTTGGAAATTGATTCTGTCTTGTTATATGAAGATGCAGTGAGTGAATTCGATTTCGATGTGTGCTTACTGCTTTCGAGAGTCGTCTTGATCGATTGCATGTTTGACATTCTGTTTGAGTTGGAGCTCTTTCAGCTGTAAGAAATTGATTTTGTGTTGTTTTTGAAGGTGTTCTGAGTGCTGATGTGTTTGCGCGGTACTGTCGCAACCGGGGATATAATGCTTTATACATATGTGGTACCGACGAGTATGGTACGGCCACCGAGACTAAGGCCATGGAAGAAGGAGTTTCTCCGAAAGAGATTTGTGACAAGTAAGTTTTTGCATTTCTATGAAATTTTATCTGCCTGGTATAATACTTGAAATGGATGCATGTTAAGCTTGAATTCAAGATTGATGCTGATATTGTGGCTGTAGTGCATTTGGTATGTATGTAGTCCTGAAGTTTTGGAGTCACCATTTGATAGTGAACCTGGCATGATAGGTAGATTCTGTTCGTTATAGGTTGTAAAAGTCGAATCTGCTCAACACCTGCTGCTCCTATGATTGATTTGTTGGTAGAACTGGTTTATCCTTGTGCATATTCAAGTTTCTCTTCCAGTTTGGGAATTCTTATACAAGGAGGAGAGTTTCGATGGACAGAAACATAACTTGGAGCTTGAGCTACAAAATTATGATGCTTTATTTTGTGTGAGATTAGCACAAATGTACTGAAGCCAGAGGAGTACACTCCTAAACATGCCTACTTGATGAATGGTGGTTGTTACACTTCTAACTAGTTACATTTTAAGATAATTTTGTAATTATAAGTGTTGGAGGAACTCAGTGATAGAGATAATTTATGTTCCCAATTTTTTTTTTCGTGACACTTGCATGCTCGATCTTTTGTAAACAAGTTTGATAGTGTTGGCTAGATTTTTTTTTTCTTTCTTCCCCGAAGTAAATGTGGAAATGTGACATTTCGCTTGCATTGGGTTTTCCCCTACAACTGAATGTTTACAGTGCCTGTATTTTGATAAGTGAATGGATGCCAACTATAAATCAATACTAACTTCTCTTGTTCCTCTAATTGTTTCCAACTTTCCATAGATACCATGCTATTCACAAAGAGGTGTATGAGTGGTTCAATATAAGCTTTGATGAGTTCGGTCGGACCTCAAGTCCACAACAGACTGAAGTTTGTCAAGCAATTTTCAAGAAGCTGCTGGAGAACAATTGGTTGGTAGAAAACACAATGCAACAGGTGCTTTCGTTGTTTCTTTAAAGAACTTGTTACACCTCAAGGATGTTTGTTCTTTCTTTTTAATTAATACTTCAATGCATGCAGCTTTATTGCGATACCTGTTCAAGATTTTTAGCAGATCGGCTTGTGGAGGGTAATTGCCCTACACCAGGGTGCAATTATGGTGCGGCACGTGGAGATCAGTGTGAAAATTGTGGAAAGCTCCTAAATCCCACAGAATTAATTGATCCTAAATGCAAGGTGTGGTTGTAACCTTGATTATGTACGTAGTTTGCTAATGTGTGTAATATCACTGAGTTTAGTCTAATCTGCGAGTCTGATTTCTACACAGGTTTGTCGCACTGCTCCACGTATACGTGATACCAACCATCTTTTTCTGGACCTGCCTGAGTTGAAGGATAAATTAGTTGAATACATCAATGACATGTCAGTGGCTGGTGGATGGAGTCAGAATGCTATACAAGCAACAAATGCTTGGCTTAAAGAAGGGCTGAGACAACGGTGTATCACGAGAGATTTGAAGTGGGGTGTACCTGTCCCACATGAAAAATTTAAGGACAAGGTAAAGTTAGTAGGAAACAAGCTATGCTTGAAATATGCATGTCCATACATTTATTTTCATTTTTCAAGCTGTGCGGAAATAACTTTTTACATGTCCTCAGAAATGTTGGTTATTGTTATTGTAATGGTTCTGATATATCACTTGACAATATGGTGGGCAGGTTTTCTATGTATGGTTTGATGCTCCGATTGGGTATGTTTCCATCACAGCATGTCACACGCCTGAGTGGGAGAAATGGTGGAAGAATCCTGAAAATGTGGAGCTCTACCAGTTTATGGGCAAGGATAATGTGCCGTTTCATACTGTAAGTCATTTAATCTAATTCTTGCATTACGGTATCAATGTATTCTTCGACAGGTGTTGACTGATTGTGTGGAAAGTTCCAATTCTTTGTTCCTTGATTGCTATTAGTTGTGGGCTGCAACTATTTTTATCAGTGGCCTACTTTATCTGGTTTTGTCAAGTGTCCTGGGGATTGGGGTCAGCATTATATTTTGTTTTACTAGTTTATTTGTTCAAAGTTATATCAACTGGTGCATGATAAATGCTACGTCCTCCACTCCATAACAGAGTTCCCACGTTATGGACACAATATTTAAGGGATCTGTGAAAAGCTTCTATTATTAAAGAGAGAATAAAAATATATAGTTGGTGGTAAAGTTGTAAGGGACTTTCTAATGGGACATCCCAGAAAGCAAAGTGTGGAGGGATGAATCTTTTATGTTGACTTTAATATCTCACAGGACCGATGACATGTAAGTGTTTATTTTGACTGACTGTAATCATTTCAGGTGATGTTTCCCTCTACTCTCATTGGGACAAATGAGAACTGGACTTTGATGAAAACTATCAGTGTTACCGAGTACTTGAACTATGAAGCAGGTTAGATACGCAGTAGGCAGATCAAAGCACTCCCCGTAAACACCACTTTCACGAATTTCTGCTGGACTAATCTATGGTAAAAAAAAATTGTTGCTACGTGCAGGGAAATTTTCTAAGAGTCACGGTATTGGAGTGTTCGGAAATGATGCAAAGGACACAAAAATTCCCGTCGAGGTGTGGAGGTACTATCTGCTGACGAATAGACCAGAGGTAAGAGCTTATCATGCAAAATTGCAAATTACTTCCTCCCTGGATAGCATGAATATTGAATACATTTATTTGGCTGGAGTATTTACTGAAAATATGTATTCAATATAAATATTGTGAAATGCGTTTGAAAAATGTATTTTCTTTCTTTTTCAAACTTTGTTCAATGTTGTCCTTTTATTCCATCACCATAAAAGCTAATGGTAAAACGTAAACCCTAAAGAAACAAAACCTACATTTACTTTGATTTTGCTTCTCTATTTCTGGATATGACGGAAAATTGAGCGACAATTGCCG
Organism: Plantago major; assembly: GCA_026545765.1. NCBI lineage: Eukaryota > Viridiplantae > Streptophyta > Magnoliopsida > Lamiales > Plantaginaceae > Plantago > Plantago major. The sequence continues at coordinate 26,031,206 of CM048841.1, read as the reverse complement.
CCTGCTCATCGCCAGAATTGTTATACTTGATGCTTCCTAGCTTCCTCCCCATAGCAATGGATAAAGATCATGCCTGTGTTATTAAAAAAAAATCAGGTGTCAGACACATTGTTTACATGGGATGACTTGCGAGCAAAGTCAAACAGTGAGCTGCTGAGCAATCTTGGAAATTTTGTCAATCGAGTCTTGAGTTTCATTGCCAAAGAATCAGGTAGCTAACTTATTGCATTATGTATTTCTCAATCTAATACTTGTCATCAGATTCTTTTGCTTGTGAAATATGAAATTGTTTCTGTCTGTTAAAATGTCGCTGTGGCAGTCAATGTCACCAGAATCTCGTGATTTAGTTTGTGTAGGCGGATTCTTTTTGATCCATTGGCATATTTAGTTGAATTAGATTCATTTAATCATGTATGAATTCAACTCACTGTGATGAATCACTCACTGTGATAATTTATCGTTGCATCTAAAAGTGTCTTACGATGAGTGCCGCCCTGAAAATCCAGCTTCCTTCTTGTTATTAGTCAAATGGTAGTTTCTATGCACCGAAAGCAGATATGAATATATAACTCCATTGCTAGTTCACATCATAGGCAGGAAATAAGTTTGAATTTGTAATTTTAAATGTCAATTTATTTTAAGCAAATGCATGAAACCCGTCTTCTGTATTCCATTGGGGGAAGCATCTTTAAGATGTTGGGCATGTTGGCTTGCTCTTGTGGAATGTGTCTACACCTAGTCCAAGAGAATATAACCTAATGTGCTGAAGTGATTCTCAAGGAAGCAAGGATTACTGAGCCTGGTCTGTTCTTTACTCAAGGAAGGTGTGGGTAAATGGAAATTTCATATTTGTAGCTGCATTTTTGGCTTTCGTGAATGAACATAGCAAGAAACATCATCTAGACAAGAGTTAGAAACTATCAAAGCTCAAGTTATAGCCAAGGGGCCTTAATATGCTTTCATGAGTGCAGGCTCAGGATATGGCTCCATAATTCCTGATTCCGGGAATGTGGATTCTCACCCACTTACAAAAGCCCTGGGAGAGAAAGTTGGAAATTATGTTGAGCAGTATATAGAGTCAATGGAGAAGGTAACACATATATGTATTGTTAGATTTACATATTTTATGACTTTAACCTTTTGTATTACGCAAATAACATTTGAAATGAAATTTGACTCAGGTTAAGCTAAAGCAAGGCTTAAAAATTGCTATGAGTATATCTGGTGAAGGAAATGCTTATTTACAAGTATGACTCTCCACTTAACATAATTTGGATTCTCTTTATATCCAAGCAAGACTTGTTATTGATTTTTTTTTTTTAAATATCTGTGTAGGAGAGTGAATTCTGGAAACTGTACAAGGAGGATAAGCCTTCCTGTTCCATAGTCATGAAAACTTCTGCAGGATTGGTGTATCTCCTTGCATGCTTATTAGAACCGTTCATCCCATCGTTTTCACACCAGGTAATTTTACAATAGCCAATTCAGTTGGTTATATATACAATGTCTTGGTTATTGAAAATGGTCTACAGTTCATGATTGTTTATTTGAATCGGACGTGGTATAGGTACTCAAGCAGCTCAACCTGCCTGAATCTCAAATTTCACTTTGTGATGAAAATGGTGATGTTGAAAGGGCCAAAAGACCTTGGGAGTTTCTACCTGCAGGTCATAAAATTGGAATCCCATCACCAATATTCAAAGAATTGGTATTCATCTTTTACTAATCGTCTTGTATTATATTATCAACCTGACAAAATATTATGTGTTCGTTATTTCTAGCCTACTCATGATTCTGCTATAATATGCAGACAAACGACGAAATAGAAGGTTTCAGGGAACGATTTGCTGGAAGTCAGTCTGAGAGGAAGGCTGAAGCTGATGCAAAGCAGATGGCTGAAAAGTTGAAGCAGACAAAAATATCAGGTTAGTCTTCGCTGCAACTTTTTTTGAAAACTCTTTTGATTAGTTGCATGCTCTTCTTTAACATGTAGTTAAGAGCTAATCTGCTCTAGCCTCTCATGTATGAAGTTCTATGTTCTTGGAATGGAGCCTTCAGTTTGTCGAAGTTGATTTTTAGTTAAAATGTTATCTTTTGAATTGCTCGTCAAACATAAATAGAATTTTTATCAGTAGTGACGAATGTGATTTTGCATCATAATATTTTCTTTGGAGGGAGTGGAGATCTGTGGGCACTAATTATTCAGCGCAATGCATCACTACAAATTTTTTTTAACTATCAGAGATGCTTTTAATCCCATGAAGCATGCAAATTATACCACATCGGTTTATGTACTTGTGGTTACGAACTCCTAGTTTTATTATTGAGCATGGATTAGTGCAGCTCATTTCATGCTATGTTTTTTTTCTAAAGATGGTAAGACTTCAAAGAAGGACCGGGTAAAGAAATCTGGTGATGCCAAGCTGAAGGCTGCAGCTGCTGTTGAAGCTGAAATTTCCATCACTAGACTAGATATTCGAGTTGGTCTCATTACAAAGGCTCAAAAACATCCTGATGCTGATTCGTTGTATGTAGAAGAGATTGATGTTGGTGAACCTCAGCCCCGCACAGTAGTTAGTGGTCTAGTCAAGTATATTCCCCTAGAAAATATGCAGGTTTGTCCTTTACTTTCTTAGAGTTATCTATGTACTATCATCAAATTGAGTAATATTACATGTAGTTGACTTGTGCTTTTGCACGATAATGTCAAAATATCAGAACCGGAAGGTATGCGTCCTATGTAACCTGAAGCCAGCAAACATGAGAGGCATAAAGTCCCAAGCAATGGTCCTAGCAGCCAATAACAATGATCAGACAAAGGTTAGTAGAACGCAAAGCCTGAAGACTGTAAGAGGACTAGTTTGTGCACTTGTGTTTAAGCCTCTATCATTACTTTACTTTTCATGTTTCACTGTTGCTATTCTGTGGGTAATATTTGTGTCTTTGTCTAAATACACTAGCTGTTTTATTCCTTTGAATTATATGAGTGCTCCATAATATAGTTTGAATGAAGGCTTTATAGGATTTCAAGGTTCATTACCTGTCCTTTCCATATCCCCTTTGTTGCTAATTATCCTTTCTTCTCCCTATCCCATTCATGGTAAAGTCGTTGCATTTAAGGATCTAGTAACATGGCATTTTTCCACAGTTTGAGATTTGAATTGGACAGCATAGATTGGGGAGAAGTACTGATGCTGATAAGTTCGGTCAATTTCTAAAATGAATTGTGTTACTGTGTCAGGTTGAGTTGGTTGAACCTCCGGCGGGCGCTGTCGTTGGTGAAAGAGTTACATTTCCCGGTGTTGAAGGTTCACCAGATGAAGTTCTGAACCCGAAGAAGAAGGTGTGGGAAACGCTTCAAGTGGATTTGCATACCAACAAGGAGTTGGTCGCCTGCTACAAAGACTTGCCACTTACAACTTCAGCAGGCGCCTGCAGAGTTTCCTCAATTAGTGAGGCGTCGATAAGGTAGATAGATATACTCTTCAAAAGATGCCTGAGTATTGAAATTTTGCCATTTGATGGAATTAATGCATTGTTGTCTGATTTGATGATAGTCTGTTACTTTAACCACCTTGTATACTTGGTTTTCTGTCTGTAGTTCCTTTTCAACTTACTTTGATTTCAGTATCTTGTAACTTGTAACCTCAGTGGTAATAATTTATTAAAGCTTGATTGTTAAGTTCTGATCATTAATTGAGTAATGTACCTAACTGCTCAAAACCTACCGCACCAAACCATCTTCTGTTAGCTACACCAATCTTCGCACAGGCTCGGAGCATCACTCACTGAACGATCAAATTCAACGAATCAACCCACAACTTCATACAATATCTACAATGACCAAGATTTGTATACAAATACTCCGGTCAAGTACATAAATCTTATTACGAATGATGTCTTGCTTGTAAAAACTAGAACAGTCTCCAGCATCTTAAGATGATAACAGTTCCTGAGATCCTTGCAGATTTCCTGAAGGAACCCATCGCCTCATATCTTCAATAGCACACAATGTCTCTGTATCGAGGCCACCAGCAATCTGGGGCATCCAGGAAACCAGATTAGACCGTTAAAGGAGCAAATTTACAGCATCTTCATTATGACTCGAGGGTTGAAGTATAAGATTTCATATGTAACTTGAAGCTACCTGTTGAGCTTTATATGCGAAATGCACACCCTGAAGCAAGAGAGTTTCTTGAGCAGATTCCCTTTCTGAATGGCGATTTGACTGAAGTTCCATTCTGAGTCTGTCTACGTACTTCTTCGCAAGTTGTCGAGAACCCTTCTTTATCTGGAAAAATTCGATACGTCCTGTAACTAAGTTATCATGAAGACTACTTAAACATAAGAATTATATCAGATGACTGGAAAAACAGCCAACCTTGCTAACAAGTCCAGAGTCAAGCAGCCAAGTGATAGGAACGTCGTGGTCTTGATAAGAACGCATGACCGAATCTCTTAGCGTGATTATCCTCTGTATGCTCCTCTCTGACCTGATCATTCATTGAAGCACAAGTAGAAAATGAACAAACTTAAAAGAAACAGTTTGCGAACAGGCACATAGTCTAAGAAAAAATCTGCCTTGGTATTGCTTCTCTGTATCATACTTATCTAGTAAGCTAGCCATCCTTTTTAAGGCCATGCAATACGGAATGGTGGAATCATCGCTGTAGGAAGAGATTTCTTTTTCGAGAATTTGAAGCGAACGATACTCAATTGCTGCTTCACGCATAGCATCTGCCTTCTTCTCGGGCCACTTGAAATGCTTTAGAACAGCCCTCTCGTCAGCCTTCATGTTGCAGGTAGAGTTTTAGTTGCCAATGTCGATTGTCAGCTATACGTATTGATGTAATAAGAATCTAGTTGCAGTTGAAGGACAATTTACCAGACAAAGAAGCTCCTTGTCGAGCCAATCCACAAAACTAGCAACATCTTCGATATCAGCAAAAGAGGCAGCCATCACTTTCTCTATAAGACCATTGATGAACTCCCCTTTGGTCTCAATATCCGACTTTATCTGCAAAAAAAGTAAAACATGCTAGAGTGTTAAACAAGACTCCAAAGAAGCAAGAAAAGTGCAAAATCGAATAAAGATACTGACCGCTAAAAGATGTGAGGAACGATTCTGTATCTCCCCAACTATGCTATTATGTGCACTGCTAGTGCCAACACATTGTTTGTTGAAGTTGCCATTTTTCGGAGAATTTTGTGTTGCAGCACGCTTGGATAAAGAATGGTACAATGCTTCGACAGACGAAGCTTTTCTGGTAGGTATCACACGTGGAGGGGGCGGTGGTGGAGGTGGCACCCCCCGAGAAGAGCTAGGTGGTTCCGGAATCTTAGTATGAACAACATCATTTCTGGCTGGTTCGAGACAGTTTTTGTTGACCGGCTCAGGTTTAACTGATCTTGGCTGCTCAAGCTTGGTGGCAATAAGCAACTGCTTAGCTTTGAAGTTGGGAGTTTGCTCATCTTGAATAGGACGTTCCTGTTTGAGTACAATTTTAACACTCCATCAAAGTATGTTGCAAGCACCAACCATTTGCTATGCATGAACCAAACTACTGTGTAGAGATAACATGAAATTCACCTTGTACAATCATACTACCTAGAAAGCAGAGATGGACCATAATTTGAAATCTGGGGTGCTATATGAGACCATTTTTGGAGTTTAATGGCGACTAAATGTTAAATTATCGAAAATATTACATATAATTTTTTTTCTCCAAATTTCAGGATGCCCCCGATACTATCTTCTCCCAGTTTAACTCCGCACACTATTCATAATCACAACTAATCAAAACTCTCTTTCTAACTCCAAATTTGCAAACACATTTGTGCTACACATTTTTGGACTTCTGGTGGGGGATTGGCCCCGGACTTTCCCCTAATTGGATGTACGAGGTCCACGTCAAATTTAATTGCAAACGTCATATGTTTAACTTTGAACCTCGTGATTTTAATATACATCCATTTGTCTTACTAACATGTATTCCCTAAACATGTGACATTGATTGCATATATCGGTGATACGGTTTCTCAAAAAGGGTGATCACTCACACATTCAAGGCTAAACATCAAGAAACTAAAAGAGAATATGTAATATTTGTAGCTAAATATGAATGGATCAAACCTTTTGAAGAGAATCAATCTTGGCAAGAGCAGTAGCAAGTTGTTGAGTGAGGCACAAATTCTTAGACACAAGTTCCACATTGCGCCTATTCACTCTCTCCAACTCTTGTCTCAAAACCATCACCTGCTTCTCCAGCCTCTTCTCATCACCAATATTTCTCATCTTGTCTCTGTCAGATTTCATGATCACAACACCTGCTGCAGGAGGACCTTCTTTCAGTACGAGGGCTTGCTTCGGCTCGAATGCCGGGCCGGGCCTCCTGTTCGGGCCTGGTGGTTCTTTGTGTTGCTTTGATTTGGGTGATGGTGCTCCATTTGCTTTAGTAGGAGATGGTGAAGAGAGTTTCTTGGGTTTAAATTGGGGTGATTTTTCACTCTCTTGCTCAGGTTGCTTCATAGCTTTGTTTCTTTTCTTGCAGAGCTTTGTTGTAATGTGTGACTCATAACTCTTATCAGCAGCAACACAAGAATTGAACAGGACTGGTATATTTATTACAAAGCCACATGATCACAGGGGTGAGAGAGAGAGAGAGCGACAGGGAAAACATGCAGACAGATAGAGATGGTCAAGTTAAACTGGATACTCCGTCCGTTTTACTAAAAAATTCACAATTTCACCTTTTTCTGGTTAATCATTTTTCAATATAATAAATTAATCTTAAACTATAATAGTAAAAGTAATAAAATGAAAATTTAATAAGTAATATATGATCAAAATAAAGAATGGTTGCTCCAAATAAATCAAATTTTATTTTTGTCATGTTGGAAGAAAGAGATGAGAGGAACATATATGGGGTTGTTAGGTACTTGATGCAAAATGTAATAAATTCCATAAGTTTGGATGGCTTATGAAATTTAATAATTTCAAGTTTGGCCTTCCTCTTTTAGTTTATCTTAGTGATATCCAATGTATTTGGATAAATTATCGATGTAATTGCATGTGAAGTGAAAGAATGTATTTTGGAACTTAAATTGACGAGCAAACAATAATATGTTCGTTTGGGAATTTTCTAGCTAACGACAAGGGGTTGTCCTTCTTCTCTAACATGGTTAGCTGTTTTCTTTAACGAACCGAGTGATCTCTACAATTATGTATCTTGGTGGTCCCCACATTTTATACATAACAATGATGTCCAACATACGGGAGTTAGCAACTTCAAATATCGAGTTGTTACTTTCTCAGTAAATGTAAATCGCTTATCATAAATTGATATATTGGGACATACTTACAAATAAACTTGTATTTAGATGCAACTCTAAAACTAAAATTGTGGTGAACTGTAGCATTATTATCATGTATTTTAAACTCTCTAGAGTTTAGTTGTTACTCATAACACGAAGTTAGGAAATGACACCACCAAAATTAAAAGTTGGCCTACGAATATGATGGTACCACCACGTCATCAACTATAATGCATGCACTAATTTGTTAGTATAAATTACTTCCACCTCATATCTCAAATAAATGTTTCATTAATATCAACAAAAATATTATGATGCAGGGTAAAATGCACAAGAAAGTAAAATTAGAGAAATTTATTTTGGAACGGAGGAGTATAATTTTATCATAAATATAAAATTTCATTCACAATATCTGTGTGTATTCATAAAGAGGTCCTCCTGAATTCTTGTGGAACACTATACTTTTAACTTGAAAATATATAGACTGGTTGACTTTTTTAAAAGTAAATTAATAATGTTTTAAACAAAACTGTATAATTTATGAATGATCGTTTTATTATTATATATCTTGTCATTGTAAATTATTTTATGTTATATAAATTATTTCAAAAGTAAATATTGGTTTTTAACATAAAATATTAATAAATTTTACTATTATTTACTTAGTTGGACACCAATATTATTAATAAAAACCTACTACTACTTTAACTATATACTATGCTATTCAATTTAAATATCTCCATATTACATGGTATACAGCATACTCAATTTACCTGCCTCATAATCGAATGGCTCATTATTAGATTAAAAATCTAAAGCAATAATTAAGCACTCGCCGCCTATCTTAATCTTTTGCTTTAAGTCACGTTAAGCATTTCATCTCTCCTTGGATTGGACATTTGGACTACCTTCTAACAAAATTTTGGTGCATGATTATCTTTAGTGCGTATATTTTTAATTGTCTTCTTACCTTTAAAATTTTCCCTTCTCTTATTATACCCACATTCATCTAGATATAAACGACAAAAGAAGCTGGTTGCACACCTTATAAAATACCTCACCATGAATCCGCAAACTGTAAGAGTGACTTAGGTTGGTTAAAAAGGAAGATTAATATCCTTCTTAATTTGAGCCTAGGAGTGTACGTGGGTGGGTATGAACAGTTTTTTACCAAAAGTCTAACCGACCCACCATATGCAGGTGGTACTAATACTAAACCATGGTGGGTGTGTATTTTATCAAACCGTGGCGGGCCGGGTGACACTTAAGGTGGGTGGGTGGGTGGTGGGCGGTTTGGCGGTTCTCACACGTACACGCACAATAGGAAAGAAAATTGCAAGAAGATGTGAAATCAACAATATAATCATTCTCAATGATTCATGTATATATGAGACAATAAGCCATTTATGTATTTCACGTAAGATGCAAGACAAAAACTATGAAAAGACATGTTTGTTGTAGTAAACTAACATCTGGATATGAAGAAACTTTAGTTATGCTACTGGACACATTGAGATGTGAAGATGTGATAGTAAAAATTAGTAACTATATGTAACATAAACCTAATGTTTAGTTACTTGCATTATATTAGTAATACTAATAATAAATATATTATTACCGGGCGGGTGGCGGGTGTACATTCCTAAAACTGTCATCCACCCGCTAGTGGCGAGTTAACATCTTTTCAAATTATGGCAGGTTTTGGTAAAAAATTAACCGGCGGTTGCGGTTATGTGACAGGCGGTGCAGGTGGGTTTTTTTTTTTAATGTACACCCCTAATTTGAGGTTCAAACTTCATGGGATGGGTACAAATGAGCCTCAAACCATTTAATTACCCAGTGAGCACCCAGAGGGTAGTGGATGCGTCGCATGACCTAAAGATGGTTTTTGTGTATGTGAATCTCTATTCGAAAATAAACGTCACCTAACACGTTGAGTAATAAAGTTCACCGTAAGGTGAAATAATACTTAATACACGTGTTTGTTGATTGAGTTGTAAATGAGTGGAATGACTTAACTACGTGAGTATAGATAACGGATGAGTCATAGGACTGAATTCACCTCCAACACAAAACACAATCTTTAGTGTTTTTTCTCTCAAGCTCTCTACTCTCTTGCACTCTTACATATTCATATTAAACTTGTTAGGTTCTCATTAATTTCTAGTGTGTTTATTTTGGAAGATGATTGCCACAGTCACATTAGCATTTAGCACCAGTGCCCCAAGAACGGGGCAAATTATCCATACCAATGCCAGAACCGGGGTCCACTATGAATAATTTGCTCAAGCAAAGCATAAAGTTCGTTGGGTTCAGACCAAGTATTGGGTTCTCTTGTGATCTTGTAAGTCCAATTATTATGGGCTGGATAACAAAATAAATGGACCGGTTTGTTTTTATAACACAAATAGTCAAAAGAAAGAAGGATTCATTGGTGCCAAAAACCCTTTGGCAAAATTCTTATTAATTCTTTATTTACAAACTTTAGTTATTAAGTCCTGCCTATAATTTTTTTTTTCCTCTTAGGTGCTAAATTCTTTCCTCGAAGTTCCTAAATGAAAACTGTACTTCCCCTGTTACCCTTTGTCTATAACAGTTAAGAACATAAAATAGTCAAACCATGCATTACATTCACTCCTAAATCATGGCACCTAAATTAATTAATGATTATTACCGTGCTAAATTCATTTCACGATCGAGTTCACGTTTCATTATTAACCTGTCAGCTTCAGTTCTTTTTTCACCCAAGTTCTTCTCATTCAATCTTTCACATTTGAAAGTCATAAAAACCAGCTTGTTATTGAGAAACAGTGGCAGCAACTACAGTGGAGAATTGTGTGATGATGCTTCTGAGCTTTAAAAATGAAAGTGTTTTGTTAGACATTCATCGACAATTCTCCTTTACGGATATGGTTGATTCGTTCAAAGGTAAGTGGTGCGATGTCAATATCAACAATGTGCGGTTCAAATATTCCATTGAAAAGTGCTCTAATTGTTGTTTAAGGAATGAAGTTGATTTCAGAAACATGATTCTGCTTGCTAATATCTTATCTGTTGGCATACTTAACGTCGATGCATATGAGCATGGAACTTTCCCGCGTAACCAGTACCATGCATCGCCACTTAGATCTCGATGCAAACACCACTGATGCACCAGGCTGGTACGCATCAGTTCACATGTCTTCCAATGACCCAACTAGAGCATTTTGCACCATGTCGTCCCACAGCCTCATCTACAATAATTGAGATTAAGTTCTAGAATGGTGGTCTTTCTTAGTGCATCGAGGTGCACATCCCTCAGTGGAATCTCCTTTACATCCTGTCTTCAAACTACATCTATACACACCCACCTTCTCGTTGGCCAACGCTGCATCGCAACAAAAAATGGTACCAATGGACTTTAAATATTTGGTTTGTCATCGAAAAACATAAATTACAACTTTCAGCCATACCACTCCCAAAACTTGTACGAATGAAAACAACAATAAACTTCACCGATGCAACATGAATAATGCACCGATATGTATGTGCATCGGGTATTGTATATAGATTAAACTGAAATTCCATAAGCAGTTTTGCTATGCATCGATGGATTTAAGAAAAATAGCATCGATGGATTTAAAAAAATCGGTGACATAGATATTCAACAAAACTCCACACGGATGAACAGATAAACGATCGGCTAATGATTCACAATTGTATACAACTACTATAACATAACTCTCTACAAGATTACAACTAAACAGACAAATGCATCAGCAGCTAATGATTCACAATTGACTACAACTACTATATATAACTCTTCAATAGATTACGAGACTACTCAAAAACTATGGGTGAGCAATTTGGGGACAGACGGACAATATCAGTACTCATTCGTTTGTTTCGGAAATGCAATGCTCGATCGGTTTAGGCGGCACGGGTCTCGAACGTGAGTGCAAAATCATCGAATACTGGTGCACTGATGCAATCCGCATCAACCTTTCTCAGCAAGCTGTTGATGACTATGGGGAAGATTAACCAAATTACCAAACTAACATAAGGAATATGAGGCGCCATCGACGGATTAATCGGCGGGACATGCTCCAGAGCTTAATTAATTTGCAACCAAAAAGTTATTCACTCCTAATTAATACTACTAATCATTAAGAAGATAAAGGGGTATTAGTGTCAACCTATATTTATCTAATGTAATGGACACTGGATAGACATAAATCTTTTCACCTGGTACCGGCCAGAAAGTTCCCCAAACCCTTTAACACTAAATATTAAAAGAAAGGCCCAATAGTAGTTAATACAATGTTATAACTCAGAGAATCATAAGTTAATATAATGTTGTAACTCAGCATGTCCTGAGTTAATATAGTGTTGTAAACAGAGGGTCTTTAGTTGAATTAAAATTCTGAGAGATGTACCGGTCTGTGTGGAACCTAAGAAACAACATCTATTAACATGTATCTATTCCTTTTATTTATCTTTCATTGTGTATCTTGAGACCTATATTATCAAGAAAAACACCCATATTATTAATCGAAACATTTATATTATTAACAAAATAGTAGGACATATGGTCTCACATTGTTGTTTTTTCATATTATAAAAAGGACCTATTTCCTTAATATATAACATTGATGGTTTTCTTGATAATATACGTCTGTCTCTAAATAAATTACGTAGAGATCGTCTCTCAAGAGACTACTCTTTATCTTTCATTATTATAAAAATGTTAATCACATGTTACATAAATGATAGTTTATATATAAGCCGAAAATCTAACGGTGTACGCGGGCGGGTACATGCGATTTTTTACCAAATATTCAACCAAATAATATGGGTGTATAATGTTTCGATTTTTACCAATGATAGTTTATATATAAGCCGATTTTTTACCAAATATTCAACCAACTTGCTATAATACTGAACCATGACGGGTGTATAATGTATTAAACCGCCACGGGTCAGTTGACATTTAAAGCGGGTGAATGACGGACGGGCTTAACATATAAAATAAACATGTCATAATATGTTCGAAGAAGATTAATATAAGTTGCAATACGAAATAAAACACTCCATAAGCAACTACAATCACCAAACATGTGTAAGTTTCAGTATATTGTGTGAAGTAGTAAGGGATTTAGGTTTAGGAGAATTAGGAATAGTGGCTTCTGTATGTTGTGTGAAGTGGTAGCCCTAGTGTGAACTTGGAAAAGGAGAGTAAAAGACATTAATCCTAATTTATTTCTATATAAATATAAAATGAAAATGTATATACATTAAGTAGAAGTGGGTTTTTATTTTGTTTGACCCATGGCAGATATTGTTAAAAATTTCAACCGGCGGGTGCGGTTAGCGGCAAGCAGATTGGCGGGCGGTGCAGACGTTTTTTTTTAATTTTTTTTATTTTTAAATGTACATCGCTACCTTTATGTATGCTCACTTAATTAGTTAAAATTAAATAAATTTTGATGGACTAAAATTAAACATACAAATGTCCGTATTATTACACAATTGCCACATCTTTCATAATATATTAAAATAAGCCGATTTTTTTTAAATCTTCTCAAATTTATTCCAAATTTGATTTGAAAATTACCGAAAAAACATAATGTTAAACATTGAACCCAAAAATAAATAAAAATATAAATATAAGTAGATGGAAACATTAGATCTTCCATAAAACTATTTTACAATAAAATGTAAAGAGTTGAGGAGGGAAGGAATTTTTTTTTTAAAAGGTAAATTCTAGTAAAAGCTATGATTTTACTTGGACAAATACCCCCAACCCTACCATAAGTATTCACACTTACCTTATTTATACTTGTATAATGTGATTTCCCACTAATATTTAAAACAAATCAAGTGACACAAGACAATAGAAATAAATTAATAGAAATCACTACAAAAGAAACCAGTTTTAGCGACGGAATTATCTGTCCCTAAAACTGGACCGATCTGTCGCTAAATCCTTAGCGACGGATAAAACCCCGTCCCCAAACAATGCGTCGCAATGTTTTTTAGCGACGGATAAGGGATCCGTCGCTAAATAACGACGCACTGGCGACGGATTAATCCGTTGACCAGTTCGTCCGCATTGGCGACGGATTCTGTATCTGTCTCTAATTAGAGACGGGGTTTAGCGACGGAAATAATTCCGTCGCTAAATTCACGAACTAATTTAGTTCGATTGGTATTTAGCGACGGAATTTATATGTTTTAGCGACGGACATAATTCCGTCGCTAAATCTACTGTTTTGAATTTTTTTTTTAAAATATTTCTTTTTTACCTGTTTTTTCACATAATATAGTCATAGATAATATATCCGAAATAATTAAATTGCATTAATATATCCAAAACTATATAAATTATCTACAAATAATCCGAAACAAGAATTAGAAGGTGAAATAGTGTCAAATTATCCATAACAAGTCTGATGTAACTAAGGATAATCGGGAGGAGGCGGTGGGTGAGACTGGGAAGAGCTACTGAACATCTGGGTCAACTCGTCCATCCGCTTGGCCATACAAGCCTGTTCCTCAAGCACTTGCTCGTAAGCTGCCTTGGTCGCAGCTATTTCCTGTTGAAGAGGAGTCATCATCTCGTTAACCTGCTGCTGCGTGTAGAGGTTAGATCGCGATCCTGATCCCTGGGACACTGAGAAGCTACCAGAACTCATGGAAGGGCCTAAACTTCCCAATCCATACATTCGACCTTTGTCCATTGGGTTGACCTCGAAGAAGATCTGGTCTTGCTCTTCAATTGACAGCTCATGACCGTCGATCATCCTCTCGTCCATCCTCCTCTCGACCTCACTCTGCAATTGTTGGTTGCATACGAAATGAGATGTAATTTTAGGAATCACTTTAATTAAAATACTCAAATACAAATGTAATTAACCTTAAGAAAGAAACGTACCGCAATACGTTCGGCCCTCACGTCGATCCGGATGCCATTCTTGACTTAGCCTTCTTGAAGTGGTACGAGCACTCTTGGTACATCCTTTATTGGCCTAAAAAACATATGTGCAAACAAGTAGTTAGTTGATTGAAATGAAAGCTAAAAGCGTATGTATCATATTCAAGTCATAAACAACATATTTACTAACCTCCCTCACGTGAGCGGTAACAATAGCTCGCGACCCATAGTGATGTCTGGCAGTGCCCGTACTATCATGCGGCTCAGACAAACGATTTTATACATTCTTATGACGCTTGATCACGGACGAAGGATCATTCCAAGATCGTCAACCACAGTGCCCACTCGTCATCCCCCACCTGTTGGTCACTGCGTGTCTCCTTCATTTTGTAGACCATTTTCACTGTAGATGTCGGACCCTAAAGTCTCGAAAGCAGTACAACTGGGACACCAGCGCATTGGGAATGAAATAGTCCTTCTACAACAATTCCATTCAAAGTAAAAATTACACAAGTATAAAGAAAGATAACAATTTAAATATAACACTAAAATGAAACTGAAATGTAGTAGTCCTACATCAAAACAAGCTCAGTGGCTAACATACCACTCAAATTGTCCTAAAATTGACTAACACAATGGAGACTAACATATCACCCAAGTTCAGTGGCTAACATACCACTCAAACGACACAACAAGTTCATAAATGGTGACTAACACATCAAAACAAGCTTAATGGCTAACATACCACTCAAATTGTCCTAAAATTGACTAACACAATGGTGACTAACATATCACCCAAGTTCAGTGGCTAACATACCACTCAAACGACACAACAAGTTCATAAATGGTGACTAACACATCAAAACAAGCTTAGTGGCTAACATACCACTCAAATTGTCCTAAAATTAACTAACACAATGGTGACTAACATATCACCCAAGTTCAGTGGCTAACATACCACTCAAACGACACAACAAGTTCATAAATGGTGACTTACACATCAAAACAAGCTTAGTGGCTAACATACCACTCACAGATATAGTGGCTAACATACCACACACATTAACACAATGATTAAAAAAACAAATAAAGCATTCATTGTAACATTTAAGCTTACGCGCAGCTCGTCGAAGTAAAAGTGCTTCATCTGGTCCGGGACGTTTGACCACTTCTCGCCTCCCTGTCCCGGCATCTCCCGCCTCCCCTTGAAGATTTTGCCTAGTTTGTCCGAGGCATCCGGAGGCCAAAACCTGTTATCAATGAGACAAACAAGAAACAAATATTCATTAGTAAAATCATGTAACATATATTTATCTTAAGTGTATGTTCTACAACTCCATAATACTTACTTGTTCCTGCCATTGGGGAACAACACCGGTTTCCCCTGAAATGTAGCATTGTCCGTCAACGCTGTCAATACGGACACCCGTCGAAGGGTAGTCACCGAGCGAAGCCGTGTAGGCGGTGGAGTCTCTGGTACACGAGGCTGCCGCTCCCCAATGTCGTATCCAACGAGAGGACTACCATGACTAGTGGGTACTACTAGAACCCATTGGACTAGCACCCTAAACCCGGAGGAAGGTAGGTCGACTTCCTTTGCGCGGCATCTGCAAATAAGAAATTGCAAAAAAATTAATGAGTTAGTAAAGAATACATGAATATACATTTGTGAGATATTAAAGTAATAATAATCGAACTAATCATATATACACATAACTAAGCATACAATACACATACCCTCGTCCTCATCGGCTATTGTTAAGTCTATAAATTGGTCTTCACCAGTCTATGACTCATCATCACCTTATGTCGGGCTTTCTCATTTGTTGATCGACCTCTTCTTGATACGAGTTGGTAATTGAATCGTCCTTATCAATGTACTCTACTCTGGAGCGGGCCTGTATATGCATCGCAGCCAACCAATCCACCTTATCGTGTTTGAGGCTTGGATATTCAATAAACACCACCTGCCGTGCTTGAGTCGCCAAGATAAACGGTTCATAATTAGTACGATACCTCTTCCTATGGTTAATTTCTACCATTTGATAGAGCTCGTGTTTCTGCGTACCACTTGGAGTAGGATCATACGGTCAACATCAAGCGAAAGGTTCTTTTCAAAGGAAACCCCGGATATTCAAGTCGCACAATTCGTCTCAGGTTCCCGTAGAAATCATACAAATCATCATTTGCATCTTGATCTTGCCCCCTTACACACACCCCGGAATTTCTTGTGGCCATGGCGGTGTTAGACTCAATTATTTGAAACCTAAGGCCATTTACTATGTAAGATGAGAATGTGGAGACCATTCTGTTTGGTCCCTCTGCTAGAGATTCTAAGTAAGGACATGTGACTTTGTTGACAGGATTTCGTACGTACTCCTTGAACCAATCTGCAAATTCTGTTTCCAACTTCACATTGAAGCAGTTCTTCAATTACGTCATCTGCCATTGTTGGATTCTTCTCTCTGAAAAGGCTGTGGACACGATTACATGATTAGATATATATAGTAGTTAGAAGTTAAAATCCATGTGCTAGCGTAAGAAAGCTACTCACCGAGCATAAATCTCCATAAATTTGTCAACTTCAGCACAGTTCGAGAGGACATAATATGTGGTTGCCTTCAACTCCTTATCCGTCAGCCATTCTGTCTTTTCTTCTCCAATAGGTCTCCCGGAGACCCTAAAAATTGAAATGGAAACGTCATCATCCTCTTGAACTTCGAATGTGTCTGCGTTTCTGGACGGCCTAGATGCCTTCGTCGGGACATGGTCCCCAAAGTAATAGGAGCAGAAGATTGCAGCTTCCTCTCGCACGTAGGCATTGGCCATTGATCCCTCAGGCTTGCCTTTGTTGTTGACATACCTCTTCAATTTCCCCAAGTACCTGTAATGCATATATGTTGATGTAACACAATGTAACTTGGGAAAATTCAGACTTTATAAGTAAATGATTGCCTTGATTACACACCTCTCGAATGGATACATCCATCGATACTGAACCGGTCCAGCAAGCCTCGCTTCATGTGGGAGGTGAACCGGCAAGTGCTCCATAGAATCAAATAAGCTCGGAGGAAAGATACGCTCGAGCTTACATAGAATCAATGGTATGTTGCTTTCAAGATTTGCTAACACTACATCGTCAAGCACCCTTGAGCATAAATTCTTGAAAAATAAGCTCAGCTCGGTGATCGCAATCCATACAGGTTTAGGTAGCATTTCTCGAAATGCAACAGGGAGAAGCCTCTCCATGAACACATGACAATCGTGGCTCTTCATCCCGTACATCTTTGTCCTCTTCACATCCACACACCACCCCAACTTTGAGGCGTAATTATCGGGGAACTTCAATCCCCTCACCCAATCAAATAGTTTGTTCCTAGATTCAGTGTCAATTGTGTAGCATGCCTTGGGCCACTGCCCCTTATCATTCTGCTTTGTCAACTCGGGCCTTTTACACAATGTATCCAACTCGGCTCTAGATTTAGGGGTGTCCTTTGTTTTTCCGGTAATGTTGCAAATCGTGTTGAATAAGTTCTCGAACACGTTTTTCTCAATGTGCATGAAATCCAAGTTGTGACGTATAAGAAGACTGCTCCAATAAGGCAAGTCCCAGAAGATGCTTCTCTTCTTCCATCCACAATTTTTGCTAATTTTCTCGTTATGATTATCCGACCCAACTTCAGTCACTTTCATAAGACCCAACCTATCTATCTTCGCAAGTATTTACGCAAGAAGTTGTCTCGGGGCGCCTTTGTTCACTACTTTATTTTTCAAGAATTGAGTCTTGTTCTTCCTGAATGTATGGTCCTTTGCTAGAAATCTACGATGACAGTCAAACCAACATTCCTTTCCGCTCTCCTTCAATCTAAATGCATCAGTGTCTTCCATACAATGTGGACATGCATTAAAGCCCGCGGTTTTCCTTCCAGATAGCATGGAGTACGCAGGAAAATCACTCACGGTCCACAATAATGCTGCTCTCAATGTAAAGTTCTTCTTCTTTGACACATCATATGCCGGGATACCATTTTCCCACAACTCAATCAGCTCCTTGATTAGGGGCTGCAAGAACACATCCAGCTTCTGTGACGGATCATCTGGCCCGGGCACCAACACAGTCAAGAACATGAATGGTTCCTTCATGCACTCACCGGGGGGCAGGTTGTACAGTGTCAGTATGACTGGCCAACAAGAGTACTTCCGGTCATTTCCAAACGGGTTAAAACCATCCGTACAAAGCCCCAAGCGTACATTTCTAGGCTCGTCTGCAAACTCCGGCTAGGTCTTATCGAACTGTTTCCATGCGGGTGAGTCTGATGGATGCTCCATTCTACCCTCTTCCGGGATTACTCGCTCATTGTGCCACCGCATTTTATTGGCACAAGCACTTGAAGCGTACAACCTCTTCAAACGAGGTGCTAGAGGAAAATACCACATTTTCTTATGTGGTAGATTTTTCTTCTGACGTTTCTTCTGACCCCCTCCTTGTAACGCTTATGCGGTCCTTACCACGTAACTTGCACTTCAAGAGATCTCAGATCCTCCCCAATAGATCATACATATCCTCACAACAATCTATGGTTTCCATGGCAACCCCATCCCCGCATCTTTTTTCTTTGGGTAAAGTTGGTGGGAACTAGATTTTCTTCGGACAAAGATCGACATTAATTGTACCCATTCATTGAAGCTCGCTTGATTCATCGCCATTAGCCTTACAACTCATTAGCCGAGCCAACAAAGACAACTCGCTCAGCCTACATCCCTGATAAATCGGCTTCTTTGCTGATTCTAGCAAGTCAAAGAACACCTGATCCGCAGGATTCGGAGGCTCCTCCACATCCCCCTCGGTTACTGGCTCCCTGGTGTCCATGAACTCTGGACCCGCAACATCATACACCATTTGCTCCATCCGTTCATGATCATAATTAGCATCAGATGTAGACGTATTTTGAGTACTTCCGATCACATTTTTCTCCTTCCTTTTACGCTTTGAGAGATGCTCATAATCCATGAACGGTGCTCGTGTCTCACCATGATAACACCATACCTCATACTGAGACACGAACCCCTTACGTTTCAAGTGCTCCACTACCGTTTCAGGAGGCAAAAATTGTTTATTCCTACATTTGTTCGCATTGCAAGGGCACTTCATCTTCCCCCCACTCAAACAAGTAGTTTGTGTAAGCGCAAAAGTGATGAAGGATTCAACCCCTTCCACAAAACTAGACTGAATTATGCCATTAACTATGCGACGGTACATCCATGAACGATCGGGATTCATAATTATATGATTAGCCTGACACGTCTACAATTATTAGATTTATAACATGCATTTTACGTTAATATAATCACCAAATAGTCTCAAAACACTTAATTAAATCTTCATAATCTAGTGTATATATACGAATTTATCGAATCAAAATTACTACGTACTTAATTACAAACATCCTAACATTATAATAATTAGCAATACAAATTCACAATCAATATATCAATTGCACAAAGTTAACTAGCTAGTATATATACTATATCTCCCATAAACATACAATTGATCTAATTAGTCGAAATTATCAAAATTCCCAAATTAGTCAACAAGTAAGGGTTCCAAAACACTAAACTAAATCTTTCTAATCCTACTACATATACGAAAATATCAAATTAACAACCCTACATACTTCCAAACATTCTAACATTATACTAAAAATTCAAATTCACAATCAATACATCAATTGAACATCTCAAAGTTAACACACTACGTAATATAAGCTAAACTAACTACTACATACTTACAATAAACGTTCAATTGCTCAAATTAGTCAAAATTAACAAAATTCCCAAATTTGACAAAGTTAAGGTTTTAGCCAAAATACCTTCGATTTAGCTGGTGAAAAGATGAAATTGGTTGACCACACGAGCTCCTTGTCCCACGAGCTTCGAGAAGACTCCAAAATTGGCGGGCAATTCGAGATTTGGTCGGAAAATTGGAAATGGCGAAGGAAGAAGGAAGAAGGAAGAAGGAAGAAAAATGGGGAAGAAAGGGCTACTGCCCGATGGTATCAAGGTTTTAGCGACGGATCGCTATCCGTCGCTAAAATCCGTCTCTAACTAGCGACGGAATGCGATCCGTCGCTAGTTACCTTTTTTTATTTTTTTTTATTTTGTAAGCTGGTCAACTTATTTAGGGACGGATTTAATATCCGTCCCTAATAGCGACGGATAAATAAATCCGTCGCTATTTAACGATGGAAAAACATCCGTCGCTAAATTAGCGACGGATTAGACCCATTCCGTCGCTAAAATTAGCGATTCGTCGCTAAATAGCGACGGATTCTATCCGTCGCTAATGGCCGTCGCTAAACGGCGGATTTCTTGTAGTGAATGGCATATGAAATAAACTATGATAGAAATAATTATTTTTTCCTCACGAAAACATAGTGAAATCCACAATTGATAACTGACTAGCTGTTTGGTAAACTACTAAAGCTCAATTTTAGCAGAATTATAGACTTCATCCTGTTTGACATACGACTTTAGTCGATTCGTAACAATACTCGTTTTTATACAACTACTATTCAATTATATTCAATTAAAACTCAACTCTCTCTCTCTCTCTCTCTCTCTCTCTCTCTCTCTCTCTCTCTCTCTCTCTCTCCCTCCCTCCCTCCCTCCCCCCAACTTTATCTTTTTATTTATTATTTTATTTATTATAATACCCTTAAAACAAACAAATAACCTTAAATATAACAACCATATAAATTTTGACTCCATCCAAAACAAAATTTTTCACAACTCAATTAAAGTTGACTTACTATTCATCTGTTAAAGGTGTTAAAGTCCGGTTTGTTAAAGTTGTATGCCGAACACTCAATGAGTGTTTAAAGGAATCCAGGTCAATACTTCATATGAGAGCTAGGGAAAATTATATATGATGGCCAATAACAATGCATCCACTAAACATAAAAATAGTAGGGAACACCAACATGTTCGACCTGTGCACCTCATATGTTTGTGTCTAGTTAGTGGTGATACAGTATTCTCATATACTTTTTCCAAACATATTTAATATTTCATGAATATGTATTCCACTATGCATGTTGTTTAATTCATAGTAGGCGCATACTACGGTTAAAGATTCACCTTTTTGCTGGAATAGATTGGCTACTGGTTACCTGAACTTCTCTTCAAGTCGAATAGCTATCGAACAAGTCACGAATTAAACCTAAAAAACCAAGGGTAAGAGAAGAAGATGAAAGAAGTACCCTTGCTGGTTGTACGAGTTCGACGCGTGGAGGAGGGAGGATGGCCTTCGAGTCGTCTTCCTTCCTTCGTGAATCTCCTTGATCAAAACCTTTGTCTTTCTTAGCTTTCAATATACCACAATTAGTGTGGTGTGGGCACAAATAACTATATATATATATATATATATATATATATATATATATATATATATATATATATATATATATATATATATATATATATTTGAAAGTAAGAAATATACTAAGGCAAGAAGCGAGTTGTTTATTATTTAGAAACGAGATAATAAACTAATAACTCCAAGAGAGAGAGCAATTATGAGCTATCACTCTTTTTAAAGCATATAAATGTATTTATGAAAGAAGATGAAAATCTCCACCTCATCCATTTCCATCAGTTACAACTCTCTACAACCCATTTTTTCTGCCACGTCAGCATTCCACTCACTGTAACTCTCTACTCCAACAGTTAAGGTCCAATTTTTTTTTCTTCACATTTCTGTCAAACATAATTTTTCATTTCATTTTCCTTTCTCAATTCCTATTAAACTTAATTTATTCTTGAATTTATTTTAAATGTCGTTTATTAATTATAATAAAATTACATTAATACTTTTAAATACATTACTTGAAAATAAAAATTACATTACTTAAAAAATTATAATACTTGAAATTAAAAATAAAAATATAATTGAAATTGTAAATTACAACAATTAAGGTATTACATGCAAATCCTAACTATAATATCCAAGAAACTCACATGCTTATTTATGTGTATATAAGTATGTTTGCATTGTTACACATATAATTATCATATGAAAATATTCAATAATAGTTGAAATTGAAAAAAAAAATTACTTGAAATAAAATTACAATAGTTAAAAAAATAAAGGAAAATAAAAACAACAAGAAATACAAATCAAACAAAAAACAAAGAGGAAACATCAAGCAAAAAACAAAGAGAAAACAAAAAACTAAACGAATTTAAAAAATAAATAAAAAAACATGGTTTGGGACTCGCTGGGACTAGCGCCCCAAACTTGCAACTGCTGTTGCAACTCTGTTGGAGTTGCAAACAGAGTTGCAACAACATTTGCAACCCCATTTCCAACTCTATTGGAGAAGGGGCTTCCGGAAACTCATGTTATGGATGTGCTTGAAATCTCTTTTCCTAATATCTAGACCAATTAGGTGTCTTTTGTGCAAAGAAAATCAATCCAAGACTAACTAGAACTCCTAGATACTTCAAGACATTTTCATCCAGTACTATTCACCCAATTATGAAAAATTACACTTTGTTCCAAATACTTTAAAAACATGCTAAAAGTGACATGAAAGTTTAAATAACAATCCTAACACTTTTTTTACACATGTTCTTTATCAAATATATTTGTTCTTATACAAATAACATTCTTGATATTTTACATTTGCAAAATACAAAACTTTTTATTATTTGCAAATTAGCCCTTGGACTTTTCTAATATACTTTAAATTGTTCCAATTATCACGGAAACGATCATACACGTTTTCCAAGTATACATGACACTGATATTATTAATCTAAATATAATAATAATTCCCAAGCGTCATATTCACAACTTCTGATAAATTGCAGTTTAGTCCATGTAGTTTAATTGATTACCAGAACATGTCCAAATGTTCCAAGTAATTATATCTAAACTTTCCAAGTGTAAATGTGAATGAATCAAACATCATTCAAAATACTTATACGAATATACTATCTTAGTTATTGTTCTACTTGTGCGCTAATGTATGACGCTAAAGAGGACGATGGACCTACTGTATTAGGGATCCATACATCTACTACCCATCCCGAACTCTGGGATTTAGAAGATCATCATGTTAGACCTCATAAAGTCATCAGTCACCACTATACTAGTGAAGCTGCACTCCCTTGAGATGTAGAATATCTTATTCGATCATGCGAATAGTCCATTGATGACAATATCAAAATGCCTGCGATTTTAGACAAGCTTGTCAAACTATATACTATACAAATATAAGATCCTTCATAGTTGACTCCTAATGTGAATGTAGGTAAAACCATTGACCTTATTTTTCTTTACCTCTTTATCCTTGAATACTATTGATTCTATACAAGGAGTCCAGTTTCCATTTAAGGGAACTTGAGCTAAGGACTTCATACTTTTAATCCCAAATCAACTTATCGTTGGAGTCTAACTTTTATACCTGTTTCACCAAGTAGCGAATCCAGTTCTTTCACAAAGTTCATTTCTACGTGAAACTAGATAATTTAAATAACTAAGACCTGTTTCACTCGATGATGATCACTCCCTACAAACTCAAAGTTAAATAGCAACAAGTTTGTCCATGTGAAAACTAGTTAACGATGGTGATCACCGGTAACGATACTAATATTGAGCCAATTACCAATCCTTGTTCCACGATATTGGTTAGTGAATGCTCGACTTCTCGCCGGGTCCAATCATATATGATTTACCCCAAAATCATACAAGTGTAATTCCTGCCCGATCACCCCCCCCCCCCACCCCCGGGATAAGTCAACTTACTAATTTGGCCGAGGAATAGACTAAAAAATTTGCCATAATATCCCAATCCTAAAATATGATACCGTCGTTGACTATTTTAATGAACATCATCCTTGCATGTCTAATCTAATTGTATACATCCCATGCATACTAGACTGAAGGTCACATGATGGTCACTTGGATAGATAAATGTTTAAGTGTTTAACTTATATAAATGCAGATTAAACAAAAGCAATGAATTTGAATAATACAATTCGCTTTATTTCAGCTAACGAAATACGATTTATTACAATCAAATTTGTTATACGGGTATAACTCTACCAACAATCTCTCACTTGCACTTAGAGAAAAGCAGACATGAGTTTCAATCCCATAGCCTTCACGTGCTTCTCAAATTTATTGATTGGCAAAGCTTTCGTTAAGTGATCGATCAACCACGTTTTCATTAGAAGAAATCTTGTCGATTTTGACTTAATGTTCACCTTCGAATCTCCTGATTAAATGATACTCATGATATATATGTCTAGTCTTCTTGGATTATCTTGGTTGCTTATCGTTAACTATAGCTACCGTATGAATATACCAACATTGTCTTTACACCATCTGGAACCACTTCCAGACTAACAACAAAGTTTTCGAGCTTAGCTGCATCTTTTGATGCCTCGAAAGGTGCCACATACTCGGCTTTCGTTGTGGTTACCACTTAGCCCGTTCTTTAAAGCAAGCAAAAAGACGAACTGTTTGGGTGGTACCAGTGTTACGCATAAGTAGGACTTGAACTGAATATGGAAAATTAAGCTTCCAAACTAAATTAAAGTGTTCTTGTGGTGTGTCATCAGGAACTCTATATCTGTCTTAGAAGCTTTGAATACAAAAGGAATCGATTTAGATATCACATGTCCTATTTGTCGGTTGCATACTGAGTCTCTACTGCATATTCTTCGAGACTACTCTTTTGCAAGACTCTATTAGGCTGTGTCGCCTTTACTTCATCAGTCTATATATGTTTATTCACCCAATATTTCTCAATGGATTGCAAATATACGTATGAAGTTGTCCTAATATGATTTCAACTACTTTGTCACTTCTTGTTTGAGTTCATGGTGCCATAGAAACAAGGTGGTACACGAAGCCAAGGGTTACGATGCACATGATTCTGTCAAGGACGTGCACATGTACATAGAGAGATATAAAGATGCTCAAACACTATTCACGAGCCCAAGGCTACAAGAACAAATTGAGATTTGGAAGCCACCAATGCAAGGGATGATTAAAATCAACTATGATGCGTCTTTCCGACATGAAACTAAGGAAGCCAGTGTGGGGATAATCTCCAGGGACATCAACAAACACGTCTTGGCATGTAAAAGAACTAGCTTCCAATTTATTCCCACTCCAGAAGTTGCCGAAGCATTTGCAACCGGAAGCGCGGTGATTCTTGCGTACGATCTGAAATTTGCAGCAGATTCAAGGTGATTGTTCCAATGTAGTATCACAATTGCACGGGCAAGCTCTCTCTCTCAACTAGGGGTGTGACCGAGCCGATTCGAGCCGATCTTGAACCTTATCGAGCTCATGTTCGCGTCTACAAGTCGATAACGATCTAGAGCTCGATCATTGTCGGACTTTAAAATTAAGAGCTTGACATTAAGCTCGCGAGCATCGAGAATTGCTTACGAGCGACTAAATTAAATTAATTATTATTTTTTAAAAAGAATAATTTAACTTATCATAAAGTTATTTAGTGAAGTACATGATTCATCAATACGATTTTCAAATACTAATATTTTAGTACTTCATTTTTTTACACAATACATACGTGGATGCAAAAGTTATAATATATGTTTTGAAACATAATACCTCTACACTACAAAAAAAACCAGTTTTAGCGACGGAATTATCCGTCGCTAAAGCTGTGCCGATCCGTCGGTAAATCCTTAGCGACGGATAATACGACGAACTGGCGATGGATTAATCCGTTGACCAGTCCGTCCGAATTGGCGACAGATTACTTATCCGTCGCCAATTAGCGACGGATTATTTCCGTCGCTAAATCCCACCACTAATCCACCCTTAGTTCGCTTGACATTTAGCGATGGAAAAAAATCCGTCGCTAAATTCAATGGACTAATTCGTGAATTTAGCGACGGATTTTTTCCGTTGCTAAATTCACTGTTTAATTTTTTTTTTATATTTCTGTTTCACATTTCACCTGTTTTTTCACATAATATAATCATAGATAATATACCCGAAATAATTAAATTGCATTAATATATCCGAAATAATATAAATTATCCATAAATTATCCGAAATAAGAAGAAGGTGAAATAGTGTCAAATTATCCATAACAAGTCCATAATAAGTCTGAAGTAACTAAGAATAATCGGGAGGAGGCGGTGGGTGAGTCTGGGAAGAAGTGCTGAACATCTGGGTCAAAGCGTCCATTCGCTGAGCCATACGAGCCTGTTCCTCAAGCACTTGATCGTAAGTTGCCTTGGTCGCAGCTATTTTCTGGTGGAGAGGAGTCATCATCTCTTGAACCTGCTCCTGTGTGTAGAGATTAGATCGCGATCCTGATCCCTGGACACTGAGAAGCTACCAGAACTCATGGAAGGGCCCAAACTTCCCAATCCATACATTCGACCCTTGTTGTCCATTGGGTTGACCTCGAAGAAGATCTGGTCTTGCTCTTCAATTGACAGCTCATGACCATCGATCATCCGCTCGTCCATCCTCCTCTCGACCTCACTCTGCAATTGTTGGTTGGATACGAAATGAGATGCAATTTTAGGAATCACTTTGAAATACTCAAATACAAATGTTAACCTTAATAAATAAACGTACCGCAATACGCTCGGCCCTCACGTCAGTCCAGATGCCATTCTTCAGCTTAGCCTTCTTGAAGTGGTACAGAGCACTTTTCGGCTGTCCTCTATTGGCCTAAAAAAACATATGTGCAAACAAGTAGTTAGTTGATTGAAATGAAAGCAAAAAATTGTTATGTATCATATTCCAAGTCATAAACAACATATTTACTAACTTCCATCACGTGATCTGTAACAACAGCTCGCGACCCATAGTGATGTTCCGCGCGTTCGCATCTTGCATTTCGCATAAACGGTTTTGTCTGTTCAGACGCTTGATCACGGACGGGATCATTCCAAGATGCCTCCCAAAGTGCCCACTCGTCATCCCCACCCAAGTCTGCGTGTCTCCTTCATTTTGTAAACCATTTTCCTATAGATGTCTGACCCTAAAGTCTCGAAAACGGAGTACAACTGGGACACCAGGGCATTGGGAATGTAGTAGTCCTTCTACAACAATTCCATTCAAAGTAAAAATTACACAAGTTTAAAGAAAGATAACAATTTAAATATAACACCAAGTTTAGTGGCTAACATACCACTCAAATGACACAACAAGTTCATGAATGGTGACTAACACATCAAAACAAGCTTAGTGGTAACATACCATTCAAATTGTCCTAAAATTGACTAACACAATGGTGACTAACATATCACCCAAGTTCAGTGGCTAACATACCACTCACAGATATAGTGGCTAACATACCACACACATTAACACAATGATTAAAAGAACAAATAAAGCATTCATTGTAACATTTAAGCTTACCCGCAGCTCGTCGAAGTAAAAGTGCTTCATCCGGTCCGGGACGTTTGACCACTTCTCGCCTCCCTGTCCCGGCATCTCCCTCCTCCCCCTGAAGATTTTGCCTAGTTTGTCCGAGGCATTCGGTGGCCAAAACCTGTTATCAATGAGACAAACAAGAAACAAATATTCATTAGTAAAATCATGTAACATATATTTATCTTAAGTGTATGTTCTACAAATGCATAATACTTACTTGTTCCTGCCGTTGGGGAACAACACCGGCTTCCCCTGGAATGTAGCACCGTCCGTCAACGTCAGGTAGGGACACCAGTCAGAGTGGTAGTCACCAGGAGCATGTGCCGTGTAGGCCGGTGGAGTCTCTGGTACACGAGGTCACGCTTCCCACCAATGTCGTATCCAACGAGAGGACTAGTACCATGACTCGCTGGTGTACTACTAGAACCCGCTGGACTAGCACCCCTACACCCGGGAGGAAGGTATGTCGACTTCCTTTGGCGCGGCATCTGCAAGAGCATATAAGAAATTGCAGGAAAAAATGTGTTAGTAAAGAATACATGAACTCAGGATTCAGAGGTTCCTCCACAACCCCCTCGGTTACTGGCTCCCTGGTGTCCATGAACTCTGGACCCGCAACATCATACACCATTTGCTCCATCCGTTCATGATCATAATTAGCATCAGATGTAGACGTATTTTGAGTACTTCCGATCACATTTTTCTCCTTCCTTTTACGCTTTGAGAGATGCTCATAATCCATGAACGGTGCTCGTGTCTCACCATGATAACACCATACCTCATACTGAGACACGAACCCCTTACGTTTCAAGTGCTCCACTACCGTTTCAGGAGGCAAATATTGTTTATTCCTACATTTGTTCGCATTGCAAGGGCACTTCATCTTCCCCCCACTCAAACAAGTAGTTTGTGTAAGCGCAAAAGTGATGAAGGATTCAACCCCTTCCACAAAACTAGACTGAATTATGCCATTAACTATGCGACGGTACATCCATGAACGATCGGGATTCATGATTATATGATTAGCCTGACACGTCTACAATTATTAGATTTATAACATACATTTTACGTTAATATAATCACCAAATAGTCTCAAAACACTTAATTAAATCTTCATAATCTAGTGTATATATACGAATTTATCGAATCAAAATTACTACGTAATTACAAACATCCTAACATTATACTAATTAACAATACAAATTCACAATCAATATATCAATTGCACAAAGTTGACTAGCTAGTATACTATAGCTCCCATAAACATACAATTGATCTAATTAGTCGAAATTAACAAAATTACCAAATTTGTCAACAAGTAAGGGTTCCAAAACACTCAACTAAATCTTTCTAATCCTACTACATATACGAAAATATCAAATTAACAACCCTACTTACTTCCAAACATCCTAACATTATACTAAAAATCCAAATTCAGAATCAATATATCAATTGAACATCTCAAAGTTAACACACTATGTAATATAAGCTAAACTAACTACTACATACTTACAATAAACATGCAATTGCTCAAATTAGTCGAAATTAACAAAATTCCCAAATTTGGCAAAGTTAGGGTTTTAGCCAAAATACCTTCGATTTAGTTGAAAAAAGAAGAAATTGGTTGACCACACGAGCTCCTTGTCCCACGAGCTTCGAGAAGACTCCAAAATTGGCTGGAACGGTCGATATTTGGTTGGAAATTGGAAATGGCGAATGAAGAAGGAAGAAGGAAGAAAAAGAAGCTGCTGAAAAATGGAGAAGAAAAGGGCTACTGCCCGATTCTATAAAGATTTTAGCGACGGATCGCTATCCGTCGCTAAAATCAATTTTTTTTTTTAAAAATCCGGTGAACTTATTTAGGGACGGATAATATCCGTCCCTAAATAACGACGGATATTTTTATCCGTCGCCAACTAGCGACGGAAAAATATCCGTCGCTAATTTAGCGACGGATTAGAGACGGATTGATTTTATCCGTCGCTAGGCTCCATCGCTATTTGGCGGATTTCTTGTAGTGCTATTGAATGTATATATAAGTAGAAAGACATACATGTATGTATTGACATAAATGCTCGCGATATGCTCACGATTAGTCAAACTTTTTATCATAGTGCTCATCACTCGCTTAAAACTGAGTCGAGCTCGTCACTTTCAAGCTCGCTTTGACCGATCTCGAGCTCGAGCCGAGCTTTTTCGCTCGTAAACAACTTGATTCGTTTATACCCTAATGATGATGAAATACGAATTTTAGGGAGTAAATCACTCACATAGGGAGCATTTATTAGAAAGATCCAAACTTTTGAGGGAAAAAATGGATTAACCTAATTTGGAGGAAACAAGTAGGGTTTTGGAATTGGGGATCTATTTATATTTGTTTCTTGCTCTCTAGCCCCCATCCTAATCGCCCCCTGCACAACCACAAATTTGCAAAAGCTCCTCGCCAAATTCTGCTAAGCTTATTTTCGCCCCCCATCTCCCACCTCTACTGTCTGCTCTTCCTAACGTTTACAGGTAATTATAACTTTGAACCCTTTGATTCTTTCAATTCTCTTTCTACACAGAATCAAATCTTATTGTTTTCTGTTTATTTACACATGCCCTTTGTACTCAATTGCCCTAATTCCCTTGAATTAATGCTTCTCTCTTTTTCTATTTATCGGTTCTAGATTGTTACAAGTATCTGCTTTCTGTTTTTCTTGCTTGTTTATGTTGGTGTGTTCATAATCATGTCTGTGGATTTGTAAAAATTCCATCTTTTAGGGCTTATCGCTGACTTTTGTCTGTTTCATGATTCTTGTTATGTGGGTTTGGTTCTGTACTGGTTTTAATGCCGTGTAAAGTCTTTAAATTGGTTAAAGTTTCATTCTTGCTTAATTGGGTAATGTAGGTTGATTTTTGTTTTTGGTTGTAATGATGTACTTATGTTGCTTCTTTTGTTTGTAGTTGATTGGACTGTAAAGAACACTCTTTGGGGCTTGTGGTGATGGCAACTAACAAGAAAATCATAGCCATTTGTCAATCTGGAGGAGAGTTTTTGACGAATAAAGATGACGGGACATTGTATTACACGGGTGGGGATGCATATGCTCTCGACCTCGATCAACAGACCCAACTGAAAGATTTTAAGAATGAACTTGCTGAAACTTTTCAGTGCAGTGTCAATGCTATGTCTATTAAGTACTTCCTCCCTGGAAACAAAAAGACTTTGATTACTGTATCCAAGGATAAGGACCTTAATCGCATGGTTAACTTCTTCCAAGATGCTGATCAAGTTGAGATATTCATAATTATTGATGAAGCTGCTGCTGCTGCAGCTGCTGCTCTAAATACCCCTAATGTGCCGGTCAGTAGGTAGTTTCCAACCTCTTCCTTCACCACTCACATTGTCTATGTTATATCTGCAACTACTGCACACTCTTGGACTGTTGGTTTGATTTTAAATACTGTCGTACAGGTGGAGAGAGAAAATGTGGCTGATTGTTTTATCTGAAAACATTCATTTGTGAAACTAATGTGACTTTTAGATTTTTGATTGCTCCACATTACTGCATGTTTGGTTTTTCTGAACCTTAACATATAAAAAATGTATGTCCTTTTAATGTGCCTGATGTGCCTTTCTTTATACCAACGTTTTGTTATTTCATGATGATCGCACCTGCGTTATGCTCTCAATACAGATTTTCATCATGATGCTAGATTGAAACTTTTCAAGTTTTACCCCCCAAGTTACTTTTTGATTCTATAGGTCAAGCATGACGGCTGCATCTGGTGCTGCATATCCCATTGGTGTCAATATAGATGTTATGCAAACTGATGGTGCGATAGCTTTAACCGAGCCTCTTGAAATAACACCACTTGGTAGTATTGATCTTATAAGCAATGATGAGAAGCATCGGAAAGCAGCAACGCAATGGGAGAACATCATCACTGGTGTGGACCAAAGATTTAATACTTTCGCTGAATTTCGTGATGCTCTTCATAAATACTCCATTGCTCACGGGTTCTCGTACAAGTACAAAAAGAATGACAGTCATCGTGTGACTGCAAAGTGTAAAACGGAAGGCTGCCCATGGCGCATATACGCATCTAAGCTGGCCACCACTCAATTAGTGTGCATAAAGAAAATGACTCCCGAGCATACCTGCGAAGGAGCTACTGTAAAAGCTGGTTACAGAGCAACTAGGGGTTGGATAGGCAGTCTCATAAAGGAGAAACTAAAAGCTTCCCCAAATTATAGACCAAAGGATATTGCAAGTGACATCCAGCGTGAGTATGGTATTCAGTTGAACTATACACAGGCATGGCGCGCCAAGGAGATTGCAAGGGAACAGCTTCAGGGGTCTTACAAAGAGGCATATTCTCAATTACCTTACTTTTGTGAAAAAATAATGGAAACCAATCCAGGTAGTCTGGCTACATTCAGCACCAAGGAAGATTCGAGCTTCCAAAGACTTTTTGTGTCATTTCATGCCTCAATAGCCGGTTTTCATCAGTGTCGCCCTCTTATTTTTCTCGACAGCACTCTTCTTTATTCAAAATATCAGGGAACTTTGCTATTCGCTACTGCTGCTGATGGAAATGACGAATTCTTTCCCATTGCATTTTCAGTGGTAGATGAAGAAACTGAGGAGAACTGGCATTGGTTTCTGTCACAACTGAAAACTGCTCTTTCTACATCTGAGCAAATCACGTTTGTATGTGATTTCCAGAAAGGCATCCGGGAGTCCTTGGTTGATATATTTGGCAAGGAATGCTATCATGGTTACTGTCTCCGCTGTCTTGCTGAGAAGCTTAATAAAGATTTAAAAGGACAGTTTTCACATGATGCAAGACGTCTAATGGTTCAAGATCTCTATGCTGCTGCTTTTGCAACGAAACGAGAAGCATTTGATAAGTGCATTGATAATATAAAGGCTATCTCTGCTGAGGCTTATAATTGGGTTATTAGTAATGAACCAGAACACTGGGCCAATGTGGCTTTCCATGGTGCCCGATATAATCATATGACATCCAATTTTGGTCAGGAGTTCTACAATTGGGTGTCTGAAGTTGATGAGAAGCCTATTACTCAGATGGTTGATTTTTTGCGTGGAAAGATTATGGAGTTGTTTTATAGACGAAGACTCGACTCCAGTGAGTGGCTCACGAAGCTAACTCCTGTTATGGAGGATAGGCTCCAGAAGGAGATGTTAAAAACAAGTAACAAGCAAGCACAACTGCATGGTAGTATATTTGAGGTTCATGGTGACCCTGCTGATTCTGTCGAGATGGTCGACCTTGATAACTGGGGTTGTAGTTGCAATGAGTGGAAACTAACTGGGTTGCCTTGTTACCATGCACTTACGGTTCTCACTGCACTTGGTAGGAGCCCTTATGATTATTGCTCTAGATACTTCACGACTGAGAGTTATTGTGCAACTTATACAGAGTCCATCAACCCCATACCAAATGTTGATATTCCAGAGAGTAGTGAACTGCTGGTAACGAATATTGTAACCCCTCCACCTAAAAAGCGTGCACCTGGAAGACCAAAGGTCAAAGTTATGGAACCTGCAGATATTATTAAACGCCAGCTCCAGTGTAGCAAGTGCAAGGGTCTTGGTCATAATAAGAAAACATGCAAGTAAGTGTCTTCGTCACTCACTAAAATAACTTCTGACTAATACTCGCCGCTCTTATCTCTGAATGCATGCTATCTTTTGATTAATTTTATCTGAGTCTGTTAATGACAATCTAAGTGTTTATTTTCTCATTCTGTTTCTCTTTTCTGTACCTCTTGTTGTTTTATGTTATTCTTTTTTCTCTGTGGAAATGTACAAAAGGATCTCTTAGATTGTTGCCATGTTTTAAGACATCATTGCCATGATTTAAGCTCAGGATGTTGGATTACAGTTTCGTTTATGTTTGGTTCTCTCTATTGCTTCATATGAGTCTTTGACCAGTGCTTCATGTGCCAAATTTTGGGTTCCTTCCAGGGCAGTTAGTTTATTTGTACTTTTTGAACCTGTTTGCTTGATATGTATTAGCAATTTAGCATGTGTCAATACTTATTTGAAATGGAATTTCCGTTATCTTAGAGCCTCTAAACAGACAAGGCTGGTAAGATGACGACGACAACAAGAAGAACAACAAAAAAGAGAAGAAAAGTGACGTGGATATCTTTTATTGAATTCACAGAATTGTGGAATGCGCTTTTCTTTTTTACTCTTGGTATCTGGAAAAAGAGATTGCAACCCTTAACAGAACTGCCACTGACTTATTTCTGGAGTTCATAGTTATTCATCTGTTAGAAAATCATTTCTTTGAGGTAGATAGATGTCATTGATGATGCAACTTCTTGTCCATTTAACTAAATTATGCTTTTATATTTGTAAATTTTTTTGGGACTAATTCTAACCCTGATTTTCTGCTAATTGAATAGCCGGGTGAATGGGAATGAAGAGGGGCCACAAACTCCTCTGCTGACTGGGCTGGAGGTAGGACTGGTGAACGATGAAATTGAGGTAAGCATGGCAACGGATGGTCCTGAAATAAGCACTTGATTTTGGTATCATCGCACTAGAATCTTTTTTCAATAGTCGTCATCCCCGAAGGACACCGGTTGACATGGAGGGTTTCAAGTGTAGTTTGTTTATGGAGATTGGATTACTCTGTTAGATTTTATTTTTTATTTTTATTTTCTTTTTGTTTTTTATTGTTCTCTCTGGTCTGGGTTATGGATTTACAGTTGCTGTGAATGATGTTTTGGTCTGGAGTATCTCTTAAATTATGGTGTTCCTTGAGTAGTGTTCATCGGTTAACTTACCCATACGTTGTTAAGAGTTCCTTACTGAATGAAGTACTGGGCTATATCAGCATTGAGTGTGCCAAACACTTGGGTAGGAGGTCGGATATGGTATATTCTCATATTTAGAAAATGATCTTTATCTTCTATGAAATGAGTCAAATGACGAAGGCGTAGCTTTGCTGGTTCTTGAATGTCCTCTCCGGTAAGGCATGCAGACTCTCCAACTAAGGGTGCTCAATCAGTCTTGAAAGTGAAACATATCATCTTGGAGGATTGAAATTCGTGTGCCTTTTCGTCTTCAGTTAGGGTGTTTCCTTGCTGTATTTTTGTAGCTTGCCCGAACCGAACAATGCAGTTGCTGAAGGTTTACTATTTGTGTAAAAGTTGGAAATTTGGAAAACATAACAACCCTATAACTAATCAGTCATGACCAGACCTTCGGGGTTGTGCGATGACTCACGATTTAGGTTACATTAATGCTAGTATGAAATTGTTTGTTTTGTTGGGATCCTGAAGGATTAACGCTTGCAATTACCCAAAAGAGCTCATACCGAATTGATATAATTTAAGTCTCGAACTACTTACGTCAATATAGCTCTAATTGCTCCTTACTACATTGCATGAGTCATACAATGACCATATGTGTTCAATGTTGATTCTACTTTCCCACCTACAGTGCCAATTGTTGCGTAATCTTCCCCCAAAACAACATAATCAATCAACAATGATCGATCAACTCAACACAAGAACAATCGAACGAAGAACACAATCGAAAAACAATAACAAACACATGCGATTATGTGGTTCGGCAAATGCCTACATCCCACATGATTAATATCAGATATTTTATTGATCACACAAGCTTACACGATCATACTCCCTCCGTCATGGAGAACTTCATACATTAGGGTTAGCGTGCAGTATTATGCGAAAAATTAAAGTAATAATAAAATATAGAAAAAGTGTACTTTTAATGGTAAAATGTGTAATTCGAGTGAAAATTTGAGATTGTTTATTATTTGTTAGGTGTGGGGTAACTTTCTTTTTTAGTAATGTATGAGGTGGGAAAATTTCGGATGGTACCCCTTAAATTGGTGCCAATAACAGATTCACCCCTTCTATTCGAACAATAACAGTTGCATCCAAATTGTTGAACTGAGCAATTTCCCATATCACAGATAGATCCAAAAGTCAAACCTGGTGATGACATGGCTCTGCCGTTTGCTGGTGTGTGAGCTGAACTTGGTGATAATAACGAAATTGCCATTGATTTATTTGATTTTTGAGTTTCTTTATTTATGTTTCTCTATTTTCTTTTGTTTTTGATTTTCTTTTTTCCTCCTTTATTAAGGCGCCAAATGACAGTTGGACTTGTCTGTAATTTAGATTCACAAATGCAGGGATGTTGTAATTGAAGTATTTCAGATTTCTGGTGTTAGTGACTTGGTGCACATGCAAGTCACGTGAGGACGGTACTGTAATTAGCTTAGCATATTTCAGGGGTGTATTTGTAATAAATTTGAATTTATTTGTGGCACCTAGCCGTTAGTTACCGTTTTTTTTTTTTGAACTTTTGGCTAAAAGAAGCCCATTTTTTACCCTTCTTCTTCACTTGTTCTTCCCTACTTCTTTCTTCACTACTCAAATGGCATAAATCACTTCTTTCACCTTTATTAGTACTAGGCAGGCTGATGTTGGGGAGGTTTGTAGGCAGTTTGGTTGCAACAAGAGGACGGTGATAACTCGTTCGACGTCAAAAAACAATCCGGGGGGGGGGGGGGGGTATTAATACCATTGTCCCGAACATGGGTGGTTCGGTTGGTACACCCCAAGTGTCTAGCAGCACCAACAAGGTGAATCAAGCATGAGCAATCAAAGGAATCAAGCAAAGGCAGAAAGCAAAGAGCATGAAGTCCTTACAAGAGAAAATGAAGTTGATACAAGTGACCATGAAGGAGATACAAATGGGAGCAATGAAAGGAATGAGACAATGGCAATCATAGAAAATCAATACAGGGGCATTAGGCAACTGATTGACTGGATGGCCTTCTTCATATGTATGATTAGTTCTCCTCCTCCTCCTCCTCTTTCTTCGGCTTGATCCTTCACCAGTAGTTTCAGTTCTTGACCCTCCAGCTACACCAGTGCCACTGCCACCCTATTTGAATTACAACAAAGTCATAAGAAATTGGAATAAATTACAATAAAGAACATATACACTACATATATATAATAGATATCTTACTCGAAGAGGACATTTTTTCTTTGTGTGCCCAGTTTGATTACAGATACTGTACTTGAATGCAGATCTTCTCCCTCTAGTACCAGTAACAGGCCTATCTGGCTCTGAAGGATGTCTGTGCCTCTGCACTTGAGGCCTACATGGCTTCCTCTTGATAGCAGGAGGGAAACACTCATCATTAGGCAAATCATCAGGCCAGAACTGTGAAACTGGTATGGGTGGATCTCCATGTCATAAGCCTGCCTCTTTAGTGTGATGGAAAGAGATATATGATATGGGATCCTGTCTTCTATGTTGAATGGCTATCCAAGCATGTCTACATGGCAGGCCACTGATATCCCACCTCTTATAATCACAAGTTCTTGTATCCACATTCACAATGAATGAGAAGCTCGTGTCCTGAACCTTAAAGACACTTCCAGATTCAGTCAAAAGTTTACATTTTCTAGATTGAGTTCTGATATCATTCAACTTCCTCAATGTCCTAGGCATAACTACAGACACACAATTGCCTCCCACCTTCTTTCTCACTTGAATCCTTTTCATGATTTATTGTCTTAATCCTTCCATTATGTTGTAAATGGAGAATGCTCTGAGAGGGTTAACCCATGAATTGAAGCATTCACTCATGTTATTAGTCACATGATCAGCCTTAACATGAGTGTCATCAGCATGTCTTGCCAATTGACCAAGAGGAATGTTCATTAGCCAATTGTAGGCTTCAGGTCTGGCATTTTTCAACCTAGTCATAGCCTTGTTGAAGCTGTACTTTGTGTATGCAGTGCTAGCCTGCCAATAGAACCTTCTAAGCTCCCTAGCAGACCACTTGGCCTTGAAATTATCATAAATGTGCTTGGCACATTTTCTACTTGTCACTTGAGGGCATAACACATCAATAGCGTAAAAACAATACAATATAAGTGAAAATGTTATAGCAAGACAATAAGATACAATAGTTGAACTGTAAACACATAATTACCTTGGATCTGTCAGCCATTGTTGGTCCAGATAACGGCAAAGTAAAAGACTAGGAGGGGGGGGGGGTGAATAGTCTTTTAAAATTTTTGTCGATAAACACAGTTTCTTAGAAACCCTGGGGTTTCTGATACTTAAATTCAGAGCGCGGAAGACTTTAAGATAGGTAAGTGCAGAAACAATAAGTATGTGTGTGTGCTTTGTTGAAATGTAAATACAGAAAGGTAATGACACAACAAGTATAGTGGTATCTGGAGGTGGCGTAATCCTCCAACTAATCCACTTCGGTCTTTCTGAGACATAGAATTCACTAGAACAGATAATTGAGTTTACCTTACAATAATCCTATTCTAAGATTCTTAAACAAATGGTTCCCAACCAATTGTTCCCCCTGAGTTATTCCCCAGCTCCTAGAGCTAAGTACTTCCTCTACTCAGATAACCTTGGAGTTATTCCTTGATTTCCCAAATCAATTACTTCCTCTACTCCACGCCTTGATGGTGTTGGTTATAAGGTTTGTCAGAGAGGCTTCTCGTATAACTTTTCAGTTATGTTTTTAGAGAGCCTAATAGAACAAGACTACTTAATACACTTGTTCAGTGGATGGCAGTCTGCTCTTTATTGACCCAAGTAATTGATGTCCGTTCTGGAGAATGAGCTTCAGAAAGGGTATCTGATAGTTCAACTCTTTCACGAATAACAATCTCTTGTTAAGGTTCAGGACAACTTAGAACTACTAGTGATTCTTCGAGCAACATAAAGCTTTCAGAAAGGGTAGTAGAGTGCTTGAGAGAATACTTTGCTTGATGGTAAGTTTGCAAGATAGAGCGTTCTAAGGTGTATTTCTCAGCATCTAAGTGTGATATATATAGATGAATTTGAGAGTTGTTGGAATGATATCCGTTAGACACAATTCAAATTCAGTCCATACTTATCTTGAAATGAGTACTCAGAAGTCCTTATCTCATGTCTCAGAGAGGACTGTGCTTCAGCGGCTTTTCTGCCGATGCAATTAATGCACTTGTACTATTTATTGTCCTGTAGTCTTCAACGGATACATGAGCCTTTCTGATGGATTCCATGCTCCATACTCATGATGTCATATGTTCAGAATCATATTTCAAAAGTAAGTAAATACACTTAAGAAAGGATTAAGGACATAGTCTTTCTGAGTTAGACTAAACCTTGATGTCTTCATAAATCTTGTGCAATCTTCAGTCTTCTAATCTTCAGAAAAGCTCCATTGCTAGGATTGATCTTCATGGTCTTCTGGAAATAAAAATTACACTCAGAGACCTATAATCCTAATACAAGATTTACTAGACTAATCATACTCAGTGATTTCCTCTTTTACAATGTTCAAGTGAACCAAGAGTACTTAATCACCTTTCTGGCTAAGATAAGAGCATGTGATGAGTGATCAAAATACTAACAGATATTCCTAACAGCCATGAAATGCCAAGGCTTATCATTCTCAAATGGACCTAGCATTTGTGTAAGACAATGCAAGAAAAAGCACCATGATTCCTTGGTCTCACTGTCAACAACTGCAATGGCTATTGGATATAAGCCACAGTTGGGATCCATCCCAACTGCACTTAAAAGTAAACCATCAAACCTTCCTCTTAAGTGACATCCATCAAAGAAAAGGAAAGGGGCACATCCAGCTAGAAACCCCCTCTTGAGACCTTCCAGTCCCATGAACATCCTCTTGAACAATATAGGCCTCTCTACTTCATCCCTGTGCAGGTATACATGGCTCCTAGGATTTGTTCTTTGCACCATTTCAACATACTTAGGCATTAGTTTATATGATGTCACTGGATCACCACCCATCAACTCCTCAGCTCTCTGTTTTGCTCTATACATCTTCATATATGGTACTGTCACACCCACAATATTTGTTGACTAGGTAATCTGGCTATGCACACTGATTGCAGGATGTTTTTCCAACTCCCAAAGTATGTTCTCAGCCAGCCAATTCATATCAGCTTCTTTTGGATTCACATTTCTTACACATGTGTGACTTCCATGGTATGCCTTCACAACAAAGGTGCATCCATTTACCTTGTATACATGCAATCTCCAGTTACATCCAGCACCCTCACACTTTGCAGTGAATCTAGTACTCTCATTTTTTACCCTTGTGCACTTGAAACCTACCTTTATGGAGTACTCTTTCACCCTTTTCTTCAACTCATTCACAGACATAAAAGTGTCTCCAACTTCAAACTCTTTGTCCCACTGGACATTGTTGGTTTGAAACTCATCATCTTTCCACTCATCATCACTAAGTAGTGGCTGATCAACATCATCATCAGTTCCTTGATGAATGTTACTCCTATCACCATCTCTCTTCCTTCTTGTCTCAGTGTTTGCCTTTTGAGGGCCTGCAGTACCCTCATCATCATCATCTTCACTTGGCATTTCATCTTCAAAGTATGTCCTAGTAAAGCCTATCTCCTCAGAATCATAGAGGTATTCATTATCAGGGACATCATCCTCCCAATCCATTCCCTCTTCCTCTTCTTCAATTTAAATTTCAACTACTTTGCATTTTCCCTTACCCTTGTCCCTAACTGGTTTACTGCTTTCGGGAGATTAATGTGTAGCTTGAGTTTCAGGGGAAGCTTGTGTTTGGTTAGTTTGAGGAGTTGTGTTGAGTATTATTCTTAGTTCCTAAAATAAAATAAGGTGCAGTAAAAGGAAAGATTTTGTTTCTTTCCTATTTCTTCGAAAGTTAACCAATTATGCAAGAAGTTCGAAGATCAGGTAGATCCTTTTGTTAGACGACATTTGATAGCGGCAGATCATTTGCATGCAAATATGAATGAAGGTCAAATTGGCAAAGTGACTTTCTAAGAATGCATCAACATCAAACCCCTCCAACACATCAACATTCATGTTTGGATGCACATCAGTTTCATTGTCAAATGTTGGATGTAGGCATCATCAGCAGTAGGTATGGCTTTGGGAGAGGGAGGAGGTTGTTCTGGTTCAGGTTCAGCAGTAGGTACCGGTTTGGGAGAGGGATGAGGTTGTTCTGGTTCTGGATTGGGAGTGGGATTGGGTTGTTTTGGTTCAGGAGTGGGAATGGGTTGTTCTTGTTCATCATCATCAGTGGTTGGTTCCTCAGTAAGATCAACATACATTGGTTCCCTAGGAGGCCCCCTAGGTTTGCATTTTCTTCTCCTACACTGCCTTGTTCTAGGAGGTGGCTCATTTACATTAGTAGTAGGGACATAATGCTCATCATCATCATCATCTTCATCACCCCACACAGTGCTAACCTTCCTCTTTATCCTAGTAGACTCATCCATAGTTATAGGAATTGCTTCATCAGTCTCCACATGCAACTCAACCTCCATATACTTCTTATTCAATTCAAACATTTGCCTAACATCCTCATCATTTAGTAGTTCTATGATCAAATGAGCCATAAATATCACATTTCATACTAAAAGCTAAATTTTGAGAACTTCTAACACTCTCCAAAGCAGTAGCCATAACATCATTGACAAGTTTTATGTGAGTATACCTGCTGCTTTTCACATTTTCAATCATATATTGGTCCTTGCCATAGTGTATCCTGATATTGTAAATTCCACCCATGTTTTCTGCAATCCACAACATTAAAACACAATCAAGAACAACCCATAGCAGAAATTACAGATAAACCCTAACTCTGCGTGTTGAATAAGAAATTTATGATGTTTTAGTGGTATTTTGTTTACGATTCAACACAATGTTCATCTAATAACTCAATATACAAGCATTAATGTGTTCAATCAAACCAAAATTATTAGGATTTAAAAAAAAGAAAGGTTTTTTACGTCTGAAATCAACAATTATACCCACAATTCTTCTTCTTAACTGAATTCAGGGCCTACGAACAACTAATTACACTACATTGAATCAAAAATAGAACAAAAAAAAAGAAGCTTCCACTTACCTGTAACAATGGCGTCGGTTTAAACCACCAAAAGCGCACCGAGCTCCACAACACACAAATACGGCTTCTGACCCACTTCACACGTCTTCCTTTGTCTAATTACATGGATTATTTGAGTTGTTTGGTCGGAATTTGTTAGCTTGGTAATGGTGATCGAAACAGGGAGAAGGTAGTTGTTTTGCGGGTTATGAGAGTGAAGGGGAAGGGTTTCTTTCTTTACTGTAATTTCTTTTCTCCTTTTATTTAATCAAGTAATTATTTTAATTTGAAATTTTCTTTTCTTTATTCTCCCATTCAAAATAATGCCAGCATGTCAAGAGAGAGAAAGAAATTGGCAGGAGAGAGAAACCGATTTTGATTTTGGTCAACTACAGGGGGAATCTATTATTGTTCGAATAGAAGGGACCAATCTGTTTAGAGGGCCAATTTAAGGGGTACCATTTGTAATTTTCTCGTATGAAGTTCTATGGACGGTTAAAAATGACAAATGTATGAAATTCTGCGGGACGGAGGGAGTACAATGAATCTTCACATATAGAATGTAAAATCCCGAAATTTGTATTGGACCGTCTATTTGAATTTAATTTGGAGATGAGATATTATTTGGAACTGAGTTGTTATGCGGAATTTTATTAGTCGTTATTTTATGGATCGATAAATTGAGACGGGCTATGGTAATTTTATTGGTTTGGACTCGAACCGGAGTAAAAGCCCAAATAAGTGTACTAAAGGAGTTATTTGGGATTTAGGGATTATTATCCAATTTACTCAGCAATGGCCAGGGTAAATGGATCTCGAATTTCATCGCCATAGACTTGATTCTTGACAGAAGAATATCTTTGAGTATGATTGGATTAAGCGTCATTAATTGCTGAAGTTGGTGGATTAGTTTTTGGTGAGAATTACTAGTTTTGTCATTAATTTACTATTAACGTTTTGATCAAGATGGAAGAATATTGATTGGTTGTTGTTTGTTCTTATTATTGCCAGTGTAGATTGATCATTGGATTAGAGTGGAGTATTAAATATCATGGTAAGGGATACGGACCTGATCGGATTCATTAGCTTCTTGATTATTATTGGATTGGGGACAATTTTAGGGGCCAGTTCTTGGTGTTAGATTTGCGAACTCGAGATAAGGGGTTTCTTTGACACTTTTACTTCTATTTTATTGTTATTATATATATGTATTGTTTTATGATTTAACAAACAACTTGTGGTTATTATATCAAGAAATGAGACTTGGTATAATAGTCTATTCGAAAAGAATCAAGTATGTGTACCCATAAATGTTTTGTTGTGATTGTGAAGTGTGAAATTGTTTTGTCAAAAGCATAGATTTGAAAATATATTTTACGCTCATCGATATGTCTATGAATTGTTTGGCCCTTTCGAGGGAATGTCATACTTTTGGTACTTTTGGAGATCTCACATTGTATTGTTATCCCTTTGGTAGGGCATTGTTATTGTTATGTGAAAGCCGACCTGTGTGCCACCACGGTTCGTGTGGCCGTAGTGTATTGTCTGATTGAGTTAAATATGAATTGACATTGTTTTGAAAAGTATTCCATGCAAATGATTTTGGATATGTGAACGTATTGATGTGTGTATATATATGTATGTTTGAAATACTCTGCTTGATCCGGTAGAAGTGTCAATGAGGCTCACCCTTACCCACCCCTTTCAGATATTTAGTAAGTGATTGGAGGAAGATACTTTGGAGTGGAGATGGTAGACGGATGGTGGATTTTGTGAAGACTTTTCAGTACTGGTTGCGTACTCTGAGGTTTATAGTTTAGTGGAGATTTGTATTGTATAAGATGATTTGTACTGCTGGGATTGTTGTTATGTATTGAGGACTTGTAATTAATGTTGTATAAGGGACTTTTAGACGCTTTGTTGTACCACTCTGAGATATTTTTAAGTATTTGAGTATTAAAGGAATGTTTCGTCTTGGCGTGAGCCCATCTCACGATATACGGCCGATCGCGTCAAAGTTTTGGTTTTGGGGCGTGACATAGAAAGTTGCAGATTTCATCAATTTAAACTCAAGAAACCTAACTTCTCTTTTATGTCGAATTGAAAAAGAAAAGTAACTGTTTTTTTTTTTATGAAATTGAAAGATAATAACTGTAATCTAGATTATGAAGAATGACTTGGAAGAAAACAATTTATACAACCTAGCTGCTAGGAGAACGAATTAAGCAGGAGAAGAGCGGAACAACAACTCGTCAGAAACAGAGCATAACTAACTTTGCCTCCTCCTTGCAAGATTAAACCACAGCCCTTCGATCATAACTGTTTTGATCTGAACTGTTAATTCTTTACTTCATATTGAGCTACATTCTCACATTTTGGTCCATCAGCATGGAGTGTGGTAACTCGATTAGAGCAATACTTGATCTCTTATGAGGAATATGATATCGTTCAGTGAAGTATTTGGAAATTAGATCAAATACCTCGTGCTAAACGATCCATGGTGGGTATACACATGGAACGTCTAGGTTCCTAGTGTATCTACGAAAAATATTGGAAGATTTTTTTATGATATTTACCTTGTTTTAATTACTTTTCTTATCCCTAATTAGTTTACATGTTTACCTTATATTTAATCTACTTGATTGATATGTTAGAAGAGGGAGTCTTATGAGAGACCACCATCAGAGAAAAGACTTAAGAGATTAACTTTCTTTAATTATACAAGTACCCCAAACTAAAGCTAGCTACTAAAAGTACCCCAACCAACTAAGGGTCAGAAAGTGGGTCATTGCAAATGAGTCAGTGTATATACTCAACCATAACCCACATATACTTCATAATTCTTACAGAAACCCAAAAAAACCTGAAAAACCAAAATTCATCTCTCTAAAAACACAAACTTGCCGGAAAAGCTGCAAATCGTCGGGAAATATGTTCGAACTTGCCGGAAACAACATCACAAAGGTAAAATCTGGATATTTGATTATGTTCATCTCGAAATCTGCTTTTCAAGCTCAAATTCGATCCAAATCGACTAAATCAAGCTCGAGATCACTAGAAACAACATCACGAAGTTATGGACAGCTAGATCTCGACATAATTTATGTGAAATCGGTTTTTATTTCACAATTATAGTTGAAATTTTGAATCAGATTTGAAAATTGCTAATGTTCTAGCTAATCTATGTAATGTTCTAGCTTTTCCCTGTAATGTTCTTTTTTATATGTAGGATGTTCAACTGAACAGAGTACATGAACATATGCTCGAAAATTGGTGTTTCTACTACGATTTGATTGTTTATCCATTGATCTACTCAG
Organism: Plantago major; assembly: GCA_026545765.1. Lineage (NCBI taxonomy): Eukaryota > Viridiplantae > Streptophyta > Magnoliopsida > Lamiales > Plantaginaceae > Plantago > Plantago major. The sequence goes on along the minus strand of CM048841.1, from coordinate 25,986,290 downwards.
AAAGTGCTCGTATATAAGTTTCAACAACGTTTTGATTCAAATATAAATTGATGAATTGTTTTCTTCACAATAGAAGTTGAGATTTGGAAACAGATCTGAAAAAATCGCGTAGAGAACTGTTCAAATGTTCTAGCTGATCTGTATAATGTTGTGGCTTATGTATGTAATGTTATCAGTGATATGGAGGATGTACAACTTAAGCAGAGTATTTGTGTAATAAAACGTGTAATGTTTTGAATGATGCATGTAATGTTTCTGGTGATGTCTGTAATGTTTTCAATGATGTATATGCTATTGTGTTAGGAAATTTGTTAGATATTTTGTTAGAATTATCTGTTTAGATTTTGATCAGCAACATGATGACTTATCTTAGTCTCAGAAAGGTGATTAGTACTCTTGGTTCACTTGAACATTGTAAAAGAGGAAACCACTAAGTATGATAGTCTAGCTAATCTTGTTATAGGATGATAGGTCTCAAATTGTAATTTTTATTTTATGAAGAGAAGACCAAGAAGAAGACATCCAAGCAGAACAAGTTCAATGACATCGAAGATTTGAAGAAACTGCACAAGATTACTGAAACAGTTTTACAGATACCTTGGCCAGATATCTTGAAGACACGAATAGTTTTAAACAAACTGTGTCACAAGAGATATCTGAGAAATAAAAGGTCTATCTGAAAACAAGGAAAGTGTCCACATATATCTATTCTCAGATACTTTGAGCTTTAACCACATTTCTGAAAAAGAAATATATATTGCAAACAAAAGTTGTTTCAATAAAAGTGGTATCTGAAGTTAAAGATAAGAACGTACAAAGAATTAGAGAAATATGATCAAGGTTGTCTCTGATACAAAGCATAGTTCCGAGACAAAAGTATAGTACAATGCATTAAATGCATGGACAGAGATGTCTGAACAAAAGCAACGGTAGCTTCTGAAGAAGAAGACAAACCTGCTACAGTACTATACACAAATATCAATAGTTTGAATTTGATTTGAGCCTAACGGATACTATTCAAACGGCACTCAAATTCATATATAAATATCAACACTTAGACTACTTGAGAATACACCTTGAACTCCATAAACACGCTGAACACCTTACTCTCTCAAAGCAAACTACTTACTCTCAAAAGCTTTCTGTTGCGACCAAAACTCTTGATCTTGAGTAACACTAAAGTTCTAAGTGTCCTGATCCTAAACAAGCACAACTATCTGTGAAAGAGTTGAATTGAAAGATCAAGTATCTGAGATTCATTCTCTAGAACATTTATCTTGGGTCAGTAAAAAGAACAAGATACCATACATTGAAAAGTGTATTAAGTATACTTGATTCACAGAGCTATCTGATTAACTGAAATGTTATTAAAGAAGCTCATCTGACAACTCAAACCAAAACCAACACCATCACTGGCATGGAGTACAGGAAGTACTTAGTTTGAGAAACTAAGGAATAACTCCAAGGTTATTGAGCACATGAAGTACTTAGCTTGGGAAGCTAGGGAATAGCTCAAAAAGGTTTCTGAGTACAGGAAGTACTTGGTTGTGAAAGCCGGGGAACAACTCAGGGGGAACATTTGGTTGGGAACCATTTGTTTAAGGAATCTTGGAATAGGATTTTTGTAAGGTGACCTCAATTATCTATTCTAGTGAATTCTAGGTCTTTGGAAGACCAAAGTGGATTAGTTGGAGGATTACGCCACCTCCAGATACCACTATACTTGCTGTGTTATTTACTTTTCTGTACTTACATTTCAGCAACACACACACACTTTAACTGTTTCTGCACTTATCTATCTTAAGTCTTCCGCTCAATCTAAGCATCGATTTCTACACAAATATCTGAAATAGTTTTATCGACAAAAGTTTTAAAAGACTATTCACCCCCTAGTCTTTTACTTTGCGTTATCTGACCAACAAGTGGTATCGAGCAGAGGTTCACAAGCCTTCAAGAGAACCTAGATCCCCAGATAGGTGAAGGAACTTTGTCCACTTTTGAGGACTATTTAATTTGTGTGTTAAGTGTGCAGGAATGTCTCTGAGTGATGCCCTCGTTCTCAAACCAGAGAACTACGAGAAATGGAAAAATAACATGATGCTCCACCTTGAAGCCATAAGTGACGAAATGATCGAAGTGATAAAGAATGGCCGAATAGTCATTCAACAACTTAAACAAGTCATGGAGGTTTCTAATGGTAGAGACAGAGATCAAAGCGAAGGATCTTCACAAACTGATACGTCAACAAGTGGGAGATCTACTAGTCAAGTTATTTACGAACCAAAGCCCAGAGAACTCTGGACATCGGAAGATGCCAAGATAAATCGTCTGGATGGTCAAGCTCGTAATATCATCATCAGATCTACACGTGAGCACATACAGTGTAAACTGTGGGGTGCTAAAACGGCGAAAGTTGCCTGGCAACTGATTGAAGAAATCTGTGCCGGAACTGAGAAAACCAAAGAAAACAAGTTCGAAGTTCTCAAGTTGAAATTTCAAAATTTCAAACAAGGACCCATGAAACTCGAAGAACTTGATTTCAGATTTACCACTCTCATGAGTGATATGGCGAGACTTGGGAAAGCAACAGATACTCCCAGTCAGAAAAGATTAAGACTATTGTCAGAAGTCTTAACCACAACTGGGAGCATACTAAATTCTTTTATTTTAACCAAGGAATGCCAAATATCACTCTAGTGGAACTCTTCTCACATCTTGCTACGGTTGATTATGAGACAACACAAAGAGAACAAACAACTGAAAAGTTGCAGAATATTGCTCTAGTTGCTCAAGGAACTTCTGAAAAGAAGAAAAGCAAGGAAGAGGCGAGGATGTTCTTGCAAAGCAAATGAGCAAATATGTCGAGAAATTGAGAGAAGAAAAGCCAAAGAGAAGCTGAAAAAGCATCTAGGCTCAAACTATCACCAGTACAAAAATATGCAAAGCTCGCTGAACAAGCCAGCTCAGAAAGCATCATGTACTGAGGAAGTAGAAATTGGAAACGATATCTGCTTCTATTGTCGTAAACCCGTCACTTCAAGAAGGATTGTCCTGCCTTCAACAAACTAAGGACAGGTGACAAGAAAGATAGAAGAAACTTCAGAAGAAGCCAGAAAGCTTTATTAACTGAAGAAAGAAAGAAAATCCAAACTCAACTGGATGCTCTAGACTATGAGACAGATTCTGAAGATGACAATTCAGATGACTCAACCTTACCATCACCAGAATTATGTGGAGTTACTCATGATATAATCGACTTCGGCCTCAAGAAGAATGAAATGTGGAGTTCTTTGAGATTGACGGTCCAGACATCTCTAACATAGAAATCTGTCTTATGGCTGATGAGGTAACACATACTTCTTGTTATACTTATGAAAGTGATGAAGAAGAAATAAAAGATCTAGAAAATCTCAGGAAAAATCTTGACATCTATGAAAGAGAATTTCTAATGATCCGAACTAGAGCCGAAAATCTTGAAGAAGAAAAGAATTCTCTTGCAAAGGAAAATTCTCAATTAGTTAAGATATCTGAGAAAAAGGATGCTGAAAATGCATTTCTCAAAGCTCAGATATCTGAGACTGAAAAGTCACATAAAGAAGCAATGGTTGAATTACAAAACAAATATGAAGATCTTCTTTCTGAGAACAAGGAACTCGAAAAGAAAGAGTTATCTTTTCAATCATATGCCAAAGCTAGTGACACTCTTACTGAAGTACAATCTTACTTAAGAGATTCTTCAGAAAAGAAAGGACTTGGGCTGAATACACAGACAGATTGTTCTATCACTCTGAATAAGAGTGAGAAAAGAAGAACATTTGTAAGTACTCAGCAAGATGGTTCCCATGCAATCTATAGTATCGGTCAGAAGACGAAGATTGTTGACAAAGGAAAGGCAGTTGCGACTAAACCTTTGTGGGAAAAACAAGTCAAAAACAAAACTGTTGGGAACGTCTCTGAAAAGGAACACAACACTGAAAAGTGTAAACACCCACAGTGCTATGTCTCTCAAAAGGGTAGAATTGCAGGAGCTGGCAAATTCTCTCATGTCACTTTTTCTGGAAATAAATTGGATCAACCAGAGACTAGCAAAGCTTCTGAGAAAAGATCTGAGATAGCTTCAAGTGCTCGAAACGGTATTGGCTATAAAGGCATCGGGAAACAACTTGCTCATGAATACAAACAGGAGCAAGAACGATGGCTAAAGGCTAGAATTGCTCAAAGCAATTATCAGAAGTGGAAGTTGAATCAACCCACTGAAAATCTGAATGCCAGGGCTAGAAGAAATCTGGCAAGGAAAGCTAAGTTTGCTGAAAAGCAAACTCAGAAACCTAACAGGTATCTGAAAGCACCAAATGGAGCACCTAGGAACACACCAAGGAAGAAAATAATTCTTAATAATGATAATCATTCAATTAGAATTCCTCCTTATGTTCCTATCAGACAAAAGAATGTTCCAAGGAAATTCATTCAAAAATGGATTCCTACTGGAAGATTGTTTAGTCCTGATGGTTCCAATCAGAATTGAGAACCTAATCTCCTGTTCCCTGTTATGTGCAGAATGCTTCATGGACTAAAGCACAATGGCTGTTTGATAGTGGATGCGGAAAGCACATGACAGGAGACAAAGCAAATCAGGTCGATTACAAAGCTTGCAACACAGGACCAGTTATCAGAGTTGCTGGAGGAGAATTAAATCCCTCTCTGGGATTTGGCAATGTCAAATTGGGAACATTAACAATCACTGACGTATTACATGTTAAGGATTTGAAATATAATCTATTTAGCATGAGCCAGTTTGCAGACAAAGGTTTTACTATAAAATTCAAAGCAAAATCGCAAACTAATGAGTCAAAGCGGTCTTGGTTGCTTTCGGCGAAAGGCGATCTTTATGTTGTCGATTGGGCATCTGCCACAATCAAGAATGTCTCATGGTGAGTCAATCTGGTCACCTAAGAGCACCGTTACGGCACAAAAGAATGAGTCACTTGAACTTCAAAACTCGAGCAGACTTGCAAGAAAGAGTTAGTGGTTGGCCTTCCCAAACGTCTTTCAAAAGGACGATATCATTACGCATGTCGATGGGGAAACAATCTAAAATCTCTTTCAAGTCCAAAACTAGACACTCTAGTGTTAGACCACTGAACTACTACATATGGATCTTTTGAATCATCGTAACTAGTTATGCAGGAAAGAAATATGGTCTGGTTGTTGTAGATGACTTCTCAAGATTCACTTGGGTTGTATTTCTAAAACACAAATCTGATGCCAGGGTGGAGATACCAAACTTGCTGAAAAAGCTTGAAGTCATGAAAAATGACAAGGTATCTGCAATCAGAACAGACCATGGTACTGAGTTTGTCAACCAGTACATAAAGGAGTTTTGTACCTGCAAAGGTATACAACACCAACTTTCCTCTGTAAGAACACCTCAATAAAATGGTGTTGCAGAAAGGAAAAATAGAACCCTTAAAGAAGCTGCAAGGACAATGCTAGCTGACACAGAAATAAGTGAAGTTTATTGGGTTGAAGCTGTAAACACAGCCTGCTACACTCAGAACAGATGTTTGATAAATAAACACCATGACAAGACCCCTTATGAAATCTTGGTTGGTAGACCCCCTAATATCAAACATCTGAGAGTATTTGGTTGTAGATGTTTTGTTCTAAACAATGGAAAAGATTATTTGAGAACATTTCAACCAAAGGCAGATGAAAGTGTATTTCTTGGTTATTCCACGAATAGCAAAGCCTACAGAATTTACAACAAAAGAACAAAGAAAATTGAAGAATCAGTTCATGTTGTATTCTATGAAGGAAGTAAGAAAACACCTCGCCTAATGATGAACTCTCAGAAAGGTTCAAAGAACTAATGTTGAGGGATTCTGAAGAAGAATCCTCAGAAAGGAGAAACATCATTACGGAAAGTGAGGATGACTCTGACGTAGAAAAGCTTGATATGCCTAGTAACAACAAGATGACTCACAAACATGATGAAGAATTTCCTATGAAACTTCCAGAAATGGAAACAGAAAATATTCATCATGAAGCTATCTCTGGAAATAATCTCTCTGAAAGACATGTTCCAGATAGCTCAAACACTGAACAAGTGTCAGACATTAATTGCCCTTCTGAGGAGCAAAATGTCTTAGATACTGAAAAAGTATCAAATCAAAATCCCAGTGATTCACATTCAAATCATTTGGATATTGATCCTACTAGCACTAAACCTATGATGAGATGGATCAAGGATCATCCTGCAAAAAATGTGATTGGACCAATTAATCAAGGTGTTAGGACTAGGAGAGCAATAGCTGAAAATGCTAATTCTCTCTTTGGATGTTTCATCTCAAATATTGAACCCAAAAATATAGAAGAAGCATTAGGAGACCAAGACTGGATCTCTGCAATGCAAGAAGAGTTGGATCAATTTGAGAGAAACAAAGTCTGGAAATTAGTTCCATTCGTGGAAGGAATATATGTGATTGGAACTAAATGGGTTTTCAGAAACAAAATGAATGAATCTGGTGAAATAACCAGAAACAAAGCAAGATTGGTTGCCAAGGGATTTACCCAGACTGAAGGCTTAGATTTTGATGAGTCATATGCACCAGTTGCCAGAATGGATGCAATAAGACTCTTTCTATCCTTTGCAGCTCATAAAGATTTTAAAGTTTATCAGATGGATGTCAAAAGTGCATTCTTGAACGGTGAACTTGCAGAAGAAGTTTATGTTTAGCAACCACCTGGCTTTGAAGTTTTCTCAGAAAGTAGAATGGTCTATAAACTACAGAAAGCTCTGTATGGACTGAAACAGGCTCCAAGAGCATGGTATGACACTTTGGCCAAATACCTTCTGGAAAGTGGTTTCAAGAAAGGTGAAGTTGATAAAACTTTATTTACCTTAAATCATGATGGGAAACTACTCTTAGTTCAAGTATATGTTGATGACATCATATTTGGATCTAAGGACAAGCAACTTTGTAATGACTTTGCAAATCTCATGAAAAGTAAGTTTGAGATGAGCATGATGGGAGAAATGAATTATTTTCTAGGATTGCAAGTCAAGCAACTCAATGATGGAATATTCATTAGTCAAACAAAGAAAGCAAAAGATATGCTCACAAAATTCAATCCTAAGCCTTTTGAAAAGAATGCTAAGATACCTATGAGCATTGGAACCAAAATGACCTATACTGACTCAGACAAGAGTGTTGAAGAACATAAGTATAGGAAATTGATAGGTTCACTACTTTACCTCACTGCAAGTAGACCTGATATTCAATACGCCGTTGGAGTGTGTGCTAGATTTCAGACAAACCCGATGCAAACACACTACAACATTGCTATGAAAATATTAAGGTATGTAAAAGGTACAGTAGATGTAGGATTCTGGTATCCTAAAGAAAGCGGATTGAGTTTAATTGTCGGTACTCGACGCCGATTATCTTTGGATCATCGCTGATAGGAAAAGCACCTCGTGAACTTGGTTTCGGGTACTAGACTTATCTCGTGGTTTAGCAAGAAGCAAAACTCAATTGCAACTTCTACCACGTAGGCTGAATATATTGTCAGCGGTTGTTGTGCAACACAAATTCTGTGGATACAACAACAACTTAAAGACTATGGACTGGATGAAGAGAAAACTCCCATTTTCTGTGACAACACAAGTGCTATTGCGATCACACAGAATCCTAAATTTCATGCCAGAACAAAGCATATTGATGTTAGACATCATCAGAGACCATGTTGAAAAAGGCAATATAGAGATACTCAAGATTGGTACTGAAGACCAACTTGCAGATATCTTCACTAAGCCACTACAAGAAAGTAGATTCTTAGCCATAAGACATAGTCTTGGACTAATGGAACTACCATTGAACTGAAAGAGTTCAGGAATCTGGAACGGGCATCCAGAGAAGAGGTATCTGGAACGGGTATCTAGAGAAGAGAAAAGAGAAACTGAACGGTATCCGAGTGTCAAAAGGCTAAAGAGCAAAAAGACAGCTTAAGATCTCTGAGACGGGAATTCAGATATCTGAAACACTCTATAAACGGGGAACACAAAAGGAGAATAGTACAACTATCTGCAGTCAACTACTCTCTTAAAATTCGCATTATTTCTATCTTGATGAAAAACTTGAAAAAAAAAATCCTAAGTATAAGACAGATTCAGATGCAAACAGTGTTCTTGGTCATACAAAAACGTGATTCAGATAGCTAATAGCCAAAATTCATTAAATGGGCACAATTACACTTGTTGATTGTGATCATTGCTGAAGAAGAAATGGTGACCCTTGATGAAATTAAGCGATTGATCTATACGGTGGAAATTAATTCACAGTAAATAGTGGACTGTAAAAATTCTGACAAAGCCCACTTTGCATTTAATGCCGAACTAGCTTTTGCTCACGCCTGCTTGCAAATCACAGATACGTACACACAAAATCAATTTGTATGTATTTGTCTGTTGAGATTCTATTGCTATATATATAGGATTTTGGCAAAAGAAATCACTTTCGCCTAATTCAAAATTCCGACTTGCACAAAAATAGCAAAACCTTCTCTTGATTCTCTGCAAACCTTCTACGAATCTCTGCAAATCAAGATTAAGTTTTTCTGCAAAGAATTACTGAATAAAATCTCTTTCAAACACCAATCCAAACACTATATAAAGAGATGGCCCCAAAGAATTCTTCCACACAGAAATCTCAATCCTCCACTGGTACTGCTGAAAAGCAAGCACCAAAGTTGGTTATTGTGAACAACCGACTGGTAGGAGATTTTAATCCTGACCATTGGACTTCAAATCACAGAATGATTTGGGGTCGTGCCATGGTTGAGGAATACCTCACGGCTGCAATAGAGAACCAAGACGACAGAAAGCTGATTCTTGACATGCTTGAAAAGGCACAAATCAAGGGTTTTCTATCTGCTCGCCCAAGTGGAATTTCATCACTCGATGTGTTGGAATTCTACAACAACTCCAGGATAATTTCCTGTGTTTCTGAAGGCACTGCAATAGTGTCTGTCAAAACCTCAGTCCAAGGAAAGGAAATCCTTCTGGACTTAACAACTTTCTGTAAGTTGTTCGAGTTTCAAAATCTTGGAAAGGATTTTGAAATAAACACCAAGGATGATGATCTCCTTGAAGGTGTTAAACAATATGATGGCGTGTGATCTTGAAAATCGATACACCGAGTTCAAGCTTCTTGACATCCAACCCGGACATCGATGGTTCACTAGGATGTATTATTGCATCTTCACGGATGCTTTGATGGTCTACAAGGAGGTGCTGACGGATAAGCCAAGAACGATGGATCATGATGTTCTTCTTGAATCAACAAGACAAAAGGTGGAAAACCCTTTAAGCTGGGAAATGCTTCATGAAGTTTGTGAAGAAGATTCAAGGCTTGAGCCTAAGATCGCCAAAGGACTAGCCGAGCCAAAGGCCACGATGAGGCTATGGTCTGAAGATATGCTACTTGCTGGAGAAGCTTGGCATTGTGCTCAGAGAGACGGCTGAAATAGCCAACAGTAACCTACTCTACAAATATGAGTATACAAACTTGATGAAAAAGGTTACTGGGTCTCAGAAAGATTCTAAGAAGCGAAAGTCTGAAAAGGTATCTGAAGAAAAGGTTGCGACCAAGAAGCCCAGAACTTCAAGAAAGAAGTCTGCTGGCAAATCAGAAGACACACCCATTGAGGCTGTCGATTCTCAGATATCTGCAGGCGTTGCCGATGAACTGATAAAGGCAGATGAACTCATCAATGCTGCAAAAGAGTTATCAACTACTGAACAAGTAGACTCAGCAAGAGAAAGTGCTTTCAGAAATGTAAAGACTATTACAGAAAGTCTTGCTGATGAACTCATAAATGCTGCCAAAAGTGGTGAAAAACACCAAGCCCTATCTGCAGAAACCGCAGGAATTATGGACCAATCAGTTCCTAATGCTGATGAGAGCTCTAACGATGAAGATGATGCACTAGTCATCTCTCAAGTCCTAGAAAGATCTAAACGGGCTAAGGTTACTGTAACAGTAACTGGTGATAAGGTTTCTGAAGAAAAACCTACACCTCAGGTTGCTGAACACGTAACTATAGCAAAGGTTGTTGGTGCAAACACATCATCAGGGAACGTTTCTTACGCACAACTTCAAAAAGCCCTGATGAGTGGTAATTTAGCATCGCGGAATCTTGATGGAAATGCCACATCTAAAAATCTGGAAGAACACTCTACTGACCGATCTTCTGCTTCCAGACAACCACAACAACCACAACCACAACAGCCACAAGTGGTTGATGAAATGGTAAATGAACTCCATTTCGAATTACCAGCAATGCAAGATATCTTGAAGAAAATCCGCAAAAAGCGGGTTCCCAACTCAATGAGAGGGATCAAACTGAGACATCTACTCAGAATGATCAACCAGGGGAGGCAACTGAGTTGCACACTCAGGAAAAGTGTGAAGTTCCTAAAACTTCAAACAAAGAAGCTGTACTGGAACAAGAAGACCAAAGTATAAAAGGGTCACAAGTTCCAGAGACCAATCAGCCTGACAATGCTCAGGTAGCTGAATGGTTTAACTCCTACCTTGTGAAAAATTTTATGCTTGCATATCTTGTTACTTATATAAAATTTCTTTGTTACAGGCTGAGTTAGAAACACAGAAACAAGAGGAAGCTGGAAAGCTTGCCTCAGAAACTGAGAAGGAGGTTCCCTCAACCTCACCTCTTAAGAAATCTGAGCCTGTGCCACAGGTGATAAATTGATTCTTAAGATAACACTTTTCAGTCATATGTTTATGTGCTTAATCATTTAAAGTAAACATTTCTAACAGGCTCCAACTTAGATAAAGGAAGATAAGGCAGAAATGCCAGAGACAAACCCAGAGACCGACAAGGTTTCTGAAGAACACATCATTGAGCCTTCTAGCATGAAGGTACATGAAAATCAGTGATAAAACATTCTTCACCTTGGGTTATCTTAAAACTTCTTCTAAATTACTCAATACTTTCTACTCACAGGCTCACTCAAAAGTAGAAGTGCAAGGGGACAGAGTTGCGACATCCCCTGCACCTATGGAAATTGATGAGGCATCAAGACCTTCATCACAAGAAAAGATTCCAGAAACTGTGCAAGTCTCTGAGAGACAAGTATCTGAGCCTCCCATGGAGGTAATTGACCTCTCAGATACCTGATTTGTCACTTAAAGTTTTCTTGATAAAATTTCCTAAGTATTGTGATAATTTTAATTCTCAGGATCAAGAAAGAAAGGTTGATGAGGACCAGACTTCCAAGTCTCCACCTCACAACAAGATATCTGAGACACCAATTGTCTCAGTAGCACAAGTCTCTGAGCCTGAAGTACTTACTCAGGTAACTCAGAAACTAAACTACACTTCTACTCAGATATCTATAAAAGTTTTGAAGCTCACTCAAAACTCTTTCTTTCAGGCTCAAACGAGTGCAAATCAGGCTCCCAATGATGAGAAAAGGGACCTACTTCCCTTCTTCAAAGCTCAAACCCTGCCAAAGCATATTCAATGCTTCAAGAAATGGCAAAGGTTAAGGTGCTCTGATCTCTCTGAAATATTGAGAATCACAGATCAACCAACCAGACGAGCACGAGCTCTTGACTTGGAGACGTATATCCATGCAATGTTCCCTACGAGCGATTACCGATTGCGACTCTATTGCATAAGGATTTCTCCGGAGAAGTGGCGCCTGATTTGATACAAGCCTTTGAGCAGGCGGATGGTCGACAAGATTACAGATGGCATTCAAGCCGATTCGCCCCAGACTGCAATTTATACCTTCCGAACAAGAAGAGGTTAATGGCGTAAGATCACTATTCTGAAGTGATTAATCTTGTATCGAAGATGATGAGGAGGAAGAGATAAACGAAAATGACTTGATGAACCTCCCAGCCATCACCAAAAGGATGACATGACAAAAGGATGATGATGATGCCCCACGCACGGGGACCGGAGGAATTTCACAAAGAAATCATGCCTCAATCTTTGAAAAGCAAACCGAGAGGAAAGCACGAAATCTCGTCTCCATCTCCTCAAAAGTCAACTCATCCATCTTCCCAACAAAAGGTTAATCTTGAACAAGTAGTTGAGGATTAGGAAATCGCTCGAAATTGTTGAATACTCAATCGAGAATCGCTCAACTCGGACAAGCGTTGGAAGAAGAACAACGACTCCATCTTCAACTGGAAGACCGGATAGCTAAATCCGAGACAAGCTTGACCAACTACAAGATCAATATCTGCAAGAGATGATTGCTTACTCTGAGGTTAAAGAGCTACAGGATGCTGTAAATGCCATCACCAAAGAACTCGATACTGAAGAAGTATCTGAAACTAAGCATGATGCTAAGGTCGCATCATCTTCAAAAGAAGTACCATCCTCCTCCCAAAAGGGAAGAAACCAATCTACGAGATGGTTCTTTGGACTCGACACAATCGATGAGAATGTCCAAGAGGATGAAGATCACTTGGTGATTACTCGGATGATGAAGAAGACAAGACTTTGTGAGCATCGCAATGAACATCTAGCTGTTTCACATTTGAAAAGGAAACTGATTGCTCCTGAAACTTTCAGCAAACTGCCAAATGTCCACTCCCATGAATACATGAACAGATACCAAGTACTGGCTCATCTGAAAAAGGAGATGTCTTCACAAAACAAGGAAGTAATTGCCTCGTCCCTCGAATGAAAAAGTTCACGAGCTCGTCACTCGAGAACAACTAGCATAGTCATTGCTCGAAATATCCGGGAATGATAAGGGACGATGATCGTCTTTAGTGAAAAAGCTTTCAAGAGGCAAGTTACATCTTTGAAAAGCAGATGCCATCCTAGGCCCATTGCGAGCTCACGATAAGGACAATGGACTTATCAAGCAAAATCAGGAGCTCAAAGCCGAACTTCAGAAGTTGGTCACTGCCTACAATTATTTGCAAGGGCATTTTAACTCTCTCTCAGATTCGTTTATGAGATTGAGTCAACCAACAATGACTAAGGGGGAAAGAGTGTACAAATCTGGACCTCAAAGTCAGGGGGAATGGGAAGAAGGAGAAGAAAACAAGAAGAAATCTGGAGCTGGTGCGGCTCAGAGAGGAAGAAGAAACATGAAAACTTCCCAGCCACCACTCAGAATCAATGAACCCTCCTCAAGCCAAGCTGCTTTGCAAATAGTAGCTGCTTCCCAGAAACCTACTGAAGGAACTACAATGATAACAAGGGCCATGGCACAGAAACCTCCAAGGAGTACCAAGGCTCCAAGGAGAAGACAGGTTAAAGGGATTGATGAATCTTCTGAAGAAAAAGAAGAAGGCCAAATCAAGTCCCTGGGCAATGAAGAAGGCTGTAAAACTCTCACAAGATTTAATCTTGATGATGATGAAGAAACTGATGAAGATGAAGCTCCTCTTCACAAGAAAAGGAAAATTGAAAGGCTAACTTAGCCCATAGCTGCAAAGTCCCTAGCAGCTAAAACACCCTCTGGAAATACCAAGTCTATCCAGGGTGGTTCTTCAAGCAACAACCCCAAAGAGAATTCAAGACAGAGAAGGAACAGACTGAGAGCTGAGCAAAGAAAAAGTCAACTTCCACTCAGGCCAGAAGAAGCCAAAATAGAGTATGTGAAGAATGACAATGATTCCTCTGTCTACAGGTGCATCAATCAGAAAAATGGCTATTGGATTCTGGAACTTAAGCATCTACTGGTAAATTCAAGATTTCCAGAACCAATCCATAAACAACTTATGGCATGGAGAAAAGATAAGCCAACCTTGATCAACACCAATCACATTAAAGCCTGGTTGGATTTTGAAGTTGTCAAGAGAACTGAAGCCATGAGAAAGGACCTCTCTGATGAATGTCCATATGGAAAGCCAGATGTTGTGCACAGAATTCTGAATATCACAGGAACAGGCACAAGAGCAAGACTCGCTGTGGAACCCTATGAGTCGTTCTATCTAACTGAAGATCAATACAAGGGTGACATCAGATATCTGAGGATTATCTACGAATATTTCAAGCTTTCAGATATCAGAATAGAGCATGCCTGGAAGTGGGGAAAGTATCTGTGGGTCAAACATTTTGTCAAAAAGAATCCTACCAAAACCTACAAAGAGGTCTGTGGATTTGCCAGAGACACTGAGATGCTCGTCAGAACACTTCTATATGATTATTCTGATGACATCAAAAGGTTTGGAGATAGGAAATTTGCAGACTGATCCATAGAACTACTGTTGAAGACTTGAAGAGTTGAAGACTTGAAGACTAGTCTATTAGGATGTTTACTTGGAGCTTGGTTACTCCTGTTGTCCTAATTTACTATGTAGTTTTTGTTGTATTTTTGCTGACTGAGCTAAACTTGTTTTATGTATTGAAGTTATCTGTAATCTTTCTTTGTAACTTATCTGAAGAACTTACTCTCAGATAATATTCTATAAAAGATAACTTGTCAGCAAAGATCACACCTTGTGATTTGGTTGATGTTTACTTTCTGCACTTAATTGAATGAATTAAGAAATGATTAAGTGTTGAATTGTTCACTCATCCAGATTTGTAATAGGTCAGATAGTCATCGTTGACTGATCAAAAAGGGGGAAATTTGTTAGGAAATTTGTTAGATATTTTGTTAGAATTATCTGTTTAGATTTTGATCAGCAACATGATGACTTATCTTAGTCTCAGAAAGGTGATTAGTACTCTTGGTTCACTTGAACATTGTAAAAGAGGAAACTACTAAGTTTGATAGTCTAGCTAATCTTGTATAGGATGATAGGTCTCAAAACGTAATTTTTATTTTATGAAGAGAAGACCAAGAAGAAGACATCCAAGCAGAACAAGTTCAATGACATTGAAGATTTGAAAAGCGCACAAGATTATCAAAGCAGTTTCAGATACCTTGGCGGATATCTTGAAGACACGAATAGTTTTAAACAAACTGTGTCACAAGAGATATCTGAGAAATAAAAGGTCTATCTGAAAACAAGGAAAGTGTCCACAGATATCTATTCTCAGATACCTTGAGCTTTAACCACATTTCTGAAAAAGAAATATATATTGCAAACAAAAGTTATTTCAATAAAAGTGGTATCTGAAGTTAAAGATAAGAACGTGCAAAGAATCAGAGAAATATGATCAAGGTTGTCTCTGATACAAAGCATAGTTCCGTTGGCACTACAGGACAAAAGTATAGTACAATGCATTAAATGCATGGACAGAGATGTCTGAACAAAAACAACGGTAGCTTCTGAAGAAGAAGACAAACTCACATAAGATTATACACAGATATCAATAGTTTGAATTTGATTTGAGCCTAACGGATACTATTCAAACGGCACTCAAATTCATCTATAAATATCAACACTTAGACTGCTTGAGAATACACCTTGAAGTCCATAAACACGCTGAACACCTTACTCTCTCAAAGCAAACTACTTACTCTCAAAAGATTTCTGTTGCGACCAAAGCTCTTGATCTTGAGTAAACACTAAAGTTCTAAGTGTCCTGATCCTAAACAAGCACAACTATCTGTGAAAGAGTTGAATTGAAAGATCAAGTATCTGAGATTCATTCTCTAGAACATTTATCTAAGACTTGGGTCAGTAAAAAGAACAAGATACCATACATTGAAAAGTGTATTAAGTATACTTGATTCACAGAGCTATCTGATTAACTGAAATGTTATTAAAGAAGCTCATCTGACAACTCAAACCAAAACCAGCACCATCACTGGCGTGGAGTACAGGAAGTACTTAGTTTGAGAAACTAAGGAATAACTCCAAGGTTATTGAGCACAGGAAGTACTTAGCTTGGGAAGCTAGGGAATAGCTCAAAAGGTTTACGAGTCTGAAGTACTTGGTCAGGAAAGCCGGGGAACAATTCAGGGGGAACATTTGGTTGGGAACCATTTGTTTAAGGAATCTTAGAATAGGATTTTTGTAAGGTGACATCAATTATCTATTCTAGTGAATTCTAGGTCTTTGGAAGACCGAAGTGGATTAGTTGCTGTGTTATTTACTTTCTGTGTTATTTACTTTTCTGTACTTATATTTCAGCAACACACACACACTTTAACTGTTTCTGCACTTATCTATCTTAAGTCTTCCGCGCTCTGAGAAATAGTTTTTATCGACAAAAGTTTTAAAAGACTATTCACCCCCGCCTCCTCTAGTCTTTTACTTTGCCGTTATCTGGACCAACATATTGCAAATGTTGTAATGTTATTGCTTATATCGTCAATGTTCTCACTTATATATATATCATATGCTCGTTAGTTTAACAATAATGTTCTCACTTATATAGCCTATGCTCGTTTGTTTAACAGTAATGTTCTCATCAACGTCATATTTGGGACATGGTACTACGTTGGAAAAACTCGAATGAAAATGAAACATGGCAGCTAGGAGAATATTGGAAGATGGATATCAATGTGATTTTCTCGCAATATCTCAGGTGTTAAGTACTATTCCTTTAATGTTATGACTTAATTAGTAATGTTATAAACTATATCATTAATATTATTTGATATATGTTCTATGTCTCAGGTGATAAATACTTCATCGGTTCCGTCAATGTCGACAACAATTACAACAAGTCAATGCCGACATAGTTGACGAGGTAAATGAAGAACCTGAGGAACTCTAATAAAAAAAGTCCATATATTAGCTAAAAAATGTTGTCTATTTTATATCTAAGCCATGTTCTTACATATTCATATATGTGGTTGCACTCCATATATTACTATTTTGAGAAATGTTTTTCACTATTTGTGTAATCCTCTTAACTATTTGAGTAATGTTCTTATTATATGAGTGATGTTCTAGAGTATAATGTTCTAAACTATGTTTGTAATGTTCTCAACTATTTGAGTAAAATGTTCTTAGGTATATGAGTGATGATCTACGGTATAATGTTTTTAACTATATTGGTAATGTTCTCAACTATTTGGGTAATGTTCTTGGGTATTTATAAAATGTTCTTTACTATTTGGGTAATGTTCTCACATATTTGGGTAATGTTCTCGCCTATTTGGTAATGTTCTAGCCTATTTGAGAATGGCGGTTCATTTCTAATTTTGTCTGAAATGGATCTGCACAATAACTCGCGAAATTATATAACCCGACCCAGCAACCCGCGAAATTGATTGAATGTGTGGTAAATTCACCGATTTGAGTAATGTTTTCGTCTATTTGAGTAATGGTCTTATCTATTTGAGTAATGTTCTCGCCTATTTGAGAATGACGCTTCATTTCTGATTTTGTCTTAAATGAATCAGCTCAATAACCTACAAAATTATATAACCCGACCCAGCAACCCGCAAAATTGATTGGAAGTAATGTTTTGGTCTTTTTGGTTTTTTGGTCTCTCTAACAAAGTCTAATGAGAGACGGTCTCTAAATAATTTATCTAGAGATTGTCTATATTATCAATAAAATAACCACCCATGTTATTAATCAAAATGTCTATATTGTTAATGAAAAATGTTTTGTTGTAATATGTAAAAGACACAAATGTTGAAAACATAGGTGTTTTGATTAATAATATCGATGATTTTCTTGACAATATAGGTTTGTCTATAAATAAATTATCTAGCTCTCAGGAGACTTACTCATAATGTTTTACCTATTAAGATTTTATACATTTTACGTGTAGGCATAATATCTATATTTTTAATAGAAATTACAGATATTCCCAGGTAAAAAATGATCTGCCCTTAGAGTTTGACTGTTTATTTAATTTTGTCCTCGATCTTCGCTAGGTGGCGATATGCCCTCTTTTAACTTTTATATGCGTGGTAGGGGAGGAGGAAACCAAATTTGATTTGAGTCGATTTTAAAGTAAGCCGATTACTCTACATGCACGTCTGCCACGTCCAAATTCAAGAATGCCACTCGTCGTCTTCTCCACCTCTCCACTTCATTTTCTTCCACCCTCACCGCCAATCTCATCACACTATATTTCCCATCCAAATCCCACTTCAAATATCACAAATCAAACACAACGTTCGTTCAAAGACAATACAATCTTTTCGTTCAGGAAATTCGTCAAACAGTTGGCGTGCAGATCGAGTACTTTACACTTTATACATCCCTGATGCCATATACGTGGTTTTTTCTTGTATTAGCAGCCGTGTTTGTCCTTGTTCTCGTTCTAGTAACTTCAACTACTCACTGATCAACTCGTTCTCAAATGGGGTTGAAGAATACCTATGTGTTTTTGGTCATGCTGATGGTGGTTACTGGCTGTGCTTTGGCCGGAACAACCACCGCTGAGAATGATGTGAGGGAACAGTTCTCAAATGCGGCTGAGAAGGTGAAGGAGGAAGTCAATAAGGATCAGGGATCGGATTCGTGGACCGAGTGGGCGAAGGAGAAGATCGGGCTCAAATCTGATGATGCTGCTAAATATGACACCATTCATGGCGCCACTGATACTGATAAGATCACCGCTACCGCTACCGGTATTGTATTGTTTTTTTTGATCTCTTCAATTCGTTTTATCTGGTAAACGAACTGTTCGATATGGTGACCGATAGCTGATACCGTAGTTCAGGTTTTTAATTCAATTTAAATCTTATATAAAGGTATGTTTTATGGTGCAAAAACTTGTATTGACGACGATGATTGTTATTCCAGGAGCAGGGCATTACGCTGCAGATAAAGCCGGTGAGATGAAGGATGCTGCGGCAGATGCAGCAACGAAGGCGAAAGACAAAGCATGTGATTCTGCCGAATGTATGAAGCGCACTGCTTCTCACCAAGCAGAACAAGCTTATGATGTGACTGGGAAGGCGAAAGACAAGGCGGCTGAGACGGCAAAAGGACCCTATGAAGCAGGGAAGTGGGCTACTGGGAAGGCTGGAGAAGCAGCAGAAAAGACGACGGATACTGCATATGGCACGGGTAAATGGGCTGCAGGAAAGACGGGGGATGCTGCGGAAACAGCTTATGATACAGGGAAATGGACTGCTGGAAAGACGGGAGATGCGGCCGAGTCGGCTTATGACACGGGCAAATGGGCTGCTGGTAAAGCTGGAAAAGCTGCAGGGAAGACGGCCGAGTCGGCTCATGACACGGGCAAGTGGGCTGCAGGGGAGGCGGGAGATGCAGCAGAAAAGACGACGGATACTGCATATGGCACGGGTAAATGGGCTGCAGGGGAGGCGGGAGATGCAGCAGAAAAGACGACGGATACTGCATATGGCACGGGTAAATGGGCTGCAGGGGAGGCGGGAGATGCAGCAGAAAAGACGACGGATACTGCATATGGCACGGGTAAATGGGCTGCAGGGGAGGCGGGAGATGTGGCAGAGAAGGCGAATGATGCGGCTTATGACACTGGGAAGTGGGCTGCAGGGAAGGCTGGAGATGCAACGGAAGACACGAAAGATACGGCAAAGTGGGCTGCAGGGAGGACTGGAGATGCTGCGGGAAAGGCCAAAGATACGGGGAAGTGGGCTTCGGATAAGACTGGAGACGCGGCAGAAAAGGCGAAGGAGCAGGCGGAGGGGGCAAAATGGAAGTCCTCAGAGAAAGCGAATGATGCTAGAGAGCAGGCAGAGGAGCATGGGAATTGGGCTACGAAGAAGGCAAAGGAAGGGTACGAGGCTGCGAAGGCGAAGATTGCAGAAAATGTGGAGGCTGTGAAGGAGAAGTCGAGGGAGATTAAGGATGATGTTGTGTTGGGGAAGCATGATGCGGAGGAGCTGTGAAGAGAGTGAGATTTGGTAGTTTGTGTACTTTGGTCCGTTTTGATTTTACTAAGTTTTAAGCTTGTATCAGTGTGTTACTGTAAATTAATGCGACGAATATGCGACTTTAATTTTGTTGTTGGATCTTGGATGCCAGGCTCTTCCTAAACCCTGAATGGTGTCGTGATATAACTTGTCAATCGCGACTCAGTGTCATGAACTCCTCTCCTATTAAAGGGCTAATAATTTGGTTGGGTGCTCCATGAACTTAGTTGGATAACGAAGAGAGTTTGAAGATTGGTGCTATTGAAACATCATTGAAACATAGAATGTGTTGTGTTTGGTGTTGCGAAGATACTGGAGGAAATACAGATAATACAACGGGTGATGATAAGATTTAGTTATGTGTCTTAATCTGATTGACTCTAAAGAAGGAAAGTTTGTTACTTGCATAATTAATTTGCAGAAATTGATTCTCATCAAATTGGAAGCGGTTATTGACATATTGGAATATATAAACATCACCGTTTCATTAGAAGGCAGTTACGAAGAAAACAGAGTAGTTTGAGAAGCTTGAAACTCGTTGATTCATCCTTGTAATCTGTTCTTTGTTTGGTGATAGTGCAAGTCTGGTACTCTCCGTGGATGTAGGTGAAAATCGAATTACGTAAATTGTTGTGTTGTTTGTTCGTTTGATTGTTCATTGTTCGATTGCTGGTCGGCTGATCTTCGTCGATCAGAGATAGTTGCATTGATTTGCAGAGGTTAATCGTTACACATATGATATAGATGTATGGTTAGACTGGCCAACCAAAGTATTTAAACTTCAGGTTTTAAAGTTACATGCTTGTTAATAAGAGCATTTCAATGCCCTTAACGTTTTTCTAAGTTCTAAAGTGCGTGGAATTGGAATTTATGGATACGTATGTGTTATTACAATATATATATATAAGTTCACAACTATTGAAGTTGTGTAATTGAGTATTTAATTTAAGTTAAATTGAATCAATTTGTAATATATATATAAATTAGATTTTAATTAAAAAAATAACCCATTTGTAATATATATATAAATTAAACTTTAATTACAGAAAAACAATATATTTCCTCCTTTTAAATTACAAGTCTTAATGCAATTCTAACAAAATTAATTCATGGTTAAAAAAACTCAATATGTATTCTCCAATTAAATTTCAAGTCCTAATAATTCAACCTCAACAAAATCAATCATAGTAAAAAACGACGATAACCAATCTTTATTCTCCATCTTCTCCAATTAAATTAAACAGTTCGATTCGCACTAAATTAAACCCTAATTCAACTAAAAGAAAATGGCATTTCATAATCAGAAACAACGATATTACTTACTTTCATATATTTCATCAATTATTTGTAAGTAGATGCCACGATAACACGCGTAGCGTGTTCGGCAGATGTTTGGAAACATAGGTTATGCATTTGTAAATGATTAAAATTTCATTCATGATTTTGAGAGTGATGGTATAGGTGTCGTTATTCTACAGTTTCCTTTTGCTAAATAGTTAGTTTGCTGCCATAATTTGTAATCTGCACTATTTTATTAGTTAACTTCTATTTTCAATTTCATGTTTTCATTTCACCTTGTTGGTAGTTTTAATTGAAATAATTTGAGTTGGTATAGCTTACTTTATTATCAGGAGGTGAAAGTGAAACTACCGGAGATCATTTACACACATCAGGTAACTTGTTGGCATTATTGGATGGTCAATAAACATCACCTACATGAATAATCTAAGTCACTATTGGATTTTTTTTTAATTTTAGCCAATTATATTTCTTTAGACTTCATATAATGTTGTTTGAAACTGATGACTTTGTTGTTTCTCTGTAGACATTAATTGTTACACAAATGGATGAATATTGAAACGTACATCAACACTTGACAACATAGGAACAGGATTAAAAACTGTTTGTTCAGGTCATTTTCATTCTCTTCTAGATTTCACGTCCATTTGATTACTGAAAATTGCGCTAGTTCACATGATAGTATACCATTTCTTCATTTTAGCCTTCCTATAGGTGTGAGACCGTGTAACAAAGGAATTTCGCGTAAGGTGGTGGACAAGGTCAAGAATCGGTAATTATCTATGAGAGAACAAGTACATTTCCTTTGGCGGTAGAATTGTTTTGACAAACTCGGTGCCACTACAAAAAAAAAAGACCCCCCCCTCCGTCGCTAAGTCCGTCCCTAATTCGCGACGGATAAGGCGACGGAAAAGTGCCAATAGATACAGAGTACTATCCGTCTCAAATAGTCTCTGACTTTTAGAGACGGATAATCTATCCGTCTCTAAAAGAATTAGGGCCAGTGCGCCCTAATTCGCAGATTTAGCGACGGATAACTTTCAGTCGCTAAATCTATTATTTTTTTAATCTTCTTTTTAATATTTTAATTCCTATTTCAATTTTCACCTGTTTTTCACCCAATATAATCGTAGATAATATGTCTGAAACAGTTAAATTGCATTAATTAACAACAAAGATTCGTCGAATAGAAATTATCCAAATCGAAGTATAAATATTCGAATAGAAGATTAGATAGTCTGAAAGTATGTAGTATAGTAAAACAACACAAGCAACTAAGACTCGGGGGGAGGATGTGGTTGTTGGCTCATCCACATTCGGGCGAGCTCTTCCACCCGCTGATTCACACGAGCCTGCTCATTAAGCACCGCCTGGTTAGCTGCCTTAAGTTCAGCTATCTCACGCTGGAGAGGAGTCATCATCTGATCGACCTGGTGCTGTGTGTAAACACCAGATCGTGTGGATGCCTGGGACACAGAGCAACTACCCGTCAGTACAGGGCCCAAACTTCCAACTCCATAAACCCGACCCTTGTTGTCCGGTGGGTTGACCTCTAAGAAGATCCGATCTTGCTCTTGCAAGGACAACTCCTCACCGTCGACCATCCTCTCCGTGATCCTCCGCTCCACCTCACTCTGAAATAGTAAAGTGCATACGAAATTAGGTACAGGTCAAGTATTAATCAATTTGTTATAATACACATATACAACTGTGAACCTGAACAAAGAAACGTACCGCAATGCGCTCGGCCTTCTCGTCCACCCAAACGCCGTTCTTTAGCTTCGCCTTCTTCAAGTGTTGTAGCACGGTCTTGGGTTCCCTAGCCTGGATCTAAAGAACATTATACATGCAAACAATTAGTATGTTGGTAGAAATGCAAACAAGTAGTAAGTTGGTAGAAATGAAAGCAATAAACATGTGTACAAATCATCTTCGAAGTCATAAAACACATATATACTTACCGACATCTGGCGATCTGTGACAACAACCCGCGACCCATAGTGATGCCTGGAAGAGCCCGTACCATCTCGCGGCCCAGTCAACCGGTTCTGTCTATTCTTTGCCGACTGATCCTCGACAAGTGGAAGCTTCCAGTACGCCTCCCACATAGCCCACTCATCATCTCCCATATAACTTGGCTTTATGCCACCTGTTTTCATATCGTTCACCATATGCCTATAGAGATCTGAGCCAAGACACTCGAAAACAGACCACAACTGGAGAACCAGGGCATTCGGAATGTAGAACTTTTTCTACAACAATTCCATACAATTAAAGTAGAAATGACACAAGGTTAATGAAGATAACAATTTGAAGATAAACCCAAGTTAAGTGGCTAACATATCACACAAATTACACAACAAGTTCATTAATGGAGACTAACATATCACACGAGTTCAGTGGCTAACATATATACCACTCAAATTGTCCTAGAATTTACTAACACAATGGTGACTAACATATCACCCAAGTTAAGTGGCTAACATACCACACAAATTACAAAACAAATTCATTAATGGAGAAATCAACAAATAAAGCATTGCAACATTTAACACAACGATGAAAACAACAAATAAAGTATTGTAACATTTTTTTTTGAAACGGCAAAATAATATATATAACCTCAAAATGTCAACAAGAGCATAAGCAATGCTCGGATGAGTATTACATTACAAATCAAAACCACATCACTCTCAAACTTACAAAGTAACTCCAACATTCTCAAAACCATCATATAAAATCCAGAACAAAAATGCGGCCATCCACGGGAACCATTAGCATCCCGGATTCCAAGCCATGAATCTCATAATAGTAGCAAGTACTAACCGTCAACGGGAACCATTAATATCCCGGACTCCACCGCCGTCAATTCCATAGGTATGTCTCATGAATTCGCCCCGTCAATTCCTTAAAACCGTCAATTCCTTTAACCCCAAACCACCCCTTCACCCCACACCAAACTAGGGGCCTAAAGGTGCTAAAAGATTTCATGAAAACAAGAGGCAAGGAATTTAAGAGACGGGCATGGAATACGAAACAAAGAGCACTAGCTAGCCACGTCCCTCCACCCTATGCTTATCTTTCAAAGCAAGTGGCAAGAAATTTAAGGCGTGGTCACGACTCATTGAGCGCAAACCACATTGTCCACCCCCCTACACCCAAAGTTCACAAGAAATCCAAAAGCAAGGAAACACATCCCTACACCCAAAGTTCCCAAGAAAACAAAGGGCAAGAAGTTTAAGAGACGGTCATCGAATATGAAAAATTGAGCACTACTAGCCACGCCCCTCCAACCTATGCTTATCTTTCAAACCAAGTGGCAAGCAATTTAAGGCGTGGTCACGGCTCAATTAGCGCAAACCATATTATCCATCCCCCTACACCCAATGTTCGCAAGACAACAATTGGCAAGAAATTTAAGATGTGTCTCCGGCTCCTTCCACAACAAGATTCACCAAAATGAGGATACCTCGAGATATTTAAAACTAAATCACAATGGTTTAGTTCCTCGAGTTGTCAACCGATTAGATCATGAAAGCCGAAAAGCACTTTTCACTACCGGTTCCACTTACCCCCATCAATGACCTCTCCTAATATTCAATCTGTCCCCATGCGTTGCTCATCACAAGTGTCCTCCAATTCTTCCTTTCCTACACCACAACAAGACAAAATTCTTCCAATTCCTATTAAATAATCATTATGCACACAAACTCATCACATAACACACCACAAATTCCATCACTTGTTCTCTGTCCAAATCTAAAAAACTTACCTGACATCGCCCAACTCTCCTGTCTACTTGCTGTCTTGACTTCCTGAGCCCAGAAACACAATCCTACACCAGCTCCGTGTTCGATTTACACCTGCACATTTTTAGAAACACAAAGACGGCTCCAAGAGCCACGAACTCACATTATTATACTCTTTCAATTCTCCTTTTGCCTTGAGCCATGTCCAACAAGTTACTTTAATTTTTTCCAAAAGGTTCCACGGACTTTCCTTGCAATCATTATAAATCTTGTTATTTCTCCTCAACCAAATATGCCAAACACAAGCATGCCAAATTGCAATCCAATTTTCTTTATCTCCTCTTACTCTTTCTTTCACATGATTTTCCAACAAATTCTCAATATTATCAGCACTTATTCTTTTACAATCCAACCAATCATACACCAAGTCCCACACT
Source organism: Plantago major (assembly GCA_026545765.1). Classification (NCBI taxonomy): domain Eukaryota; kingdom Viridiplantae; phylum Streptophyta; class Magnoliopsida; order Lamiales; family Plantaginaceae; genus Plantago; species Plantago major. Next base: position 25,961,043 of record CM048841.1, on the reverse strand, counting down.
TTATTTACAAAGTCACATTCACCAAAAATATGCCACACACTTTCAACATCAACTTTATCACAAATTTTACACCGAATATTTTCTACACTAAGAAACACCCCTCTTTTTAAATTTACTTTTGATGGTATTTTATTTTGGAGCAATTTCCACACAAAGGCGTTTACCTTAGCCGGGGCTATTTTATTCCACACCACCGGAGCCCATTTTTTCATTGCATTTTCCTCCATTTTCTTATGTATTTTTCTATACCCATCTTTTGTTGAATACTCTTCATTCTTATCACCTAACCACACCCATTTGTCCTCACTACCTTCCTTAATCCTGGATCCAACCAACAGCTCCTCTAATTCGGTCACAACAGCCTGCTCCCTTTCCAGCAGATTTCGGCTCCATTGCCATGTAAATTCAGTTTCATTTTCTTTTGCTAACACTCTATCTTTCACCAAACAATCTTTATTTGTTTCTAACCTATACAATCTTGGATACAAAATTTTCAAGCTACTCTCAAAAGACCCCCATTTTTCATGCCAAAACTGAGTATTACTACCATCACCTATTATTTTTTTACAATTACTAAGGAACCACTCGGAAGACCCCACATTATTTACAAGATCCTTCCACCAATCCGACCATGAATTTTTACTTGACCCTCCTTCTATTATCGACTTTACATTATTTCCAAAATCACCATATTTAGACTCCACTACTCTAATCCAAAGATCATTCCCACCTATCAACAATTTCCAAGCCCACTTTCCTAGCAATGCCAAGTTAAAATGTTGCAAATTCTTAATCCCAAGTCCCCCATCCGCCTTCTCCTCACACGCCAAGTCCCATCTTACCCAAGCTATTTTTCTCTCTTTCTCTAAGCTCCCACCCCAAATAAATTGTCGTTGGAGGCTCACGAGTTCATCAATTACCACTTTAGGTGCCTTGAAAAAGGAAAAGTAGTACATAGGCAATGCATTCAACACTGCCTTAGTCAACACTATCCTTCCTCCAAGTGACAAATATTTATTCTCCCACACCCCAAGTCTTTTTTCAAATTTTTCCTTGACCTTTACCCATATTTTCCTATCTCTCGCCCTTCCCCCCACCGGCAATCCCAAGTAATTAAACGGACAATTTCCCACATCACAATTCAAAAAATTAGCATATTTCACAATGTCATCATTTTCACACCCAAAACCCATCAAATTACTTTTTCCAAAATTTATTTTAAGCCCCGAGACTACTTCAAATGCCCTCAACACACTCTTTATTATTTCAAAATTTTCCACACACATCTCTCCCATGATCAATGAGTCATCCGCAAATTGTAAATGCGAGATTGGTACTTTCTTTTCACCTACTAATACCGGTTTGAATTTTCCAAAATCACACACTTTTTTGAACATCCTACTTAGGCCTTCCGCAACTATAAGGTATAAGAAAGGGGATAATGGATCCCCTTGTCTCAACCCTCTAGCAACATCAAACTCCTTTGTAGGACTTCCATTCACCAACACGGAACTAGTGACACTTGACACACATTCTTTCATCCAATTAATCCACTTATTCCCAAAACCAAGTTCTTTCAACATATCTAGGAGATACTCCCAATTTACCGAATCATAAGCCTTTTCAAAATCAATTTTAAACATAAAAATGCTCTTCTTTTTCTTTTTAGCCTCATCGATAATTTCATTTGCAATTAAAACACCATCTAAAATATTCCTACTTCCTACAAAGGCCGATTGGTTCTCCGACACCACTTTACAAAGTATTTTTCCTAACCTATTTGCCAAAATCTTTGATAAAATCTTGTACAAACTATTGACAAGCGAAATTGGCCTATATTCATTTATGTTCACCGGATTTTTAACTTTGGGATAAGAGTAATAAATGTAGTATTCATACCTTTGCAAATCTTCTCATTCATGTGAAACTCATGGAACATCCTCATCAAATCCTTCTTGACCACCTCCCAACATGTTCGGTAAAATTGACTCCCAAATCCATCCGGACCCGGGCTCTTTTCTACACCATATGGCACTCTTTATTTCATCTTCCTCAAATTTCCTCTCCAACTCCAGCCTACTCTCCTCATCTAACTTCTCTCCCTCAATTTTCATCATCCTAACTCCACCTCTCTCTCTCTCTTCTTGAAATGGTTTGCAAAGTATTCCCGAATCCCCTCCTTCACCTCCTTCACTCCCTCCACCCACTTACCATTAATCCTCACTCCTTTCAATCCATTAATTCTACCCCTCCTTTTCACCACTCCGTGGAAAATTTTTGTGTTTGCATCTCCCTCTTTTATCCATTTGGACTTTGCTTGTTGAATTCTCAAACCTTCCTGAACTTGTAACAATCTTTGTAGCTCTACCATAGCCTCTTGTCTCTGTCTGACAATATCACTCACATTCTCCTCATTACTTCGGTTCTCACAAGTAGCAATTCCCATGCCTTCTCTGCTTTCTATCCCTCCACTAGTCAACTGCAGGCCCCCACTACAATTACCCACATTCTGTCCATTTCCCAATTCTTCCACAACCTCCACATCAACTGCACATCCGCCAAATGTACTCCCACCCACCTGCCCCACCGTCACACACCTCCAGGACTCAGATATTGCTGCCACGTCTCACCTTGACCCAAATAGCTTTGCCCTGGCCAGCCGCCAAATTCTCTCCTTGATTCTGTCCAGCCGACATCACCTCCTCAGCTAATTTTCTAGCCGCCAATCTGATCCCAGTATTTACACTCATCGCCACAGCATCATTATTTTCTCCTTTATCCTCCAGCATAATATCCAATTCCTCAATTTGTGTAGATAATCTTTCAATCTTTTCATTAACTCCTCCAACCTTTCTTCCATTCCACTCCTTCAACTTCATTTTTAACTTCTTAAGTTTTTCTTTCATCACAACCCCCCCCCCCCCCCCAACCCTTCAATTCCCTCTCCCCTCCACTCCTCTTCAACAATTTTAGCAAAATCCTTCTCCTTCACCCAACTATTAATAAAACGGAAGGGTTTAGGTCCCCAATCCACACCACACTCCTTGACTACAATTGCAACGTGGTCCGAAATTCTCCGCTTCAATCCGACTTGTACCAACTCCGGCCATCTCAACAACCACTCATTAGAGAATAGGAACCGATCTAGCCTACTACAACTTGCTCCATTATCTCGATACCATGTAAATCTCCTCCTCACCAATGACAAATCATTCAACTCCGTTCTTTGGATAAATTCATTAAACGCTCTCATTCTTCTCCTTCCCCCCCCCCCCCCCCCATGAGAACTTCCCCTCCTCTCTTCCAAACACCTAAGTGCATTGAAATCCCCACACACACACCATCGTCCCTTGTTCAATAATATTTGTTCCTCAATTTGTTTTCAAAGCACCTCCTTCTTTGCACCTACACAAGGTGTGTACACATTCAAGATCTTTACTTCCTCTCCCCTCCATCTCCCATGTACTCCTAGAACCCCTTCTTCTCCCCAAAAGCTCTCTTTCTCAAACACATCTCTATTCCACATGCTAAGCAACCCCCCCCCCCCCCCCGACATCCCTTGAGCTCCCGAAAATATCCAATACACATTGTCTCCACCCCAAAGTGATTCCACTAATTTTTTCTCAATTGCATCCTTTTTAGTCTCTTGTATACAAATAAAATCAATCTTCTCTTTTCGAATCATCTCCTTGATCTCATTTCTCTTTAGGAGACCCCCTAAACCTCTCACATTAAAGCTCATTATCTTCATCATCCACTTCATTCAACTCCATCACCTTTCACTACCTTCCTATTATCCTTTGCCAAACGATCCCTCTCTTCCCATTCCTGATAAATTTCCCAAACTTTTTGTCCATCTTCTTCTTTTAGTAACCCCAAATCATTTTCCTTTCTCATATCCTTCTCGGACTCTTCTTGACACGATGCTTTCTCCACTTGTAAGTTGCAAGATTTTATTTGACTATCTGAGATTACATCTCCTCCATCCAAAAGATTCTTCTTGTTCTTCGGTTTCCTTCCACGCTTAGCTTTAAATTGACCTCTTCTCACACCTTGTATCACCTCTCCACTACTGTTCAGGCCCTTCACAAAATTTCTCCACTCATGAAACCTTGTTTTCTGCTTCATAGCATGTTTTTGAACTAATTTCCCAGCCTTTGTCTTCCTTCTTTCCCCTTCCATTGCGTTTTCAATAAGTGGTGCTAACCTAAATGGGTCGTCGTCTGCAGTACTCTCACCAATCTTCTCCAATTCCTCACAAATTTCATTTACACTGCGTAGCATCTTTTTCCTGCCTCCCATCGATTTTGCTCTCAACTGTTGTTGCTCATCCTCCCTTCTGTTTTCACTCTCGCTATTTACAATCTCCTCTGTAACTTTCTCCGTCTCCTGGCCCACTGCCCCACTTCTCACTTGATCCATATTGGCCTTGTTCAGGCCCACTCCTGTTGCCTCCTTCCTTTTTAAATCAACCAGCCCACTATTATTATCCACTTACAATACCAGAACACGTTCAACATTGTTCTCTGTCCTCTGTTCCTCTAGTTCTATCTCCATATGTTCATTCATAGGTGTTTCAGGTACAACATCCCAATCAAAATTATCCATTCTTTCCACCCTTGAGTCTTCTTCACTCCAACAGCTTGTCTCATCATCTTCATCCACATACTCCTCCGACGAATTACCAGAGAATGTATCCGCAGGGCTCGGCATAGGGTTATCCGACCTTCGTATATCTTCATTCGCAACTTTATTTTGACCTCTGTTCCCCTCCATAACCCATTCTTCCACTAAATTCACCTGAAAAAATTCTCCTTGTACCATCGATGATGTTCTTTTTCGAGTGATCTCGAACATTGGTGTTTCCACTAGAATTTGTCCTTTTCTGAAGTCCATCTTCTCCAACGTATCCTTGTTAACATCTAGAGTTTTTTCCTACTGACCTACCTATTTTTTACAAAATTCTCCCGTGTCCATCCATGCAAAGGTACTCCATACATACTTATCCAAACTCTTCTCTTCCCATTGATATCCCTTTTCTCCCAAGGTCTCATAACTCTAAACCATTGTGTTACCCATCTTTCTTCTTCCTCTAGTAAATTTTTCCTTGCTTCTTCATCTTGATGTTCCAAGATCCATAATTCTTCTGTCAGCTTTGTCACCCGGAATCCTTTATGTCCATTGTTTTCTAATATTTTCTTCACCTGACTTGCTTCAGTTGGTTCAATCATTCCTACCACAATGCATCTTTCAGCCCAAGACTCCTCTTGATTCAGCTCTATTTGTTCATAATTTTTTCCAGAACTCCTTTCCTTCTCTGTTTCACATCCCGGTCCTGCCTTCGCATTATCGCCTCTTTTCAGTTCCTGCTATTGTCTTCTGCACTTGACCCTTTCCCAGTTTATCTGCTTTCTCAGCTCTTGGTCTCCATACTCCTGTCCCTTTCCCATTCCTATCAGTCATCGCTCTAAAGTGTTTCCCAGCCACTTCCGATGAATTTCTCTTCTGATCTGCCCATCTCGTATCTCTCTTTCCCAAACCTCCTCCTTGTCCATCCAATTTATTAAATCTTGCCACGTTTGCCAGAAGCTTGTATAAACCGATCCATACTCCCTTTGCCCTTTGGATCATCTTCATCTCTGACTCGATCAAAACGGACAAATGCAAACCTTTTCCCGCTTGCAGCTCGTTTTCGTGGGATTGTCACATCAGTGACCTTCCCCACCCACTTCTCCAGTATCTCCTTCAACGCCGCCGCCGTCCAATCTTCCGGAAAATTCGAGATATACATATTAATGTATTTTTCATTAATTCGCTGCCTTCGAATTCTTTCCTCTCGCTCCCATGCCTTCTGTCTCTTCCCAATTACTCTAGTCCAGCCTTCCTCATCTCCTGACCTTACTCCGGCGGTTTTCTAATCGCGATTTGCATTGCCGTAAGCCGTCCGATGAAAGGGAATACGAAACGTCCTTATGTTTCTCTCTCCATTTTCTCTACCTTTCTCTCTCATGCTTATTCACTTTGCTACTTCCCAACTTCGATCCGTGTTAAGCATTGTAACATTTAAGCTTACCCACAGCTCACCAAAGTAAAAGTGCTTCGTCCGGTCAGAGAGCTTGGACCACTTTTCGCCTCCCTGGCCCGACAACTCCCTCATGGTCTTGAAAATCTCAGTCAGCTCCCCTGAAGCATTGGGAGGCCAAAACCTGCAGTTATCAATGAAACATATAAGAAACGAATATTCATTAGTAAATTCATGTGACATATACTTATCTTAAGTTATATTCTGCAAATGCATAATACTTACTTCCTCGGGCCGTTGGGGAACAACACCGGCTTTCCCATCCAAGTAGCACTGTCTGTCAAAACGCGATAAGGACACCTGTCATCCGGGAACTCACCAAACCCAGGAGACGTGCCCATGCTCGAGCCTGTTGGAGTCTGGCTAACATGAGACTAGCTGCTCCCACCAATCTCATAACCGACCGAAGGACTACTCGATCCACTCGGTGGTGTACCAGGACCACCCTGGGTCCCACTAGACCTGGGTAGACAGTATGTGCACTTCATTTGGCGCGGCATCTGCAAAAGCATATAACAAATACAGAGAAATTGTATTAGTAAAAAATATGACATGAATTGGCATGTAAAACATATACATTTGACACGTAATAAAGCACAAAAAGTTAGGATAATCAGCATATAACAGTAAATATACATATAATCTACCATACACACATACCCTCGTCCTTGTCGCCAATGGTTAAGTCTACATATTGGTCTTCGTGCAGCTCTATGTACTCATCACGAGCATTTACAGGATTTCTCGCTGTTTGATCGACAACCTCTTCTTGGTACGAGTTAGTAATTGAGTTGTCCCTATGAACGTACTCTACTCTGGAGCGGGCCTATATATGTATCGCAACCAACCAGTCCGCCTTATCGCGTTTAAGGCTTGGATATTCAATGAACACCACTTGTCGTGCTTGAGCCGCCAAGATAAAAGGTTCGTACTTACTACAGTACCTCTTCCTATGGTTAATCTCAACCATTTCATACTGCTCGTGCACCCTCGTACCATTGGAGTAGGATCATACCGGTCGACATCAAACAGAAAGGTTCCTTTCAAAGGCTCATGGGGATATTCAAGCCGCACAATTCGTTTCAGCTTCCCGTAGAAATCATCAGTTGCATCTTGATCTGCCCCCTTGACACACACCCCACAATTGCTTGTAGACATGGCCGTGTTAGAGTCCATTGTGTGAAACCTAAGGCCATTTACTTTGTACGATGAGAATGTGGAGACCTTTCTAAATGGCCCCTCTGCTAGAGACTCTAAGTAAGGACATGTGACTTCGTTGACAGGATCTCGGACATACTCCCTGAACCAATCTGGAAATTCCGTTGCAACTTTTCTTCAAGCAGTTCTTCAAGCGTGTCATCTGCCATAATTGGATCCTTCTCCAGACAACACTCTTTGAAAATGCTGTGGACACGATGACATGATTAGATAGTAGTTAGAAATTCAAATTTATGTGTTATAGTAAGTAAGCTACTCACCTAGCAAAAATCTTCATAAATTTGTCAACATCAGCACAGTTCACGAGGACATAATAGTGGACTGCCTTCAACTCCTTATCTGTCAGCCATTCTGTCTTTTCTTTTCCCATAGGTCTCCCTGAGATCCTAAATATTGAAAGTACAACGTCATCATCTTCTTGAACTTCGAATGTGTCTGCATTTCTAGACGGCCTAGATGCCTTCGTCGGCACGTGGTCTCCAAAGTAATAGGTGAAGAAGGTTGCAGCTTCCTCTCGCACGTATGCATTGGCCATCGATCCCTCAGGCCTACCTTTGTTGCTGACATATTTCTTCAATTTCCCCAAGTACCTGTAATGCATATATATTTAGGTAAGATAATGTAACTTGGGAAAATTCAGACATTTGAAGTAAATGATTGCCTTTATTACACACCTCTCGAATGGATACATCCATCGATACTGAACCAGTCCAGCAAGCCTCGCTTCATGTGGGAGGTGAACCGTCAAGTGCTCCATAGAATCAAAGAAGCTAGGTGGAAAGATACGCTCGAGCTTGCATAGAATCAATGGTATGTTGCTTTCAAGATTTGCTAACACTTGATCGTCAACCACCCTTGTGCACAAATTCTTGAAAAATAAGCTCAACTCGGTGAGATCGATCTATACAGGTTTAGGCAGCAGTTCTCGAAATGCAACTGGGAGAAGCCTCTCCATGAACACATGGCAATCGTGGATCTTCATCCCATACATGTTTGTCTACTTCAAATCCACACATTTCCCCAAGTTCGATGCGTAATTGTCGGGGAACTTCAATCCCCTCACCCAATCAAACAATTTGTTCCTAGCTTCAATGTCAATTATGAAGCATGCCTTGGGCCACTGCCCCTTATCATTCCGCTTTGTCAACTCAGGCCTTTTACACCATGTATCCAACCCAGTTCTAGATTTAATGTTATAATTTGTTTTCCCGGGAACGTTGCAAATCGTGTTGAAGCAGTTCTCGAACACGTTCTTCTCAATGTGCATGAAATCCAACATGTGACGTATAAGAAGACTGCTCCAATAAGGCAAGTCCCAGAAGATGCTTCTCTTCTTCCATCTTCATTTGTCTTGAATTTTCTTGTTATTCTTCTCCCACCCAAGTTCAGTCACTTTCATAAGACCCAACCTATCTATCTCCGCAAGTATCTGTGCACCAGTAAGTTATCTCGAAGGCCCTTTCTGCTATACTTTGTTTTTCAAGAATTGAGTCTTGTTCTTTCTGAACGGATCCTTGGTAGAAACCTACGATGACAGTCAAACCAAGATTCCTTCCCTCTCTCCTTCAGTCTAAATGCATCAGTGTCCTCCAAACAATGTGGACAAGCATGAAAGCCCGCGGTTTTCCTTCCAGATAGCATGGAGTACGTGGGAAAATCACTCATAGTCCACAGTAGTGTTGCTCTCAAGGTAAAGTTCTTCTTCGTTGACACATCATATGCCGGGATACCATTTTCCCACAACTCGATCAGCTCCTTGATTAGGGGCTGCAAGAAAACATCCAACTTCTGTCCTGGATCAGCTAGCCCGGCATCAACGCAGTCAAGAACATGAACGGTTCCTTCATGCACTCACCGGGGGGGGGGGGGGGGGGGGCAGGTTGTACGGTGTCAGCATGATTGGCCAACAAGAGTACTTCCGGTCACTTCCAAATGGGTTAAAACCATCCGTACAAAGCCCCAAACGTACATTTCTAGACTCGACTGCAAACTCCGGATATGTCTTGTCGAACTCTTTCCATGCCGGTGAGTTCGATGGGTTCTCCATTCTACCCCCTGCATCCGCCTCCCTTACTCTCTCCTTGTGCCACCGCATTTTATCAGCACAAGCACTTGAAGCATACAACCTCTTCAAACGAGGTGCTAGAGGGAAGTAGCACATTTTCTTATGTGGGAGATATTTCTTATGGCATTTCTTTGCGCCCCCCCTCCTTGTAACGTTTGTAGCGGTTCTTCCCACAGAACTTGCATACCAGTAGATCTGCATCCTCACAACAATGTATGGTTTCCATAGGCAACCCCATCCCCTGCATATTTTTCTTCGCCTGGTAAAAGTTGGTGGGAACTAGGTTTTCTTCAGGACAAACCTCCGACATTAGTTGTACCCATTCATTGAAGATCGCTTCAGATTGCCCACCATCGGCCTTACAACTCATTAGCCGAGCCAACAAAGACAACTCGGTGTGCTTCTTACACCCCGGCCAAATCGGCTTCTTTGTTGATTCCAACAAGTCAAAGAACACCTGATCCTCAGGATTCGGAGGCTCCTCCACATCCCCTTCGGTTACTGGCTCCCTAGTGTCCATGAACTCTGGACCCGCAACATCATACACCATTTGCTCAACCCGTTCATGATCATAATTAGCATCAGATGTAGAAATATTTTGAGTACTTCCCATCACATTTTGCTGCTTTCTTTTACGCTTCGAAAAATTCTCATAATCCATGAACGGTATCGGTGTCTCACCATGATGACACCATACCTCATACTCAGCTACGAACCCCTTACGTTTCAAGTGCTCGACTACCGTTGCAGGAGGCAAAAATTGCTTATTCCTACATTTGTTCTGGGTGCAAGGGCACTTCATCATCCCCCACTCAAGCATGTAGTCTGTGTAAGTGCAAAAGCAACGAATGCTTCAACCCCTTCCACAAAACTAGGCTGAACTCTGCCATTAACAGTTCGACAGTACATCCATGAACGATCGGGATTCATAATTGAATAATTAACCTGCGTCTCAATTTATTAGATTTATAACATGTATAGCAGTACGTATTTAATTTCATTACAATTACAATTACAATTACATTCTTAATTATGATACGTTAAGAATTTGTAATAAATTACATGCATTTTACGATTACAATTCATTTTTATAAATTTTAAACTTCCATTTATCTATTAACATTACAAATTGTAGATGAAAATATTAGTAATAATTTTTATGTTAATACGAAAAAATTATATTCAAATCACCAAACTCACCAAATTTGTCTCCAAACACACAATTAAATCTACATAATCCTAGTACGTATACGAAAATATCTAAGTAAATACCCTACATACTTACAATCATACTAACATTATACTAACAATTCAATTTCACAAAAAATATATCAATTGCACATCTCAAAGCTAACACAATACGTAATATAAGCTAAACTAGCTACTACATACTTCCTATAAACATACAATTGCTCAAACTAGTCGAAATTAACAAAATTTCTAAATTTTAAATAGTAAGGATTTTAGCCAAAATACCTTCGAATCCGAAGAAAATAGCGGATAAAAGTTGAAATTGATGGAAGAAATGAACTCCTTGTCCCACGAGCTTCAAAATGACACCAAGCTTGGCCGGAATCGTCGAGTTTTGGTCGGAAATGGCAAGTGGCGAAATGAAGAAGCAAGGAGGAAGAAAGAAAAGCAGTAGCGAAAATGGAGGAGATCGAGCCCGTTGCTGCCCTTAATTCCGACTTTAACGACGGATAGCCTATCCGTCGCTAAACTGCGATGGATAGGCTATCCGTCATTGATTCCAAATTTTTCATTTTCCTTTTTTTTTTTTTGGTCAACTATGTTAGGGACGGATTCCATATCCGTCCCTAAATTAGAGACGGATAATTTAATCCGTCGCGAATTAGCGACGGATAGATAATCCGTCGCGAATTCGCGACGGAATACAGACTGATAGAGCGTGAACCTCTATCCGTCGACTATCCGTCGTTACGGCTAGTGATTCGTCGCTAGCCAACAACGGATAATTTCCATCGTCGTGGACCGTCGTTAAAATTGAACTTTCTTGTAGTGTGCTTCTCTCCATCCCATTGTAGGGGGTTGCTTGGGTAAATTGGGAAGTGGTGTGTAGAAATAAGCTAGAAGGTGGGTTGGTAGTTAGGAATCTGATTTAATTTGGCACTCTTGGGAAATTGGGATTGGAATCTGAATTCGTTTAATTCTGTTCAGTTCTACTTAGTTGCTTATTATACTACAAATAAATCCAGTTCTGTTTAGACGAAAAAAATAAAACCTAAAAACCAAAAAAACCAGTATTAAAAAAAAATATCAAGGATGGATATGACATTCCCAGAAAAACTAGTCTAAAAAAGTAATAAATAATAATACGGATATTTAATTAAAATATTAATACTTAAATGGTTCTGGGATTTTCGGAACGAATTAAACTTTATTTCTTTCCAACCAATAAGTACAAACCGATCCAAGGATCCAGGTATAAGAGTATCAAAAAGAGTCAAAGCGACTAGTAGAATCAAAAGACTAGACAAACTATGCTATCATGTTACCATCAGTCTTGCGCAGTGCGCTCGGAAACTATGATCTAACCAAACTCTATTAATCAGAACATCAATGATTTTATCTTCCAGGTGCTGACTTGCAGGTCTTTGTTGGAAACAGACGGTATTCCTCTCGATCCAAATGGAATAGATTGTCTCCGCAAAAGTCGCTTTCAGTAGTTTCGCCTTCCATCTTTTCCCTCCAAATCTGCTACACATCCAATCGAGTTCTACAGACCAACCTCTAGGTGTTCTATTAATTTTCATCCAATGCAAAACCCGTAACCAGACACGATTGCTATAGGGGCAATCGAATAGGAGGTGCTGTTGGGTTTCAGACTGCGAGCAGAAAAGGCAAGAGGGGTCGATTGCCGAATTCCATCGCCCCACTCTGTCCTGTGTTGCCTGCCGGTCATGGAGCGCCACCCATGTGCAAAACATCGCACGCGGTCGGGCCCAGTTTCCAAACCAGATTTTTTTCCAATTGACGTCTTGCTTCTCACCTCTTATTTCCTTATACAGAGCTCTTGTAGGGAACTTCCGTGAAGTTAGCGCCATTGCCCAAGTGCGAGATGAATGCACCACTGCGCGAGATTTCATGATGGCCTTTATAATCCAGGAGCTATTCGCAGTAAGTTGTATGTCCATCACCCCCCTATCCTTTATGTAGAAGCAATATATCCATTTCACCCACAGCTTATCAGCTTTGGTGCACACATTCCAAAGTAACTTAGCAATGGTGCATTTATTCCATCAGCAAGGGATGTCAGGTTTAGGACTCCTGCATTCTTTTCATCACAGAGTTTCTCCCAAGCGATATGTGATTTCTTGGTAATGGAGTCAGTTCCACTCAAGAGGAAGGAACGACAGATGGATTCAATGTATTTAAGCACCGCGGCAGGCATAGGGAAGACCTGGATCCAGTAGCTAGTCATAGCATGAAGGACACTACGAATAAGCTGAAATTTACCTGCATAGCTTAGCAACTTCGAGGTCCAGTGGCGAATTCGGGAGGTGATTCTGTCAATCAATGGCTGGCAGTCAGGAATGGTGAGCTTGCGCGTGGAGAGAGGGACGCCAAGGTACTTTATGGGCAGTTTTCCCACCGTGAAACCTGTCGAATGGAGTATAAATTCTTTTTCTACCCGTACTACGCTGCCTAGGAAAACTCGACACTTTCCCGGGTTAACCGAGAGGCCAGTAGAAGCCGAGAAAACTCGAAACTGATCCATCAAGAGTGCAACGGATCGACTATCCCCTCTGGTGAAGAGGAGCAGGTCATCCGCAAAGTAGTGATTAGTTATACCCAAAGCTTCACACCGGGGATGGTAGTTAAAATCTGGTTTTCTTTTCAGCAAACCTAGCACTCGATGTAGATACTCCATCATGATGACGAACAACAGAGGGGAGAACGGATCTCCTTGCTGGAGGCCTCTCTTTGCTTTCAAAATCTTGGATGGGGTGCCATTAATAGCATACCGGTAGGAAACTGTCGTAACACATCTCATTATCCACGTAACGAACTGCGCAGGGAACCCCAGCTCATCCAGAATAGCGTGTAAAGCTGTCCATTCAACGGTGTCAAAAGCCTTCTGTAGATCCATCTGGATCATACAACGTGGCGAGATTCCCTTTCGCTCATACCCCCGGACTAATTCACTAGCCAGTAAGATATTATCATGGATGACCTTGCCTGGCAAGAAAGCAGTCTGGCTCTCATCGACCACTGAGTTTACCACCTGACTCAGTCTCTTTGTCAGGATTTTCGAAATAATCTTGTATATAGTAGAGAAACATGAAATAGGTCTCATATCCTTCATCGTACTCATCATCTTGTTTTCTTTTGAAAGGGAAAGTTTCCCAAAAATTTGGTATTTGAGAGGAAATTTCGATTTCTGTTGATATGACATTTGGGAGAGATAAATCCCAACCAAAGACTAATCGACACACGGGCTCAAAGGCCATACGGGGTGGACAGTCCATCTTAGATTCTGACTATTAGAGACTGATGGTCTATTTTTTTTATTTTTAGAAATGGTCTAAATTTTCTTTAAATAATAGTACATCACATTTTTTATTAAATAATGATACTCCATCCCAGATAGTTGTATATGAGATAAATTTCTTGTCCCAAATAAGGCTCTGTTCTTTTCAACTGAAATTCTTGAATCGAATCGAATCGAATCAATGGGCAATCGAACTGAATGGGCCAGGCCCAGGCTGAATCGAAACTAATCGAATCGAATCGAATCAAGAAATTATTGTGTAATAATAATAACAATTATATGATGGTATATAAAATAACAATTAAAAAAATATATTATTTTGTCATCTTTCTCACATTCTTCCTACTTTTTTACGTCATTTTACATTTTATTTATTATTGTATAACAAACTTTAAAACAACCGCGTGGAAGGTACTTTATATACGATGCCTCAAATGGAAGACACATATCAAATATACGTGATTGTTGCTACCTTCACTGCATAATTTTATGCGATGTAAACTTGAAATACCGGTTTGCAACATGATATCAATGTCAATGTGAGTGGATAATGATTTATTGAACCCGACAAGGAAAGAAACGATGAACAGGGTGCGCAAGGAGATGACATTGAGAATTTGGCGCTCTATTCCAGGCAATATAGAGCCCGAGGAAGATAATATAGAGCCCGAGGAAGATAATATAGAGGAATAAATGCCATTTTTCAATATTTGTGATATATAATATTATTTTTATAAAGTTTGGTCCGATTTTTGGTTTGGTTTAACTTGTTTTGGAGTTTTTGAACATGTAGATTTTTTGTTAGTTCAAATTGTAACTATACTCTTTATTTCATTGATCTACTAAAAGTCGTATTAAAAAGAAAGAAAGAAAAAAAGTTGAAAATAACTCAATTGGATAAATTTTCTTATTTTCCTCGTACAAAAGATCGGGTGTGTAAATAAATGATAAAATAATATTAATAATAATAATAATAATATGAATTTAATGAATCGAATCAACTGAATGAATCAAGACTTGAACTAAAGACAAGTCGAATCGAATCGAATCGAATCGAATGGAATCGAATCGAATCGAATGAGTTGAAAATAACAGAGCCTAATTCGTATTAGAGAGTAATTTCTTATCCCTTCATAAAGAGATTGTGAGCTAGAGACTAACAGTCGCTCTCAAATTACTTATTAGGGACATAATCACATTATTAGGGCTCTATTTAACGCTAATTTTTTAGCTCAACGAGTTTTTTCACTATTGACTAATAAAAAACTCATTACGTGAACGTGCAACTTTTTAAATAAGCTAGTTGGTTGAGAAGCTAACCAAGCTAGACTTTTTAACCAAAAAAAGCTCATCCTTATCTTTTTTATTCCACGAATATCCCTGATCCAAAAAACTAAATGAAAATATAGATCGTTATTACATTTGTCTCTTTTAAATCATCCGCCTCTCTTTGTAATGCACACATGTATACTATACCACCATAACCGATATTTATTCTTATGAAGTTAGAATGCTCACAAATATTTCTTTCTAACTTCTAATAATTTTTATGACGTTATTAAAGTAGTGGTGAAAATTACATTGTTAGACAAAAAAATGTGATGTACTATTGTTAAAAAAATAAATTAATAATACAATGAGAAAGTTTAAAAGAAAATAAAATAAGTAATGCTCTTTTATGTCATCTTAAAAACTACCGACTAGTTTATCAGACAATTTGCTAAACATCTATATTAAAACCAGTTAGTTTATCAGCTACCCAATCAGCTAGCTTATCATCTATCTAATCAACTAGTTTTTCAGCTAGTTTACTAAACATAGCCTATATGGGAATTTATCACTTTCAAATACTTTTTCATTGTATTTCAAATTTTAATTAATTACCCACACTAAAATAACCAACTATAATCATCTCGTAATTCTTGCTTACTATCACTTTCAAATATTTTTTCCTTTGTATTGCAAATCTTAATTAATTACCAACACTAAAATAGCCAACTATAATCATCTGGTGATTCTTGCTTACTATATATAAGTCTCACAAGAACCACATACAAAAAATAAAGATATTTAAGTATCATAAAAAAGCATGTCGCTGAAGATGATTTTGGTGCATGTGTTGTTGATGTTGTGCTTGTCCAGTTGTTCATCCGCACTCGAGAAGAAAACATACATTGGGTATCCTCCCATAGGAAGAGATCCTCCACCACCCGGACCACCAAAACCGGTTGCCCCGTGGCATAGAGGATGTGAGACCCCTGCAAAATGTCGTGGAAGTCCTCCGACACATAGTCCAGTACCAAAAGCACCACCAATTCAGGTTGCCCTCGGACATCGGGATGCGACCAATGTCGTGGAGGGCAGCCATCTAATCTAGTACCAACAAATTTTCCTAAGATAAGATATTAGTCAGAAGATTGTTCAACTTTAATTTATAAATCATTGTGTGAAAATAAGAGGATGGATTGCATCTTATCATTATGTATATTTCCAGTTCATCAAATGAAGCAATTTCACTTTTTATTCTACACATAAATTGTATCATTTGGTCTAAAAACTTAGACCACTCCCAATAGAGTGGCCTTAGCGCCCGACCGTGGTGCACAGCCGCCCCCGAAATCAGCCGTAACAAGGCTGATTCCCGGGGGGGGGGGGGGGGGGGAGTGCCGTTGGGCTGGGGCCCAGTCCAACGGTTGGGAAGCCCAATGGGCCCCACCCGACCTTTTTTTTATTTTTTTAATTTTTTTTAAAAATTAATTTGTAAAGTAATATTAAATAAAAAAATACACCAACGGCTATATTTTTTCGAGATCTATAAATACGACTATTCACAACCCATTTCACCACACCTCAATTTCCTCTATGGTGGTGGATCAGCTGATGAAGTTATCAATGTTGAGTTTAGTGGTGGGAGCGGTACCAAAAGGGGTTTGGAATGCACTGATGATGGGAGCGAAATTGCATCGAAGCGCCCTATGGGTTGTGAGAAGGCAAAGGCCTTGCAAAAGCAGGGGGGTTCGAGTGGAAGCTTGATTATGGACGATTTGAATGAATCCTTCGAAGGCATGAATACAATTGAGGAGAAGAGGCTTGAGCTTAAACTGAGGAAGATTGAGGAAAGGAAGCAAGCTGAGGCACGGAGGCTTGAGTTTGAGGAGAGGAAGCTTGAAGTGATGCGAATGAAGGTGGAGAAGAAGTCTGAGGATGTGAGAGTGCTTGTTGAGAGTCAACATCAAGCTGCTACGTTGGGGAAGTTCCAAATGATGATCGATCTACAAAACAGGTTCGATAACTTGTCACCGATGGAGCTTTCTATCCTGCAAAAGCTCCAGTCCGAGCTCGGAATGTGATTCCTTCTATGTTTGTTGTTGTGTGCTTTCATTTCATTTCAAGTAGGATTTCAATGTTGTATGATGTTGTGTGTTTTCAATTTCAATCATGTATCAGGACTGTAATGTTGTGATGTTGTATCCGTATGATTGCAATATATGAATCTGTGTGTTTTTAATACATGTTCCGAACGGATATAAGTTTCAAACGGATTAAACAACGACTATATTTTTCAAACGGATTAAACAACGACTATATTTTTCAAACGGATTAAAGAACGACTATTTCAATATATGTTGCTGCTGTTGTTGTTGTTGTCGTCGTTGTTTTGTAACCGTCTGATTTCAATCTCAATAAATTATAAAACGAGTTTTAAGAATCCAATTTGAGTAATTTCAACTTCTAAACACTCTTATAATATGTTAAGCAAGGTAAAAATATATGAAAAAAATATTAAAAAACACTATTCACGGCCTTAGCACGACCTGTTAGACAGTTTTTTTTTTTTGTTTTTTGCAGTGGTCGTTAAATCAACCTTAGCTCACGACCGTCACTTTTCACGGCCTTAGCTAAGACTCATTGGGAGTGGTCTTATGTTGAATGGTCACGCTCAAATGATTATATTTTAAATACTCTAGAGAGACTCAAATTATTAGGAAGGAAAGTACTAAAATAATGACTACAATGCCCAACTATTATTACGAAGAAGGGAAAGTAACGAGTCGAGATGAATTCAGATGAGAATTAGAGGAATCTTGATCCATTCGAATGAGGTGCCAAGATCTTAAGCTGCTTTAACACGGGTAGACATGAACAATCTCAATCTACACTATAAGGAAATATTCTTATTTCATCCCACAAGCTCACTCCAAGAATATGCTAGATTCGCAACAATGATATCACATCTAAAAAAAATTAATAGAAAAAATAAAGGCTATAGATTAATGACGAAGCCTATTTGGATGTAAAAGTCACTTGTCGCTAATTTTTTCATCGAAAATTTTACTCCGTTCAGATGGACTTAACTAATACTAATGATAGGTAAGACGAAAGAACATGGTCATACTAGTTAACGTTGGGCATAATATGCTTTATTAACTAGATAGGCTATGCCTGTTAGGCCATCTCCAATGGGGTTTGATTGGTTTTAGTTCAGTTTGATGGTTATTTATTTTACCTTTTCTTTTCTAAATTCCTTTTATTTTATTTTTACTTCTTTTATTTGACTTAATTTATTTTGTTTTCCGCTTTTCTTTTGTTTCTTTTCTCTTTGATTTTTCCTTTCTCAACTTCTGGAGCTCTTGAGATTTCTTCCGAAGCCGAGATAGCAGGTGAGGCGGTGGACTGGCGGTGGTTTGACGGTGGGAGATGGTGGTGCGCAGTGGCCGGACAGGAAGGGCTCAGCTCCGTTCCGAGTTCACTGTTCGACCATGAACAGTAATTGATTTTTCCAATATTTTTTTTAAAATTAATAATATTATATAAAATACACAAAGTCTTAGGAAAGATCAAAAAGACGGACTGATTTGCAATTTACCACACTTCCAATCAATTTCGCGGGTTGTTGGGCCGGGTTATAAAATTTCGCGGGTTATTGAGCAGATCCATTTCAGACAAAATCAGAAATGTGAACCGTCATTCTCAAATAGGCGAGAACATTACTCAAATAGATAAGAACATTACTTAAATAGGCGAGAACATTACTCAAATATGTGAATTTACCACACTTCCAATCAATTTCGCGGGTTGCTGGGTCGGGTTATATAATTTCGCGGGTTATGAGCGGATCCATTTCAGACAAAATCAGAAATGAACCGTCATACAAATAGATAAGAACATTAATCAAATAGTTGAGAACATTATTCAAATAGTCGTGAACATTACTATTATAGTTAAGACATTATACTCTAGATCATCACTCATATACCTAAAAATATTTTACTCAAATAGTTGAGAACATTACACAAATAGTTTATAACATTAACAACATAGCTAAGAACATCATACTCTATAACATCACTCATATAATTGAGAACATTACTCAAATAGTTAAGAACATTACAAATAGTGAAAATCGTAATATATACTACTTGAGAACATTATACTAATGCTTGAGAACATTACGTAAATATGTAAGAACATTGCTTGGATAACGACATCACTTTTTCTGTTACATAGACTTGTTTGGAATATTTTCAAACTCATTAGAGATTTCTATACATAATATGCAATTTATCTACATATTTGGCCATCCATCCAAGACTTCCAGCAAGACTCATGTCAACTTCAGCTCCACATTTATTTGTGTAAAGAACATTACATGCATTAGAATAAACCTTACAAACATCACCAAGAACACTACATACATCACACTGAAAATTACATCATACTTTTTTCATTGAGGTTGTAGATGAAAAATCTACAAACACTATGTAGATCATCACATAAAACCAATAAAACAAGCAGAACATTACAGACATAATTGAGAAGATTATAGGTATAACACTGAACATTTTAAACATTGTAGATATAGTTGAGAACATTACGTACATAATTTGGACAATAATATCATATTACAGACATTTCCAGAAACATTGAAAGAATGAGTGAGAACATTACATACATAATCTAGGACAGTATTATCATGATTCTTAATATTAGGTTTTAAGTTTTGATGTATATCATCAAAACATTAAATAAATCAACAAAAACATCAAACATATGAGTAAGAACATTAATTATGTTTAATAAAGTATTGATTTTAATAGATTTGTTAAATGAACAATAGTTATAATTGTACTCTGTTTAAGTTAACATCATCAATATAGTCTAGAACATTATTGATATTGTTAGAACTTTTGGACCGGGATTGGTACTATGAACAAGTTTCAGACGATGTTGACTATGATGTTGAGTCAACAACGTGTTCAACAATGGTTGAAAGCAGAATACTAATAAGAACAGAGAGCAGTGGACAAGTAGATGAACAACTAGAAATAAAATCTAGCCAGTATATATAAAATATACTGACCGTGCCGTAGGCTAAATTTCCACTATCAGTAAAAGTAGAATTGCAGAAACGAAGTTTAAATCAATCATAAACGACTGTTTAAACTTACAGAAAACTAGACCTAGAACAAACAAGTAAAAACCTATTCTAATTCGAAGACTCTAGAGTAAATTTCAATCTTTAGAAATCACTCACAAGAGAAATTGATATCAAAGTCTAGTAAAGCAAAAGGACCTAATCTCAATAATCAGAAACTAGTCTCTTAAAGCATCGTTTTCTTGTAAGTATTCTTGTTGTATATATAGGTGCCAATTGATCTCATCAAGAAGAACACGGTAGAAGTCGAACAGAACTGGGAAAGAACTTTCTCGCGGACTCCCCAGGCTTTAAAGCCATACAAAGATGTACTTCTCCCACCATTTAGATCCAAGTGAGGAGATGGGATCAGAAAAGATCTGTAGACAAAGTACCAAAGCAGAGACACGATGTTGACTCATCATTGTCGTCAACAATGGCAAAGGTAGTAGCCGAAGCAGGATTAGAGGATGGATCGGCTGGAGGGCAATAATCAGGAATAGAGGTTGGATCAGCTGGAGGGCAGTGTTCGAATAAGAGTGGATGGTCATGTACACAACTTACAAAATAATTCATGATGGGTGTTGTTGGGTTTGCTTCAAGGTAGATTCCTACAGATATATATCAAAGCAACGAAAAACTATGCACAACTATTAATTAAAGATTAAAGTTGCAAGTAAAACAGTTATCCGTCAAGTCAAAGTAATCAGATAAACAGATAAACCCTAGGGAGGTTGACCAAAAATCTTGATTTTAAAGAAAATGACTTGAAATGCAAGAACATGCATGAATGCAGAAACCCAAAAAAACCCAAGGAAACACTTTTGACCTACTCCCCCTCAAACCCAAAAACACACAGAATTAGAGCACAAAAAATTGGAGCACAACAAAAGAGCAAAAAGTACTTCATGCAAAGTCTCTGTTGACCAGATTGTTGACTCAACAATGATGGCAACATCGGAAAATCAGACCACTCTTATTGTAAGTCAGCTAGGAAACAAAGTCTCAAAATGTGCAGATCCGATTAACACCACGAATGCTGAAGGCAAAACAGAGAGAGAAAGGAATACCAAAGAAACACACCCAATATTGACTCAAAATGTAAAGTAGACAATTAGCATAATTTTGAGTGGGGGTGACCAAGAGATAGTGAACCATGTCAAATAATTGGAACACGTATGAATTCGCTCCAAAGCCGAAGCCTATGCGGAGTTAGGTAAACACACGTCTCATGGCATAAAGAACATATTTAACCACATTGGGCAATTTGGTACTCAACAAGTGAACCAGCAGCATTACGAGAATCATCACTTTTGTGCGTGTCGGTTTCCAGTACAGGCCATCAACCCTCATGACATATGACACATTGGCCACGTCGGTATCTGGATAGTATTTGGACCTGCCCGACACGATCCTCGACGAAAACACTTCAAGCCCTTTTTAACAGAAAGGACATGAGGCAACATCAAGTGCGAGTGAAGGTACGAGGAAAAAGTGCCAAAAACAGCAAAAGTGGGTTTTACATAAAGCAAACACACAAGAGACCCGATACCTTTCAACCTTGGTTTCAAACAGTCTTTCACACCCTAAGCATCACCACTATGAGCTACAATTATTACAGAAGCACAGTAACACAGAAGCACAAAAATAGAACTTATAAAGCAAAACAAAAATCATCATTTTTTTTTTGGACTGCCAATGTTGACGATGATGTTGAGTCAACATTGGACCTAACAACAGAAATCACAGAGAACACAGACCAAGAGACCTTCGAAGACTGAAGAATCTCTCACTATCTAATGGCTTGGTAAAGATATCTGCAAGCTGATTGGTTGTATCTATGTGTTCTGTTAGGAATATCTGTTAGTATTTTGATCACTCATCACATGTTCTTATCTTAGCCAGAAAGGTGATTAAGTGCTCTTGGTTCACTTGAACATTGTAAAAGAGGAAATCACTGAGTATGATTAGTCTAGTAAATCTTGTATTAGGATTATAGGTCTGTGAGTGTAATTTTTATTTCAAGAAGACCATGAAGATCAATCCTAGCAATGGAGCTTTTCTGAAGATTAGAAGACTTAAGATTGCACAAGGTTTATGAAGACACAAAGGTATAATCTAACTCAGAAAGACTATGTCCTTAATCCTTCCTTAAGTATATTAACTTATTTTCGGGATATGATTCTGGACATATGACATCATGAGTATGGAGCATGCAAGCCATCAGAAAGGCTCATGTATCCGTTGAGACTAAAGGACAATGAACAGTACTATGCACTAAATGCATCGGTAGAAATGCTGCAAAAAGCAGTCCTCTCTGAAAAATGAGATAGTGACTTCTGAGTACATAGTTCAAGATATAAACGGATATAATTTGATAGAGAGCACAATGGATTCAATTCAAACGCCTCTCAAATTTATCTATATATATCACACACTTAGATGTTTGAAGAACATACCTTAGAACGCTCTATCTTGTAAACTTACCATCAAGCAAAGTATTCTCTCAAGCACTCTACTACCCTTTCTGAAATCTTTCTGTTGCTTGAAGAATCACTAGTAGTTTTAAGTTGTCCTGAACCTTAACAAGAGATTGTTATTCGTGAAAGAGTTGAACTATCAGATACCCTTTCTGAAGCTCATTCTCCAGAATGAACATCAATTACTTGGGTCAGTAAAGAGCAGACTGTCATCCACTGAACAAGTGTATTAAGTAGTCTTGTTCTATTAGGCTCTCTGAAAACATAACTGAAAAGTTATACGAGAAGCCTCTCTGACAAACCTTATAACCAACACCATCAAGGCGTAGAGTAGAGGAAGTACTTGATTTGGGAAATCAGGGAATAGCTCCAAGGTTATCTGAGTAGAGGAAGTACTTAGCTCTAGGAGCTGGGGAATAACTCAGGGGGAACATTTGGTTGGGAACCATTTGTTTAGGAATCTTAGAATAAGGATTATTGTAAGGTGAACTCAATTATCTGTTATAGTGAATTCTAGGTCTCAGAAAGACCGAAGTGGATTAGTTGGAGGATTACGCCACCTCCAGATACCACTATACTTGCTGTGTTATTTACCTTTCTCAGATTTACATTTCAAAGAAAGCACACACACTTACTTATTGTTTCGCACTTACCTATCTTAAAGTCTTCCGCCTCGAATTTAAGTATCGAAACCCCTGTGTTTCGAGAAATCTGTTTATCGACAAAAGTTTTAAAAGACTATTCACCCCCCCCCCTCTAGTCTTTTACTTTGCCGTTATCTGGACCAACAAGTGGTATCAGAGCAGGAGGTTCACAAGCCTTCAGATCAACCTAGATCCCGAGATAGGTGAAGGAACTTTGTCCCTTTCTGAGGACTATATAATTTGTGTGTTAAGTGTGTAGGTATGTCTCTGAGTGATGCACCCGTTCTGAAGCCAGAAAACTACGAGAAATGGAAGAACAACATGATGCTCCATCTGGAAGCCATTAGTGATGAGATGATCTATGTCATCAATGAAGGGCCTATCAAAATCAGATAACTCAAACAAGTCTTGAGGTGTCGATGGAAGAAAAGCCTCGAACAAGGAAGATGGAAGCGAGGACATGGTCGCTAGTGATAGTGGTCATGTTGCTCGTGGAAGCATTATATATGAAGACAAGCTAAGAGAGCTGGACATCCAAGATGCCAAGAGACACGATTGGATGGTCAAGCTCGTAATATAATCATCGGATCGACACTGAGCACATACAAAGTAAAGCGTAGGTGCTAAAACGGCAAAAGTTGCCTGGGAATTGATTGAAGAAATATGTGCCGGAACTGAGAAATCCAAAGAAAACAAGTTCGAAGTTCTTAAATTGAAATTCCAAAACTTCAAACAAGGTCCCACTGAAACTCTGGAAGAACTTGATTTCAGATTTACTACTCTTATGAGTGATATGGCTGCACTTGGTGAAAGCAATAGATACTCCCAAATGTAAAAGATTAAGACTATTGTCAGAAGTCTCAATCACAACTGGGAACACACTAAGTTCTTTTATTTCAATCAAGGGATGCCAAATATTACTCCAGTAGAGCTCTTCTCTCATCTTGCTACTGTAGACTACGAGAAAACTCAGAGAGAACAAACAGCTGAAAAGTTGCAAAGTGTTGCTCTAGTTTCTCAAGGTACTTCTGAAAAGAAGGATACCAAAGAAGCATCTGAAGAAAATGCTCTTGCAGTAAGACACTTGAAGAAATTTGTGAGTCAAGAGATTGAGAGAAGAAAAGCTAAAGAAAAGCTGAAAAAGCATCTTGGCCCAAACTATTATCAGTACAAGAACATACAAGTGAACAACTCTCTGAACACCCCCATTCAAAAAGGTGTTAATCTTGAAGTCAGCAGAAATAGGAAATGATATCTGCTTCTATTGTCAAAAGCCTGGTCACTTCAAGAGAGATTGTCCTGCTTTAAACAAGCTCAAGACAGGTGACAAGAAGGACAGAAGAAATTTCAAGAGAAATCAAAGGGCCTTACTGACTGAAGAAATGAAGAAGATTCAAATTCAACTTGATGCTCTAGACTTTGAGACAGATTCTGAAAATGGAGATTCAGATGACTCAAACCTACCATCACCAGAATTGTGTGGAATCACCCACGACGTAATTGACTTCGGCCTTAAGAAGAAAGAAATGTGGAGTTCTTTGAGATTGCTGGTCCAGACATCTCCAACATTGAAATGTGTCTTATGGCTGATGAGGTAACTAACAATTCACAATTTCTGTACTATGAGAGTGATGATGGAATTGAGGATCTGGAGTTGGTCAAGAGTGAATTGGATCGTTATGAGAAAGAATTTCTGGAAGCACAATCCAAAACCAGAATTCTCGAGGAAAGCAAAGAAACTCTTGAAAAAGAGGTTTCTGAGCTAACCAGAGTATCTGAGAACAAGAACGCTGAAATAGCCTTTCTGAAATCTCAGATATCTGAGAATAAAAATTCTCACAAACTAGCCTTGGATGAACTTACTAAGAAAATGATGAAGCTGCTTTCTGAGAATGAAGAACTCAGAAAGAAAGAGCTATCCTTCCAATCTTATGCAAAGGCTAGTGACACTCTCATTGAGGTTCAATCCTATCTGAGAGATCCCTTTGAGAAAGGTGGACTTGGACTTGATGAACAGTCGAGTAATTCATCTCTTCTGAAGAAGAATGATGAAAGGTTGACCTTTGTAAAAAGTCAACAAAATGGTTCTTCAACCACCTATAGCATTGGTCAGAAAGCTAGGGTAGTTGACAAAGGAAAAGGAGTAGCAACCCAGCCTTTGAAAGAACAACAAGTTCACAAGAAACTTGCGGATAAGGTTTCTGAAAAGAAACATAACCCTCAGACATGTAACCATCCACATTGCTACATTACTAGGAAAGGAAGAATTGCTGGAATAGGCAAATTCTCTACTGTACCATTTTATGAAAATAAAGATGGTGCAGAAACTAGTAAGGCTTCTGAAGAACGTATTCAGAAAGCCAAAGGTGTTCGGAATGGCATTGGCTATCGTGCTATTGGAAAAGTTCTTCTGCAACAATATAAGGAAGGACAAGAACAATGGCGCAAGGCTGATATTGCACGAGTAACAATGAAGTGGAAGAAATCTCAAGCCACCAAAAACTGAATGCGAGCTAGAAGGAACTCCGAAAAGGCTAAGTTTGGTCAAAAGCAATCCGAAACCTGTGGTCCAGAAAGCACCAAAAGGAACACCTAGAAACACCACAAGAAGGAAAATTGAGATCAAAATTACTGATTTTATTGCATCTCCTTCTGATCAAATTAGACAAAAACAAACTCCCAAGAAATTCACTAAAATGTGGATTCCTACTGGAAGAATGTTTAGTCTAAATTGTTCTATCTCTGAAGCAAGAACCTAACTCTGCTTTCTTGTTTGCGTAACGCCTCTTGGACTAAGGCTCAATGGCTATTTGATAGTGGATGCGGAAAGTACATGACAGGAGACAAAGCAAATCTGGTCAACTACAAAACTTGCAACAATGGACCAGACATCAGATTTGCTGGAAGAGAACTAAATCCCTCTCTGGGATTTGGCAACGTCAAATTAGGATCATTAACTATCACTGACGTATTACATGTTAAGGGTTTGAAATATAATCTATTTAGCATGAGCCAGTTTGCAGACAAGGGATTTACTGTGAAATTCAAAGCAAAGTATTGCAAACTTATAGACAATGAGTCAAAGCAGACAGTCTTGGTTGCTCGGCGGAAAGGCAGTCTTTATGTTGCCGACTGGGCATCTGCCACAACTGAAGAATGTCTCATGATGAGTCTATCAGGTCACACAGAAGAGCACTGGTTATGGCACAAAAGAATGAGCCACTTGAATTTCAAAACTCTGAACAAACTAGCCAAGAAAGAGTTAGTGGTGGGCCTTCCCAAAACATCTTTCAGAAAGGATGGTATCTGTTCTGCCTGTCAGATGGGGAAACAATCTAAAATCTCTTTCAAGTCCAAAACCAGACACTCTAGTGTTAGACCACTGCAACTATTACACATGGATCTTTTTGAATCATCTGTAACTAGTTATGCAGGAAAGAAGTATGGTCTTGTTGTTGTAGATGACTTCTCAAGATTCACTTGGGTTGTCTTTCTGAAGCACAAATCTGATGCAAGGGTGGAGATACCAAACTTGCTGAATAAGCTTGAAGTCATGAAAAATGACAAGGTATCTCAATCGTAATGCACCATGGTACTGAGTTTGTCAACCAGTACATTAAGGAGTTTTGTACCAGCAAAGGTATACAACACCAACTTTCCTCTGTAAGAACACCACAACAAAATGGTGTTGCAGAAAGGAAAAATAGAACACTTAAAGAAGCTGCAAGGACAATGCTAGCTGACACTGAGATAAGTGAAGTTTATTGGGTTGAAGCTGTAAACACAGCATGCTATACTTAGAACAGATGTTTGATAAACAAACACCATGACAAGACCCCTTATGAACTCTTGGTTGGTAGACCCCCTAATATCAAACATCTAAAAGTATTTGGTTGTAGATGTTTTGTTCTTAACAATGGAAAAAAGTATCTAAGGACATTTCAACCAAAGGCAGATGAAGGTGTGTTTCTTGGTTATTCTATGAATATCAAAGCATACAGAGTTTACAATAAAACAACAAAGAAGATTGAAGAATCAGTTCATGTTGTATTCTATGAAGGAAGCAAGAAAACACCCCTTGCTGATGAACTCTCAGAAAGGTTCAAGGAACTTATGATAAAGGATTCTGAAGAGGAACTCTCAGAAAGGAAAAACATCATTGTGGAAAGAGAGGATGACTCTGACGAAGAAAAGCATGAAATGCCTAGTAACAACTAGATGATTCTCAGACATGATGAAGAATTTCCTATGAGAATTCCAGAAATGAAAACTGAAGATGTTCATCAGAGAGCTAATTCTGGAAATGACCTCTCTGACAGGCATGTCCCAGAAAGCTCTCACACTGAGAAAGTGTCAGACATTCACCGCCCTTCTGAGGTGCAAAATGTCACAGATACTGAAGAAGTATCAAGTCATAATCATAGTGATTCACATTCAGATCACATAGATGTTGACCCTACTAGCCCTAAACCTATGATGAGATGGATCAAGGATCATCCTGCAAAAGATGTAATTGGACCAATCAATCAAAGTGTTAGGACTAGGAGAGCAATAGCTGAAAATGCTAATTCTCTCTTTGGATGTTTTATCTCAAACATTGAACCAAAAACAATAGAAGAAGCATTAAGAGACCAAGACTGGATCTCTGCAATGCAAGAAGAGTTGGATCAGTTTGAAAGAAACAAAGTCTGGAAACTAGTTCCACTTGTAGAAGGAATATCTGTGATTGGAACTAAGTGGGTTTTCAGAAACAAGATGAATGAATCTGGTGAAATAACCAGAAACAAAGTAAGGTTGGTTGACAAGGGATTCACCCAGACTGAAGGTTTAGATTTTGATGAGTCATATGCACCTGTTGCCAGATTGGATGCAATAAGACTCTTTCTAGCCTTTGCAGCTCATAAAGACTTTAAAGTTTATCAGATGGATGTCAAAAGTGCATTCTTGAATGGTGAACTTGCTGAGGAAGTCTATGTTGAACAACCACCTGGTTTTGAAGTTTCCTCAGAAAGTAGAATGGTCTATAAGCTACAGAAAGCTCTTTATGGACTGAAACAGGCTCCAAGAGCATGGTATGACACTTTGGCCAAATACCTTCTGGAAAGTGGTTTCAAGAAAGGTGAAGTTGATAAAACTCTATTTACTTTAAACCATGATGGGAACTACTCTTAGTTCAAGTATATGTTGATGACATCATATTTGGATCTAAGGATTAGCAACTTTGTGATGAATTTGCAAATCTCATGAAAAGTAAGTTTGAGATGAGCATGATGGGAGAATTGAACTATTTCCTAGGATTGCAAGTCAAGCAACTCAATGATGGAATATTCATTAGTCAGACAAAGTATGCAAAAGACATGCTCACAAAGTTCAAACTTAAGCCTTCTGAAAAGAATGCTAAGATACCTATGAGCATAGGAACCAAGATGACCTATATTGAATCAGATAAGAGTGTTGATGAACACAAGTATAGGAAATTGATAGGTTCACTACTTTACCTTACTGCAAGCAGACCTGATATTCAATATGCGGTTGGAGTGTGTGCTAGATTTCAAACAAATTCAATGCAATCACACTACAACATTGCTATGAAAATATTAAGGTATGTGAAAGGTACAGTAGATGTAGGTTTGTGGTTTCCTAAAGAAAGTGGATTGAGTTTGGCTGGTTACTCAGATCTCGATTATCTTTGGATCAATGCTTGATAGGAAAAGTACCGTGAACTTATCGGTTAGAACTAGACTTATCTCATGGTTTAGCAAGAAACAAAACTCAATTGCAACTTCTACCACATAGGTGAATATATTGTCAGGTTGTTGTGCAACACAAATTCTGTGGATTCAACAACAACTCAGAGACTATGGACTCAATGAAGAGAAAACTCCCATTTTCTGTGATAACACAAGTGCTATTGCAATCACACAGAACCCCAAATTCCATGCCAGAACAAAGCACATTGATGTTAGACACCACTTCATCAGAGACCATGTTGAGAAAGGCAATATAGAGATACTCAAGATTGGCACAGAAGACCAACTTGCAGATATCTTCACTAAGCCCTTACAAGAAAGCCGGTTCTTGACCTTAAGACATAATCTTGGATTAATGGAGTTGCCTAAGGACTGAAAAATTGTCCTGAATTTCTAAAAGACTGAATAAGTGAGTAGGCCTCTGAGAACAGGTTCTCAGAAAGCCAAGTCGATAAGAAGTGATGCAAAGGTTTCTGAGTAGCAACACTCAGAAAGGCAAAACATTTCTGGAACGGGTATCCAGAAAGGCAAAGGTCGGTACACACTTAATAAGTAAATAAAACTAGAACTTACTTACTGAGAGTGGGTCAAATACATTCAAACAACTGAAGCTTCTGACACTTGAATTCTGAAAGCTATGTAGTCATAAAGAGAAATGGACACACAAAGCCCAAAAGGTATAAGTTCTGAAAGTCAAACATGTGCAATGTCTTGTATTTTTATCATTTTCATGATAAACAATATATATATAAGGACTTGACACTTAGAATGATAAGCTCAAACAATTAAGTGTTCCTACTCTTTACTAAGTGACAGAATGAATGCAGCATATTAAAAATTCATCAAGTCGGCACATTAACATTTGTTGATTGATATCATTACAAGATATTCAATATAAGCCCTTGATGAATAAACGTTTGATCTCAATGGTTGAGATTAAAACAAAGCAAGTAATGTCTGTTGAGAAATGCAGACATGGCCCACTACGCATTTAATGAAGTACAAAGGACGTACCACGCCTATGCAGATGCAAAGAAACGCATTCATATTCAGCTATATGTATGTTGTATCTATGTACACTTTGTCTGCTATATATATAGGATTTGGGCAAAAGACAAACACTTTTACCATTTCCGAAATTTCAAACTTGCATCAAATCAGCAAACTCTCTCAAGATTTCTGCAAAACCCCTCTGCAAAACTCAACTTCTTGTTCTTAGTCTTCTGAAAAGATGGATTAATCTCGATTAATTGTGCAATATTCATCTGAAAAACACTCACTCTAAACTCTATATAAGTGATGGCACCCAAGAAGATGACCATTAAGAACCCTAAGGCAACATCCTCTGCTCCTGCTGAAAAGCAAGGAGGAAAGGAACTTAAGGTGTTGAATAAACGCCTTATGGGAAAGTTTACCCCATCGGACTGGAACCCTAAACACAAAATGAATTGGGGAGCCTTTCTAGTAAAGAGATATGTATCAGCAGTTATATCTTCAAAACTAGAAAGGAAACTGATATTGGGAATGCTGAAGAACTCCCATATCTACAAGCTTCTATCTGCTGCACCCAGTGGACTATCCACACTGGATGTACTGGAGTTCTATAACAACTCTAAAATCTTCACAAAAGTTGTGAATGATGAAGAAGAAAAATACATGCAGACTGAAGTCCAAGGACAAGAAATTGTTCTAGACTGCAAGACTTTCTGCAAGATATTCCGATTGAAAAATCGAGGAACATTTGAAGACATCAACATCAAGGACGCCTCCATGATTCAAGGCCTCAAAGAGATATTTGAAGCAATCCAGTTAGAAAATTCAAAAGGTTGCCAAGGAGACTTTGTTCAGAAGGCCATCAGAACTAGTCATCTCCAGAAACACTGGAGTACTTTAGCTCTTATTCTGGTCCGTTGCTTTGATGGCAACAAAGGTGGAGTAGACCAGATAAGCATGGAGAGATGGATGATGATGCATCTTCTGAACAAGAAGCATGAAGGGCAGGAAATCCACTTCAATTGGGGGAAGTACGCCTTCAACAAATTTCTTGGACATATTGAGGAATTTGAGCCCAAAATCATCAATGGCCTTGCTGAGCCAAAGGCTAATATGCACTTGGGTCTCAGAATCTGTTACATTCTGGAAACAATGGGAATCACTCTCAGAGAGAGGCAGGAAATCCCAGTCACCAACTCCCTTTTCAGACACGCTTTTGAAGAAAAGGAGAAACTTGCTGCTGAGAATTCACTCAGAAAGGCAGAAGAAGAAGAAGAAACTGCACAACAAGGTGAGGAGGTCTCTGAGCAAGCCAAAGCTAAACCTCCAGTTGCCAAGAGAAAGAGGACTCATAGCAAAAGAGCCTCCAAGTCCCTAATCATACAAGAGGCACAACCTTCTGGAGACAAGGTCTCAGAAGATGTTGGACGCTCAGAAAGGCAACTCCAGAATGCCCCAAAAGTCCTAAACCAGAATGCTCCAGAAACCTCCAGAGATGATAGAAATATCATAGATGGGTCTGCACCAACACAGAATAGTGATTCTGAGGATGATGAAGTACTTGCAAAAGTACTCAAAAGATTCAAGTATGAGACCCATGGAGGAGCATCAAGCTCAGCTCTTCCGAAAGACAAGAGCCCCTCTGCCCAGCAGGAAGAAGAAGGCCTGGGTGAGGAAGATAGAATGATGGAAGATGTTTCCATTGCTTCCACATTCACAATGCCAGCACTTAATTTTGCTGAAGAAAACCCTGTTCTTGAACAGGTTCCTCAACCTTCTGAGAGAGCTCAACTCTCAGAAAGGGATCAAACTGAGATGGAGACTCAGAATGATACCGTAGAGGAGATCAATAATGAGCACAGAGAGACTGTGGAATCACCACAAGTTCAAGAGATCAATGATCAGCCTGACTCTATTCAGGTAACAAAGATAGTTTGTATCTAACATGTCAACATAATTGTATGTTAACTTGTTACTCATAAGCTGTATTTGTTATAGGCCAACTTGGAGACACACTTTCAGGGGGAAGAAGACCTATCTACCCCCTTGAATCAAGAAGAGGTTCCTCCAACCTCAGAACATCAAGAAGAGCCTGTCCCACAGGTAGTAAAAGTTATCTCTGAACAAGAAATAACTAACTAAAATTGCTCTTATGTTCTAATATTCTTAATGCCTCTTAGGCTCCAATCGAGGAAGTAGTGGTGGAACCAACACCCCAAAACCTAGAGATTCCGTGAAAAGCTTCGAGGAAGTATTTACTGAGCCTTCTGCTGAGAAGGTAAGTAATCAGTAATAGTCTTCTTCAACGAATGCTCTGGAAAACCCACTACTAAAATCTCTTATGTTTGTTCTTACAGGCTCAGTCAGAAGAACAATTGGATGGAGAAACAGTTGTGTCATCTCCTCCAAAAGAAACTAAAAGCTATTGAACAAGCGATCTGCAGAAAAGGTGCCAGAAACCCCCAAGGTTTCTGAGGAACATGCTACTGAGCTTCCTCACTTGGAAGTAAGTGAAGTCTCAGAAAGCACTTTTCCACCTATCTTTTCATTAAAAGTTTCTAAACATGTTTGATTTTAACTCGTGTTCAAGCGAAAGAAAGGTTGATTAGAATAAAACTTCTCCTCACACCAAAGTATCTGAGGCCTCTGTGCCCAAGCAAGCAAAAATACAAGCAGATGAGCCTAGTGTTTCTACACAGGTATGCTCAGAAAGCTCATTTCTGCACACAGATACTAACACAAGTGGTTTGAACAAAACTAACTTGAACACTTTCTTTCAGGCTCAAAGTCTAGTGCCAGTTGATTTACTCAAGGCCTTCGAAGCACACCTTAAAGAAACATCTCAAGTGCTTGAGACAATGAGTAAACTCGAAAGGTGACCTTTCCGAAGTAGCGAGTAATCGACGTCGTAAAAGAGAGCAATTGCCCTAAATCGGAGGATTATATCCATGCATTGTTCCTCTGAGTCCTACTCATTTTCCACTCTAATGCATGAAGACTTCATTCATGAAGTAGCACAAAGACTTATAGCGATTTCAAGTCATGGATGCTCAAACCAAGAGCAGATGGTTACCCATCCTGCCTTGCCCAGCAAGCTCACTACTTATCCTGCTGAACAAGAAGAAGTTAATGGGAGGATGATTACATTCCCAAATGTGATCAACCTGGTTTCAGAAGATGACGAGGAGATGGACGAAAATGATTATCAAGAACCTCCCTCTGAGCATCCAAACCAAGAAACAAAGAACAAGAGTGATGATGATGATGATCAGAATGATGATCCCCAACCCGGACAAGGCGGGATTCAAAAATCTAGCAAAGAAAGTGGAGAAAAGGCTACTCCCTCAATTGCTCAGAAAGCTCCATCATCATCACCTCCCAAGTCTCATCAAGATACCCAACAGGCTGAACACAATGATGGCTTAGAAGAAATTTCAGCCGCTGAGTTTAGAATTGAACAACTCAGAAAGGTATTGGAAGAAGAGAAGAGAATCAACATTGAGACTCAAGCTCTTGTTGATGAAAAGGAAGCCAAAATCAAAAAGCTCGAAGAAGCTAATGCCAAAGAATTGGCACTCCTAGATGAGCAAAGAAATTTGAAGAATGCCATTGTTGTCACAGCTGCTGAAATAGATGCAATGGATGACAATGATGATGAAGAGCATGATGCTGAGACTGCATCAGAAAGACCTTCTACATATTCTCAGAAGGCCAACACACTTGATGGAAAGCAGAAGAAGATTGTCAATCTGCAAACAATAGAAAAGGATTATGATAGTGATGCTGAAACCCACAACTTGATCACTGAAGCAGAAGATGAGAGACTTGTCACTCAGCACAAAAGAGCCCTACTTGCTCCTCATATATTCTCTGCACCAAGTAGTTCAAGAAGTGAAGAGCACCGTGCAAGGAACAGTGTCTTTTTAGAACTCAGAAAGACACTAGTTTCCTAAGATACAGAAGTGCTAAAATCCGTCCCAGAAGAGATGAAGCCTTTAGCTGCTGCTTTACTCAATAGAGCAACCAGCATCGCTCTCTCTCAGAAAGACCTAGGGTTGGTCAGGGATGAGGATTGTAACAATGCTAATGCAGCATTGAATGAAGCCAGCCATGCTGTCCTGCAAGCCAACGCTATCCTAAGGCCACTTGAAGAGCTCAACACAAAGGAGCAGGAACTGGTTAGACAGAACACATAGCTGAAGAAGGAACTTCAAGAATTAGTCAGGGTGCACAACAATCTCCAGAAAAACTTTGAAACTCTCTCTGAAGCTTATGCTATCATGAGTCAGTCATTCTTGACTAAGGGGGAAGAAGAGATGCCTCAGAAAGGCAGAGGAAGAAAAAGAAAACAATCAAATCCTCCCTCCTCAAGTCAACTTGTCATTAAGGACACCACTGGAGACACCCTTGCTGAAGAAG
This sequence comes from Plantago major, assembly GCA_026545765.1. Classification (NCBI taxonomy): domain Eukaryota; kingdom Viridiplantae; phylum Streptophyta; class Magnoliopsida; order Lamiales; family Plantaginaceae; genus Plantago; species Plantago major. The sequence continues at coordinate 25,926,464 of CM048841.1, read as the reverse complement.
TTGTTCCAGATCAACCAGCCAGAAGGCTGAGAAGTATGATCACTAGGGGAACCAAGTCCCTTAGAATCTCAGAAGAGAAGAAGACTTCTGAAGAAGAAGAAAAGGAAGAAGGAGAAGTAAGAGGCCAAGAAAGTTGCAAGTCTCCAATTTTGGACTACAATGATGATGAGGATGATTCTGATGAACATCCACTTCACAAGAAAAGGAGACAAGCAACTACTTCACAACCTCCTCTGGCAGCAAAGCCCTTAGCAGCCAGAACTCCTTCTGGCAACACCAAGTCTATACAAGGAACGCCCACTGACAAATTTCAAGGCAGGAAGAAAGGGTTAGAGGATCTCCTAACAGAAGGCCACCAAACAGAAAAGCAAGAAGGGATTTCCAGTTTGGCAGAGTAAACAATGAAACACATCAAGAAAGGCCAACTGATGCCCACATTGAGTATATGAAGACTAGTAATGAAGAATCTTCATATAGGTGCATTCTGAACAAGAGAGGGTATTGGATTCTGGAACTACAACATCTACTTGTCAATGATAAGTTTCAACTCCCATCCTCAACCGGATCCTCGAAATGGAGAGAAGGCAAGCTGTAATTGCTAAAACCGAGCACCTTCATGCACAGTTAAACTTTGAAGTAGAAAAGAGGAATGAAGCCAGAAAGATGGATCTTTCTTTTGCCTGTCCTTACCCAAAACCTGATGATGTACACAAGGTAAGAAAACTGGATGGTAGCTACAGCAGGAAGAACAAACTAGGTGTTTCAACCTATGAGTCATTCTATATGACATTGGATGAATACCTAGATGATATACACTATCTGGAAGAAATATACAAGTATTTCAACCTATCTCAGCTGCAAGTAGACCATGCCAGGTGCAGGGAAAGTACTTCGGTCAAACATTTTCATGGAAGAATCACAAGCTTGGCAAGAGTTACCATGAAATATGTGACTTATCCGGAAAGATGAGCTCTCACGGAAGGATTCATTATGACTATGTCCAAGAATGCAGAAAAGTGGATGATCATGTCAACTGATCCAGAAAGGGTGCTGAAGAACTTGAGGTATCTGAACCCAAGTTGTGTTTCTGAAGACTTGAAGACTAGTAACATTAGAATACTCTCTTGGAGCTTGGACTCTCCTTTGTTCTAATTTACTTAGTATGTTTTATTACTTTTTGTAATCTTGCTGATTGTTTCTGAAATTCTCTATCTGTAAAAGTTGCATCTTACTCTGTAAACTGTACCTATCTGAAGATCATACTCTAAGATACATTTTAATAGATGACAACTTATCAGCAAAGATCACTTCTTGTGATTTGGTTGATGTTTACTTTCTGCACTTAATTCAACTAAAATTGAATATCATTTGAAATAATTAAGTGGTGGATTGTTTTCTCTTCCAAGATTACAATTTTGTAATAGGACTTGAAAGATAGTCATGGATGACTGATCAAAAAGGGGGAAATTTGTTAGGAATATCTGTTAGTATTTTGATCACTCATCACATGTTCTTATCTTAGCCAGAAAGGTGATTAAGTGCTCTTGGTTCACTTGAACATTGTAAAAGAGGAAATCACTGAGTATGATTAGTCTAGTTAATCTTGTATTAGGATTATAGGTCTTTGAGTGTAATTTTTATTTCAAGAAGACCATGAAGATCAATCCTAGCAATGGAGCTTTTCTGAAGATTGCACAAGGTTTATGAAGACACAAAGGTTTAGTCTAACTCAGAAAGACTATGTCCTTAATCCTTCCTTAAGTATATTAACTTATTTTCGGGATATGATTCTGGACATATGACATCATGAGTATGGAGCATGCAAGCCATCAGAAAGGCTCATGTATCCGTTGAGACTAAAGGACAATGAAGAGTACTATGCACTAAATGCATCGGCAGAAATGCTGCAAAAAGCAGTCCTCTCTGAAAAATGAGATAGTGACTTCTGAGTACATAGTTCAAGATATAAACGGATATAATTTGATAGAGAGCACAACGGATACAATTCAAACGCCTCTCAAATTTATCTATATATATCACACACTTAGATGCTTGAAGAACATACCTTAGAACGCTCTATCTTGCAAACTTACCATCAAGCAAAGTATTCTCTCAAGCACTCTACTACCCTTTCTGAAAGCTTTCTGTTGCTTGAAGAATCACTAGTAGTTCTAAGTTGTCCTGAACCTTAACAAGAGATTGTTATTCGTGAAAGAGTTGAACTATCAGATACCTTTCAAGCTCATTCTCCGAGCGAACATCAATTACTTGGGTCAAGAAAGCGGTCGTCATCCATCGAACAAGTGTATTAAGTAGTCTTGTTCTATTAGGCTCTCTGAAAACATAATCGAAAAGTTATACGAGAAGCCTCTCGACAAACCTTATAACCAACACCATCAAGGCGTGAGTAGAGGAAGTACTTGATTTGGGAAATCGGGAATAACTCCAAGGTTATCTCGAGTAGAGGAAGTACTTAGCTCTAGGAGCGGGAATAACTTCGGGGAACATTTGGTTGGGAACCATTTGTTTAGGAATCTTAGAATAAGGATTATTGTAAGGTGAACTCAATTATCTGTTCTAGTGAATTCTAGGTCTCAGAAAGACCAAAGTGGATTAGTTGGAGGATTACGCCACCTCCAGATACCACCATACTTGCTGTGTTATTTACCTTTCTGTATTTACATTTCAGCAAAGCGCACACACACTTACTTATTGTTTCTGCACTTACCTATCTTAAAGTCTTCCGCGCTCTGAATTTAAGTATCAGAAACCCTGTGTTCGAGAATCTGTTTATCGACAAAAGTTTTAAAAGACTATTCACCCCCCCCCCCCTCTAGTCTTTTACTTTGCCGTTATCTGGACCAACATGTTGTATGTCAATTACATGCTTATTGACCAAGTCCCTAAGAAAATGATGCCTAATGTCTATGTGCGTGACTGCTGAACTGGGTTCTTAGAAATATGTATGGCACTAAGGTTGTCACAGAACATCGAAAGGGTATCACTTAGAAGACCATAGTCATCCAACATGTTTTTCAACCAGACTAGTTGAGACACACAACTCCCAGCTGCTACATATTCAGATTCAGCAGTTGAAAGTGACACACAGTTCTATTTCTTGCGATACCAATACACCAAAATTGGACCAAGATAAAAGCAACCTCCACAAGTAGATTTTCTATCATCTAGATCACCAGCCCAATCAGAATCATTAAATCCCACTAGATTAGTGTTTGTATCACATGCAAACCATAATCCAAGATTTACAGTTCCTGATATATATCTAAGGATTCTTTTAACAGCAGTTAAATGGGGGCTTTTAGGGTTGGACTGATACCTGGCACACATACACACAGAGAACATGATGTCAGAACGGTTGGCAGACAGATACATAAGGCTTCCAATCATTGATCTGTACAATGTTGGGTCAACATCCTCGCCAACATCGATTCTGCTGAGTTTCAGAGACATAGCCATAGGAAAACTGCATGGATTAGACTGAGGTTCAGTTGGTTCCAGATCAGGTTCATCTTCTTTTTCAGAGACACAGTCATTTGATGAACTTTTTGCGCGTGTTGTTGGGCGCAGTGTTGAGTCAACACTGTGATAAACATCGATCACTTCTTCTCTGACTGCAACTGGGGGATCTGGTTCAGTACCTGTCTCATCCTTTTCAAGTTCTGCATCTTTCAGTTTCAGCTCTTCCACCATCTGTTCGTCAGTGAACTCTTCTTCAAAGGGACAATCTACAGATAAATCAACTGAGCCATGCAAACAGTAAATGTTAGAAGACATAGAGTTTTCAGAGGCCAAGGATTTATCACGGAATATCTCTTCACAGTTCTGTGAGTCATGATAATCAAAGAAGAGGATCTGTGACGATGTTGAGTTTTCATTGTTGACCAAACATCGATTTCCAACATCGTCCAGAACAGAGGATAGAGCTGCAACACGACCTTCTGTAGTATCAGCTTCCTGTTCGTCACCCGAATCATCACTAAGACAAGCAAGCAACGTTTTTCCCTTCTTACGAAGAGTGTTAGCACATTCATTCTGAAAGTGACTCCATCCTTGACATTCAAAACATCTAACTTTGTCTAGTCGTTTAGAATTAAAACCAGGAAGCTCTATGGCCTTATTGAACTTGCCAGGAGCCTTTGAATTAATACTGTTATCACCTTCACAATGATTTTGCAACAAATCCCAAGCTTGTTTAGCAGTAGTGCAGTTCTGAATGAGCTTAAACATATGTGGATCAACATGCAAAAAATAGCATTCAAAGCTTTTTCATTGTAAGAGCTAGCAAGAAAATCATCACCTGACCATTGAGCTTCTGGTTTAGGAACGACATCTCCATCAGCATCTGGTCCTATGGTAGGCCACACATAGCCTTCAAGAACAGATTTCCATGCACGCCCTTCAATGGATTTGATGTATGTTCTGATCCGTATTTTCCAGTAGTGATAGTTCGACCCATCTAGCACAGGTGGCCTGTTGACACTTGAATTGACAGCGTCCATTGTCGTAGTACCAAATCCAGACACCAATTAATTAGGTGGCTGGCTCTGATACCACTTGTTAGAACTTTTGGACCGGGATTGGTACTATGGACAAGTTTCAGACGATGTTGACTATGATGCTGAGTGAACAACGTGTTCAACAATGGTTGAAAGCAGAATCCTAATAAGAACAGAGAGCAGTGGACATGTTGATGAACAACTAGAAATAAAATCTAGCCAGTATATATAAAATATATTGACCGTGCCGTAGGCTAAATTTCCACTATCAGTAAAAGTAGAATTGCAGAAACGAAGTTTAAATCAATCATAAACGACTGTTTAAACTTACAGAAAACTAGACCTAGAACAAACAAGTAAAAACCTATTCTAATTCGAAGACTCTAGAGTAAATTTCAATCTTTAGAAATCACTCACAAGAGAAATTGATATCAAAGTCTAGTAAAGCAAAAAGACCTAATCTCAATAATCAGAAACTAGTCTCTTAAAGCATCGTTTTCTTGTAAGTATTCTTGTTGTATATATAGGTGCCAATTGATCTCATCAAGAAGAACACGGTAGAAGTCGAACAGAACTGGGAAAGAACGGAATATATTTATCTGCTTCTTTGCGTTGAATTTCAGAAGGAAATATTCCTTAATATATCTCTAGAGAATCTTTATTTCCTGCTTTCTTTCAATGTGCCCATAACATGCCAAACTCTTTCCTTTTTCTTAGATTGCATTCCTTGTGTCCAAAGCAAATCAAACTCTTTCCTTTCTTTCCAGCAAGCGCCTACTTTATTCCAACAAGCGCCCATTTCTTTTACGGTTCTTTGGAAGAGTTGCATATATCTTTTCCTTAAAGCCCATTCTTAGCAAAGTCCAGTCCACCAACTTGAGTTGCAGCCCAAATTGTTCTTTCCTACCAAATATCCATAGAAAAACAACTACAATTGTCGAACCGGTTAATAAACGAAGAAAGGCTGAATTAACAAAACAAGTGCAATATAAATTGCACTTTCAATCTCTCCCTTAATTCTTGACTTTCTTCACAAAAACCTGGAAGCAGTTAGTAGGAGAATACAAGACAATATCAAGCAACTCCCCCTTGCTCAAAGAACTCCCCCTTAATACAAAAAGCCAAGAGTACAAACATTCTCCCCCTTTTTTGTGAGGAAAGAAAGAAAACAAAGTTCTTTGAAGAAACTCCACCATCTTGGTAATCTGTTGAGGACCTGTAGACAAAGTACCTAAGCAGAGACATGATGTTGACTCAACATTGTCGTCAACACTGGCAAAGGTAGTAGCCGAAGCATGATTAAAGGATGGATCGGCTGGAGGGTAGTAATCAGGAATAGAGGTTTGATCAGCTGGGTGGCAGTGTTCGGATAAGAGTGGATGGTCATGTACACAACTTACAAAATAAGTCATGATGGGTGTTGTTGGGTTTGCTTCAAGGTAGATTCCTGCAGATATATATCAAAGCAACGAAAAACTATGCACAACTGTTAATTAAAGATTAAAGTTGCAAGTAAAACAGTTATTGATGTGCTCAAATTAGTACTTGGAAAACTAGTAGAAAGCAGTTGTTGTAAACAGACAATGCTAACTACAGAATCGTTCGCCAAGGAATTAGTCAAGCTGCAGTGAGAGTAAACAGATACTTGCCAGTAACAGTTTGATTGATGGTTTTGTATACTTCTAACTAGATTGACTAAAGCTAAGATTACGATTAACAATGAGAGAAAGATGAATACAGTAGCAAGATTCAATTATGCTAATTCGAACTAGGGATAACACTCATATTTGTCACACGGTTGTTGGTAAATCAATCAATTCGATTCAACCAATTGTTCTTAGAATATATTATACGGGAGAAATCGTGAGTCGTCAATTCACGATCCTTAAACATGAACAATTTAGAGAATTTAATACGGACTTATCGAATTGAAGGTTTTTACGAAGATTTTATACGAGACTAACCTATATGAGTGATTTGATAAACCATAGAACGAATATGCATAATCTTCACATACTACTGTATTCAAAGGTGTTTAGCTACTCATAATTGATAATTGCATACAGAGATTTATGGTAATAATCATACGAAACTTAGATGAGAAACTCGCATGCAATAACATACAATTCAATCGATAAATATAAAGAACGAATTGTAAAGATGAAACCAATAGAGAAATCAATACTAATAATCCTGATGTGTAAAATCAATGAATAACCAAGCTCCCAAGATGTCTCAATGTCAATGTCTGAATCTAGGAGCTTTTTATCAAAAACTAGGTTAAAAAAGGTATCCGAAAGAGAACCCAATTCTAACATTATAAGGAAAACAAAATAATTCCGCAGACGCCTCTCGCCGCGGCACGCTTAATTGGTCCGCCGCGGCGAGCCTTCTTTTATCGAGATATATATATAATTTGCGCTGCTCGTCACAAGGGAATAACACTGGTCAAGCGAGCCTATCTTCTCCGTAATTATATGGTCATAGAATCATGCCTTAGCCAAGAGATCGGGCCGCATTTAACTAGTCAGATTTGGTGTTTCTTTCTGCTTCTTCTATATGACGAGGCGGCCTTCAAGAATACTTCGGATTGTGATTTCTTCACTTGATTCACATCTAGCAAAGTCGTCATTACTCCAAACGTACCTAAAGGACAAAAACCTACAAAACACAAACAAGAAACCAAGCATAAAAACGCACTAAAATAATATAAAACTAAGGTCAAAGACTAACAAAAGACGGTTAAAGAGGACCAAATCAGACGTTAGAATATTGTCTCATCAAAATCCCCAAACCAAACCTTTGCTCGTCCTCGAGCAAGCAAATAACCTAGACACTCTAGACTCTATAAACCATGTAGACAAATACAAGAGTTACAAAGCCAAGTAACCGAATCTACCATTAAAAGCATTAAGTCCACCAAATTCAAACGTTTTGTTCTCAAGTAACTATGGCAGAAAAGTGCACAGACAATTCCAAAAAAATCGTTTCTCAAGCAAATAACTCTTAAGTCCAGCACGCTAGTCCCTCACAGGAATAATATGCAATCTCTACTCTCTTTGGAAGTGTCCAATGGGGTTATGCGCTCAGAAAGTATACTGGGAAGGTGACTCGCATCACAAAATTGCCTAGACTATCTTATGCTAATGTACTCAAATCAGATGGATCAGAAGGGACTTTTTCTCAAAAACAACTTATAACGGATGTTCAAGACCTGTGTTGTTCCCCTTTTCACTTTGCCAATCAAACATAAACCATTATTTCACTGTATTCAATGCATGGCCTCATCGGGCTCTTTTATCTCAATTGTTTGACGGGTGTCTATTTTACCGAAAGTCCGCACTTTTGTGCGTGTCAGTTTGGTATACATGCCATCAACCCTCATGGTCATATAGCTTTAAGGGCCACGCCGGTATATAGGTAGTATCTGAAACATGCCCAACACGACAGACGGTGATCAACTAAGACTATAGATCCACCCCGAGATTAAATTCGGGACTTTGGAAATGTAAATGACTCAAACACAATCAAGCATATAAAGCTAAAAAATTAGTCGTAAACATGTAAGTAACTCTTCCCCAAACCTGTTCTTTAGAACGGGGTTTAAAAGTTAGAGAACTCAGAATTAGAAGCATGACGTTCGTCATCCCCAAACAAAATGAGTACACATAAGTATGAAAAGGCGCAAGTAATTCGGAAAAAACTTGCACATCCCAGGAATCACACAATACAAATGCCGGTACAATATTTTTTCATCGGCTCAGGCTTCTCAAGGCTTTTGGACTAAAGAACTGGACAAACTAGATATTTGCAAGAGAAACAGACCTTAAGGAATTAACAATACACTAGGCTACTTCCAGTTACATATCAAATAAAACAAAGGCATTAAGTGGATTTACCACTCACAATAGCTGCTCGAAAACTTGGAAAGGTAACTCAGACTCGACACTACTGATACTAGGACATAATTAATGAAATAAAGAAAAATAACACAAAGGTGGCTAACATACCACCACAGTCACAGTACAGAATAAGAAACGTAAGCTAATGATACAGTCGAAACATCCCCAAACCTACACAAGTGCTAGTCCCTAGCAACGAATAGTGGAAAAATAAATGACTGTATAGAGTGACCAACCATAGTGATGTCTCGGCACTGCACTCAACTGGATCCACCTCCGAAGTGTCGGGTCCAGTAGTCCTGCTGCTCCTTCCAAAGCCTCTCCTACTGCTCCAAGCGCTGGATCTCGTGCTGCTCCCTCTCATCGGCTCGGCGATCCCGCTCCTCCTGCTGCTGGTAATGCGCCTCAATGCGGGTATACTACTCTTCAATATGCTGATAATGTGGTCCCGCCCAGTTCTGGAACTGTGCAGTCATCTGCTCAAAATAGGCAGAGAAGTCCATGGGATCGGGAGGGACCTGCTGCTGCTGCTGAGAGGCGGCGGCCGACTGAGCTGGCTGTGCTGGAATCTCTCCAAAATAGTCCTGGCAGCTGAGATATTGAGTGCACTCTTGGGTCTCGCAGACCCCACAATACCAGGTACATGGTGATGCTGGCAGTATGCGGTGATGAGGCATGGGAATCCAAGAACGCTCCCCCTCACAGTTCTGGAGAGAATCTCCTTCAATATAATATCAGGAGCATCAACGTACCGTCCTGTCATAATGGCTCGAATGATACGAGCGGTGGGAGCTGTCAAGTTGTGGAAGTGGCTGTTTGGAGTCACATTGTAATGGATCATGTGCTGCCACAACCGAATCTCAGGTTTGATACACTGAGTGGTGATCTTGGACTGGTACCTGAAATCCTGAGCGTGATACTCAGGAAGGATCACGAATTCTGCCAAATCTTCCTCAAACAGGCACCTGGTCAAGTTATCTCCAGAATGCTTGTACCTTGTATCTCTCTCGCTGATGTCAAACCTCCTGCAATGCAAAAAGGTCCTGATGCTGTCCTTAGTGAATTGGAGCTGAACCCCTCTGACAATCATCTAGCCACCTTCAGACCTGTCATGGAGACTGATGTAAAACTCTCGCACCAGCTTTGGGTCGTAGGGCTGCCATTTCCCAAAGAGTACCTCCCAATGTAGGTACCGGATCCTGTCATGGAGCCTCCAAAAGATCTCATCCTCCGTCTCGTTAACATCAAACTGACGCTCAGGCCAGTACTGGTGTGGCTCACTGAAGTGCTCCACCATGTAAGCTCTCCCATCCATAGACAGATGAGAGAACTTATCCACAAGTCCTCTCTCAGCCGCTGCTCGGCTGCTCTCTCCCCTAGTGCGCTTGTTTCCTGCTCGTTTAGACATAGTGCCTTTTGAATCTTGAAATTGGATGGGTGGAACTCGAAATTGATTGAAGAATCAAAGGGAGGAGAGCAATTCGGATGTTGTGGGACAAGAATGGAGTGATTTGGTGGAGTTATTGAAGGAGTTTGGTGTTTTCTGGGTGTGGAGGATCGATGGTATGAAGGAGAAGAGAAGAGAAAGTGAGGAGGGAGAAGGACGATCGGTTTTTTAAAAAAACGATCTGCCGCGGCGAGCCCTAGAGAATCTGCGAATGTAAAAGGAAGGAAAAAAAATGTGTTCGCCGCGGCACAGCAAAAATCTGCGAATGCAAAGAGGGGAAGGGAAAAGGAGGCTTTCATGACTTAGCAAAATGCTCACCATGCGAAAATTCAATTTTAAAAAACAAAAGGTGGCCACATTTCTTGCATAACATTGAATGACGATGAAATGAAAATTAATTATTTCTACTTGCACAAAATTTTTTCATTTTTTCAACCTCACCTCGCGAGATTGAAACTCTAAGCCACAGCTAGAGTTCACGAGTTTCCTCATGTAAGTGCAAAGGTCACGCCCTTCAAAACACAACTAAACTAAAAGAAAACAGAAAACCACAATTTTTTTTTTATGAATAAGTAGTCTAGCATTACGAAAAATAAAGCAAAGTACGGAATGAAAAAATTAGTCTGATGAATGTAAATACAAAAGGGGCCTTTTGTTTATAGTCGTTAGCTCGACTTCTTCCATGCTGGAGCTAATTGAGCTTGAGCCTCCCAGCCTTCTCTGTCCCCATGCTTACCCTTGAGCGAGAATAGGTGTAGAGTGGACCGGTGTGTGCTGCAATGTAGTTCTTGGTGTCAACCTGTGTAGGAGAATATGATGTGGTGACAGCTTGCAACTCACGTTTCTCACTGTAAACCTTAATAGTACATGTACAGCCATAAAGATCGACTATCATACGAGTAGCCTTGAGGAAAGGGCGCCCAAGAAGCAGCATATCCTTGTCCATCTCTTTGATCTTCACCTGCGGTGACTCGTCAACCACGAAGTCAATCATAAACACATCTCCACCAATGGTTACGGGAACATCCTCAACAACTCCCTTGCATTTGCTTCGAGTACCATTAGCCATGGTCACAAAGCATCTTCTCGGTTCTAGACCCTTCAGGTTGAGTTCCTCATAAGTCTCGAATGTCATCAACTTAACTGCAGCTCCAGTATCAATAATACCTGTAACCTCAGAAGAACTGCCTATCCCGACAACCAAATCGAAACTGTTTGCATCACTAATGCTCTTCTCTTCCTTTTGGATCAACTGAGTTGGTCTTGCATTCGCCTTCTCTCCTGGGATCGCACGACCATATGTTATCACCTTTATTGCTTCCTGTACCTATGTTGCCTCAACCTGGGAAACCACCTTATCATGGTTACAAGTGCAAGTCATAATAACAGTCTTCACTACTCTTGGCTTGTCAAAAGCTACCTCCACAGCAAGTACCCTGTTATTCTCTACAGTCGCAGGGAATTTACCCTTCTCTCTTTGTTAGAAGGCGCCGACCACATCACCAAGAGTCTTCTCTAACCTCTTTTGTGATTGCTCAATGCTATCAAACCTCTGGACATTCTTGGTTTGATTCCGCTGTGCTTCTGCCCAGAACCTCTCTGATCTCTCCATGTGAGCTCTAATCTCCTGATCAGTGTTTTGCGGTGCACTAGTAGGCGGAACTGGAAATTGCTGTGCTGGACCCTGCTAAAACAGAGCTTGTCAAAACGGAGCCTGCTGAACTGGAACCTGCTGTACCGGAACCTGCTGTGGTGCATTCTCATAGAAGTTACCTCCATAGGATAAATTGGAACGATCGGGGTTGAAGGGTTGCACCTTATTAGCACCTGCATTCATTCCCGGATATGGTGGCCAACCACCATGCTGTTTGTTCTGCACCCAACAAATAATCTCCGGAGTTGGGTTCTTCCCCATAGTCTCAGGAAGTCTACACATACTAGCACCATGCCCGAAATTACCACACATATTACACCTCTTATTCACTGGAACCACTGGTGCAGGGATAGTGCCAAGCATCCTCATCTCCTTAATCATTACTTGATTCAATAGTACTAGGCCCTGGTGTTTCCTCCACGGCTTTTACCTCAGCTCTCCTTGGTCTACCTCTAGTTCCCTTAAGCTGGGAGATGGCAGCAAGCTTCTCAAAAGCCTCATTCCATGCAGCCGGAGATGTCGTGACGATAGAGCCATCCACAGTCATATCCACCATATTATGTGCTTCCCAGTCGAGTCCCTCATAGAACTTGCAGCATAAATACATCTCACGCAACCTATGGTGAGGGCATTGAGAGAGCAAGTTCAGGAATTTCTCCCTGGCCTCATAAAAACTCTCATCACTCATCTGCATGAACTTCTCAATCTGCACTCGAAGCTGCCTAGTCTTCTCCGCTGGATAGAACTTGTTCATAAAGGCCCTGTATAGATCATCCCAAGTAGCCAGAGAACCTTCAGGTTGATTCAATAGCCAGCGCTTTGCTTTATCCTGCATACACATGGGAAAAACCTTCTTCCTTATTTCCTCATCAGAAACCGTTCTTTGTACAAGAATGGCGGAATCCTAGCAATCAACCCCTCTAACTCCTTGAGAAACCGGATAACATCCTCATTAGCCATTCCATAATACTTAGGCATGTCATGGAAGTGATGAGACTTGATCTCCATGTTCCTAGCATTGTTAGAGAGCACAGTAGCGGATCCCCCAGCCTTAATTTAACCAGGCTGCATATAGGTCCCATAAGTGATCACAGGGGCCTCAACAACACCGTTGACTCTGGGAGTATTCTCGTTGTTGTCACCCATTTGAATAGTTGCTAAGTTTTGTCTTCGAAGCTGATGGTAGTGTCTATCGATCTCAGGTACTAGAGGTTGCAAAGGTGTTCCTTGCCATCTTGTACCGGGCATAAACCTGCAAAAAGTTCCTCTACAAAATCAAAAACCTCAAAAAATCTTAGTTTCTGTTAGTGCAGAAATCGAAGGTATGTAAAAAAAAGCAAATAAAATATCACACTCACACGCTACAATAGGAATTAATTCCCCGGCAGCGGCGCCAAATTTGATGTTCTCAAATTACTACTTGGAAAACAAGTAGAAAGCAGTTGTTGAAAACAGACAATGCTAACCACAAAATCGTTCGCCAAGGAATTAATCAAGCTACGTAGCAGTGAGAGTAAACAGATACTTGCCAGTAATAGTTTGATTGATGGTTTTGTATACTTCTAACTAGATTGACTAAAGCTAAGATTACGATTAACAATGAGAGAAAGATGAATACAGTAGCAAGATCCAATTACGCTAATTCGAACTAGGGATAACACTCATATTTGTCACACGGTTGTTGTACAGTAAATCAATCAATTCGATTCAACCAATTGTTCTTAGAATATATTATACGGGAGAAATCGTGAGTCGTCAATTCACGATCCTTAAACATGAAAAATTTAGAGAATTTAATACGGACTTATCGAATTGAAGGTTTTTACGAAGATTTTATACGAGACTAACCTATATAAGTGATTTGATAAACCATAGAACGAATATGCATAATCTTCACATATTACTGTATTCAAAGGTGTTTAGCTACTCATAATTGATAATTGCATACAGAGATGTATTCAAAGGTGTTTAGCAGTTAAATGGGGGATTTTAGGGTTGGACTGATACCTAGCACACATACACAAAGAGAACATGATGTCAGAACGGTTGGCAGACAGATACAGAAGGCTTCCAATCATTGATCTGTACAATGTTGGGTCAACATCCTCGCCAACATCGATTCTGCTCAGTTTCAGAGACACAGCCATAGGAGTACTGCATGGATTAGACTGAGGTTCAGTTGGTTCCAAATCAGTTTCATCTTCTTTTTTAGAGACAGAGTCATTTGATGAACTTTCTGCCCGTGTTGTTGGGCGCAATGTTGAGTCAACACTGTGATAAACATTGATCACTTCTTCTCTTACTGCAACTGGGGGATCTGGTTCAGTACTTGTCTTATCCTTTTCAAGTTCTGCATCTTTCAGTTTCAGCTCTTCCACCATCTGTTCGTTAGTGAAGTCTTCTTCAAAGGGACAATCTACAGATAAATCAACTGAGCCATGCAAACAGTAAATGTTAGTAGACATAGAGTTTTCAGAGTCCAAGGATTTATCACGGAATTTCTCTTCACAGTTCTGTGAGTCATCATAATCAAAGAAGACGATCTGTGACGATGTTGAGTTTTCATTGTTGACCAAACATCGATTTCCAACATCGTCCAGAACAGAGGACAGAGCTGCAACACAACCTTCTTTAGTATCAGCTTCCTGTTCATCACCTGAATCATAATAAGACAAGCAAGCAAGTTTTTCACTTCTTACGAAGAGTGTTAGCACATTCATTCTGAAAGTGACCCCATCCTTGACATTCAAAACATCTAACTTTGTCTAGTCGTTTAGAATTAAAATCAGGAAGCTCTATGGCCTTATTGAACTTGCCAGTAGCCTTAGGATTACTTGGGGAGGCATTGATAGATTTCTTCCTAAAGCTGGTTTTGTTGAATTTTCTAAGCAACTTAGTATAAGCTTTACTAAAGGCTTCTTCAGTCATCTCATCAGACTGCTTTCAGACTCAGATATTTTTGATTTTGTGTGAAGAGACATACTATGGCTTTTCGTACCTTTGCGCTCATTTTGTTGGAGCTCAAAATTTTTCAAATTGTTCATCAGTGTATGAAAATCCATAGAAGCCAGGTTTTGAGTATCTTCCAAAACAGTTCGTTTTATATCAAATTTAGAATAAAGAGTACGAACAGCTTTGAAAATCAGTTGCTTATTAGACATAGCATCACCTAGCAGTTGAATATCATTTGAAATAGTGAACAATTTATCAAAATAAGAATCAATGGTTTCTTCTCCTGCCATTCTCAAGTTTTCAAATTTTGACCAAAGTATTTGAAGTTTAGTTTGCTTAATACTGTTATCACATTCACAATGATTTTGCAACAAATTCCAAGCTCGTTTAGCAGTAGCGCAGTTCTGAATGAGCTTAAACATATGTGGATCAACATGCGAAAAAATAGCATTCAAATCTTTTTCATTGTAAGAGCTAACAAGAAAATCATCACCTGACCATTGAGCTTCTGGTTTAGGAACGACATCTCCATCAGCGTCTGGTCCTATGGTAGGCCACACGTAGCCTTCAAAAACAGATTTCCATGCACGCCCTTCAATGGACTTGATGTACGTTCTGATCCGTATTTTCTAGTAGTGGTAGTTCGACCCATCTAGCACAGGTGGCCTATTGACACTTGAATTGACAGCGTCCATTGTCGTAGTACCAAATACAGACACCAATTAATTAGGTGGCTGGCTCTGATACCACTTGTTAGAACTTTTGGACCGGGATTGGTACTATGGACAAGTTTCAGACGATGTTGACTATGATGCTGAGTGAACAACGTGTTCAACAATGGTTGAAAGAAGAATACTAATAAGAACAGAGAGAAGTGGACAAGTAGCTGAACAACCAGAAATAAAATCTTGCCACTATATATAAAATATATTGACCGTGCCGTAGGCTAAATTTCCACTATCAGTAAAAGTAGAATTACATAAACGAAGTTTAAATCAATCATTAACGATTGTTTAAGCTTACAGAAAACTTGACCTAGAACAGACAAGCAAAAACCTATTCTAGTTCGAAGACTCTAGAGTAAATTTCAATCTTTAGAAATCACTCACAAGAGAAATCGATATCACAGTCTAGTAAAGCAAGAAAAACCTAATCTCAATAATCAGAAACTAGTCTCTTAAAGCATCATTTTCTTGCAAGTATTCTTCTTGTATATATAGGTGCCAATCGATCTCATCCAGAAGAACACGGTAGAAGTCGAACATAACTGGGAAAGAACGGAATATATTTGTCTGCTTCATTGCTTTGAATTTCAGAAGGAAATATTCCTTAATATATCTCTAGAGAATCTTTATTTCCTACTTTCTATCAATTTGCCCATAACTTGTCAAACTCTTTACTTTTTCTTAGATTGCATTCCTTGTGTCCAAAGCAAATCAAACTCTTTCCTTTTCTTTCCAGCAAGCGCCTACTTTATTCCAACAAGTGTTCCAGATTTCTTTACGTCAGTTTGCCGGAAGAGTTGCAGATATCTTTTCCTTAAAGCCCATTCTTAGCAAACTCCAGTCCACCAACTTGAGTTGCAGCCCAACTTGTTATTTCCTACAAAATATCCATAGAAAAACAACTACAATTGTCAAACCGGTTAACAAACGAAGAAAGGCCGAATTAACAAAACAAGTGCAATATAAATTGCACTTTCAATCTTCCCCTTAATTCAAGCCTTTCTTCACAAAAACCTGAAAGCAGTTAGTAGGAAAATATAAGACAATATCAAGCAACTCCCCCTTGCTCCAAGAACTCCCCCTTAATACAAAAAACCAAGAGTACAAACATTCTCCCCGTTTTTTGTGAGGAAAGAAAGAAAACAAAGTTCTTTGAAGAAACTCCACCATCTTGGTAATCTGTTGAGGACCTGTAGACAAAGTACCAAAGCAGAGACACGATGTTGACTCAAAATTGTCGTCAACACTGGCAAAGGTAGTAGCCGAAGCAGGACTAGAGGATGGATCGGCTGGAGGGCAGTAATCAGGAATAGAGGTTGGATCAGCTGGAGGGCAGTGTTCGGATAAGAGTGGATGGTCAGATATATATATCCAAGCAACGAAAAACTATGCACAACTGTTAATTAAAGATTAAAGTTGCAAGTAAAATAGTTATCCGTCAAGTCAAAGTAATCAGATAAACAGATTAACCCTAGGGAGGTTGACCAAAACTCTTGATTTTAAAGAAAATGACTTGAAATGCAAGAACAAGAATGTAGAAACCCAAAAAAAACCCAAGGAAAGACCTTAGACCTACTCCCCCTCAAACCCAAAAACACACAGAATTAGATCACAAAAAACTGGAGCAGAACAAAATAGAAAAAATTACTTCATGCAAAGACTCTGTTGACTAGATTGTTGACTCAACAATGATAACAACATCGGAAAATCAGACCACTCTTATTGTAAGCCAGTCAGGAAACCAAGTCTCAAAATGTGCAGATCCGATTAACACCACGAATGCTGAAGGCAAAACAGAGAGAGAAAGGAATACCAAAGAAACACACCCAACCTTTCCCCAAAATGTAAAGTAAACAATTAGCATAATTTTGAGTGGGGGTGACCAAGAGACAGTGAACCATGCCAAATAATTGGAACACGTATGAATCCGCTCCAAAGTCGAAGCCTATGCGGAGTTAGGTAAACACACGTCTCATGGCATAAAGAACACTCATTTGACCACATTGGGCAATTTGGTACTCAACAAGTGAACCAGCAGCATTACGAGAATCGGCACTTTTGTGCGTGTCAGTTTCCAGTACAGGCCATCAACCCTCACGACATATGACAGATTGGACACGTCGGTATCTGGATAGTAGTTGGACCTGCCAAACACGATCCTCGACGGAAACACTTTGAACCGTTTTTAACAGAATTCATTTTATTTATTAAGTATAAAGGACATGAGGCAACATCAAGTGCGAGTCAAGGTACGAGGAAAAAGTGACGAAAACAGGAAAAGTGGGTTTTACATAAAGCAAACACACAAGTGACCCGATACCTTTCAACCTTGGTTTCAAACAGCCTTTCACACGCTAAGCATCACCACTATGAGCTACAACCCAGTAACAGCCAGAGACCAGTACAGAAGCACAGTAACACAGAAGCACAAAAACAGAACTTATAAAGTAGAACAAAATTCATCATCTACTTGTGGGAAATCGTTCTGTCTGCCAATGTTGACGGTGATGTTGAGTCAACATTGGACCTAACAACAGAAATCACAGAGAACACAGACCAAGAGACCTTCGAAGACTGAAGAATATCTCACTATCTAAAGGCTTGGTAAAGATATCTGCAAGCTGATTGGTTGTATCTATGTGTTCTATGTCAATTACTTGCTTATTGACCAAGTCCTGAAGAAAATGATGCCTAATGTCTATGTGCTTTGTGCATGAGTGCTGAACTGGGTTATTAGAAATATGTATGGCACTAAGGTTGTCACAGAACATCAAAAGGTTATCACTTAGAAGACCATAGTCATGCAACATATTTTTCAACCAGACTAGTTGAGACACACAACTCCCAGCTGCTACATATTCAGATTCAGCAGTTGAAAGTGACACAAAGTTTTGTTTCTTGCTATACCAAGACACCAAAATTGGACCAAGATAAAAGCAACCTCCACTACTAGATTTTCTATCGTCTAGATCACCAGCCCAATCAGAATCACTAAATCCCATCAGATTAGTGTTTGTATCACATGCAAACCATAATCCAAGATTAACAATTCCTGATATATATATCGAAGGATTCTTTTTACAGCAGTAAAATGGGGGCTTTTAGGGTTGGACTGATACCTGACAAACATACACACAGAGAACATGATGTCAGAACGGTTGGCAGACAGATACAAAAGGCTTCCAATCATTGATCTGTACATTGTTGGGTCAACATCCTCGCCAACATCGATTCTGCTCAGTTTCAGAGACATAGCCATAGGAGTACTGCATGGATTAGACTGAGGTTCAGCTGGTTCCATATCAGGTTCATCTTCTTTTTGAGAGACCGAGTCATTTGATGAACTTTCTACCCGTGATGTTGGGCGCAATGTTGAGTCAACACTGTGATCAACATCGATCACTTCTTCTCTGACTGTAACTGGGGGATCTGGTTCAGTACCTGTCTCATCCTTTTCAAGTTCTGCATCTTTCAGTTTCAACTCTTCCACCATCTGTTCGTCAGTGAACTCTTCTTCAAAGGGACAATCTACAGATAAATCAACTGAGCCATGCAAACAGTAAATGTTAGTGGACACCGAGTTTTCAGAGTCCAAAGATTTACCACGGAATATCTCTTCACAGTTCTGTGAGTCATCATAATCAAAGAAGAGGATCTGTGACGATGTTGAGTTTTCATTGTTGACCAAACATCGATTTCCAACATCGTCCAGAACAGAGGACAGAGCTGCAACACGACCTTCTCTAGTATCAGCTTCATGTTCGTCACCTGAATCATCACTAAGACAAGCATGCAATGTTTTTCCCTTCTTACGAAGAGTGTTAGCACATTCATTCTGAAAGTGACCCCATCCTTGACATTCAAAACATCTAACTTTGTCTAGTCGTTTAGAATTAAAACCAGGAAGCTCTATGGCATTATTGAACTTGCCAGGAGCCTTAGGATTACTTGGGGAGGCATTGATAGATTTCTTCCTCAAGCTCGTTTTGTTGACCTTTCTAAGCAACTTAGTATAAGCTTTACCAAAGGCTTCTTCAGTCATCTCATCAGACTCATCACTACTGCTTTCAGACTCAGAGATTTTTGATTTTGAGTGAAGAGACATACTATGGCTTTTCGTACCTTTGCGCTCATTATGTTGGAGCTCAAAATTTTTCAAATTGTTCATCAGGGCATGAAAATCCATAGTAGCCAGGTTTTGAGTATCTTCCAAAACAGTTCGTTTTATATCAAATTTTGAAGAAAATGCTAACGACTTTGAAAATCAGTTGCTTATTAGACATAGCATCACCTAGCAGTTGAATATCATTTGAAATAGTGAGCAGTTTATCAAAATAAGAATCAATGGTTTCTTCTTCTGCCATTCTCAAGTTTTCAAATTTTGACCAAAGCAGTTGAAGTTTAGTTTGCTTAATACTGTTATCACCTTCACAATGATTTTGCAACAAATCCCAAGCTTGTTTAGCAGTAGTGCAGTTTTGAATGAGCTTAAACATATGTGGATCAACATGCGAAAAAATAGCATTCAAAGCTTTTTCATTGTAAGAGCTAGCAAGAAAATCATCACCTGACCATTGAGCTTCTGGTTTAGGAATGACATCTCCATCAGCGTTTGGTCCTATGGTAGGCCACACATAGCCTTCAAGAACAGATTTCCATGCACGCCCTTCAATGGATTTGATGTGCGTTCTGATCCGTATTTTTCAGTAGTGGTAGTTCGACCCATCTAGCACAGGTGGCCTGTTGACACTTGAATTGACAACGTCCATTGTTGTAGTACCAAATCTAGACACCAATTAATTAGGTGGCTGGCTCTGATACCACTTGTTAGAACTTTTGGACCGGAATTGGTACTATGGACAAGTTTCAGACGATGTTGACTATGATGTTGAGTCAACAACGTGTTCAACAATGGTTGACAGCAGAATACTAATAAGAACAGAGAGCAGCGGACAAGTAGCTGAACAACCAGAAATAAAATCTTGCCACTATATATAAAATATATTGACCGTGCCGTAGGCTAAATTTCCACTATCAGTAAAAGTAGAATTACATAAACGAAGTTTAAATCAATCATTAACGATTGTTTAAGGTTACAGAAAACTTGACCTAGAACAGACAAGCAAAAACCTATTCTAGTTCGAAGACTCTAGAGTAAATTTCAATCTTTAGAAATCACTCACAAGAGAAATCGATATCACAGTCTAGTAAAGCAAGAAAAACCTAATCTCAATAATCAGAAACTAGTCTCTTAAAGCATCGTTTTCTTGCAAGTATTCTTCTTGTATATATAGGTGCCAATCGATCTCATCAAGAAGAACATGGTAGAAGTCAAACAGAACTGGGAAATAACGGAATATATTTGCCTGCTTCTTTGCGTTGAATTTCAGAAGGAAATATTCC
The DNA here is from genome assembly GCA_026545765.1 of Plantago major. Lineage (NCBI taxonomy): Eukaryota > Viridiplantae > Streptophyta > Magnoliopsida > Lamiales > Plantaginaceae > Plantago > Plantago major. Next base: position 25,905,864 of record CM048841.1, on the reverse strand, counting down.
TTAATATATCTCTAGAGAATCTTTATTTCCTACTTTATTTCAATGTGCTCATAACTTGACAAACTCTTTACTTTTTCTTAGATTGCATTCCTTGTGTCCAAAGCAAATCAAACTCTTTCCTTTTCTTTCCAACAAGCGCCTACTTTATTCCAACAAGCGTTCCAGATTTCTTTACGTCAGTTTGCTGGAAGAGTTGCAGATATCTTTTCCTTAAAGCCCATTCTTAGCAAAGTCCAGTCCACCAACTTGAGTTGCAGCCCAACTTGTTCTTTCCTACAACTACAATTGTCGAACCGGTTAAGAAACGAAGAAAGGCCGAATTAACAAAACAAGTCCTATATAAATTACACTTTCAGATATAAGCCAAAACATTACACAAATAATCTAGAACATTTTAACAGTCTTTTATACGATTTTCAGATCTGGTTTTGAATGTGAACAACAACTGATGAAAACACCAAATCTGAATATAAACATCATCATAATAAACATCGATTTCACATAAATCAGTAGAGATTCAGCTTTTTCCTACCTTTGTGTAGTTGATTTCGTCGATTTCTAACGTGGTTTTAATCGATTTGGATTGATTTCGAGCAAAAAAAGAGATTGCGAGATGAAAATCATCAAAGTAATCACCGATTTCACAAAAACTAGGTCGAGATCTAGCTTTTCGTACCTTTGAGATCTAGTTTTTCGGGCCATTTTTTAGCTTTTTCCGGCGAGTTTGAGCTTTTTCCGAGCTTGATTACATAGAAACCACGTCGAGAGAGGCATTTCTGAGCTTGATTACATAGAAACCACGTCGAGAGAGACGTTTTCGAGCTGTTTTCCGGCGGTTTTCGACGATTTTAGGCGGTTTCAAAAGAGAGAGGTCGATTTCTAGAGAGATGATTTTTGGTTTCTCGGTTTGTTAGGGTTTTGTGACGTTTATGGTGAAAGTGTGTTGGGTTTTTGGTTTAAATACTGATTCGCTTGACCCATTTAGGAAGACCCGGTTTCTAGCCTTTGGTTGGGTTAGGGTTGATTAGTAGTTAGGTTTTTATTTTGGGCTTCTATATAATTACTGAAAGTATGTCTTTCTATTCTTTCTCTAGGGTTGATCTCTCCTAAGACCACCTCTATCAAATATAATATTAAATTCTGGAGGAATTAATTACGTACAAATTAACCCGCGAAAATAAAATGCAAATTAAGACTGTATAGCTTAATCAGAACCGAGCTCTGATACCACTGTTGGATTTTTCGGGAAAATAACCTCTAAGGTAATGCAACGGAAAGTTAAAATTTTCACCAACAATAAATAATTGATAAGCTATACAGAAACTTATAATTGAGATAACATATAAATCGAAAGCTTACTTGCTTTGGCGGCAGATTAAGCTTCATGGATCCTGATGCAATGAACAACGAAACCCTAGATCCGGTTGTTTGTATAAGCGGTTGATCTTAGCTGATCCACAGCAATTGAGCACCAAAAGCACTTGAGCACAATCTCGCATATTGTTGGATTCTCCTTCGAAGAATTGCTAAGATATTCTTCTAAGAGAACATTCTACATAAACTATTTATAAGAAGGGAGAATTATTGGAATTTGTTAGAACTGTAGGACCGGTATTGGTACTTCTGGACAGTTTCGAACGATGTTGACTATTGATGTTGAGTCAACACCGTTTCTCAACAGTGAACAGTGATCGACAAGACTACGATAATAGTAAACTGTGATTGACAGAACTCTGTAAAGTGCAGCGGAATAAAACTGAACACGAGATTTCTAAAGCCGGTATATAAAGATACCGATTTGCGTAGCAAAACTTCTACTAAAATTGAAAAGTAGAATTACAAAAAGAAGTTTAATTCAATCACAAACGATTGATTAAACTTACAAAAAACTAGACCTAGAACAGATAAGAAAAACCTATTCTAGTTCAATGATACTAGAGTAATTCTCAATCTTTAGAGAACACTCACAAGTAAACACCGAGGTAAAGGTCTAGTAAAGCAAGACAAACCTAAACTCAATGATCAGGAAGTTTAATCTCTATAGGCGTGGTCTTGCTGAAAGCTTCTTCTTGTGTGTATATATAGGGCTGGGGTCAAATTCACCAAGAAGAAAGCAGAAGTCAATCGACTTGATGGGAAAGAACGCATAAAATATATTCAAGAGTTGCTCTTGAAGGCGATGACCTAGCAAAGCGTGTTCTTCCTGTATATATAATGTACAGCAATCGATCTTCCTGGAAGAAACACGGCTTGGCCCAAGTCGAAACCTGTTAGGTTTTCTCTAGGAAGGAAACTGCCTTTCTTATCTTTCAACAGTATAAGGAGTCTTCTATATATCAATCTCTTTTAAATCTCACTTTCCTTATAGCATCAAATTCTTCCTTGAACAATATGGCAGCTTCCTTCTTGCATTATGCTTCTTATTTTCCTTTTTGCTACAGTGCCCGTTTTGCTACAGTAACTGCTACAGTAACCAATCGTGATCCATTAAGCATGTTGAGGCCCAACTTGATATATCCTACAAAATAACCATAGAAAAACAACTACAATTGTCGAACCGGTTAATAAACGAAGAAAGGCCGAATTAACAAAACAAGTGCAATATAAATTGCACTTTCAATCTCCCCCTTAATTCTTGCCTTTCTTCACAAAAACCTGAAATGTAGTTAGTAGGAAAACACAAGGTAATATCAAGCAACTCCCCCTTGCTCCAAGAACTCCCCCTTAATACAAAAACCAAGAGTACAAACATTCTCCCCCTTTTTTTGTGAGGAAAGAAAGAAAACAAAGTTCTTTTACAGAAACTTCACCTTCTTGGTAATCTGTTGAGGACTTGCAGACAAAGTACTAATGCTGTCGAAACGATGTTGAATGAACATTGTAGTCAACACTGGCAAAGAAAGTAGCAAAAGCAGGGCTATAGGATGATAAAAGTGAAGGCGATGTCAGAATAGAGTGGATGGTTAGCTGGAGAGCAGTGATGTGAAGAGAGCGGAAGGTCAAGTACACAACTTACAAGATAAGTCATGATGGGTGTTATTGGGTTTGCTTCAAGGTAGATTCCTGCAGATATATATCAAAGCAACGAAAAACTGTGCACAACTGTTAATTAAAGATTAAAGTTGCAAGTAAAACAGTTATCCGTCAAGTCAACGTAATCAGATAAACAGATAAACCCTAGGGAGGTTGACAAAAAATCTTGATCTTAAAGAAAGTGACTTGAAATGCAAGTACAGGAATGCAGAAACCCAAACACCCGAAGAAAACACCTTAGACCTACTCCCCCTCAAACCCAAAAACACACAGAAAAAAAATAAAGGCACAGTAGTTAAGTAACCAGTACTTCAGCACAGTCATTGTTGACCTGAATGTTGACTCAACATTGGTGACAACATCGGGAAATCAGACCACTCTTAATGTAAGTCAGCCAGGAAACCAAGTCTCAAAATGTGCAGATTCGATTAACACCACTGATGCTGCAAGCAAAATAGAAAGAGAAAGGAATACCAAAGAAACACACCCAACATTGCCTCAAAAAGTAAATTGAACAATTAGCATAAGTTTGAGTGGGGGTGACCATGAGACCGTGAACCATGTCAAATAATTGGAACACGTATGAATCCGCTCCAAAGCCGAAGCCTATGCAGAGTTAGGCAAACACACGTCTCATGGCATAAAGATCACTCATTTGACTATATTGGGTAATTTGGTACTCCGAAAGTGAACCAGCAGCATTACGAGAATCGGCACTTTTGTGCGTGTCGGTTTCCAGTACAGGCCATCAACCCTCACGACATATGACACATTGGCCACGTCGATATCTGGATAGTATTTGAAACCTGCCCAACACGATCCTCGACGGAAACACTTCGAGCCCTTTTTATCATAATTCATTATATTTATTAAACATAAAGAGCAGGAGGCAACATCAAGTGCGAGTCACGGTACGAGTAAAAATAGCCCAAAAAACAGCAAAAGTGGATTTTATATAAAGCAAACACACAAGAGACTCGATACCTTTCAACCTTGGTTTCAAACAGCCTTTCAAACCCTAAGCATCACAACTTGAAGCCACAAAACAAGAACAGCCAAAGACATGTACAGAAACACCGGTGCACAGAAACACACAGGAATAAAAAAAATAAAAAGACAACAACATCACTCTTACTAAACAACCAATGTTGACCGTGATGTTGAGTCAACATTGGTACTCAACACTGACGGTCATAGAGAGCACATACCGAGAGATCTCCTGAGACTGAAGAATCTCTCACTGTCTAAGGGTTTGGTAAAAATATCTGCAAGTTGGTTTGTTGTGTCGATGTGTTCTATGTCAATCACTTGCTTATTGACCAAGTCCCTAAGGAAATGATACCTAATATCTATGTGCTTAGTGCGAGAATGCTGAACAGGGTTTCTAGAAATATGTATGGCACTAAGGTTGTCACAAAACATCAAGAGGGTAGCACTTTGTAGACCATAGTCATGTAGCATATTTTTCAACCAAACTAGTTGGGACACACAACTTCCGGCTGCTACATATTCAGATTCAGCAGTCGAAAGTGACACACAGTTTTGTTTCTTGCTATACCAAGACACCAAATTTGGACCAAGATAAAAGCAACCTCCACTAGTGGATTTTCTATCATCTAGATCACCATTGATCGAATCACTAAATCCCACCAGATTAGTGTTTGTATCACATGCAAACCATAATCCTAGATTAACAGTTCCTGATATATATCTAAGGATTCTCTTAACAGCAGTTAAATGGGGGATTTTTGGGTTAGATTGATACCGGGCACACACGCAAACTGAGAACATGATATCTGGTCTACTGGCAGATAGATACAAGAGACTTCCGATCATTGATCTGTACAATGTTGGGTCAACATCCTCCCCAACATCGATTCTGCTTAGCTTCAACGATGTAGCCATCGGAGTACTGCACGGTTTGGCACTTTCGAGCCCAAATTTTTTGATCAGATTTCGTGCATACTTTTCCTGGGACAAGAATAGACCATCTTCCTTCTGTTGGATTTGAAGTCCAAGAAAATAGCTGAGTTCTCCTATCATACTCATCTCAAAGGTACCTGTCATAGCTTTCACAAACTGATCTACCATACAGGGATTAGTTGAGCCAAACACAATATCATTAACATATATTTGAGCAATGCACAGATTATGTCCTTTTCTAAGGATAAACAGTGTTTGATCTCCCTCCCCCTTTTTGAAACCAAAATCAACTAGAAAATCAGTTAATCGAGCATACCAAGCACGGGGAGCTTGCTTCAAACCATACAGGGCCTTTTTTAGTTTATACACATAGTCGGGGTGACTTGGATCTTCAAAGCCCTTAGGTTGTTCCACATAAACTTCTTTATCAATATAGCCATTCAAAAAGGCTCCCTTAACATCCATTTGCTTCAGTTTAATGTTTAAAGCACACGCAATAGCAAGCAGAAGTCTAATGGATTCTAATCTAGCCACAGGAGCAAAGGTTTCACCAAAATCTATTCCTTCAACTTGAGTGTAACCTTGAGCAACAAGACGAGCTTTATTCTTAATAACTACCCCATTTTCATCACTTTTGTTTTTGAATATCCATTTTGTTCCTATGACATTCACTTCTAGAGGACGAGGCACTAAAGACCAAACTTCATTGGTTTTAAATTGGTGCCGTTCGTTTTGCATGGCCTCTATCCAATACTCATCTTTTAAGGCTTCTTTCACATTCTTGGGTTCAATAAGCGAAACAAAGCAAGAAGAACTTACCGTTTGGCACAAGGTTGCATTGCGTAGCGTTTCCTTGTAGTTCTTTCTGGTGTTTCCCCTAAGAGTCATTCTTACCCTTGGATCACCAATGACTTGAGTGCTTGGGTGATCTTTGCGAATCCTTGGAGGTGGATCATGTCTTATGGAATCCAGTGGCACATTTGATTCCAGAACAGGTTCATCTTCATGTTCTGAGACAGATTCATCTGATGAGCTCTCCCCCTGCAATGTTGGGTGCAATGTTGAGTCAACATTGTGATCAACATTGCCTCCATCTTCTCTGACAGTTCCAATATCTGGGGAATCTGGTCCAGAACCTGCATCTGATTTAGTACCTGTTTCTGATTCAGCAATCTGTTTTTCTGGTACAGTACCTGTCTCATTTTGCTGTTTTTCACAAGACATAGAGTCATCAAAGGTAACATTAACAGATTCTTGAACTGTTTGTGTCCTTGAATTGTATATTCTATATGCATGGCTATTAAGAGAATAACCTACAAAAGTCCCTTTATCACTCTTAGCATCAAACTTGCCTAAAGGTTCTCTATCATTGAGAATATAGCAAACACACCCAAACACATGAAAGTACCTAAGATTAGGTTTCTTGCCATTAAGAATCTCATAGGGAGTGGTTGAAGTTCCTGGTCTAAGGTAGACTCTATTTATTATGTGGCACGATTTGTATTTCTGACTTGACAATCTTTTTGAGAGGTTCATGGAACTTAACATAACCCTTGCCATTTCTTGTAGGGTCCGATTCTTTCTCTCAGCCACTCCATTCTTCTGTGGAGTTTTGGGTGTAGAAAACTCATGAAAAATTCCTTTCTTGTCACAAAACTCAGCAAAGGTTTGATTCTCAAATTCCCTACCATGGTCCGACCTAATGCGTTGAACAACAGTAGCATATTGATTGTTAAACCTAGCATACAATTTCTTGAAGGAATCAAAAGTTTCAGATTTTTCTTTTAAAAAGTTTACCCAAGTAAATCGAGAAAAATCATCAACTATGACATAGATGTACCTCTTACCACCTAGACTTTCAACCTCAATTGGTCCCATTAAGTCCATATGTAAGAGTTCAAAGCAACTGGATGTACCTGTTTTATGCCCTTCAGATTGCAAGGATGTATGCACAGCTCTGGTTTGTTTACCTTTTAGGCAGTCACCGCACACTTGCTTCCCGGCATTGTTCAGCTTCGGTAATCCTCTAACCGCATCCAGTTTAATGAGACTTTCCATGTTCCTATAGTTCACATGGCCAAGTTTCTTATGCCATGTCACAGCTTCATCATCCTTTGCCACATTGCATTTGTGGGGATCAGCCACCACATAGCAGTTATCAGCAGATCTAGTACCTGTCATCACAATAACTTTCTCCCTACAAGTTTACACCTAGCAAGAATGCTTGTTAAATTTGACTTTTAAATCATCATCACACAATTGACTGACACTGAGAAGGTTAGCAGTAAGTCCCTCAACCAAAAGGACATTTTGCAAGTTGGGAACACCTTCAAGGGTTAACATACCCTTTCCAAGAATTTGACTCTTGTAACCTCCTCCATAAGTAACCTTCCCAGATTTTTGAGAGACAAAGTTAGACAGATTACTTAAGGTGCCAGTCATGTGTCGTGAGCATCCACTATCAAAGTACCATTTTCCTGCATTGTTAGGAGAGGTAGCAACAGAGAAAGCAACATTACAGATTATATTCTCCCTAGGAGTCCAAACTCTTTTCACCTTTTCTCTCGTATTTCTTACAGTTCCAGACCCTTTTTGTTTCTGACTAGAGACAGAATGGTGAAAATTTGACACAGAGATCCTGGAATCAGATGCTGTTGAAGTCGATGTTGACTCAACATTGGACTTTTCATTCAGCTTAACAGAGGCAACTACGTGACCAGATTTTGGAATTGACACTTTTAATTTTTTCTCTTTTTAGAGCTGAAACACTCAAGCTGGAATCCTGCACATATTTCTCTATCTTGCCTCTTTTTAGATCTCTCAGAAAAGTAAAGCAGTAAGGTTTTAAGTGACCAATCTTAAGACAATATTGACACACAAAGGTCTTTTTGGTCTCTTCTGTGACATTACCTTTTTCTTTGACAAAAACGGGAGCATTGACAAGTTCAGACAGAGACTTAATGTTTTGCATTTTAGTTGAATCATTCAAGTCAGAATTGCAATGCATGTTGCACCCTATCTTATTATCAAAAGAGGAGTCAAAGGTACCTGTATAACCTAGACCGGCAGTACCTTCGTTGTCTTGATCAAGCATGTAGTCAAGCTTTGATGTAGAAGAGTTCCACTTGGCAATGACTTCCTTTTCTCTATTAAGTTCAGAGGTTACTTTTTCCAGTTCTGCTTCTTTGCGTGTCAGTGCCACTTCCAGTTTCACAGTGGTTTCCTTTAGACTATCATTCTCCTTTGCAAGTCTCTTGTTGAGCTTCTTAAGCTTCTTCCATTCCTTAAGGAGATCTTCATACATCTGTTTCAATTCTTCCACTACTTGTTCGTCAGTGAACTCTTCTTCAAGAGAAAGATCTGCAGACAAATCAACTGAGCCATGCAAACAGAGAACGTTAGTGGATATTGAGTTCCCAGAGTCAGAAAAGTTTCCACTGAATATCTCTTCACAAGTCTGTGAATCATCATAATCAAAGAAAAGAATCTGCGATGATGTTGAGTCTTCAGTGTTGACTAAACATTGATTTCCAACATCGTCCAAAAGCAGGAGGAGTCGCAACATTCTCTTGAATCATCTGCTTCTGTTCATCACGACACATCCTTTGAGACAAGCAAGCAAGGTCTTTTTCTCCTTTCGAAGAGTGTTAGCACATTCATTCTGATAATGTCCCCATCCTTGACATTCAAAACATCTAACTTTGCTAAGTTGAGCAGGACTCAAAACAGGACTCGAACCAGGAGAGCTTACACTTTTATTGAAATTGTTAGTGCCTTTTCAGTTACTTGAAGATCCTTTTTTAGAATTTTTCCTAAACCTAAGCTTATTAAACTTTCTAACTAAAGCATTATAGGCTACTTCAGTTATCTCATCAGAATCGTCACTACTGCTTTCAGACTCAGGGACTTTCGATTTTAAGTGCAGAGACATACTATGGTTTTTCGTACCTTTTCATTCATCTTGTTGAATTTCAAAATTCTTTAAATTGTTCATCAAGGTATGAAAATCCATAGCTGCCAGATTTTGAGTATCCTCCAAAATCGTTCTTTTTATATCAAACTTTGAAGAAAGAGATCGAACAGCTTTAGAAATCAATTGTTTATTTGACATGGCATCTCCAAGAAGTTGAATATCATTAGAAATAGTGAGAAGCTTGTCAAAGTAAGAATCAATTGTTTCTTCTTCCTTCATTCTCAAGTTTTCAAATTTAGACCAAAGAAGTTGCAATTTAGTTTGTTTGATACTATTATCACCTTCACAATGATTTTGGAGTAAATCCCAAGCTTGTTTAGCAGTAGTGCAATTTTGTATGAGTTTAAACATATGAGGATCAACATGAGAGAAAATTGCATTCAAGGCTTTTTCATTGTAAGAGCTAGCAAGAAAATCATCACCTGACCATTGAGCTTCAGGTTTTGGAACGACATCTCCATCAGCATCTGGTCCTATGGTAGGCCACGTGTAGCCTTCAAGAACAGATTTCCATGCACGCCCTTCAATTGATTTGATGTAGGTTCTGACCCTTATCTTCCAGTAGTGGTAGTTCGACCCATCTAGCACAGGTAGTCTGTTGACACTTGAATTGATAGCGTCCATCGTAGTAGTACCAAATCCAGACACCAATTAATTAGGTGGCTGGCTCTGATGCCACTTGTTAGAACTGTAGGACCGGGATTGGTACTTCTGGACAGTTTCGAACGATGTTGACTATTGATGTTGAGTCAACACCGTTTCTCAACAGTGAACAGTGATCGACAAGACTACGACAATAGTAAACTGTGATTGACAGAACTCTGTAAAGTGCAGCGGAATAAAACTGAACACGAGATTTCTAAAGTCGGTATATAAAGATACCGACGGTGCCGTAGCAAAACTTCTACTAAAATTGAAAAGTATAATTACAAAAAGAAGTTTAATTCAATCACAAACGATTGATTAAACTTACAAAAAACTAGACCTAGAACAGATAAGAAAAACCTATTCTAGTTCAATGATACTAGAGTAATTCTCAATCTTTAGAGAACACTCACAAGTAAACACCGAGGTAAAGGTCTAGTAAAGCAAGACAAACCTAAACTCAATGATCAGGAAGTTTAATCTCTATAGGCGTGGTCTTGCTGAAAGCTTCTTCTTGTGTGTATATATAGGGCTGGGGTCAAATTCACCAAGAAGAAAGCAGAAGTCGAAGTCAACTTGAGCTGGGAAAGAACGCATAAAATATATTCAAGAGTTGCTCTTGAAGGCGATCAATGACCTAGCAAAGCGTGTTCTTCCTGTATATATAATGTACAGCAATCGATCTTCCTGGAAGAAACACGGCTTGGCCCAAGTCGAAACCTGTTAGGTTTTCTCTAAGAAGGAAACTGCATTTCTTATCTTTCAACAGTATAAGGAGTCTTCTATATATCAATCTCTTTTAAATCTCACTTTTCTTATAGCATCAAATTCTTCCTTGAACAATATGGCAGCTTCCTTCTTGCATTATGCTTCTTATTTTCCTTTTTTACGATTGCCGTTTTGCTCTGATGGCCTTTCAAGATAACTAATCGTGATCCATTAAGCATGTTGAGGCCCAACTTGATATATCCTACAAAATAACCATAGAAAAACAACTACAATTGTCGAACCGGTTAATAAACGAAGAAAGGCCGAATTAACAAAACAAGTGCAATATAAATTGCACTTTCAGAATTCTTGAGAGAATTCATTAAATGAATTCTCTACTGTGAATTCATCTAATGAATTCTTGTGTGTAAAATTATGAAGGGGGGTGTTCTATTTATAAAGTTTCAATAGCACTTCAAAAGGAAAAAATACCGAAACAAAGAACCAGGAAGAAAAGACAAAAGAATCACCCGTCCGATTCTTTCTTGGAGACCACGGGCGCGTGTATACACGCGACTGGACACGCGCCCAGTCTCACTTCTCTGGCCGTGCACGCGCCAGACTTGGCCTTTAATCAGGCACGCGCCCTGATTAAGGAGTGTTGGGCCAGCTGGCCCAACACTTCTCTCTACTCCCTTTTGGGGGAAGATTCTTCCATAGACCGAGCTTATGAGTAAGTTGTAGACCTTGTGGCTCACAATAAACAACATCACTTGGGAAATGAATTTAAAATTATTCTTTCAAGTCATGTGGTTCATTCTCATCCACATGGTCTACAATTTACTCATAGACCGGGTCTATGTATGAATTTTCCTTTCTTGGCCCGTTCCCTTTTTGGATTTTAGGCATTTGGAATTTAATTCTAAATCTGTCCAAATGCACATCCTTATAACTAACTAATTAAGCCCAAATAAATCTAATTTGACTTAATTAAATATTTTCTATTAAATAGAAAATCCTCCATTAAATATCTTTAATCCAATTATATATTTAATTCAATTAAATGTCTAATCCAATAAACATTTAATTAACTTCTATCAAATAGAAAATCTTTCATAATATAAATTAAATATCCGTAATCCAATTAGATATTCAATTAAATTAAATGTTCAATCCAATTAACATTTAATTAATTCCAACATAAGATTGGTGCAACAATTACTATATTGTGTGACCCTTTGGGCCATATGTATAGCAAACACTAATCAAATTACGGTCCGGACGAATTCCTAGACGATTCACTGGACACTCTTGATACATAAGGACGTTTGTGAGGACTTATACAAACTCCATGAAATGTAGAGCCAATGATGATACGGTCCCTTCATTCACGAATACTCGATTAAGTCTAGAACTGGATATTGTGTATGTTCCAATAACTTAATCAATATCTCTCAATCGTATTAGTTGATCCTTGACATATTCGAACACTATTTCGAATACATGTCCAATGCATTGGTCAGTGACTAACGATCAACTAAATATGAGAAGTAAAGTATTTTCTCAAATTCTATTACAAGGAATGAATTATATCTTAGCTCAACTATGACTTCCATATGCTCCATGATGTACCCAGCACACGCCGTATCTACCCCCTCAGGAGTGCAAGCGTTGGTCGTGACCAAAGCACATCACTTCACACATGAAGTCGTATTGACCTCAAGTCAAAGGACTATTACATCACCCTGCATATCGATACTTCCATAGACACATAAATAGAATACACCAAATGATTCCTCGGTAGGGTATACCAACACTCACTAAAGTGTCCATGTGTCCATCATGAATAACCGAGTTATTCGTAGTTGTGAGAACCACTACATCCCTCTAAGGATATGATGCAGACCACATGCCAATCTTCAATATCCCAAGGATATTATGCATCATCGATATCCCATTCTCGATGATCATTGATTGGGGCGATTTAAGATCTTATGCTATATCATTCAAGATCTCACATTCTTAGTGTAAACATTAAACTTATGAGAACACGTGTATAGATGAATGCAGACAAACAGACAATAAACATTTAAACACTGTAATGCCAATATATGTATATGTCCATATATACATTATAATTGCATATAACAATTATATGCAAATACTGAATGTGAATAGGTATATTTGTCCCCAATATGATTGTCTCTAGGACATATATACCTTCAGTTTATAGCTACATATTAAATTACTTGCCACTTTTCTTCATGGGCATATGGTGTAGGGGGAAGCGAATATAAATTGAGAATCCGCACAAACCTACTTCGGAATACCTCGATCATACCATAAATTGCTTGCCACTTGGTTCTTCGTAATCATAGGGTGTAGGGGTGTGACCATTGGTGTCCAGAAGTTGGGGGTTTTCCCGATGATTAGAACTTTATTCCTTATAGTGCACTTTTGATTGCTACAAAGGACTATCATTCCTAGCCATGTTTACACGTGGTTGGGAGTATTCCACCTTTTGTGCAAGCCCAACCTACAAAGTGGTCCTTATATGCAATTTCATGTAAGACGAATGCATCTCTCACCCAGTGATCTTTCTCCTCATCAACAGGCTTAATTTATTTTGTTCTTCTAGTCTATGAAACCTCTCACCTTTTAGAGTGATTGGTCGGCTCCCTTTGCCAGACCAGAAGAGGTACTATCAGCACCAATCTCTTTGGACTGCTTACAAGTACGAGAGGAAAAAAAAAGAATGTGTTACAACAGCATTAACTTAAACAAACCTATGTAGATCTAGAAATAAACATAACAAGGGTTGTGTTCAGCTTGTAATTCGTCTTGGTATATTTAACACTATCATCTTATAATACATTTATTGTAAGAACTAAGAGATGCCAAAGTTCAGACTTGTATAGGCTACCATGCTAGCCAATACACCAACTCCCCTAAACTTTTCTTTTAACCTTGAATTTCTTTACATTGTTATGGCTTAAAAAATTGTTGAAGGTCAGAATAAAAGTATACCTTTTTTATTGTCGTCCATTTGAGTTAAACAAGATCCAAGTTCTCATCAATCAAGTAGTCAACTAAGTAGATAAAATAAGTAAAAATTGGAGCAAGCTTTGATATTTCCAAAGCATATTATAAATATAAAATAATATAAAGAAATATAAAGAAAAAGCCTCCTGATGAGGAAGTATTTTATCTAACACGATGCCATACTTCAATTTAACACCGTAAAAGTTAGAACTCCACCAAGACACTCGCTACATCCAATCTCACAGACAAAATGTTTATTGATGAGACAAGCACTTAAAGTGCCAACTCAAAAATGAGAAAAAATGATTATCTAAAGAAAAAGGATTTCCCGAAAAAGACTAGAGATTCCTTATATTCAAAAACAAAGAAAAGAGGCAAATATACAGTTGGTTGATAGTCCGAGTATTTGGCGTTTTACTGGATTTTATGGTGAACCTGAAACTTCTAAACGAAGGCATACTTGGAATCTTTTAAAAGTGTTGGGCACTTATTCGAGTCGAGAGTGGTTGGTTATGGGGGACTTTAACGAGATTTTGCGTCATGAGGATAAATTAGGTGGAGTCCCGACTCCGGAGTGGCGTTTAAAGGACTTTCGGGAAGCATTGACTCACAATGATTTAGTGGACTTGGGCTTTATAGGATACCCGTTTACCTGGACAAACCGCAGAAAGCTACCTAATAACACCAAAGAGCGCTTAGATTTGGCTGTAGCGAATCCTTCCTGGAAAACCCTTTTCCCTTTCGCCCAACTCAGACATCTCACCTCACGCCGTTCCGATCACCAGCCCATCATTCTTCACCTGTATACTCAACGCCCAGCTCCACAGCGTAGTAGGAGGAAAATTTTCAGATTTGAAGCGGTTTGGATAAAATCGGAGGAGTGCAAGGCTGTTATTGCAGATTCGTGGGATATATAAGGAGGCTAATTTCGCCGCCAATACATCTAACTGCCAGGTGGGTTTGTTGAGTTGGAGTAGGGCGTGTTTCCCTAATATCAGAAAGGAGATCCGCATGTTACATGAAGAAATGGAGAAGCTCAATCAGCTGCCTTTCACGGCTGAGGTCAAGGAGAAGGAACGACAATTGAAGCTGGACTTAGAGAAGATGTTGGATAATGAAGAAACTTTATGGAAACAACGAGCGAAAACTCAGTGGTTGGCTGAAGGGGATCGTAATACCTGTTTTTTCCACTCTCGAGCTTCAAAAAGAGCCCAGAAAAATTTGATTGAGGGTCTGCAGGATGGATCTGGTACTTTACAGCAAGATTTACAGGTTATGGGTGGTATTTCTATGGACTACTTTTCTGGAATTTTTTCGAGCATACAGCCAACTGAGCAGAACATTGATGAGGTTGTGAGGACTATGAGATCGAAGGTGGATCAGCTAATCAACCAGGATCTTTCCCGTTTGTTCACTCCATCTGAGGTAAGAATGGCTCTCTTTGACATGTTTCCTACCAAATCCCCTGGTCCAGATGGTTTGCCTACTTTGTTTTATCAAAAATTTTGGCATGTTGTGGGCAAAAATGTTATTGACTGTGTCTTGGACATTTTGAATAATCAGACTCTTAACCCCCAGCTAAATTATACTCATATTATTCTCATTCCAAAGTGTAAAGCACCAGTGTTAATTACCCAATTTCGGCCTATTAGCTTGAGTAATGTCATTTTTAAAATTGCTTCTAAAGCAATTACTAATAGGCTCAAGCCCCACATGAATAATATCATAGCCGAGACCCAATCTGCTTTTGTACCTAATAGGTTGATCACTGATAATGTTCTTGTATCTTATGAAATCAATCATTTTTTAAAAAGAAAAACGAAAGGCAAAAATTCTTCTATGGCTTTGAAATTGGACATGAGTAAGGAGTATGACCGAGTTGATTGGCCCTTCCTTGACAGTGTGTTGCATAGATTAGGCTTTGAGCAGCAGTTTATTAATCTTATCATGCTCTGTGTGCGTACTGTCTCCTACTCTATTAATTTAAATGGAGAATTATTTGGTCCTATCCAGCCTGAGAGAGGTCTTCGCCAGGGGGATCCTTTATCCCCTTATTTATTCTTGTTCATTACTAAGGCTTTTAGTTCGTTACTTGCTGATGCAGAGGTTAGGGGG
The DNA here is from genome assembly GCA_026545765.1 of Plantago major. Lineage (NCBI taxonomy): Eukaryota > Viridiplantae > Streptophyta > Magnoliopsida > Lamiales > Plantaginaceae > Plantago > Plantago major. The sequence continues at coordinate 25,890,425 of CM048841.1, read as the reverse complement.
GTTATTCGGGGAGTTTCTGTTAGTCCTTTGGCTCCAAGTATTTCTCATTTACTTTTTGCTGATGATACATTGATTTTCTGTGAGGCTACTAGTTTCTCGGCTGTTGAGATTAATAATATTCTTCATAAGTATAATGTGGCTTCTGGTCAAGTTATTAATCTTGATAAGTCGACAGTTGTCTTTAGTAAAAATACTTCGGAGGAGAGGATTGAGGAGATTAGGGGAATTCTACCTGTTCGTGTGGTTGAGAGACATGAGAAATATCTTGGGTTATCTACGGAGTTGGGGAAATCTAAACGTGAGGTGTTTAGTTGGATTAGAGATCGTTTATGGGCTAAGACTCAGGGTTTTGGAGAGAAGCATTTATCGAAAGCTGGGAAGGAGGTGATGATTAAGTCGGTCTTACAGTCCATTCCTACTTATGTGATGGGGTGCTTCAAATTACCTGAGTATTTATTGCATGAATTAGAATCTATGATTTCTAGATTTTGGTGGGGTGATGGGAGTAAAGACAAAATACATTGGGTTAAGTGGGATTCTCTTTGCGACAGTAAGAAGGATGGAGGAATGGGTTTTAGAGATTTGAGTGCTTTTAATTTAGCAATGTTGGGAAAACAGGTTTGGCGTATTATTCATAATCCGAACTCTCTTCTTAGCCGAATTTTTAAAGCAAAGTACTTTCCTAATTGTGATGTGTTGGATGCTACTTTTAATCCAAATGCTTCCTTTACTTGGAAGAGTATTTTTGGTACCATTGATCTGATTAAGAGGGGAGTTCTTTAGAATATTGGTAATGGCACGTCTGTTAGCGTTTGGCAGTCAAATTGGATTCCACGAGCTTCATGTTTCACACCTATAACACCTGATCTTTACCAGCTTGGAGATATTTCGGTTTCAAATTTTCTGAAATCTGATGGTGGAGGATGGGACATCAATTTGCTGCAGTGTGTCTTGTGGGAGTGTGATGTCGCTGAGATTCTCAAAATTCCTGTGTGTAATGGTGCTGTTTCTGATGTGAGAAGGTGGTTTTATAGTAATCATGGACATTACACCGTCAGGTCTGGATATTATGCGATGAGGGCAATGAAAAAGGAACGGAGTAATTTTGGTGTAGCTTCGACCAGCACTGTTCCTGATGCTAAGGATTGGTCATTTGTGTGGCGAATTAAAGTCCCTAATAAGTTGCGTGTGTTCTTGAGGCGAGCACTAAGAAATGTCTTACCGGTTTTTTCTAATCTGTTAGGTCATAACATTTGTGTCGAACCTCTCTGCTCTTTGTGTTTTGCTGGTCCTGAAACGATTGAACATGTGTTTAAGTCGTGTCATTTTGCTCGTCATGTTTGGGCTCTTTCCGGCTTGCCTTCATGTGCTATTGATATTCCAAGTACTGACTTTTGGACTTGGATATATTCTGTAAAACAGGTACTCAGTGCTGATCAATTCGAGTTGTTCGTTTGTATTTTGTGGAGTATGTGTCACCATCGTAATTGCATCATTCATCATCAGAAGACGGGTGAGCCACCAAATCTTGTAGCCTTTGCAGGTGCATATTTACAACGTTATAAAGAAGCTCAGGCCCAGTTTGCAACGTCTAGGCCAGCAGAGTCATTTTGGGACTGGAGGCCACCTGATGGATCAATTGTGAAACTTAATGTGGATGCCGCAATATTTAAAAATAGAAAAGCAGCGGGGATTGTTGTTGTTGCTCGAATTTCTGATGGCAGTGTGATTGCTTGGAGGCTAAGGATTTTTAATCATGTGGTGAATCCTGAACTTGCTGAAACTCTTGTTGTTTTTCATGGAATTGATTTAGCTCTGCAGTTTGGATGGTCCGACGTAATCATTGAAAGTGACTGTCAATCGGTTGTTAACGCCATCAATTCACAATCTACTTGCCTAGCTACTGGAGGATCTTTTGTTGAAGTTATTAAATCAAGACTTTGTTATTTTTCGTCTATTGTTTTTTCACATATTTTCCGTTCGGCAAACACTTTGGCACATGAACTTGCTAGGATAGCTGTTAGTGATGCTGATAGAGGTTCAGATCTTCCTTTATGATCTGTGGTTGTGATTTGTATTTTGTTTCTTTGATGAATGCAATGACTAGATGTCGTTTTTCCCTAAAAAAAAAAAAAAGAAAAAAAAAGAAAAGAGCCAAAGAAGAAAGAAGTACTAACATCATTATTTCATTTTCTGAACTGCAAAAATATTCTATGTTTACACGTGGTTGAGAGTATTCCGCCTTTGTGGTCTTGGTTTAGGATACGTCCACGACCCTTCACTCTCGGCTAGACTTCGGTCTAGACATACTAAACGATGGTGGTGGCCAAGATGACAACTAAATTTCACTATTTGTGTTGTAAGCTCTTTTCTTGGGTTAGGAATTGACGGTTTTGGTAACTTTACATGACCACATCTTAAATTTCTTGCCATTTGTTTTGTCAAAAGCATAGGGTGGAGGGGTGTTGGCAATGTTTAAGAACTCTCTCTTGGATTTGAAGGCCTTAGACTTGATGGGTGTGAAAGGCGGGAAACACTTGAGAAAGCTATTTTGGGTCATGGAGCCATTTGATCTTTTAATTTGACGAAGACGTGAAGCAGGGGAGAAACATGATTCTCTGCCAGGTCCATTCAAGATAAGTGTTTAGACCAAATGATATACTTCTACAATTTATGTGTAGAATAAAAAGTGAATTTCTTCATTTGATGAACTGGAAATATAATGATAAGTTTCAATCCATCCTCGTATTTTCACACTATGATTTATAAATTATAGTTGAACAATCTTCTGACTAATATCTTATCTTAGGAAAATTTGTTAGTACTAGATTAGAAGGCTGCCCTCCACGACATTGGTCGCATCCCGATGTCCGAGGGCAACCTGAATTGGTGGTGCTTTTGATACTGGACTAGGTGTTGGAGGACTTCCACGACATCTTGCAGGTGTCTAACATCCTCTATGCCACGGGGCAACCGGTTTTGATGGTCTGGGTAGTGGAGGATCTCTTTCTATGGGAGGATACCCAATGTATGTTTTCTTCTCAAGTGCGGATGAACAACTGGACAAGCACAACATCAACAACACATGCACCAAAATCATCTTGAGCGACATGGTTTTTTATGATACTTCAATCTCTTTATTTTTTGTATGTGGTTCTTGTGAGACTTATATATAGTAAGCAAGAATCACTAGATAATTATTGTTGGATATTTTAGTGTGGGTAATTAATTAAAATTTACAATACAAAGGAAAAAATATTTGAAAGTGATAAATTCCTATATAGGATATGTTTAGTAAATTAGCTGATAGCTGATTAAATAGATGATAAGTTAGCTGATTGGGTAGCTGATAAACTAACTGATTTTAATATAGGTGTTTCGCAAATTATATGATAAGCTAATCGGTAATTTGTAAGATGACATAAAAAAGCATTACATATTTTTATTTTCTTTAAACTTTCTCATTGTATTATTAGTTTATTTTTTTAAATAACAGTACATCAAATTTGTTGTCTATCAATGTAATTTTCACCACTACTTTAATAACGTTATAAAAATTATTAGAAGTTAGAAAGAAATATTCGTGAGCATTCTAACTTCATGAGAATAAATATCGGTAATAGTTGTATAGTACACACGTGTGCATTACAAAGAGAGGCGGATGATTAAAAAGGGACAAATGTAATAACGATCTATTTTTTTCATTTTTTTTTTTTTTTGTCAGGGATATTCGTGGAATGAAAAAGATAAGGATGAGCTTTTTTTTGGTTAAAAAGCTAGCTTGATTAGCTTCTCAACCAACTAGCTTATTTAAAAAGTTGCACGTCCACATCACAAGCTTTTTAATAGTCAACAGTGAAAAAACTCCTTAAGCTGAAAAGTTAGCGTTAAACAGAGCCGAATAATGTTATTATGTCCCTAATAAGTTATTTGAGAGCGACGGTTACTCTCTAGTCAAGTCTCAAAAGCTCTTTATGAAGGGATAAGAAATTACTCTCTAATGTTGAGTTATCTGGGACTGGTTATTTGTCTCATATACAACTATCTGGGATGGAGTATCAATATGTAATACTCCCTCCGTCCCGATTTCAATTACCCGCGGGGCCGGACACAAGTTTTAAGAAAAAAGTGAATAAAGTATGATAGATGGTAATTAAGTAGGAAAAAATAGTAAATAAAGTATGAGAGATAGTGGATAAAGTATGGGAGAGATTTTTCATTAAAGGAATTAGTAATTAAATCTGGAACGGATCAAAATCGAATACGTAAAAATGAAATTGGGACGGAGGGGGTATAATAAAAAATGTGATGTACTATTATTTAAAGAAAATTTAGATCATTTTCTCAAAAAAAATTAAAAAAAAGTAGACCATCAGTCTCTAATAATCAGAATCTAAGATGGACTGTCCATCCCGTCTGGCCTTTGAGCCCGTGTGCCGATTAGTCTTTGCTTGGGATTTATCTCTCCCTAATGTCATATCAACAGAAATCGAAATTTCCTCTTAAATACCTAACTCATTTTTTACTTTCATACTAAGTTTTTGGGAAACTTTCCCTTTCAAAAGAAAACAAGATGATGAGAGGGATTAATCCCACAACCATATAAGCATCACAAAGTCTCATGAGAGACGGTCTCTAGATAACTTATCTTTAAACAACGTGTGTTATTTTATCTAAAGACGACCTATGTTATCAATAAAACCATCCATATTATTAATCAAAACGTCTATGTTATTAACGAAATAAGTGTTGTTGTAATATGAAAAAAAAGCATCAATGTTGGGTGATGTGCACTTAAGAATTTGAATGCGTTGTAGTACCTATAATTCTCAAATACAATCAAAGAATAAATTTATTTTATTGTCATAAGCTCACAAACACACAACAATTGCGGTAAGTTAACTTGGGATGTCGTTTTCCACGGACACTTAGCATAGGAACATGCAAATATCGTATTGAATGCATAAATCAGACAGTTCGTATGTAGACAGAAGATTGAATCGCACTTGTATTATTAGGGTTGAAATTGATTGTGGTTGGTGTGTAAAGGACCCCAGACCTACCTCGTACTATGCTACTCCCAACTTCCTAGTTAATATCCTACGCAATACCTCTAACAATAGCAGGGCATAATACTAAATACCAAGGCGTAGTCGATACTAGTACCCCTACTCAGTTCAATGAAACTACTGTGTCACTCAATAGAACATCACCCAAAAAGGATGTATAGAGTTGCATAATCACGGTTTACGTCTAAGAACTATTCCATTAATATAACAAGACATATAAAGAAGTAGCACATCAGAGTTTCGGCGGTTCGCCTTTACAAGAGAAAGTTAGCTACTCCTAGTATTATCCGAGACTGAAATCGAAAACAAGAAGAAAAGAAAGAGAATAGAGAAGTTTAGTCTTTGATGTCTTCGTGCTGCTTTTAGGGTTTCCTTCTTCTGGGTGCCTGATGGCCAGCGGTTTTGGGGTTTCACTTTCCCGAAGACTGGTTCTCTCTCAGGAGAGCTGCTTTGGGAGCGGTGAGTGATCATGAGACCCCAAGGGTGTGAATTTCGTGCTCCAGCAGTCTAGGATGTATAAGGAAGGTAGAATGGCGGGCTCTGGCCTGTTGGACATCGAAAACAGCCCGTTTTCTAGAATCTTCAGTGATCATGCCACACGGCCTATGTGGCTTCTACTCCTTCAATTTCATGATTCACATCATTTTCTTCGGTCTTCAATTTTGGGCTTCGAAACGTCGTTTCCTCGAAAAGTGTCCTTCTTCAGCAATTCATATTTCTTCGAGACCGTCGCAACGGTAGGTTGCACGACTTCATCGGACTTCTCTAGCTCCATGTAGAATTGTCGTATTTCCTTACTTTCCTCGATTTCGCCTAAATATGACATTTTGGCACCAGAAATCGTGCAATTCCTCGAAAACGCGATCATGCCCTACAAAATACACAAGAAGTTGGTAATTGGCCATAATATGATGTAAATATTGAATCTTGGGTGAAAAATGAGGGTCTAAAAGCATGCAAAATCGCACATTTCATTGTCACATCACACCCCCAAACCAGTTTCTTGCTCATCCTTGACCAAGATAATAACGATAAAAAAGAAGTGACTATGAAATGAGTAAAGAGCATAAACGGTGACCCTTAGTTGGGAAAAAGCCATTTTATGTTAGAAGAAGGAATAGTTCCTGGGCATGTAGTGTCAAAGCGGGGGATTGAGGTCGATAAGGCCAAAGTTGAGATAATTGAAAAAACTCCCACCCCCTACTTGTGTGAAAGACTTCAGTCCTTCCTTGGCCATGTTGGTATTCATTGCAGATTCATTAAAGATTTTTCTAAAATCTCAAAATCTTTGAGCAATCTTTTGGGAAAAAGATGTACGCTTCGTCTTCCATGAATCTTGCCTTGAAGCCTTCAATGAGCTTAATAAGCGACTACTTTCAGCCCCTATTGTAGTTCCTCCTGACTGGAATCTGCCTTTTGAAATTATGTGTGATGCTTCTGATTTTTCTGTAGGGGCTGTACTTTGCCAAAAGGTAGATAAGAAATATCGTGTGATTTACTATGCCAGTAAGACAATAGACAACGCTTAGGTCAATTGCACGACCACTGAGAAGCTATTCCTTGATGTAATTTTTGCACTTGACAAATTTCGTTCTTACTTAACTGGGTACAAAGTGATTGTGCATAGTGATCACGCTGTGATTAGACACCTTCTGGCAAAGAGTGAATCCAAACCCAGATTGACTAGGTTGATGTTGATGTTGAAGGATTTTCACTGTGAAATAGTAAATAAGAGTAGGAAGGAGAATTTAATTGCTGATCACTTGTCTAGGTTTCCACCCTCTACTATTTTAGATGATTCCCCACCTATTCGTGATGTGCTTCCTGATGAGCATATAATGAATTTAGGAACTGAACCTTGGTTTGCTGATTTAGTTAACTTTTTAGCTACCAAAACTGTTTTGCCTAACATGTCAGCCTCCGAAAAGAGAGCTTTTGAAAAACATTGCAGGCGATATATCTGGGATGATCCGAACATTTTTAAGATAGGTGTTGATGATGTGCTCAGGAGATGCGTACCTGAAACTGGGTAAGAAAGCGTTTTACGCTTTTGCCACGAGCTGGAATGTGGAGGACACTACAGCAGTAAGAAGACTGCATACAAGGTGTACCATGCTTGGTTCTTCTGGCCTTCATCATTAAAGATGCCCAACATTTATGTACCAGGTGTGATCGTTGCCAACGCACTGGCAACATTGGTAAGAAACAGGAGATGCCACAGACTGGTAATCTGGTGTTTGAGCCATTTGATGTCTAGGGAATAGATTTTATGGGTCCGTCCCCCCCTAGTTCTGGTTATGAATATACTTTGGTTGCAGTAGATTATGTGACTAAATAGGTAGAAGCAATTGCTACTAGAACTAATGATGAACCTGTTGTTACTAAATTTCTCCGCGATTTATTTGCGCGATTTGGCACCCCTCTCACAATCACAAGCGACGGGGGATAGCATTTTGTGAATCGGTTGTATGCAGGTTTAATGAAGAAATATGGTAGCCACTCCATATCACCTTACAGACGTCTGGTCAAGTGGAAGTTAGCAACCGACAGATTAAATAGATTCTGGAGAAAGTGGTGCGACCCAACAAGAAAGATTGGGTTGAGAAGCTGACAGACGCTTTATGGGCGTACCGCACCAGTTATAAGACCGTGATTGGCACCACTCCCTACCAGCTCGTATATGGAAAATCTTGTCATTTGCCTGTAGAACTAGAGCACAAAGCTTGTTGGGCTATCACACAGCTTAATATGGATCAGGACACGGCAGGTGAACAACGACTCCTCCAGCTAACTGAGCTGGATGAGAAACGATTGAGTGCTTTCGAGAAGGCCAAGATATACAAAGAGAAGACAAAGAAATATCATGACCATAACATCATTCGGAAGGAGCTTGTACCATGTAAGAAAGCTCTGCTATTCAATTTACGTTTGAAAATTTTTCCAGGGAAACTCAGAAGCCGGTGGGGTGGCCCCTTCAAGATAGTCTCGGTGGCTCCCCATGGAGCTGTAGAACTCCATGACTTGGACACTGGAGATATAATCAAAGTGAATGGGCAACGAGTCAAGCCTTACGTCGAGTCTGTTGACTCTGTTGGGGAGATCGATGACTTCGACTTGAATCCGGATGGAAAAGATGCAGAGTCTTGTGTTGACTATAAACACCGCTCAGGTTAGTTGAGGTAAGTAGTTTAGTTTTATTTTACGTCAGTCGAGTTGCTTTTTATTTTTAATACGGTCTTGTTTGAGTTAGTGGACTTTAAAGTACCCAAAAATTGTGCCAAATTTGAGTTCTCTTGGTTCTGGGTGATTTGGCGACGCCAAGTATACACTTAGTGAGGCAAAAAATTACCTAGAACCACTTGGCGCACGCCAAGATGATTTACTATGCACCTAGGCGCACGCCAAGATTAAACCTTGGCGTACGCCAAGGGCCCATGGCGTACGCCGCACTTAACACATGGTGCACGCCATGCGCAGCCATGGAGTACGCATACGCTATGGCGTACGCCATGGCTAACATGGCGTGTGCCATGCCCTCAAATTGGTCGTTTTTTGCATTTCTTTCTCGTCCACCCACTCCTTCCTCGTTTGCTAACCGTTTAACTTGAGTCTCAGGCATCTACTTGCAGCTGTCTACACACTTCGGACCTTTACAGATAGGGAAGCTTTCTCAAATCAATTCTTTTTTCTCTGTTCACTCGATTGCTCGAGGGCGAGCACGAGTTCATGTTTGAGGAGGGGGTGTCTTGATTTGCTTACGGCTTCTTGCTTGTACTTTTCTCATGTGTTTTTATGTTGCATGACGTCATTTTATTTGAGTCTGTTGTGTCTAAGTCTGTCTCCCAAGTCGAGCGTCTATTGCGTAAGTTAAACCTGTTTAATGCTTTTGTTTTGATTGATCCCTGATTATTAGCAGTTGGCATGTTATAAATTTTTTAAGTTCGTTTCGCTTGTAAATAGAAAGTCTGTTCTAATTCTATAGTCCAAAAAGCCTGTGAGCAAACCTTAGCCGATGAAAAAATATTATACTGGCAAATTTGTACTTGTGTGATTTTCCAGGAAGAGCAAACTGTCTTGTTTGCACATTATCATGCTCATGTGTACTATGTTTAAGTTAAGTATGACGAACGACATGTTTTTCATTCCTTATTTGCTCAACTCAAACCCGTTCCAAGAACAGGTTTGAGCAGGAGGTTTCGGTGCGCCATATTTTTTATACGACTGTAATTTGGCTTTATACTCTCGAAAAATATTACAATAAGTCTCGAAGTGTATCTGTGGTACTTATGCCACTGTTAGTTGTGTTGGGCACGTTTCAAATACTACCTATATACCGGCATGGTCCTAAAAAGTCATATGACCGTGAGGGTTGATGGCGTGTATACCAAACCAGCACGCACAAAATTGCGGACTTTCGGTAAAACATACACTACCAAACCAAAGAGACAAAATAAGCATATGGGTCACTACTATGACTGCAAAAAATGAGTATGCAAAAAAGTATAAAAAAATTTTAAAAAAAAAGAAAAAAGAGAGAATGGTTGCCATTTACGAGTCTAAAGCTATTGTTGAGTGTTGATTAAAGTCCCCTCTGACTTAACTGATAGAGTACTTTGCAAAAGTTATTTGAGGCATGTTTGTGACGTGAGTCACCTTCCTTTCTCCTTTTGTATTGCTTGAGTGATTACCTTTACTGGACACTTCTAGGAGAGTGAGAGATAGTTGCATAGGATCCACTTGTGAGGGATTACCGGGTTAGACTTAAGTTCCATTTACTTGGGAAACGAATTTCTAGGATTTATGCTTGTTCTTCTGCAAACGTCAGTTTCATTTCAAACCTCTTGCAATTTTCAGGCTTAATACTTGCAATCGTAGACTCGGTAGCTAGGGAGCTAGACTTTATCTGCATTGTTATTGTTTTTCTAGGTTTTTTAGAGAGTCTGGTTCTTGAGGACAAGCAAGGGTTCAGTTTGGGGAGTTTGATGAGTCGGTTTTACACTGTCTCATTTGGTATTTTTTACCATCTTATTGTCGTTCTCAAGTATATTTTTTATTAGTTTTGTTAAAGTATTTTTACTTGTTTTGTTATTTGTGTGTTTTGTAGGTATTTGGCTAAACTGCGTTAATTGGAGACAAAATGATGCATTTTATATGCATTTACAGGAGTACGGAGTTCCAATGCCTCAAACGGATGCTAGAAGCGAAGCGTGATGGCCAAAAATACCAAATTTGGAGTCAAAGTGTGAACCGGGCATTTCAGAATACTTGGCGCACGCCAAGTATCCATGGCGTACGCCAAGGGGCCGTGGCGTATGCCACGGTGCCGCATGGCGTATGCCATGCGCCTATTTGGCGTACGCCAAATATGTTTGATCGTCGATCCGATATATATCTTTTGAACTCAATTTTAATTCATGATCTTCTTTTCAACTTTGCTCTCAACCTATAACATTTCCAAGGCAATTATCTACCTATTATTGGAGGTAATTAAACCGATTATTCTTGTAATAGATTAGATATTATTGTTCAGGAGCATGTTTGTGATACTTTCTACGGATCGGATTCAAGATTCTTCAGTTATTACCTAGGCTTCGTGACACAATTTGATAAATCTATATCAACCCTTGGTTCGTGGTATTTGGTAGTCAATTATGTTTATTTAGTGTTCATCTATGTTATTGATTATGTCTTCGCATATTATGAGTAGCTAAACACCCTATTATGGGGTGGTAATTGATTCAATGCATGCTAGTTAGGGCTTATGCAATTCAATAACAGTAAGATGGATTTACTTAACGCCTTTTTGATTATATGCGTATGTAGCTTCGTAATCTGTGTTTTACCCACAAAATCATCAAAGGATTATGCAAACGATTTACCACCAAAACGTCTAGAGATTGCAAATCTATAGTTTCGTAGCAAACACAGAAACTGCATTAGCTTATTAATTGTAGCTTGGTGGAATTGACGACTTCACCATAGCTATATGTTTTGTAGAACAAACTCGGTTAGCTCATTGTCATAGAGCCATCACACCTTATCTGCCTAGAGCAGTGTAATAATCGTGGACGTGTCCCAATGATAACTAGAGTAAATCACCATCGTTATTTTTGCATCTGTTCCTGCTAGCTAGCTTGTTATCTGTCACCACACCATAATTCCCTCTCATACATTAGTCCAACTGACTTTTCTTTTTGTTTTAATAAAGGGTGCGAGACACTACTAGAATATATTTAACATCGTAATCTTGGCCACCCCATCGTCTAGTATGTCTAGACTTTTAAGAAGTCTAGCCAAGAGTTAGAAGGTATTGATCCGAAGACCCAGGACCAAGACCACAAGGGCGAGATACTCTCCACTAATTGGGAAGTGATTTTCCCTTGTGGCAACGTTAAATACACTACTAGGGGTGGGCGCCTTTTATTCTTCCATAAAAGGTTAAGACAAGGGAATAGAAATAAAGATCTCAAGGGGCTTTATAAGAACCCAAGATAACCAAGAGCCTATCTAGTTTCCTAGGCATCACAAAATGACTATCAAGAGTAAATCTCCTATACAAAAAGTCTACTATAGGGAACTCCATGTATTTCCTCTTCCTTGATGCACTTGAAGAGTCTTTACTCAAGGATGACAAAAAGACGGTAAAAAGATCAAACGTGACGGTATAAAACCGACTCATCACCCTTGACGATCTTAGGCTCAAAGCCTTGTAGCTTCTTCACAAACTTCATGAAGGTGTACTTTCCCCAATTGAATGGATTTTCCAGCCTATTATTTTGTTGATTCAACAAGAACATCATCATCCAGCTTTCTTGGCTTATCTGGTCAGCACCTCCTTGTAGACCATCAAAGCATCTGTGAAGAATGCATGCCAACACATCCCAGTGAACAAACAGATGTCTGGTTCTGATGTCAGCAAGTTTGAAGTCGATGGGGATATCTGATTTTTCAAAATCACACACATCACTGTATAGCTGCTTCACACCTTCAAGGAGATCATCATCCTTGGTGTTTATTTCAAAATCATTTTCAATATTTTGAATTCAAACAACTCACAGAAAGTTGTTAAGTTCAAAAGGATGTCCTTTCCTTGAACTTTTGATTTTATAGACACTATTTCAGGGCCTTTAGAAACACAGGAAATAATCATGGAATTGTTGTAAAATTCCAACACATCCAGTGAAGAAACTCCACTGGGAATAGCAGACAGGAAACCCTTGATTTGTGCATTTTCAAGCATGCCAAGAATCAACTTCCTATCAGCCTGGTTTTCAATAGCAGCAACTAGGTATTCCTCAATCATGGCACCACCCCAAATAATCAACTATGTGATTTGAAGTCCAATGGTCAGGATTGAAGTCTCCTACCAATCGATTGTTCATGATAACCAACACTGGTGCTTGCTTTTTAGCAGTACCAGAGGTAGTAGCTTGGGATTTCTGGGTAGAAGCACGTTTTGGAGCCATCTCTTTAAATAGTGAAAAAATTTTGAAAGTCGAAAAGAGATTAAAGTGAGATTTTAGTGATTCTTTGCAGAATAACTAAGCGAAGAACAGAGATTTGCAAAAATCTTTGAAAGGTTTTTGCTATTTCTGTATAAGTGTGAATGTTGGATTAGACGAAAGTGAATTCTTTTACCAAAATCCTATATATATATAGCATTTTACTCTCAACAGACATAACATGCAAATTGATTTTGTACATATGTATCTGTGCAAATGCAGGTAGGCGTGGGTAAAAATCATTTTGCATTAAATGCTTAGTGGGCCACGTCTGTGTTTTTACAGTCCACTATTTTACCGAGAATTAATCTCGTCCGTTAAGATCAAACGCCCATTTCATCAAGGGTCACGATTGCTTCTTCAGCAATGATCACAGTCAGTAATTGTAATTGTGCCCAATTAATGAAATTTGGCGAATAGCTTTCTGAATCACATCTCTTTCTGTAACTAGGGGACAGTCTTTGGACTTATCTATTCAGTTCAGAGACTGTATGTAACTTAACATATAAATGGAAAGATACAAAACATCAGAGGTGTAGTTGACTGAATACAGTTGTACCACATTTCTCTTTTGTGTTCCCCCCTCACTTTGTGATTTCACAGATATCTGAGTACCCGTCTCAGAAATCTTTGAAAGACACTTTTACCCATCCTTTTAGTATATGAGTTCCCGTCTCAGATACCTTTTAGTATATGAGTGCCCGTTCCAGATATCTTTCTCCCTTCTGAGTTTCCGTCTCAGAGATTAGAACTTTTCAGTTCCTTCAGTAGCTCCATTAACCCAAGACTATGTCTCAAGGTTAAGAACCTGCTTTCTTGCAAAGGCTTTGTAAAGATATCTGCAAGTTGGTCTTCAGTACCACTCTTGAGTATCTCTATATTGCCTTTTTCAACATGATCTCTAATGAAGTGGTGTCTAACATGCTTTGTTCTTGCATGAAACTTAGGATTCTGAGTTATGGCAATAGCACTTGTGTTGTCACAGAAAATAGGAATTTTCTCTTCAATGATCTCATTGTATCCACAATATCTGTGAAGCACAACACCCAGCAACAATATATTCAGCCTCTGTGGTAGATGTGGCAATTGAGTTTTGTTTCTTGTTGAACCATGATATTAATCTGGCACCAAAAAATTGGCAAGTTCCTGAAGTGCTTTTTCTATCAAGCAATGATCCAGCATAGTCAGCATCAGAATAGCCAACTAAACTCAATCCACTGTCTTTTGGATACTACAATCCAACTTCTACAGTACCCTTTACATACCTTAATATTTTCATAGCAATGTTGTAGTGTTATTGCATTGGATTTGTCTAAAATCTAGCACACACTCCAACTGCATATTGAATATCAGGTCTACTTGCAGTGAGGTACAATAGAGACCCAATCAATTTCCTATACTTGTGTTCGTCAACACTCTTATCAGATTCAGTATAGGTCATTTTGGTTACAATGCTCATTGGTATCTTAACATTCTTTTCAGAAGGTTTTAGATTAAACTTGTTGAGCATATCTTTTACATACTTTGTTTGACTAATGAATATTCCGTCATTAAGTTGCTTGACTTGCAACCCTAGGAAGTAGTTCAATTCTCCCATCATGCTCATCTCAAATTTACTTTTCATGAGCTCAGCAAAGTCTTCACAAAGTTGCTTGTCTTTAGATCCAAATATAATGTCATCAACATATACTTGAACTAAAAGTAATTTCCCTTCATGGTTCAAAGTAAAGAGTATTTTATCAACATCTCCTTTCTTGAAGCCACTTTCCAGCAAGTATTTGGCTAAAGTATCACACCATGCTCTTGGAGCCTATTTCAGTCCATACTGAGCTTTATGAAGCTTATAGACCATTCTACTTTCTATGGAAACTTCAAAGCCTGGTGGTTGTTCAACATAAACTTCCTTAGCAAGTTCACCATTTAGGAATGCACTCTTGACATCCATTTGATAAACTTTAAAGTCATTATGAGCTGCAAAGGCTAGAAATAGTCTAATTGCATCCAATCTTGCAACTGGAGCATATGAATCATCAAAATCTAGTCCTTCAGTCTGGGTGAATCCCTTGGCAACCAACCTTGCTTTGTTTCTGGTTATTTCACCATACTCATTCATTTTGTTCCTGAAAACCCACTTGGTTCCAATTACAGATATTCCATCAAAAAATGAAACTAGTTTCCAGACTTTGTTTCTTTCAAATTGATCCAACTCTTCTTGCATTGCAAAGATCCAGTCTTGATCCTTCAATGCTTCTTCTACAGTTTTAGGTTCAATGTTCGAGATGAAACATCCATAGAAAGAATCTGCATTTCCAGCAACTGCTCTCCTTGTTCTAACCCCTTGGTCTAAAGGACCAATCACATCCTTGGCAGGATGATCTCTTATCCATTTTATAATGGGTTTTGGCTAGTAGGATCAATATCATTTTGATCTGAATGTGAATCATTATGATCCTGACAAGATACTTGTTCAGTATCTGAGATATCTGGCACACGGAAAAT
Source organism: Plantago major (assembly GCA_026545765.1). Lineage (NCBI taxonomy): Eukaryota > Viridiplantae > Streptophyta > Magnoliopsida > Lamiales > Plantaginaceae > Plantago > Plantago major. The sequence continues at coordinate 25,875,355 of CM048841.1, read as the reverse complement.
ACCCCATAGATATCTGACACTTTTTCAGTGTTAGAGATATCTGGGATTAGATTTTCAGCAATCTCATTCTCAAAAACCTCTTCATGATGAAGGTTCTCAGTAACTTGTTCCATTTCTGAAATTCTCATAGGAAATTCTTCATCATGTCTTAGAGTCATCTTGTTGTTACTAAGCAGTGGTTGCTTTTCATCGTCAGAGTCATCCTCTAAGTGAATGACAAAATTGATTCCTTTTGAGGATTCGTCTTCAGAATCTTTAATCATTAGTTCTTTCAACCTATCTGAGAGTTCTTCATTCAAGGGTACTTTCTTTTTTCCTTCATAGAAAACTACATGAACAGATTCTTCAATCTTTTGCATTCTTTTGTTGTAGATTCTGTAGGCTTTGCTATTCAGAGAATAACCAAGAAATACTCATTCATCTGCTTTTGGTTGAAATGTTCTCAAGTATTCTTTTCCATTGTTAAGAACAAAACATCTGCAACCAAACACCCTTAGATGTTTGATACTAGGGGGTCTACCAATCAAAAGTTCTTAAGGAGTTTTGTCATGGTGTTTGTTGATCAAACATCTATTTTGAGTGTAGCAGGTTGTGTTAATAGCTTCAACCCAATAGATTTCACTTATTTCAGTGTCAGCAAGCATTGTTCTTACTGCTTCTTTTAGGGTCCTATTCTTCCTTTCAGCAACACCATTTTGTTGTGGTGTCCTTACTGAAGATAGTTGGTGTTGTATACCTTTGCAGGTACAAAACTCTTTTATGTACTGGTTCACAAACTTAGTACAATAGTCTGTTCTGAATACAGATACCTTGTCATTTTTCATGACTTCAAACTTATTCAGCAAGTTGGGTATTTCAACCCTTGCATCAGATTTTTGTTTGAGAAATACAACCCAAGTGAATCTTGAGTAATCATCAACAACAACCAGACCATACTTCTTTCCTGCATAGCTAGTTACAGAGGATTAAAAAAGATCCATATGTAACATTTGCAGTGGCCTTTCACTGGAGTGTCTAGTTTTAGATTTGAAAGATGTTTTGGATTGTTTCCCCATTTGGCAAGCTGAGCATACACCATCTTTTCTATATGCTATTTTGGGAAATACAACCACCAATTCTTTCTTGGCTAGCTTGTTCAGAGTTTTGAAGTTCAAGTGACTCATTCTTTTATGCCATAGCCAATTTTCTTCAGTGTGGCCAGATTGACTCACCATGAGACATTCTTCAGTTGTGGCAGATGCCCAGTCAGCAACATAGAGACTTCCTTTCCGCCTAGCAACCAAGACTGTCTGCTTTGACTCATTGCTAACCAATTTGCATAGTTTTGACTTGATCTTTACAGAGTACCCTTTGTCTACCAATTGACTCATGCTTAGGAGCTTATATTTCAAACCCTCTACATGTAGTACTTCAGTGATTGTAAGAGCTCCAAGCTTCAGATTGCCAAAACCTATGGTTGGATTTTCATCTCCTCCAGCAAATCTAATAATTGGTCCTTTATCACATTCTCTGTAGTTAACCAGATTTGCTTTGCCTCTGTCATGTGCTTCCCACATCCACTATCAAAATGCCACTTCGGGTTCTTCCTTAGAGTGTTCTACACAAAACAGGAAACATGAAGTTAGGCTCTCATTCCAACAATGGAACCATCTGGACTAAAGAATCTCCCTGTAGGAATCCATTTCTGAATGAACTTCCTTGGGGCATTCTTTTGTCTTATTGGAACATAAGGAGGAATTTTAGGTAAATGACTAGTGTCATTATCATTTAAAACTATTTTCCTTCTCGGAGTGTTCCTTAGTGCTCCCTTTGGTGCTTTCAGATACCTGTCAGGTTGTTGAGTCGACTTTTCAGCGAGCTCGGCTTTCCTTCTCAGATTCATTCTAGCCGTGGCATTCAGAGTGGTCGTAGCTTGTTCTTTCTCCACTTCTGATGATTGCTATGTGCAATCCTGGCAATGTAGCCAATTCCATCGGTCTTGCTCTTGTTTATATTGCTGAGCAAGTATCTTTCCGATGGCTTTGTAGCCAATGCCATTTCGAGCACCTTTTGCTTTCGGAGATCTTCTCTCAGCAGCTTCACTAGTCTCTGGATCATCATTTCTTCCGAAAAATGGTACATTGGAAAAATTGCCAGCTCCTGCAATATTTCCTTTCCTAGAGACATAGCATTGTGGGTGATTGCACTTTTTAGTGCATGGTTTCTTTTCATAAACCTTTTCCATAGCTTTCTTGGGAACTTGATTTTTCCTCAAAGTTTTGGTCGCAACTTCCTTGCCTTTGTTAACAGCCTTAACTTTTTGACCAATGATATAGGTTGTTTGGGAACCATCTTGCTGAGCACTAACAAATGTTATTCTTTCATCACTCTTATTCAGAGTGGTAGAACTATTTGTTTGTGTGTCCAGCCAAAGTCTTCCCTTTTCTGTAGGATCTCTTAAATAAGAGTGTACTTCAGTAAGAGTGTCACTAGCTTTGGCATAGGATTGAAAAGATAGTTCTTTCTTTTTGAGTTCCTCATTTTCAGAAAGAAGTTCTTTATATTCCTTTTGAAGTATATCCATTGCCTTTCTGTGTGACTTCTCCGTCTTAAATATCTGTGCTTTGAGAAATGCATTTTCGGCATCCTTTTTCTCAGATATCTTGAGTAATTGTGAATTTTCCTTTTCAATAGAATTCTTTTCTTCTTCAAGAATTTCGGCTCTAGCTCGTACCATTAGAAATTCTCTTTCGTAGAGATCAAGTTCTCTTCTGAGATGTTCTAGATCTCTGATTCCTTTCTCATCACTCTCATAGTTTATGAATTGAGAAATGTTGGTTACCTTGTCAGCCATTTGGCAAGGCTCAATGTTGGAGCAATCTGGATAGATCTCCTCAGCAACCCCACACAATTCCCTTTTCTTTTGACCAAAGTCAACCAATTCATGAGTGATGCCACATAACTCTAGTGAAGGTAGTTTGGAGTCATCTGAGTCTTCTTCCTCAGATTCTGACTCAATATCAAGAGCATCCAGTTGGATTCGAATCTTTTTCCTTTCTTCAGTGAGCATAGCTCTTTGACCTCTCTTGAAATTTCTTCTATCTTTCTTCTCACCTGTCTTTAGCTTATTAAAAGCAGGGCAGTCCCTTTTAAAATGACCAGGTTTCTGACAATAGAAACAGATATCGTTTTCGATTTCTGCTTCCTCAGTACTAGATGCTTGCTGAGCTGGCTTGTTCAGCGAGCTTGACAGTTGCATATTTTTTTATTGGTGATAGTTTGAGCCTAGATGCTTTTTCAGCTTCTCTTTGGCTTTTCTTCTCTCAATCTCCTGACTGACATATTTTCTCATTTGCTTCACAGCAAGAGCATCTTCCTCAGTCATTTCTTTGGTATCCTTCTTTTCAGAAGTACCTTGTGTCACTAAAGCAACATTATGAACTTTCTCATCAACCACTTGTCCTCTCTGAGTAGTTTCATAGTTGACAGTAGCTAAGTGAGAAAAGAGTTCTACTAGAGTAATATTTGGCAGTCCTTGGTTGAAATAAAAGTACTGAGTATGTTCCCAGTTTTGATTCAAGCTTCTCACAATAGTCTTAACCTTTTCAGAGTTATATTATCTCTCACTTTCACTAAGTGCAGCCATTTCACTCATCAGTGTTGTAAAACAGAAATCTAGTTCTTCAAGAGTCTCTGTGAGACCTTGTTTAAAGTTTTGGAATTTGAGCTTCAAAACTTCGAACTTATTTTCCTTTGTTTTCTCAGTGCCGGCACAGATTTCTTCAATCAGTTGTCAGGCCACTTTCATCATTTTTGCACCCCACAGTTTACACTGTATGTGCTCTGGAGTGGAACGTATGATGATATTACGAGCCTGACCATCCAGTCAATTTCTCTTGGCATCTTACGATGTCCAGAGCTCTCTGGGCTTTGGCTCATAAACAACTTGACCAGTAGGTCTTCCACTGGTTGACGCATCTGTCTGTGAGGAACCACCACTTGGTTCTTCATCAGTGGGATCACTGTCTCTACCATTAGAAATCTCCATGACCTGCTTAAGTTGTTGAATGACTATGGGGCCATTTTTTATCACGTCGATCATTTCGTCACTGGTGGCTTCTAGGTGGAGCATCATGTTGTTCTTCCATTTCTCATAGTTATCTGGCTTGAGAATTGGAGCGTCACTTAAAGACATCCTGCAGCAATCACACTAAACAAACAAATCAAGTGTATGTGAAAAGCAGTTAGCGGGCACTTATCTGAGATCTAGGTTCAGTGCAGAAGGCTTAGTAACCTCCTGCTCTGATATCACTTGTTGGTCCAGATAACGACAAAGTAAATCACTAGAGGGAGGGGGTGAATAGTCTTTTAAAACTTTTATCGATAAAACAGTTTCTCAGATATGTGTGAAGATATATGATACTTATAATCAGAGAGCGGAAAATTTTTCTGTGATAAGTACACGTGCTCAGCAAGATAAAATGTGTTTAAGTACTTAGCAGGATAAAGTGAACGATAAGTAAATTGCTGAAAGTAAATAACACGTCTTTTTATAGTGGGATCTAAAGGTTGCGTAATCCTTCAACTAATCCACATCGGCCTTTCTCAGACCTAGAAATTCACTGAGATAGTTATTGAGTTCACCTTACAATAATCCTATCTCTTGATTCCCTTTTACACTAGGTTCCCAACCAAGTGTTCCCCCTAAGTTATTCCCCGGCTCCCAGCCAAGTACTTCTTATACTCAGAAACATTTGAGATGTTCCTTAGTTTCCCAAACTAAGTACTTCCTATGCTCAGTAACCTTGGAATTGTTCCTTTAATTTTCCAAACTAAGTACTTCCTGTACTCCACGCTGAGTATGGTGTTGGTTAAGAAGAGTTTGTCAGATTGGTAGATTAATAACTTCCACAGTTATGTAATACTACCTTCTTGAACAAGAGTCACTTAACACACTTCACAATGTGTGGTGATATGTTCTTTACTGACCCAAGTCTATGTTAAATGTTCTGGAGAATGAAACTCAGATACTTGATCTTTTGATTCAACTCGTTCACAGACAGCAAGGCTTGATAAGGATCAGGACACTTAGAACTTTCGTGCTACTTAGAATTCAAGAGCTTAGTCGCAACTGTAAGCTAAAGAGTAAGTAGGCAGAAGGCTTATATGCTTGAGAGAAAGATACCACTAATTGTATTATATCAGAGAAGCTTAAGATATTCAGTTTTGTGTTCTTGGTATTTTCAGTGTGTATTTCAAGCATTCTAAGTGTTGATATTTATATTGAAAATCATGCCGTTTGAATAGTATCTGTTAGGTTCAATGAAATTCAAACTATTGATATCTATAAATAATACTGCAGAAGATGTCGTCTCTTTTCAGAGATTTCCTCTTTTGTTCAGATGTCTCTGTTTGCGCATTAAATGCATTGTACTATTTTTGTCCTGAAATGCCAACGAAACTATGCACGCTTTCTGAAGCATTACATGTCCTTTTCAAGAGACTCTCACATCTCCAGATACTTTATCAAGACATTGTTTCCTGGAAACAAAGTTTTGTCCAAGGTATCTGAGTGTAGGTATTTGTGGGTACTTTTCCTCGTTCAGAAACCTTGTGGTCTCAGTTATCTTTTGCGAAACCTGTTTATTGAAAAACACTTGTTTCTTTAAAATACTTGGACATAGGTATCTGATGAGACCAATTTCCTTCGTCTTCATCAATCTTGTGCAGTCTTCAAATCTTCAAATTTGTTGAACTCTTCTGTCGGATGCCTTCTTCTTGATCTTATTCAAAGATATAAAAATTACATTCAGAGACCTAACATCATATACAAGATTTCTAGACTAACATACTTAGTGATTTTCCTCTTTTATAGTGTTCAATTATAGTGTTCAAGTGAACCAAAAGTACTAAGCACCTTTCTGAGCTAAGATAAGTCTTAGGTTGCTGATCAAAATCTAAACAAATATTCCTAACATACATTATCAATCAATAATACTTGCAAGAACAAGACGGAATAAATATCCATTTTTCCCAGGGGCCAGATGCCCGAATGGTATAAAAGAGAAGTCTAGAATCCTTATCAAATAAACCAGACACTACTTAGATCAATCCAACCATATGTCAAGATGCACTAGAAAATCCATGCAACATATCGCCTATCCAAACACGAACCGAAGTTGTCCCTAGTCAATCTGTGAGGCCTCTAACCTATACCAGGGGCACGATCACCGTCCCTAAAAATATAACAATTGACCAAAATACAAATTCAGCGATCAAAATACGTACAAATAATATCCGCACTATCATAGGGACTAAATAACTCGTACCCGATTATATAGCAAAGATAAAATATAAGAAACTATTACTATTCAAACTAGACATAAAGTTAAATAGCTAAGAAGCATATACGTACCCTTGCAACAGACGGAATATCATTCGGTTGTTACTACAAATGTTAAGTATTTCTTTCTCTATTTATGATCCATGTGCCTGGAATATATGTGCTCGTGAAGATGGTGTGTGTATTTAGCAAGTTACTTGTAGTACTAGTGTCAGATTTACGAAGATATATATAGTAGTATAACGTATGCATGTACAAGGTGATAAAATTGAATATATATAGCTAGCTAGCATGGTACGTGGAAGTTGCAAACGACATGCATGAAGACAGGAAATGGCTAGCTTTGCTACGTGGTGTGTTGTGTGTGATGACTATTGTTGATAGGTTATGCCAAGTGTGTGTAGTGTATAGGCGTGAGTGTGCTGGGTGTCATGCAAGTGAGGCATATCATATTTAATATATTATTATATTATTCATGAATTATTTACACCAACCTGCTTATTTTGATTTTCATAAAAATGATCCGAAAGTCAAATAGGTCCAACAAACAAAAACTATAAATTCATACGTTTCATATTACAGTGATTGTTCTTTCATAGGCCCTCGTTTTGATATAAAACGGCTTAAATCAACACTATTAACAAGTCGGGCCTAAAATTATATAAAACAAGGAAAAATTACATCCATACCCCTTTTAGATGTCGTAATTACATATTAGTATCACTTAGTCGAACTATTATGATTTGGTACAATTAGATGTAAAACAATTACACTTTAGCCCACGAATTTGACTTTTGGTGAACTAAAACCAGGAAAAGTCAATTTTACCCCTCTCAGATTATTGAATTTTGCAAGTTACCAAACAATACCTTATGGAATTTTAAATAAAGAAAATAAAATTTAAAAAAAAAAAAAAAACCATCTTCTCCAACAGTCCAACATACTTCTTCTTCCATCTTCTTCTTCCTCCATCTTCTTCTTCCTCCATCTTCTCCAACATACTTCTTCCTCCATCTTCTCAACTTCCTTCTCTTCTTCTTCTCCGGTAAATTTCTTCCTCTTTCTTATATTTCAATTTGTAAATTATCCCCAACTTCAATCCGAAAACACAATTGAAAATTCGTAACAATTAATCGAAATCGAAGATGTATCGGAGCTGCTACAGTTCCGAAATTGGAACTGTTGCAGCTCCAATTTGGAGCTGCAATTTAGAAGAATGAGAAAGAACAAGAAAGAGGAAGAAATTTACCGGAGAAGAAGAAGAGAAGGAAGTTGAGAAGATGGAGGAAGAAGTATGTTGGAGAAGATGGAGGAAGAAGAAGTATGTTACTGTTGGAGAAGATGGTTTTTTTTTTTTTTATTTAAAATTCCATAAGGCCATGTTTGGTTGTTTCACTGGTCAACGGATTTGGACTAAACTGTAATTGTTCGACTATGAGAAACGTCGTTTTAAATGGGTAGCCCTATGTAATTATCCCTATAAAACAACGATAACAATTAAAGTTCAGAAACTAACTACGTCTAATAACAATAATAAAAATGACGATTATTGTTATTTAGTTATCTAAAGTGGTTACTGTAAGTGGGTCGTTACACCCATCCTACCCCAGTCGAAAAAAACTTATTACGAAAACAATTCCCCACATGTTTTCGCGTAAACGTTTTTTAGTTGGGTGATATTTTTTTTTTATTTCACGAAAACAATTTCCCACATGTTTTCACAGAACTTTTTTATGGTCGGGTTGGGGAGGGTGTAGGTTATACCCACCCTACCCCCGACGAAAATTAGGGCTATATCGGATTTTGGGCGAATCGTATGTCAAATTTGGGTACAGGTAGAATTCGGGTCGGGTTCTGTACGAGTTGGGTCCGGATCGGGTCTTAGTGCGGGTTGGATTTTGGGCAGAGTGAGTTTTGGACAGGTGCGGGTGTAGAACCTAACCCGTACTCTTACATAAATAATTTGTCGGGTTTTAACGGGTTCGGGGTCGGTCCTACCCAATTACAGACCTATATGATAGGACTACAAATGTTGTATACTAAGAGGTATTCGACAAACTACAAGGTAATTTTAAATTTAGGGTGAATTTCATCCAGTACCCCTTTTAGATGTTCTAATTACACTTGGGTACCAGTTAGATCAACAATAACATGCAAGTCCTGATCGATATAAATCAATTACATGTAGGTCCACGAATTTGACTTTTGGCGAATTAAAACCAGGAAAAGTCATTTTTACCCCTGCTTAAATATCAGCTTTTAGTTTTAGCCAAACAGGCTTAACTTATTGATGACGTGTGGACTTGGATGTAATTGATCTTTTTACATATAATTTATATTTAAACCTATTATTAATTAACTTATATATTAAGATACCTTAATTAGTGGTTGTATGTAAATGTTCAGGAGGGCCCCATTTTGATTTTTAAACATTTTGGAGGTTTAATTTCAATTTTCACCTATCAAACATATAAATATAAAAAGGTTGAAGGATAGTTTACAATTTCTAGAACTTCATACTTGTTTTTAAGACTTAATGGCATCTATTTAAATAATGAGAACTTCTAAATTACAGTAGTGATCCCCAGGGCTCATCTAATTCTTAAAATGATAGCCCTTTCAATTTTTTAAGACCCTCAATTAAGTCCCTGTCAAATCCCAAAAATTTTAAAAACTTTGTAAAATTCCAAAATAAAATCATTCTTACACGATTAGGAGGGCATGGAGAGAGATCAATCCAATCATGATTGCTCTTCCTATTCTTCCTATTTCAAATAATAATATTTATAATTTATTAATTTTTATTTAACTTTATTGGAAACTCCATGGATGAACTTCCATGGCAGGAAGCACGGAAGCTCCGACGGAGCTTCCATGAACGTGAAAGGGATAGAAAAACTTTAAAAATTTAAAATTGAAAATATGGGTTAATTGATACTGTATTTTTATTTTTTTTCATTATTTTTTAAACACATTTATGTTTTTTTTTTTTGTAATTTTTAGTTTTTCAATGCCTTTTCAGTTATCAATTATTTTTCAATACCTTTTTTAAAATAATTTTTCTGTTATTTATTTATTTTTCGTAATTTTTTATTTTTAAATTATTTTTCAGTTTTTTATTTATTTTTCATAATTGATAAAAAATTTAAATTATTAATTAGTTTATATTTATTATTTTTCACTCACATATCTCTAACAAATCACTTTCACCTTCCTGGAATGGATGGAGCTTCCATGGAAGTGAAAGGAAACCTGTGTTAATTAATGTTATATTATTTTTCAAATTTGTTTATATTTTTATTTTATTTTTCATAATTTTTTTATTTTATAAACATTTTTATGTCATTATTTATTTTTCAATTTTTATTTAATAATTTCTTTTTTATTTCTTAAAATCATTTTTCTATTTTTATCCAAAAAAAATATTTTTATATTATTTATTTATTTTCATATTTTTTTAAATAACTTTTCTAATTTTTATTTATTTTTCAAAAAAATATTTTTAAAATATTTTTTTATGTTTTTTATTTATTTTTCATAATTTTTTATTCAACCTAAATTATTTTTCCATTATTTATTTATTTTTTGGACATTATTGTGTATTAAAATCGAAAAGGGAGTAAAATAAACTAAGGACCTGTTTGTTTGTCCACTAAGGAATTTCAACTTATAAGTTGGTTAACAAAAATCAGTTTTTTGGACTTAGATGTAATTGTTGAACTAACTGGTTTTTAGATGCAATGTCCCTATCTAACAGGGGGGTATATGTAATAACCCCTTAAATTTATTACCTTATAAACCTTGAAAACTTGAATATATAGTTTACAACAAATTATTACTATTAGCACATTGTGTTAGCTCTTTTTTAAATTTTATTTTACAAAAAATGATTGACTTCAATTAATCTCTTTATTATACATCTGTTTGGAATTTCGAATAATGTAATATTTTATAGTATGTTTTTTTTACATTCTCTGTAATGTTAAATGTATTGTTTTAAAACATTTTTATATATTTTTCTCTAATACCCGTCGAATCTCGACGGGCCATAAACTAGTTCAATCTAATTCAATTAGTCTGTGTTAGGTTAAACTAGAACGTAAGAACATGCTACGCGTGGTATTGTGGCACATAGTTACAGTAATAAAAGACGTATACGAAGGCAAATAATATTGTTGTTTCTGATAATAGATTTCTTTTTTTTCAAGTTGAATTAGTGTTTGAATTTATCTGTTTTAATTTAATTGGAGAAGATGGAGTAGAGAGACTGACAATCGTTGTTTTTTAATGATGAATTAATTTTGATGGGTTGAATTAGGGTTTACTCCCTCCGTCCCGCAGAACATCATACATTTGTCATTTTTAGTCGTCTCACAAAACTTCATACATTACCAAAAAAGGAAGTTACCCCACACCCAACAAATAATAAACAATCTCAATAATTAAAAAAATGAGTCGCCTGTTAAGTCCCTTTCGATCTAATGAGACGAGTGCAAAAGCATAAGATATTATAGGCACCTTTGTGATGCAAGTCACCTTCCCAGTTTATTTTTGAGCTTATACCCCATTTGGATACTTCCAAGAGAGTGAGAGATACACTGCATTCACCTGTGAGGGACTAGCGAGCTACACTTAAGTGTTTTTGTCTAGGAAACGATTGTGTTTGCTTTTCTGTACACTGTTTTGCCAAAGTTGGTTTGATAACAAAAATTTTGCATCTCGTGGACTTACTGTTTACAATGGTAGATTCGGTCAGTTGGGACCTTGACTCTTTGTCTGTTTTCATGGTTTGAGTCTAGTTTTTGTCTAGGTTTGTTTGTTTGCTCGAGGACGAGCAAAGGTTCGGTTTGGAGAGTTTGATGAGATAATTTAGAGTCTCATTTGGTCCTTTTTAGCGGTCTTTGTGAGTCTTTGTCTTTAGTTTTATAGTCTTTTTAGTTCGTTTTACGCTTTGGTGTTTTATTTACATTTTGCAGGAATCGATGTCTTTTGAGCTAAATGAGGACAAGCTGTTTAGCATGGCTCATTTGACGAGGATTCAATCCGTCAGGTGAGATTTCTGAGCTTGGAAATTGAAGTGGAAATTGCTCGCCATGGCAGATTTAGCGAATGTATATCTTCTACGATTAAAGAAGGCTTGCCGCGGCGAGCGTCGGAATCCAGCGTTTTGATTTTCCTTATTAGCTTAGAATTAGGGTTCTTTCTGGATACTTCTTTTAACCTAGTTCATAGAAAAAGCTCCATATTCATACTTTGACATTGATAGACAATTTAGAGCTTGGTTTTGATCGTTAATTGAAGGATTGACATCGAATCCCTGATTACTGTGGTAAATCACTATTGTTTTATCTTATTCAATTCGTTCTTACTCTGTTTCTTGAATTGTTTGAGCTTGCATGCGATTATCATTCTGTTTATGTTAATCATGAGCAATATCTTGTATTCTTTTGTCCTTGCTTCGGTTATGAGTAGCTAAATCACTCCGGAGATGGTAGTTGCGTGATAGCTTTGCGTATTCGCTTCTAGGGTTTGAGATCGTTCATATATGTTAGGCTCGTTCAAAGATCTTCGTAAAAACCCTTCAATTCAATACTCTCATTCAAAGATTCTCTAAAACATTTTGGTTAAGGATCGTGGATTGACGACGCACGATTACTCTCGTTCAAATATCTTCAAACTCGTTGGTAAAGGTTGAATTGATAGTTTTCTGTACACCGACCGTGTGACAGTATGAACGTATCCCTAGAGCGAATTGGCATTGCTTGATCGTGACTACCGTGTTCCTTCTACCTCATTCATTCAAATCAATTACATTGCATTTTCAGTTTTCTAGCTATTAGAAGTACTCGAATTCAAACAAATCAAACTGTTTCTTCAAGTAATTATTTGCTTTCAAACCGTGTGGTAGCCTAATTGATTCCTTAGCGAACGACCACGTGGTTAGCATTGTCTGTTTACAACAACTGCTTTCTACTTGTATTTTAAGTAGCAATTTGAGCATATCAGGGGGGATTTAGCGACGGATAACTATCCGTCGCTAAAAATTAATTTTTTTTAAAAAAAAAATCTGCAGGATATACGGATAAACCAAAAATTTTATACGAATATTCAATACGGATAAACCGACAATTTTATACGAATATTCAATACGGAAAAACCGACAATTATATACAAATATACAATACGGATAAACGGACAATACAATAAATCGAAAATTTCATACAATATTCAATATTCATTATTCAATAATACAATATACAACATTTAATAATTAATACAGAGAAGAAATTACAAAATTAATAAGAAAAAATTATTAAAAAAAACTAGATCTTGATCTTGTTGCATCTTGGATGTCGGATTTGGTCGGAGGAAGGAGTGGACGGTGGTGGTGGTGGTGGTGGTGGTGGTGGTGGACGGCGGGTGGTGGAGGCAGTGGTGGTGGTTGACGGGTAGTGGTGGTGGAGGAGAGGTGTGCGGGTGGTGGTGGAGGACGGGTGGTGGTGGAGGCAGTGGTGGTGGAGGTGGAAGGCGGGCGGTGGTGGAGAGGGAGGCAGTGGTGGTGGTTGATGGGTAGTGGTGGTGGAGGAGAGGTGTGCGGGTGGTGGTGGAGGACGGGTAGTGGTGGTGGAGGTGGAAGGCGGGCGGTGGTGGAGGAGAGGGAGGCAATGGTGGTGGAGGTGGAAGGCGGGTGGTGGTGAAGGAGAGAAAGCCGGGTGGTGGTGGTGGAAGGAGATGTGGTGGAGGAAGGGAGATGGTGGTGGTGGAGGAAGAGGGAGGAAGGAGATGGTGGAAGAATGGAGACAGATCTAGATCTGGATCTGGTAGAAGGGTGGGTATATTAGGGTTTTAGTGACGGATAGATTTATACGTCGCTAATTAGTGTAGGATTCGCTAAATTTTCTTTCTTTCTTTTTTTTTAATTTTTTGGTCAACTTAATTAGAGACGGATAAATTTATCCGTCCCTATTTAGAGACGGATTAGAGACGAATTGAGCAAATTGCTCAATCCGTCGCTAAAAGTAGCGACTCGTCGCTATTTAGTGACGGATAAAATTCGTCGCTAAATTTCGTCTCTAAAACCGGAAATTCTTGTAGTGAATCTACACATATATCACTACAAGAAAACCTGGAAAAAACGACGTTATGGGGCGACGGATTTTATCCGTCGCCCCATAACGACGGATCGGTAAACTGGGCGACGGAATCTATCCATCGCCCAGTTTGGCGACGGATAATAGTTATCCGTCGCTTATTAGCGACGGATAACTTATCCGTCGCTAACTTGGGCGACGGATAACTATTTATCCGTCGCCCAAGTTTGACTTTTATTATAAAAAAAAAGAATTTTTTTTTTTTTTAAACTGGGCGACGGATAGATTATCCGTCGCCTTATAGCGACGGATACCTATCCGTCGCCATTTGGGCCGACGGATCGATTCTGGGCCGACGGACACGTGTCCGTCGACGAAATTTCCTAATTTGGCCGAGAGGCGAGCCTCATTTTCTTCATCTTCTCCCTTCTTCTTCCTCATTCTCTTCTTTTCCTCTCTTCGGTTTCCGGTGAATTGTTCGTTATTCCGGCCAATCTTGGTGCCTAATCGAAGCTACTGGGACAAAGAGTTTGTTTCTTCGATCAATTTCAGATTTCTACCGATTAATCAAGGTATTTTGGCTAAAACCCTAGTTTTTTAAAATTTGGGGATTTTGTTTATTTTGATTAATTTGAGCAATTATATGTATATATGATAAGTATGTAGTAGTTAGTTTAGTTAATTTGATCAATTATATGTAATTTGTTCAATTTGATAGTTAGTTTAATTAATGATATGAATGTATGTAGTATGTTAAGTTTGGTAAGTATGAATGTATGTAGTTAGTTTGATTTGTGTGTTACGTATATATAGTTAGTTTAGTTAATTTGATATGTTTGTTAAGTATAGAAGTATGTAGTTTTGATTTGATAAATTTGTATGTTAAGTATGTAATTTGATATGAATATATGTAGTAATTCGATATGTATAGAGTAATTAGTTAATTTGATATGTATGTTAAGTATATAATATATGTACTAAGAGGTTGAAATGGTTAAACTATATGACCTTTGTAAATATCGAACACTTAATTAATAATTAATTTATAAGCAACATATAATAATTAACAATTAACCTCTACAATCTTCTTATCCGAATTGGAATCGATCTAATAAATTAAATACGATCTAATCAATTGGAACGTCTTAGGTTAAAAATAAAGTATATATACAATGAATTCCGACCGTTCATGGATGTACGATAAATCTGCATGATAAATGGCAGAGTTTCTAGGAGTTTTGTAGAAGGGGTTAAAGGTTTCATCTCGTTTGCCATGGGACGTCCGGTTTGTGCAATTGGGGGGTTGATAAAGTGTCCTTGCACATTGAAAACCTGCAGAAACAAGCAATTTATGACGCCTACAGCAGTATTCGAGCACTTGCGACGTTATGGATTCATGCCTGAGTATCATGTATGGATTCATCACGGTGAGGAAGCACCGTCCATGGCATACCTCCAATGGAGGGAGAGGCGGGGTTTGGGGCCGCCTATCGAGTGCCTTTCTGCTTGTCGGAACATGTGCATGGTGTATTGGGAGGAGGATGTAGATCTGTTGGAATGCAAGTTACGTGGTAGGGGCGTCACAAGTGATGAGGAGGGGGTGCATGAGAATGAGGGGTTTCATCCGTTTGTCTCTGAAGCTTGTATAACTAGTAATCATTAGTTGATATATATATGAAACCAAACATTATGGTAAAATTGAAGCTGATGTAACTTATATTATGTAATGCCGTAACAATTGACTGGAGCTAATATAACTTATATTACGTAGCAATTGATTGAATTATTGTGAAATTGATTTATTATCGTAAATGAAAGAACTCGATCTAATGAATTCAAACGTGTCAGGTTATTATCTAATTATTCAATGAATACCGATCGTGGATGGATGTATTGTCGTACTCTCAATGGCAGAGTTCAATGGAGTTTTCTGAAAGGGGTTGAAGGTTTCATTGAATTTGCAATGTCAAATCCGGCTTGTGTAAAGGATGGGTTGATAAAGTGTCCTTGTGCAATGAAACAGTGCAGAAACAAGCAATACGTGACTCCTAAAGTGGTAGTCGGCACTTGAGGAAAAATGGATTCCTGCCTGCGTATCAGGTATGGAATCATCATGGTGAGGAAGCAGCACCGTCCAATACATATGACCAATACAGACAACGTGGAAGGAAGAGAAAAAATGAACAAGTCGGGGAACAATCCCAATCTGAAGGCGATGCTATTCGAGCTCGAGTCGAACAAATGGTGTACGATGCTGCAGGGGCGGAGTTCAGGGACACAACCAACACTGAAACCGAGGTGGAGGTGGAGGAACCACCGAATCCCGAGGATCAGTTGTTCTTTGACTTGTTAGAATCATCAAGGAAGCCGGTTTACCCGGGGTGTAAGCTCACTGAGTTGTCTTTGTTATCTCGGCTAATGAGTTGTAAAGTAATGGCCAATGAATCAAACGAGCTTCAATGAATGGGTTGGCGTAATGTCGGACCTTTGTCTGAAGAAAACCTAGTTCCACCAACTTTTACCAAGCGAAGAAAAGATCACGGATTAGAAATTTGTGGTAACCATAGGTATTGTCCGAAAATGTGCATGATATATTGGGAGGAGGATGCGGATCTAATAGAATGCAAGTTACGTGGTAAGGAACGATACAAGCGTTACAAGGAGGGGTGCAAAGCGACAAAAGAAAAATCTCTCACATAAGAAAATGTGGTACTTCCCTCTAGCACCTCGTTTGAAAAGATTGTATGCTTCAAGTGCTGCGGATAAAATGCGGTGGCACAAGGCGAAGTAATCTCGGATAATCTTTGAAGGTGGTAGAATGGACCATCAATGAGACTCACCCACATGGAAATCGTTTGACAAGACATATCCGAGTTTGCGGCGAATCTAGAAATGTACGTTTGGGACTTTATGCGGATGGTTTTAACGTTCGGTGATGACGTAAATACTCTTGTTGGCGATTATGCTCTGCCGTACAATCGCCCCGGTGAGTGCATGAAGGAGCCATTCATGTTTCGTTGCATTGGTGCTGGCCGAAAGATCTGGATGACGTTGGATGTTTTCTTGCAACCCCTAATCAAGGAGCCGATCGAGTTGTGGACGGATGGTATCCTGCATATGATGTGTCGACAAAAAGAACTTCACCTTGAGCGGCTCTTCTTTGGACCGTGAGTGACTTCCTGCGTACTCCATGCTATCTAGAAGGAAAACAAGAGGAAATATGCATGTCCACATTGCTTGGAGGATCTGATGCATTTAGGCGAAGGGTAGTGGAAAATTTTGTTGGTTTGATTGTCATCGTAGGTTGCTAGAAAGTGACCATCCGTTCGGGAAGAACAAGGATCAATTCTTGAAAAATAAAGTCGTCACAAAAAGCCCGACAAGACTTCTTGGTGCACAAATTCTTGCGGAGATTGATAGATTGGGTCTTATGAAGGTGGTGAGCTTGGGTGGATGAAGCATAACGAGAAAATTGGTAAAAATGTGGTTGGAGGAAGAGAAGCATTTTACGGGACTTGCCTTGGAGCGATCTTCTTATCCGTCACAACTTAGATTTCATGCACATTGAGAAGAACGTGTTCGAGAACTTATTCAATACACTTTGCAACATTGAGGGAAAAACAAAGGACCATGCGAAGTCTAGATCCGAGTTGTCGACGTGGTGTAAAAGGCTGAGTTGACAAAGAAGGATGAGAATGGTAAGTGGTAAAGCGTGCTACAATTGACAACGCTTCTAGGTCAATTTTGTTTGATTGGGTGAGGGCATTGAGTTTCCCGGATAATTCGCCTCAAATTTAGAGAGGTGTGTGGATTTGAAGAAGACAAAGGTTTATGGGATGAAGAGCCACGGTATCGTGTGTTCATGGAGAGGCTTATCCGGTAGCATTCGAGAGCTTCTGCGAAACACGTATGGACGCTATCACCGAGTTGAGCTTATTTTTCAAAAATTTAGGCACAAGGGTGGTTCATGATAAAGTGTTGGAAAATCTTGAAAGGAACATACCATTGATTCTATGCAAGCTCGAGCGTATCTTTCCACCGAAATTTGGTTTGATTCTATGGAGCACTTGTCGGTTCACCTTCCTCATGAAGCGAGACTTCTTGGTCCGGTTCGATCGATGGATGTATCCATTCGAGAGGTACTTGGGGAAATTGAAGAAGTATGTCAACAACAAAGGTAAACCTGAAGGTTCGATTGCCAATGCCTACATTCGAGAGGAAACTGCAACCTTCTGCTCTTATTACTTTGATGAACACGTCCCTACGAAGACAGCAAGGCCGGCTCGAAATGCAGACACATTCGTAGTTCAAGCGGATGATGAGTTTTCCCTATCTGTCTTCAGGGTATCAGGGAGACCTCTTGGGGCAGCTAAGAAAGAATATCTTATGGATAAAGAGTTGAAAGACTCAATATTATGTCCTCACGAATTGTCTTTGAGGTTGACGAGATATGGTACTATTTGCGAGGTTAGCAACCATTTATTTAAATTTTAATATAGCTACATAGTCTCTACTTCAATTATAGACTTATCATCGAATCAATGTTTGCAGTTTTTTCAAAAAGCGTTGTTTGGAAGAAAATCCTCAGATGACAGAGGATACACTAGAGGAACTACTTGACTCAAAAATTCCTACAGAATTTCCAGATTGGTTCCGAGAGTATGTCCGGAATCCTATTAACAACGTCACATGCATATACTTAAAGGCTCTCGCAGAGTCCATTCAAAAGGTCTACACATTCCGAGTTATATAGTCAATGGCCTTATGTTCCACATTTGAATGTAACATGGCCATGGCGACAAGCAACCTCAAGGTGTGTGTTAATGGTGCGCGTAAGAGTATGGAGACGCTACTTTGTTTGATTTCCACGGCAAGCTAAAACGAATTGTGAGGATTGAATATTCTGGATTGCCATTTAAACGAACCTTCTTGTTTGACGTTGAGTGGTATGATCCTAATCCAGGAGGTACGAGGAAGAACGAGCGGTATGAAATGGTTGATGTGAACCAAAAGAAGAGGTACCGAACCAAGTATGAACCATTTATTCTGGCGACTCAAGCACGACAAGTGGTGTTTCTTGAATATCCAAGCAGAAAACGCGATAAGGGGGAATGGTTAGCTGCGGTACCTATTCGTGCTCGAAAGTGGAGTACATTGAGAAAGACGACTCAATTACCAACTCGTACCAAAGAGGATGTCGATAAACAAGCAGAAGATCCCATAGAAGCAGATGATGAGTTGTTTGATCTGCACGAGGACCAATATGTAGTCTTAGAGGACGGCGATAACGGTATATTATGTGTATTATGAGTAATTATATGTGTTATTATAATCTGTTATGTATTATAACTCGTACTAACACATTTTTATTGTATTTATTACATTTTTTGCAGATGTCATGACGAGGCCGTCCACCTATCGTCCCCCACGCAGCCGGCCGCATGATAGTGGTGGGTCGGGGACACCGTCGACGAGGAGGGCTCGAAGATCGTGACAAAGGTCTCGGATTCTGAGACCCCAGGCGAGAGAGCGGCCGTGGCTCTACCGGCCGGACACTCTTTGGACAACGTCACGTGGGACGGCTTGCCTGTGATTTTCCCTATTGGTCCTGCCAAGTAAGTATTATACATTCTTCTTAAATATGTAAAACATAACTGATAATGATAGTTGACAAGTATAAATTGTTGTACTAAAGTAATGCATATTCGTTTCTTGTATCTTATACATTGACAACAGCTTATGGCCTCGGGAGGTGCACAACAAACTAGGTGACATCTTAGGAGCGGAGAGAGCCACAAGGTGGTGGTGAGTGTTGGAGCCACATCTCGGCGCATGAGGGCGAGTACTCACTTGAGCTGAGGGTAAGTTAAAATATGACATTCATATGTTTGTAATTATAATCGTTTTAATATGAGTGGTATGTTAGCCACTGTACGTGAGTGGTATGTTAGCCACTTTATTTGGGTGATATGTTAGTCACCATTGTGTTAGTAAATTTTAGGACAATGTGAGTGGTATGTTAGCCACTGTATGTGAGTGGTATGTTAGCCACTTTATTTGGGTGATATGTTAATCACCATTGTGTTAGTAAATTTTAGGACAATGTGAGTAGTATGTTAGCCACTGTATGTGAGTGGTATGTTAGCCACTTTATTTGGGTGATATGTTAGTCACCATTGTGTTAGTAAATTTTAGGACAATGTGAGTGGTATGTTAGCCACTATATGTGAGTGGTATGTTAGCCACTTTATTTGGGTGATATGTTAGTCACCATATCTCATTATGTTGTTAGGACATGTATTGACTTTGGATGTTGTATGAAATTGGGAATGTAGAAGGAGTACTTCATTCCCGGGAGTTGATCCACAGATCTGGCGCGTTATTTAGGCATGGGATCCAAACTATCTGAGGATATGGTCCATGCGTGGAAGGCCATTCGGGATCGGGGTGGCCCAATCCCTCCACAGGTTGATGCAACGGAGTGGGCCCTTTGGGATGCCATCGGCACCGAATCGATGTCGGGCGTTGCTTGGACCAACAGCGAACCGGGCATCCCGATCGTCTGGCAGAAGGGCCGTTCACCACCTGGGAGGCGATCTCATCGATTATTATCAATCGGTGCGTATATATGTGTTTTTGCAATCTAGCATTACGTGTATGTATGAAGTCTCTGCTGCTCTATTACTTGTAGATGATAAATTGTTAACTAGATCTGGTTTGATTCAGGTGGCACGGGGGGAGGTGACATCCAAGTATGCCATCTTCAAGAAGGCCAAGCAGAAGGGCGGGGTATGGACCGACTGTCGGGCCTCGTCTATTGCGGTATGTTTATGTTGCTTAAAGTTCATATTTGTACACTATTACAAATTACTTTTTAAAAATAGTAACTGATCATTATATCTGCTATTTACGATTTCAGGCTGAGGTTGATGCTCAGGTGGCGGGGAGGACGAGACGGGTGATGTGTTGTCAACTGAACAAGTTGACAACATCTTCCTAGAGGTCAACAAACCGGACAAGAAAGGACGAATATATGGACTCGGGAGCCTCGGTTTGCATCTGGCTAGTCCGGCGTGCTCCTTATCATCATCCCAGCAGTCCAGACGTCCGGTTTACACACAAGACCAGGTCTCGGAAATGGTGCGATGCGGTCCGGAACAAAGGTTGCTCGCTAACTCAAGAGATGGAGCAACAAAGGGCGAGATGGGCGCCCATGACAGAGAACGAAGGAGGAGAACGCGCCTTGATTCTGAATGGAGCGATTCATGTCCTCCGCCATCACCCCCACCCCCCGTCGATAGCTAGTTATGTATTTGTATGTTCGGATTTTTTTCATATTTAAACTTGTTTTGTTTATTTCTATTTCTGGGTATATTACTTTTTTATTCATTGAAACATTTTCCGTATTATTGATTTATTATCGAACATTATATTGATTAAATAGGTGAACTACGAAAAATAGGGATTAATATGAAATAAATAGTGACGAAATTAGTGACGGAATTCACAGTGACGGAATTAGTGACGGAATTCACAGTGACGGAATTAGTGACGGAATTAGTGACGGAAATCCAATTAAAATATTTAGCGACGGATAGAATCTATCCGTCGCTAAATATAGCGACGGATAGGATCTATCCGTCGCTATATTTATCCGTCGCTAAATTTCAGAATTAAAAAAAAAAAATTGGTCAATCCGTCGTCCAATCCGTCGCGAATTGGACGACGGATTGTTATCCGTCGCCACAGCTCCAGGGGGGCGACGGATTTTCTATCCGTCGCCAGAGCTGGGGCGACGGATAGCTGGCCTGTAGCGACGGATCTATCCGTCGCTACAGGCCAGATTTTTTGTAGTGTATTAGCAATAAGTCCAATTTAACTTATATTAAGTACTCAATTGCACAATTTCAATAGTTGTCCACTTATATATATATATATATATATATATATATATATATATATATATATATATATATATATATATATATATATATATATAGTCATTTCACAATGTACTAATATTAGTACACTATTAATAATTTTACAATTGCATAATTAAATAACTAAAAATTAATTTGTAAAAAAATTGGATCTGATCCGTTGTTCAGCCCTAATCTTGATTAACACTACGCAAAGAATAAAATATTTTAATCCAATCAATCTCAAGTTTCCAAACCATCCTCGATCGAATTTGGGATGATCAACCATACACCTTAAAGTAACCAAATAAGAATTACTCTCTTCGTTTCACAGAACCACATATATTTGTCATTTTTAACTGTCACATGTATTACAAATGATTTTGTTGACTTGTGATTGAGTGAGAGAATAATATACCAAAACTTATGTATGTGGTACTATAAAGGACAGCCTGGAAATAACTTTTGAGGATAAATATTCTTAATAACTTATATAACTCTTGGTGCAATTCGTGTTACATAGATAAAAGTTAATCAATGTTGACTCCAAAATCCATAGATGAAGATTGAAAAACTGAGAATTTAATAGTAGAGAATTCTTTATATTCCTTGATCTATTCTCTATTCTAATATTAGTTATCCTTAGCATGCCTATGTTTTGTTATTTGGTTTGTAACAATATAATAGTGGTCGGTGAGCCAGATAGGGTTGCATGCATGTACATTCTTGGTTTATTCGTTATCACGAGTTGTATCTTATTAAATTTATTATCTTTGTAACACACATGATGAATATCTAAGCCAAATACCATGGGTCCCTAACCCACCCTTGCTGCTCAGGATAAGTTGTTCAAGGAGGTGAACCCGAGGAAGAGGCAACGAACCTTCGGTTGGGTTGGGTAGTGCTGGTGACTCTTACAGCACTGGGATTAGCAGCAGTCAGCAAGCCACATCCAGTCGTAGGTACATCCAAGATGAGAGTGAATGAACACCAGGGCCGGGTCGGGCCTGGCCCAATGCGGCCTGTTCAGTCGCATAGGGCCCCCAAAAATTTGGGCCCCAGCCCATCGTATATATATTTATATAAAAAAATTAATAAAAACGGTAAAGTATTTGATTAAAGCAAAGAAAATATGAAAATCTGTAGTGTTTGAGTGGCAGGGTGTGTTTAGTTTTATCAATTAGACTCAATTACAAGCTTTGGGTACAAAGATGCGGACTAAGTATGAGGCGGTCACAGCACAGAATGCACGGACCGATATCCTTGCCCAACAGGTCGTACATCTACTTGCTACGCAACAAGGCCTCCCAGTACCTCTCTCGATCCCTATGGCTCATATTCAGATTGATTGTGTCTTATGTTAACGATTTCAGGATAATATTTTAATGTTTCATATGTAGGATAATATATGAATATTTGTAGAAGGCTACTCCCTCCGTCCCGCTAAAATATGCCACAATCTTTTCAACGCTATTTTAAGACGACCAATAGTTTATTGTTTGTTGGTGGTGAGAGAAATTATAAAGAATGGAGATCGAAAGTATAAAAGATAAGAGAAAGAAATTATAAAGAATGAAAAAGGTAGGAGTATAAGATAATTGGGTTAGTCTCTTTTAAGTACTATTTTAGAAAGTGGCCTAAATTAGTGTTACGTCCCAAAAGGGAATAGGTACATTTTTTAGCGGGACAGAAGGAGTACTTCTTATTTTGGTCGAACAATTTTATATAATTAGGTTTCCACTGAAAATATCTTTTTACAGCACTTTTGATTTGATATGCAATATTATTTATGGAAATAGGATTATAAAAATAATAAAAATATATTTAAAATCCGTCACCAGATGTTGGCGACGGATTAGGGTATCCGTTGCTACGTATCCCCAGAAAGAAAAACGAAAAATAAAATAGAATTCAAAACCGGTCGCCAATTTCCATCGCCAACACGGTGCCCTTCTCTTTTGTTAGTCGTCTCTGTTCTGTCGGCGAATTTAGTGACGACCACTTTTAACCGACTTTAGTAACTGTTTAATGACGGAAACCAAATCCGTCGCTAATCCGTCGATCGATTTATTTAGTGACTTATTTAAGTTGTTTAGCGACCGATCTTTTCGGCGCTATTTAGCTAGATTTTTGTGGTGGAGTAGGCTCGCATGGCTCTAAGCCAAATTGGCTTGCTTCTAAACTTGTGTATCCTCCTCAAAGAGTGCTCTCGACTCTTGAAGGTCTCTCCCTAGGAGATACCCTATCGAAGAAAGAAGGCCGCGAATTGAGTAAATAAAAGACCAAGTCCAAGATATAGCAAGATCAGTCAAAGCGTTTCTAGCCGAGTGGCAAGCTGAGACACCCCGTACCCAAGAGGTCATGGGTTCGATCCCCGAAATGGGTGATTGAGGTCACAGGTTCGATCCCTGAAATGGGTGATTATTTTCTCAGTATAGAGAATTATTGAAATGTTATTAGAGAAGTTATTGATGATAAAGTTGTCCAAGTCTTAAGTATTGTATCTATAAAAAAAAAAAAAAAAGAGTATTTATGAATTTTGCAAAAAAAAAAAAAAAATTGATATAGCAAGATCCCGGCCCAATTCACCAATGTATAGCTTTGAGAGATTTGTTCTTCTAAGTCTCAAGTTTGAGGCCTTTCATGTTGCTCTTCTGAGACATCTCCACTTTTGTATATTAGTTACCCACAAACGGCACCAATAAGATACTGTACTAAATTACCTACAAGACCTTAGCTACATACACCTTGAACTTTTGTAACATTGGGACGAGGTTAGTCCTTTTGACCGGCTTGCCTCATACAAATTAGAAGTAGACTCACCTTTGCAGATGGAGGCTGTTGGTCTCGGACCTCACTGAGTAATATATGTAAAATGAACGGTTTCCCATCAAATGCCAATTGAAGTCCCTTATTTATACATATTTGGAGGTTACAAGTATTCTTTAATCATGATTCATGGTGTATCTTGTCCCCCTTACTATATCACGCAACGCGGCCGTGGGTCGATATGGTACTTGGCCTCGAGCTAAAGAGAGCTAAATAGCATTGTTGTCATCCACACCTAGGTTATAAAGATGTGAGGCCAAATCATCTTCTTCAATTTGGATTCTTGATTAGACAAACTCTAGTTAATCATGCACTATGGAGTAGTATAATAAATAATAATACAACCGATATGAATCACGAGTAGATATCTTACATTTATTTATCATAATTTGTTGAAAAAACTGGTGGTGGAACAGAATGATGATTATGATAGAAAATGAAAAGGATGGACAGTGATTTATTACTAGCTGGTCTAGATGATCTGATGATGATCACTCATCAGTTTCTGGTTTCCGGTGCCAATAAAGCTTGAAGTCATGAGATCCACCAGCTAGGTAAGTAACACGCTGTACTGGTCGTTTATTAATTTTGGAAAGAAACAACAAATAGATCAATCCAAACGGTTGAGTGTCGAGCCAATTAAAATTTATTATGGGGACCAAATGAGGAAGAATAATTCATATATTTTCTCACAAAGGTGTATACGCCACAAATTCAGCTTCTTCCACTTTTCAATCCATTTGTTGTCATCAATTTAAATTTATCATGTGGAACATATTATTCCACCTGGTTGGTGATATTTTGCTAATTACCACTCCCTCCCGCACTCATAATAAATTTATATCCCGTTTTTAACACCAAAGGTTAGAGGAATAATGTAGATAATAATAAAATTTGATTTGGAGCTTATTTAGTTGACAATTGCATTTGTTATGTTTATCATGTATTTGGGTGTTTGATAAGGTTAACAAAACATGCCAAGTAATGAAATTTTACGTAAATAAAAGTAAGTTTGAAGAATAATATTTTGCAAAAAAATGATACAAGTATAAATAATGCTACTTGACATTTGATTTGAAACGTAGGAAGTACTCAAAAAGAAAAATCATAACAAAACAAACCACATTGGTCTACATAACTCATGGGTGAGTGCTACAAATATTAATATAATTGGGGAATTTTCATCCATTAAGAAAGTTACTGAACGTTTAGGTACCTAATATTTGAAATATTAAATTTAAGGGCAACTTTTTTTGTTTTTCATTGACTTTTGTTAAAATGTTATATTTACCCCATTTTTTCTTAATTAGACCGTACATTTGAAAATGCAAGTTTCGTTTAATTACACGTATTACTTAAATAAATTATAGTAATTAAACCTTAAAACTTTACCTTTCCTAATTCATATATTTCTTCTTTCGTTGTTAAACTAAAAATGAAATTAAAAAATAATAAGGAGCTTCTAAGCTCCAATTCCATTGAAGCTCCGGTTTAATTTGAAGCTTCCATGGAACCTTCGGATTTTTTTAGAATTAAATTAGGGGTTTATTTATTAAAATTTAAAAGTTATGGTGTTGATTGTAATAAAATAAAATATTAAATTAAAAACAAAAATGAGGAATGAAAGCGTAAAACTGTAACATTAGTGTAAGAGTTGACTTTTATCCTTCGGTGTAATTATTTTTATTTTGTAAGACATTCTATCATTCAATGTAATATTTCAAACATTATTGACATAACCATTTTATAAGGGTGTCAGGTGAAAATCGCCCAAAATATAATATTCTCCCTCAAAGTAGACCTCGTAAATGGATCATTCTAAGCAGATCCAGATCAGGTTGTTCGGCTTTGAGGTTCATTTAGGATTAATTCGGATCCTGTCTAATCGGATTCGAACGTGTTCGAAATTTTATACTTCATTGTATTTTGGATTCATGTCTTGTTCACTTATTTCAACTTCATGAAATTTCAAATCATGTTATTTACGATGAATAATTTTTAAAGAACATAGTGTCATATTGTGAGATATAGTATGGGTGTAATTAATAAATTTATGTTATATAGAATGAAACTGAGGTTGACATAAGATAAAGAATGAATAAATAATTGATAAAATGTGGTAAAGTTGTAAATATGTACTTCCCGCATTTAAAAAAAATTCTCTCCTTCTAACTTTTTATTACCAAGGAGTAATTTCACCTTTTACTACCAATTAATTTTCAATTGTAATTATACAGTTTTGAGTTAAATTATTAGTTGATCATCTTGTTAAATAGAGTATTTATTCGATGACAATCGTTTTCTTCAGCAATGACATGTTGCGTGAAGGCAAAATACTGCACATGTGTTGTAGCACTAATAAGGCATGGAAATAGTCTAATTTGAAGAAATCATTCATGGAGGGGATTTTATATTTTAGTGCAACTTGCACGTTGCACTGTCCATATATATTAACCCTCCCCGAATCTCAGCTTGTTCTCAGTTATCACCTTCCCTGGGACATACAATACGCATCGCTTGGCTTGGCTTGGCTTTTGTACATTGTCACAATATCCAATTGATAAGTTGTGGACAAAAAGTGAGGTCATGGTGTTAAAAATGCACACTGTGTGTGAAGCTTCAACACACATAACATTTAACATTTATTTTGACCATTAAGATGTTGAAAACACGTTCATTGGAACACGTTTTGGTATGCATTTTGAAAAAACATTAACCGTAAAGGTAGTTCATAATCTGTTTGTTATTATCCAGTAGAGCAGTCATCCGTGCAATTGACACTGGGAATCCCATTGAAATCGCTTTAACGCTATGAATGATATCTAAGGCGCCATAATTCTGGATAACGAACTAAAATTATGACAAATTGATCACCCACAGTTCGATCATATATATACTCAGCCACCAGCGTATTAGTACTTCAACTTCTATTTTCTCTGAATGATTGATGTGAATTGATCATTTAAATGTGTCATATCCTACACCAACCATGAACAAAGTGTTACAAATACTCATGTGATTCAGCTCAAAAAAAAATTGAATTAGCAACACTTAACCCATGTTATGTGTTATGGAGCCCATGCATCATCAATAGCCGGGAGCGAAGTCATAAAGGAGCATAGTGGGGAATAATTTGTTTCTTCATGTCCGACTAATCCGACAGACACTGTCGAAATCATTTATTATTTAATTATATTAAGAGTCTAGAATACTTAAAACTCGATATTTGAGTAATTGAGTATAAATAGGAGCAACGGACAATAGCTTAACCAAAATTTTATAGTCGAGCAGCAATAGACGTATTTTTTTTGTCGCAAATGTGGAATACCCTATGCGGCCATGCGGAACCTGCACATACAATTAATTCCTCCACAATTAATTCGTGGCGCATGATTACTAACATAGGCGTCAAATTTGGAGGAATTGACTGACCATTACTCCATTACACATTTGGTTTTGCTTACCACCTTAGTTGACTTCTAAAAGAACAACGTTCTGCTAATATTTTTAGTTAAATAATAATAATCTAATGTGAGCACATAACACATGTTCTAGTACCGAGTATATTTTCAGAGTTTATTACATCCACACCAAATGTTACAGGTCTACTTTATAATTAATGAACCCTCAGTTATAAAATGAATTACACTCGATGTAAATTTTTATAAAAACTGCATCAAAATTTAAATAGTCAACGTTTTATTTTCCTCACAAACACTTCTATCAGTTGGACCAAATTACAATTGGTACTCCCTCTGTCCCGCAAACTTCATACATTTGTCATTTTTAGCCGTTCCACAAAACTTCATACATTACCAAAAAAGGAAGCTACCCCACACCCAACAAATAATAAACAATCTCAACTTTACACTCAAATTACACATTTTGCCATTAAAAGTACACTTTTTCCTACATTTTCTATATTTTATCATTACTTTAACTTTTTGCATAAAACTGCGTGCTAACCTTAATATATGAAGTTCCCCGGGACGGAGGGAGTATAACTTACTCTAATTCATTTTCACACCCACATTGTTTTTTGTATTGCAAAAAATATTATAAATTCAACTCATATGTTACATTTACCGTAAATTCTTCTTATATTTTTCAAAAAAATCCTTATATTAATGAAAGGGAATATTACACTCAACCACCTTTTTAAATGCCCTGTGAACGATTAGGTCCCCAACGTTTCAGAATTTACGATCAAGTTCAATCTTAGCATAAAGTTTGACTTTTGACAAAAAGTCTAGTTTGCCCCTCTATTTAAACATTTATTTAAAAATACAAGTTTCATCTTATTACACATTTATCTCAAATATTTTGCGTTCTACAATATAGACATATAATACTTCAATATAATTCCTAAAACTTTCAAATTAAATCCCAAGGTTTTAATTTTTGATAGTTTCATCCATCTTCTTCCTCATAAAAAAATATTAAAAAACTAAAATTGAAAAAGGGGAGCTTCCATTGAAGCTTCCATGGAAGCTCATTCGAGCTTCCAAGCTCCAGATCTAGAGCTTCCTCGAAGCTCCTGGCCGGAGCTTAAAGCTTGAAGCTCCGGCCTGGAGCTTCCATGGAAACTCCGACCTCGAGTTTCCAAGCTCCGATTTTGGAGCTTCCATGGAAGCTCCCTTTTTCAATTTTTTTAAGGGAAAATTACATACAGTACCCCTGCAATTGAACCCCGAAAAAGATTCATCCCCGGATTTGAAACAATTACAAATACCCCCTTCCCGTTGACCAACACTCAAATGTCACAATTTCTGTCTCCCAGTTGGAATTTTTAAAGTTAAATAAATAAAGAAAAGATAAAATTTTCTGATCATAGGATATTATAATTACTAATATCTTCTCCTTTTTAAAATATGCTACGTGAAAATAAAATAAAAACTTTTAATAAAGAAAAGATAAAATAAAATAAAATAGAAACAAACAAACCCACTTCTTCTTCCTCCTCCTCCTCCTCCTCTTCTTCTTCCTCCTCCTACATCGCTTCTTCTTCTTCAAATATAGCTACGATCGGAGCTATTTATAAAGCTTCAATCGAGCGGCTCGTCGGAGCTTTAAAAAAAATTCGATGGAGTGTTTAAGAACTCCATTGAGTGTAAAACACCTCGAGTCAGTATCTACAGCTCGAGTCAGAAACTGCTCCAATGGAGCTTAATTACAGCTCCAATGGAGCTGCAAATTAAGAGGGAAACTTTATCTAGGATTAAGGTAAATTAATTAAATACTCCCTCGATAAAATGAATAAAGTATGAGAGATAGTAAATAAAGTAAGAGATGTGTGAATAAAGTAAGAGAGATATATATTTTCCGTTTAAAGAAGGAGAAGTTAAGATTGGGACGGACCAAGACGGGAAATGGGAAGTTGAGTTCGGCACGGTATAAGTTAGTGAACGGTATTTGAAAAAGTTTTAAGTTATGAATAAACATATATAGCACGATGGAATTGTAAATAACTCAGTAAACTATTCAAACAATATAGCTATTGTTTGATGCTCTAAGCATGCATGGAAGAATCAACTAGTTAAACACAAGTTGGAAGGTAATATGTACCAACTAATCTAGCCTAGGAATAATACAGATCGAAATCTTCGTAAGCACATATTATAAAACTTGTGAAAAACAACAAAGAACTTTGATATTCAATTCTATGTTTAAGCTTGTGTGTATTGTTATTAATGTTGAAGGTCGACTTCCTCAAGTTTATATAACACTTGTTTTGTACTCTTTATGGAATTATACTTCTGCAGTCCAAAAAAGTGTTTAAGCGTGTTTCCTTTGTACGAATATCTTCAAACTACCTTTATATCTTTTTTTCCTTATATATTCTCTTGCTTGATCACCACTCTTTCCTTGTAGCTATTCAACTTCATTTTTATTTTCTGCACAAGATAAATAAACAAAATCGTTGAACTAATTACTTTTGTTAATTAAGAAAGTCAAAACAATCAAAAACCAAAATTGAGTGTCAATAGAACTGTGCAATGGTGTTGGGCCAGGTGTTTAAAGTTCTTGACACTTACTCCCTCCGCCCCGCAAAATTTTATACATTTGTCATTTTTAGCCGTCCCATAGAACTTCATACATTACTAATAAGGAAGCTACCCAACACCCAACAAATAATAAACAATCTTAACTTTACACTCAAATTACACATTTTCACATGAAGGCTATGTTTAGCAAAATTAGCTGATAAGTTAGTTGTTATCTGATAAGGAAGTTGATAGCTGATAAGCCAGCTGGTAGCTGATTGGGTAGCTGATAAGTTAGTTGATTTTTATAAAATTATTTGGTAAATCAATTAGCTGATTTGCTAAATATGGTATGTAAAAACAAATCAACTAAATTATTTTTTTTGATAAGTTTCATGGACAAGCTTATCAGTTACCAGCTAGGTCTTCACGTAACAGACTTATTACAAAAATAAGTCCATTGAGCTAATAAGTTTGTGCTAAACAGAGCCTAAAAGTACACTTTTTCTCACATTATCTATGTTATATCATTACTTTAACATTTCGACATAAAACTACGCGACAACCCTAATGTATATAGTTCTCAGGGTCGAAAGGAGTACAATTTTAATTCGGTTTATAAAGTGCACTTTAATTTGGTCCTTGCAGCGTTTACTTTATGAAATTTAGCGGTAGGGGTCTTAATGCAATAAATTAACAAAATATGGTAATTATTCTGGGCGGTTCATATTAAAAAAAAAGGAAAAATTACACTGCTCCCCCTGAAAAATACACGTATTTTAAAAAAGTCTCTGGTATTTGGACAATAACACATTAAACCCCACAATTCTTAAACAATTACGAATTGGTAATTGCATTTTGAAATGGCCAAACACATCCTTATATGCTAAATACAAATTTGACTCTAACTTACAATAAATTCAATATTACCTCGAAAGTATATTTTATTTTCCAAATTGAGATGCATAAGTTGCACATGTCAATTTTCAAATTACTAACCGCTAACTTTCAACTTTTTTTGTCCCTAAAATTACTTCATAAATATAGAAGCATTTCTAAAAGAAGAGAAAGTGAAATGACAAATTTTATCTTTAAAAAACTAAGAAAAAAATTGTAATTTTGTTAACAGGACCTGATGTTTATTTTCTTTAGGCTATGAGAAAGAAAAACACATTATTCGCTCGAGCAATTTTTTTTTTTTTTTTTTTTGTACTTTAACTTGGATGGATTAATTCATAAAGCCAGATAATTGAAAAACTTGAACCACTTATCGAGTAAATGTTTAGTAAACTCTGACATTCAGTTAGTTATATGTTAGCCTTACGCACTCTTCAACTGTACTTTATAACCCTTCATGTAAGGAAAATGAAGTTATAAATAATTGGTAGCTAATATTTAAAAAAAAATAGTTATTAAAATAATTGGTAGCTGATATTAAAAAAATAGTTATTATTTTAGTTGTAAAATTAATAACCACAAAATATTTATTTTTAATAATACAAAATTAAGAACTTATTGGCTTATTTTGTTTTACTGATAATTTACTTTATTTTAGTTTAAAAGATTAACCAATAATTGGTTAAACTAAAAAAGAGAATAATCATGTCTTTTTCTTAAAATAAACATTATTATCACTGTCCACATAACTTTTTTTTTAAAAACAAAAAAATTTAAAAATATGAAACATAAAAATTGCGGTGCTACACAATCCATAAGTTTCACTTACTACTAAAAAATTAATAATCATACAGTTTGAAAATAATGTTTTTAGTAAAATATTAAAAAATAAATAATATTTATTGGGTTTAAGTTGAATTAATTAAGATGTGAGTTATACTTATGCAAATTAGGAAATTAAGACAATGTTTGGGAGGTGAACTTAGAAAGTGGAAAATGGATCAATCTGTTATTGTTTAAATTTCCGGGACTAATGTGTAATAAGGCACTTTTGTAGGGAGTCCATATGAAATTTTCCCATTAAAAAATCATTTCTTTTAAAGTACAATACTATCTAAAAATTATCAGAAAACAAATTGAAAATTGGAAAGGCATTTATGTTTGAATGGCGTGTAAAAAATAAATAAATTAGAATAATTTGTATATATTAAAACAAGCAAGTTTAAATTATTGGAGAGTAAAAAACTCAAACAAAATACAATTCGACCCATTTTATTAAACTTTACGGCTCTGTTTAGCAAAACTAGTTGATAAGTTAGTTGATAGCTGATGCTGATAGTTGATAAGTTAGTTTTTATAAAAGTCTTTAGTAAAATAATTAGCTGATAAGTTAGTTGATTTGCTAAATATGGTATGTAAAAAATAAATCAGCTAACTTATATTTTTTTAAAGATTCATGAACAAGCTTATTGCATAAGTAAACTATTCAAGCTGATAAACCTGTACTAAACTGAGAATACGTACATCTCAACCAGGTCAGGCTGGAACATTATAAAAAAGAGAAAAAAGCGAACAGCCATGACTGGGAGCACTCGTTCGATGTTATGTTGTAGATTATTAATTTACCACGTTAGCCCCTAATGATGATAAAATAAAGTCATACTGGTACTGACCCGTGCGATGTCGCGGTATAGTTTACTTTTAATAAATACATAGAACGGAAATAATAAATAAATTAATCAAGAAAATAACTAGTCAAATTTATGTGAACAATGTTGATTGTGGTGTCAGTCGGTAGTCCTTCTTCATACAATATTATATCATTCAATGTTTATTTATGTTAACTATAAAAAATGTAAAGCAGGGTCCTACCGTACCCAACCTGTTAATTAGTAACAGGTCCATGTTTTTTTTAAAGTTATATCCCTCAAACGGAAACAAAATAAAATACAAAAGTATACAACACAATCAATAAGGTTGTTCCCAACAATCCCGCGGTGGTATGTAGTCACTCCACCACACACACAAGAAACAAATATTATATAAACACAATTTCACATGTTACAGTTGTTTTTTTTTCCAACCCACCAGTTCCCAACAACCCGTGGTGGTATGCGTCACCCCACCAAAGACACAAAAATTATTATTCTACAAACATACTATTTAGCAGACACAAAAATCTACTAAATAGCGATGGATACGACGACGGACAAGCGACGGATAGAGCGAAACACTCTATTCGTCGCTAAAGTTGACCGATTGGTCGCTAAATAGCGACGGATAGAATCCGTCGACCCTTTCCGTCGCCATATAGCAGATTTCTTGTAGTGGATGTTTAACAATGTTTGGGGGTGGTGTTATATTTGCTCTATTAAATTATACTCCATATTATATTTCATTTGCTTGACTTTTAAAGAATTTTATGCCGTGGCATCGCCACGGTTTAGTAAAAACTACATGCCCCTGGGGATACACTATGGTGAGGAAATTATCTTCGATCTTCTCTCTACTTTTTTTTTTAATTCCCGGGGGGTTAAAATAAAGCCGATAACATATCAAATTATGTTTTTTTTAGAATATTAATAATACCACCGCGGGGTTGTTGGGAAC
This sequence comes from Plantago major, assembly GCA_026545765.1. Taxonomy (NCBI): domain Eukaryota; kingdom Viridiplantae; phylum Streptophyta; class Magnoliopsida; order Lamiales; family Plantaginaceae; genus Plantago; species Plantago major. The sequence continues at coordinate 25,841,703 of CM048841.1, read as the reverse complement.
CAACCATATTGATTGTGGTATATACTTTTGTATTATATTTTAGTTCGTATTTAAGGGATACAATTTTGAAAAAAAAAAACATGTATATGTACTAACTTATTGGTCAGGTACGATAGCACCCGATATAAAATATATGTTATCAACCCGTCAGGTCCCGAACGGGTTAAATTGAATCCTACCCTTTCAAAGCATATCCTTCATGATGAGTTGTATTTTTTTTTTTTTTTTGAACCAATTGTATACTTTCATAAATCCCAAAAAATCAACGTACGTACAAGGCGAATCAAAAGTGTTCCAGCCCAACATCACAAACAAAAATAATCCAAAAACCATCAGGACCTAGTTTATCCAAATCAAAGGAAAGCTAGCCCAATAAAAGTGTACCTCGATGACATCTCAACGCCGGCTTCATCCAAGCCCGATTCACTATTCTATCAAGTATATTTGGAACTATACTTTCTCTACGTACAGTATGGCCAAATACCATATCATTTCTATAAATCCAAATGCTATAAACAGTTTCAGCAAAAGCTAGCTTGAGCAATTGAGCCCTCCATCCTTTTCCTTTGCCATGACATATCATCCAATTCAATTCATCCTCCCAAGGCTCAGGTGTTCTTGTAAATTGTAACCATGAAAGTACCTGGCGCCAAATTGTTTGAGTAGCTGGACAGGAGAAAAGTAGATGTTGCAATGTCTCCATTTGATTACAAAAACAGTAGGACGCATCATTAATCATTCCAAATCGAAGTAATCGATCCTTTGTAGCTAGACGACCCCAACATGCTAACCACAGGACAAATCGCGCTCTTGGTCGGGCTAGACAACCATAAAACAACTTCCTCCAAGGTTTTTCCAGCTTTTCACTTCTCAGTGCTTGATATACCAATTTAGTACGAAAGACACCACCTACTAGCATTGGAGGCCAGATATTCAAGTGCAGAATTGTTTGTCTCTATTTCAACACAAATTTAATCATCCATGAGTAGTTACTAGTAACAGGTGTCGTCAGTATATCCATTCCTTTAATATAATATTTGTGGATCCACTTAATCCACAAACTATCTGATTTTCCAGAAAGGTTCCACAGGAGCTTGATCATATTAGCTTGATTCCACTCTACAAGGGAAATAAGATTCAACCCACCATGCTTCTTAGGCGCACAAACATTGTCCCAGGAAACTGGAGATTTTCTAGTTCCGTCAGCACCTCCACCCCATAGAAAAGACCTGCTGACAGCTTCTATTCGATGTAGAACCTTTTTAGGCAGAGGAAAGCACACCATCCAATAGTTGGCGACTGCAAAAAGAACACTTCGGATGAGTTGTATTCTTCCAGCATATGTCAGTAACCTGGAACTCCAATGCCTAATTTTTATTTTCAATAGACTAGCATTTAAAAAAAAAAAAAAAAAACCCAATGATATTGTATTGAATGAAGAAGTACTATCCAACAACACCACGATCAGCGTTGTTTACAAGTATGTTTGACTATCTTATTTTCTCGATTAATTTATTTTGTCCTCCCCTTTTATTATTATTAAAAATAAATTATACCGTGGCATCGCCTCGGGTTAGTAGTGGGTGTAATGGTAATCCGTCCAGTGACTCACAAACGCTTTTTATACATATTTTGAATATTGATTGATTATGAAATGTCTAATTAATTAATTAATTACACTGCCACTTGTAATTTAATTAATCTATTTGCATATTTGCTAATTAAAAGTAAATCCAATCCTAACCAATCAATGTTAAGTTAACTGTTTAAATTTTAAGGGAGATGAAATCAAGATAAGGATAAAGAAAAATTAGAGGGCCGACCATGACGGATCTGACCATAGGCTCCCATGGCAATATCACAACAACGACCATTGGAAATAAACTTCCTCTATTAAAAACTAAAGGATATGTTTAGCGAAATTAGCTCATAAGCTGATAAGCTAGATGGTAGATAATAGCTTATAAGCTAAGCGGTAGCCGATAGCTGATAAGTTAGTCGGTAGATGATTGAGTAGTTGATAAGCTAGTTGATTTTTATGAAATTGTTTGGTAATAAATCATGATAAGCTAACTGCTTTGCTAAATATGGTATGTAAAATAAATCATCTAGCTTATTTTTTTAATAAACTTATTGGATAAGCTTATCAGATCAACCAGTTTATCAGCTAAGAGCTAGGCGTTCACGTAACCGACTTATTACGAAAATAAGCTCATCGAGCTGATAAGCTTGTGCTACACAGAGCCAAAGTATGGTCCGACCATAACAACAAGGGCTAGGGGACACCTATCATGTCAAGGTAGGATTCGACCCTGTAATTAAGGTCCAACCCGAACAAGAACCATGGGAAACATTCCTTCCAAGGTGTCCAGACATCATGAATCTCATTGTATGAGGTTCAACTTTAGCAACAAAGGTAGTCATGAGTCATGACAAAATGATTGGGGCCACATCTAATAAGTGAACCCAACCCAGTGGGTCGGACTTTAAGAGCTCCGCCTTGACATTGTGAATTGGTCCCTCCATGATGCAGGCAAGTTCAGTGTGTGGTCAAAACGATAGTCCGATGCTTACGTGTCAGGATATAATTTGGTCAACAAGCTTCCAATTGACCGGAGCTTTGCCCCCGCAACCTTTGTCGATAAATAAAAGAGTATTTACTCAATTTCAAGGTAATGCATTACTTGTAATATTTCTCTCACTACACTTATATATTGAGAGTTTCGAGTGGTCAACCATATACATACTCGATAACATTACTAGTTTTGTTTGTGTAAAGCAAACCGGTAAAAAGTGATCTAAATCATTCACTTTTAATTTCAAATAAACGAGCAAGCAAGGACTCAAGTTATCCGACTCATGGTCACCTGGACCATTTACCCTTTGACGATCTTGTAGAAACATCAATATCGAAAAGCTCAAACATGTCCTAACATTATTATATTAGCCATTGCCACTCCATATGAAATTCGATTTCAAGTGGAATTAGTGTAGATCGGCAATAGATAATGATGTAGGGTAAAAATGGATAAGTTACTAGTTAGTTCGTCGACGCCCTAGATTGATGTAGTTCTTGCTCAAACGATGATATAAGTTAGCAGAAGTCAAATAGTCCTTGATTCAAGTCGCCTTTACTTTGATTAAATTTGTGACTTCGTGAAGGTCGGAAAGTGCGCGGACAAAAAAGTGGACCTAGACACGTTTGTGGTCCGGAGGTTGAGTCCGGAGGTCCTCCGTTGCATCTGTCGGTCCTCGGTGGTGTCCGTCGTTGATCTGCGACAAGAGAATAAGGGGTTAGACCCTTGGAGGAGAAGAGAAGAAGCAGACAAGAAGAAGCAAAATCGACTTGGAGGAAAAAGAAACAGACCGAGATCGACTTGGAGGAAGCATAATCGAGAAGAAACAAACCGAGAAAGAAGAAAAGAGGCCGACTGATTTGCAATTCGGACCGAGATTGAAGTTGGGTTTACTATTCACGAGCTGAAGATCGGTACTATTCCGAGTTTACTGTTCCACTTTTTTTTTTTTTTTTACAACACTAGACACACCTATATGCTCCATCTTGCTCTTTAAACCCGGCTTCATATTATCATAGTCTTTCTCTTGAACCATCTTCTCTTCTGCCAACTAAGAATTACTAATAAGCACACTCCTTCCAGAAGATCCCTCATTTACCTCCATTAATTTTTAATTGGAATTTCTTCCAAGTAAAATTCTAACCCACTAATATCTGGCCGCTTTGTTAAATTGAAAAATGTAATCTTGATGCTATTCGTAGTAGCTAATTGAAACCTGTGATGGCATACAATTTGCCCACCAGATCATTATAAGTGGTTCTACTGCGAACAATAATGGGCATTGGCTCAGCACCATCATACGGAATGCCTCGAGAAGATAAATCGATCTTTCTGTTCCAATAGCAAAATATTGTTATGCTGTCACTTGCAATTCTTACGTGCGCCTGATTCACTTTCAGGTTTTAGCCGGATTTGGACCGAGGTTTGATTATTGGAGGCTGCTGTTCAACTTTAGACTTCCGAGATTCAAGGCTACCACCATTGCGAATTCGAGGAGGATAGGAGGAGAAAACCGAGAGTTGATCCGTTCCGAGATTCGAGGTAGATCGAGGTTTGAAGGCGGCCGTCGTTGGGTGATTCCGGGACGGGACCGATATTGGGAGAGGCCGAGGTTTGAGAGAGACCCATATTGGAGGCCGAGATCCCGTGATTTCGATCATTTCCGAGATTCAAGAAGGAAGGCAGATTGTGGAAGTACGCTTCTTGTTCTGCCTTTTCATCTTTATTTCTGAATTTATTCCATCGGTATGCTTCATGGTTGCTCGGTCTTTGTGGTTGATCGGTCTTTTGTTGATATTTGGTCTTTGTGGTTGATCGGTCTTTTGTTGATATTTATCTATCCCGAACTTGCTTGGTGGATCGGTCTTTTGTTGATGATTTTATCTATCTTGAACTTGCTTGGTGGATCGGTCTTTTGTTGATGATTTTATCTATCTTGAACTTGCTTGGTGGATAGGTCTTCTGTTGGTGATTTTATCTATCTTTAACTTGCTTGGTGGATCGGTCTATTTTGCCTCGTTGTTCCGAACTTTGCATTTCTTGGAGTTTGCTTGGCCGAAAAAATGTTCTCCACTTCTTCTACTTTAATTGGTATCCGAGTCTGGGGTAAAAACTTTTTTAACTTGGGTGAATTCCTTTATCTTTGATGTATGTAGATTCCCCGGCTCGGATACAAAAATTAAAAGAAAAACATGTATAGGGTGAGTAACGATCTTGGTGAGGTTTACTTGGGCGATGGGGAAGAGGTTCGGCCGCCTCGTGACAATATGGTAGTTCTGACGGATTCCGACCAATCGTCTGATATGGATGAGTCCGAAGTACAGTTGGTAACCCCGTAGGTCTCTCCTCGTCGAGTGGGTACTAGGAATTTAGTCCGTCTATCTCATTCCCGTGTTGTTAGGTCCGAGGTCTTGCCTCCTCGTCAGGTGGAACTTCCGCCTATGTATGCTGAATCTTTGGGTTATGGTTATAGGGTTTCTGTTTTTTAGCCGATGCCCTTATCATCCTTTTCGATGGCAGATCCCGAGGTTGTTGGGTCTTTCGGGACTCTTCCTTGTAATCGAGTCCTAGAGATAGATGATCATGTTGAGGCCGTCCCGATAGGAGAGCCCGAGTCTCCTTTGTCTTTTGACTCCAATCCGCCCCCTTGGAATCCGAGTTGATTTATGGAACTCGGACGGTTTTATCATCCCCCGAGCTCGAGGAAGTCGCGGTAAGTGATCCTTCTAGTTCTGGCTCTTCGTCTTCTTCGTCCGGAGATAGTGATAGTGATGGAAGTTCATCTGAGGGAGATTCTGGTGAGGGTGGGAGTGCTCTGAATGATGGGGCGGATTCGAATGAGGGGGCGAGTGGTGGTGACAGAGGTGAGTCGGAGGAGGATGTTGACATCACGGGTTCCGAGGGTGAGGATTTGGACCGAGGGAGTGAGGTTCCGGTGTCCGAGAATCCCGAGCGTGCCATTGTTGTTGCTCTTGATGCTTCGAGGTCCAAAGGTTGTAGGAATAAAAGGAAGCCCATTAAGACGGCAATTGAGTATAAGACGACCCATGTTGATCTCATTGGCGATTTGAGGACTATTGCCGAGGCCAATGAGGATCAAATCATTCCTACTTGTTCGACGACTCTTTCTGTGTCGATCATCTCTACACTTTGTCGCCGTTTTGAGATCCCGGATGATTATGAGATTATGATCCCTTCGTCGACTCAGACTATGTACAACCCACCCGCGGGTTATATGGCATTTCACGTCCGAGCTTTCAAGTGTGGGTGGAGGCTCCCGATGATACCCGAGATAGAGGAGTTGTTTAGGGAGACGAGTTTATATCCTACACAGATTCTTCCTAATGCTTTAGGCACCATTATGTGTTTTGGAGTGATCTTGGCTTTGAAGGGGGAGGCTTTCTTGTATCAAAAGTTTCTAGCGGCTTTCAACATAGCCCTTAGTCCCAGGACGGCATTCTTTTACTTCACGGCTCGACGAGGTTATAAATTCCTAGATGGGTATGAGTCATCCCATTCTTCCAAGTGGTGGCCGAAGTATTTTTATGTCAAACATCCTTCTGGTGATTGGAAATTACCTAGCTACTTCCGTAGAAAGAAGTTTTCGACCACCAAACTTAGGAGAGTGCCCGCTTGGTTAGAATCACTTAGGCCGATTGTTGCGGAGTCCGAGGGCGGAAGACCTACGTTCCGCTCATAGGGACGAGGGGGTGCATCACTTTATATCATGATACCGATCCCGGACTTCTTTTAGAGAAGGCCGCCATTTTTGGGGTTGTTGGAAAAGATCCGACACTTTATTATCCGTATGGTTTGGTTGTGCAACCTCACTTGTGGTTGGCCGGATTGACTAGTGTGCCGGTCTATTGTAACGACAGGCCCAATTTGCGTGAGTAGATCACATACTTGGTAAAATGCCTTTTTATTCTCGGCTTTTGTTCTGATGTTATTTCCTCGCTGGTTACTGGATCATGGAGTCCGCCACGAAATTGTTTGAGCAACGTAATGCCGAGAAGTTGGAAGCCCGAGAGAAGCTGAGGGCCGACAAGAAGAAGAAGTACTCTCCGGGTCCGCAAAAGATCCCCACGAGCCGACGAATCATGCTTCTATGCTCCAGCTGCCGGCCTCAGGTGGTTCCTCGATCCCGGGTAGCTCCTCGGCCCCGAGTGGTTCATCGATCCCTAATCCGCAGGTACCTCGGTCTAAATTCTCGATCTTTTTGTTCTTCTATTTTTATTGTGCCTTCTTTTTCTCAATTTGTTCTACCTAACGAAAGTTCGTTTTTCAGGAGCAACTGAGTATTGTGGCTCGAAGTGAAGCTGATGCGGCCAAGAGGAAAGGGAATGGACCGGCGGATAAGGAGAGGGCTCCTTCTAAGAGGATCCGAGTAGTGATGGGATCCAATGGTGCCAATGTGAATGATACCATCACGCTTCGTGGTATGTCTAGGGTCGACCTTGTGGGGAGCCTCAATTCTTTGTCGGGACTTATCAAGAATCATGCCGATGCTGTAAGTAACTTCTTGTATATATTGCATTTTTCTCACTTGTCACGCTTCATTTCTCATTTTTCTATCTTAATGACCATCCTTGATTTGTAAGTAACTTCTTACTTCGAGCTTTCGTAGGTCACCGGTCATGTCGTGAGGCCGAGATTGCCAACCTCAAGTCCGAGGGAGTCTTGTCGGACAAAAAGCTCGAAAAGGAGAAGATTGCTCACGGCAAGACCGAGAAAGCATTGTCCCTGATCATGTCCGCTCGGGCTAAGATGTCCGAGGCACTTCTCTCCAAAGCGAAGACCACTCGTACTGATGCCGTGAAAGATTTCCTTAAGTCTGACTCCTACTATTTCCTTAGTAAGATGTGAGAGGGCGACGTTAGGGGGGATGCCTTTTTTGATTGTGTGAGCCAGTTGAAGGACGCCGGATTTTTGAATGACTCCATTACGAGCCAAGACGCGAACCTCAAGATAATGGGGAATTGTGATGGGGAGGCAGTCTTTGATCCCAAATTGAAGTCCCCCGACGCTCTTGCTTTGGATGAGTTTTGGTCTGTGGTTGCTCCCTTGGCGGATTTTACCGTAGATGAATCTCTAGTCTACCCCTCTTGGTTACCCGATGTCTTTTACGCCTCTAAGGTCGGTGGCGGGCAATCCTCCAACGGCAATGCTAAGTGGATGGATCTCCCGGGTCCCATTCTTGATCATGAGCCGGCTACATTTTTGGAGGAGATTGAAGGCAAGAAAGTTACTCGCCGCTTCTGGAAGAGGTCCGAGGTCTAGACTTGATTTGATCCAAGGGTATGCCCTTGCATATTTTTGTAGAGTGTCTGACTTATTTGAACACTTATTATGACTTTGGTGATATTTTGACTAGCTATCCCGTCGACTTGTGAGGGTTAAATTCGTACCAACATTTGACACCTCTCATCGGTCATGCCTGGATCATCCCTCGTACTTTTGGGTTTTAACTGTAACTTTTGTTGTTCCAGGGGTGACCGATTTTATTGCAATAGACTTGGGTTTTATTTTCGTCCATCTTGAATGTTTGTACGCATGTCTTTATTCTTGTTATCTTGTTGATCTTCGGATCCATACCTTGCGTTATCGTGATATTCAAACTTCATGGTTTTATAGCTTCTATCCAAACGTTAAACTAATGGTCTGAAAATCAAACAAATTGAATATTGGTCCGAGGCTTGGATTGGGTCGAGATTCGGTCTCATGGTGTTGGTCCTTGATTGTTCTAAGACTCTTTGGGTCCTAGACTCCGGGAGTTGCATTTTTCGTGCGAAATTCGTCAATGTTGGGTTCTTCCAATGCTTGGTCTTAGATGCTTTTGGTCCGAGAATTTTTAAGATACTTTTTTGAGTTGAGTGTTGGTATGCCTTGGCACCTTGGGTCCGAGACAATCCGCACCTCGATCTTTGTTTCTTAGGGAGTTTCTCTCTGACACTTTGGGTCCGAGGAACTTTAAGATAATTTTTTGGGCAAATTTCTTATGGTACCCCTTAAATTCGGTCTAATAACAAATTCAACCCTTCTATTCGAACAATAACAGTTACATCCAAAAATTGAACTGAGCAATTTTCGATATTACAAATGGGTCCAAAAGTCAAAGTTGATGATGACATGGAATTGCTTTTTGCTGATGCGTCGGCCAAAGTTGGTAATAATAACGAAAATGCCATTGAATATTTTGATTTTTGGGTTTTTTTAATTTTGTTTCCCTATTTTCTTTTCTTTTCCGTTTTCTTTTTTTCCTCCATTATTTGGTGACACAGGCTGTTGGATGTGTCAGTAATTAGCTATAACAAATTCAGGGACTTATTTGTAATTGATTTAAATCAATTTCCAACTGGACTTATTTGTAATTTACTTAGATTTTGTTTAGTCAATTTTGGTAAATTTCAGTTAATTTTAGGTAATCAGTCAATTAATCTATTTTCCAACTGTTTCTCAGTATGCTGAAGAATGTACTAGGTCCCTTTATTGACTTCAAATAAATGCACCAGGACCCTGTATTGATTGAATGCATATCACGAATACAAACCAGAAACTACCAATGTATGAAAGTCAAAGGTCTATTATACATATTCCAAGAGTCAAATTCAATTCTTCCATTGTTTTCATGTCCATATCCGCATTCATCTTTATAATTTACCTATAAATACAAACCATCAAGAAGCGACAAGCAAAAAACAACAAGTAACAATGAAAATTAAGGGCTATCAAAGAATGATTCGCCCATCATCTCATGTGGGGATCGGGTAATTTGCTATACTCTTATTGTATGATGAGTCACATAATAACACTAACATATTTGAATGCATGGAAACATACATAATGACGAACATGGAAAAAATTTGAACAACCCTACTCTTGCTAAAAAACTAACAACTTCACGAAGAGAATTGAACGACAATGATCAAGCAGTTGGACCACGTATGAGGGCTTCCAACATTGCTTCAAAGCTCATTCACAGTGAGTGTGGCCACTCTGACGAGCTTTGTCCGAGAGGTTCTGCACTCACGACTTCGATGACTGTCTTGGATACTCAACTGGCCATGATATATTATGGTGAAAGGTGGCATAATGCATTTCTTCAAAAGTCTTCTAAGCATGTGGATGAGCTCATCAGATTAACTTCATATATTTGATGTAATTGCTCTCTGTTCTCCCATAATTGGCTTTCAGTTCTTCTGCTTAATGGTTATTCAGTTAATGCATTTCTATTGCTCTCTCCACCAACAATAACAACAAGAGACAACATTAACAATGGTTTTTCACCATTTAATCATCTTCATTTCATTGTAAACATAAGCAAATTACATGGTGATTTGATCACAAGTTCTTACAATACACTCCACAAAAGAGATAATTGTGATCACTCGATAAAAATACATTAAACTGAAATTAAAATACCTAATTACTACTAGTACTTCATTATCATCTAAGCCACAAACATGGCTATTTAGTAAGGGTCCGGGCGGGAATATTTTGGGGATAAAATTTCCCTCCAATTCCCATTGACGATTTAGAGGGACATAATTAATTTCAATCAATTACATAGAAGTTTATGAGGAAATTATTTTTAGTGCATGTATTTTTGGATTGTTATTACCAAAAATTACCTGAAAATCAATTACAAATAGCTCCCTATATTTGTGGAAGCTAATTACAGATAGATCCATGTGTTATTTTTGCTTTACTTTAATTAATGTAAGAAATTTTAATTTGTTTTAGCTTTTCTTTTAAGGAGAGAGAAAATTAAATCCACATGGCAGGAGAGAGAAGTGTTTTTTAGTTTTGGTCAACTACAGGGGGTCATCTGTTATTGTTCGAATAGAAGGGACCAATCTGTGAAGGGGGTCAATTTAAGGGGTACCAAATGTAATTTTATCTAATTTTTTTGTTGAGCGTCGGTATACCTCGGACACTTTGGGTCCGAGACAATCCGCACCTCAATCTTTGTTTCTTAGGGAGTTTCTCTCTGACACTTTCGGTCCGAGGAACTTTAAGATAATTTTTGAGTTGAGCGTCGGTATACCTCGGACACTTTGGGTCCGAGACATTCCGCACCTCAATCTTTGTTTCTTAGGGAGTTTCTCTCTGACACTTTGGGTCTGAGAAACTTTAAGATAATTTTTGCCCTTAGTGGCACGTACGGTTCTTCTTGCAAATAGTTGACAGAAAAACAAATGCTTCATTATAATCGAATGGTAGGATTACATGGTAGCCAAAAGATGATACATTTCAAAAGATCCTATTACAAATGATCTAGGCGTAGTACTTCTGCAGATTCTTGGCGTGTAGCTCCCATTGATACTTGCCCTTGTGACTCTGTAGGGACCTTCCTAGTTGGGTTCGAGTTTTCCGGTTGGTTTTAGTATATCAGCCTTTCGTAGCACCAAGTCTCCAATCTGGAGGTCCCTACTTTTCACATGTTTGTTGTAGGCCCTTGCCATGATAGCTTGGTATCCTAAGGTTCGAGCTAGGGCCGTACTTCTTTTGGTCTCAAGCATGTTGATGTCGTACACTCTTTTGTTGTCGTTGTCCGAGGGAACGTACCCTTGGATCCGGAAGGTGTTGATTGAGATTTCGGACGGGATTGCAGCTTCGGATCCATACACCAAACTGAAGGGAGTTTCCTGTGTGGCTGTTCTTACCATGGTACGATAATCCCATAACACTCCTTCCAATTCATCGACCCAATCTTTCTTTGCGTCTCCCAGTCTCTTCTGAAGATTGTCGACGATGGTGCGATTGGTTACCTCAGTTTGTCCGTTGGCTTGAGGATACCCAACGGAAGTAAAACACTGTTTCATCCCCATTTCCTCGCACCAATCTTTGAGCTTGTACCCAGAGAACTGTTGACCATTGTCCACAACTATATTCGTGGTAGGCCAAATCGACACGATAATTTCCAAAGGAAGTCCATGACCTTATTCTCCGAAATGGAGGTCGTTGCCTCGGCTTCTACCCATTTCGAGAAATATTCTACAGCCACAATGAGAATTTTTTTGCCGCCGGGTCCTACTGGGAAAGGTCCTACGATGTCCATGCCCCACTGATCGAATGGACATGGGATAGTTGATGGTATCATTGGTATGGTAGGCCGATGGGGGATCCTTGCGAACCTTTGACATTCCGAGCATGATCGTGAGAATTTTCCAGCTTCCTTTAGCCGTTTCTCTGAATTTTATGGACCAAGGCTCTTCCTCCTGAATGGTTTCCGCAACTTCCTAAATGGATCTCCTTTAACACTGTACTAGCCTCAAACGGACCCAGACAACGGAGGTGAGTTCCATCATAGGATTTTCTATATAAGGCTGTCTAGAGAGGAAGTAGCGTTGGGATCTTTGTTGGACTCTTCTAGATTCAGTTGAATCACGGGGTAGAATCCCGCTCTGTAGATAGTTCACGATGTCGCTCATCCAAGTGTTGTCGTCAGATATGATGCCCATGTTCATTATGACCTCGTTGGCAATGAGGGCTGATTCATTTGCAGTCATAAAGACCACCGTACGGGTATCAACAGCTCTGGAGGTCGTAGCCCATTTTGATAATCCGTCGGCAATGGTGTTTTTTGCTCGGTTGATCTTGATCAGACTAAACATGTCGAACGCTTTTTCTAACTTTTTAACTACCTTTAGATATTTGATCATTGAAGTACTTTTTGTCGTAAATTTGCTCAAGTACTGTTCCGTGACTAGCTGAGAGTCGGAGTAAGCTTTGAGTTTCTTGTCCATGACTGACTTGGCCATCTTCATTCCTACTATCAGAGCCTCATACTCAGCTTCATTGTTTGTTACTGGAAATGTTAAGCGGATAGCACATTCCATTTGGGCTCTTTCTAGGCTGATCAGTAATAACCCCATTCCACCCATGAGCGGCCGATGAACCGTCCACATAAAGTTCCCATATGTCCTTTTCTTCCGGACCGAGTTCTTTTGGGATAAAAGCCACTCGTAGGGTCGGTTTATGTTCTAGGGCGGTCACGGGCGGCTCTCCTTCTGGTGGGGGAGGTAAGTTAGGACTTTCTTTTTCAGCGATAATCCATTCTGCCACGGGATCGATTCCCCGACTTTTTTTGAATATCCAGTCCAGCCACTTCCGTTGTTAATGTTAAAATTTGGCTTGTTGGTGAAATGTCTTTCGGGGCTTTACTAGAGGCTTGCTCAACTTTATCCTTTTGAGGTTCCGTGTTCCCCGGATATTTGGCTAGGAAATCAGCCAGGACCTGGGCTTTTTTGGCAGATGGAGCTTGATACTCGATCGTATGATCTCCTAACTCAATTGTCCATTTAGCCAACCTTCCTGACTTCGAGGCGTCACCTAAGACCTATTTCAGTGGCTGGTTCGTGAGGACCACTATCTTGTGGGAACGGAAGTATGGCTTGAGCTTCCTGGAGGCCTCTACCAGACAATAGGCATACTTCTCTATTTCCTTGTAGTTTTTCTTCGCCGTTCCCAGTACTTTACTCAGGTAGTACATCGGAAGGTGTTCGTTCTTCTGTATGCGCACCAGGACGGAACTCACCACTTCAGGAGTGATGGCGAGATAGATGTCAAGGGCTCTCCTTCTTCTGGTTTGGAAAGTAGAGGCGGGGAGGATAAATAGAGCTTCAAGTTCTCAAATGCCTCCTTGCACTCATTGTTCCATTCAAACTTGTCCGTTTTCCTTAGGATTTTGAAAAAAGAGAGGCTCTTTTCAGCTGATCTGGAAATGAAGTGGCTAAGGGATATAACCTTCCCTATGAGTCTCTGAACGTCCCTGAGTTTCTCCGGATGTGGAAGCTCCAATATGGCTTTTTATCTTTTCTGGGTTTGCCTCGATCCCTCTCTGTGTCACCATGTACCCCAAGAATTTTCCTCCAGTTACTCCAAATGTGCATTTGGCTGGATTGAGTTTCATTTCGTATTTTCTTACTATGGCAAAACATCTTTCCAGATGGGGGGATGTGATCAGATGTCTCCTTGCTTTTTACTAGCATGTTATCTACATAAACCTCCATTGATTTGCCAATCTCTTCTTTGAACATTTGGTTCACCAATCTTTGGTAGGTGGCGCCAGCGTTTCGTAGGCCGAATGGCATGACCTTGAAACAGTATACTCCCCCTGCGGTGATAAAAGCGGTCTTTTCGATATCATGCTCGGCCATCTTAATCTGATAGAAGTCTTGAAAAGCATCCATGAAACTCAACAGTGCACACCCGGCAGTTGAGTCTACGAATTGATCAATTCTTGGCAGGGGATAGGGATCCTTTGGGCAAAAACAGGTGAGACTGGTGAAGTCATTGCACATCCTCCATTTTCCCGGACTTTTCTCTACTAGGACCACATTGCATATCCAATCAGAGTAATGAACCTCCTCAATGTGTCCTGCCTTGAGTAGTCGTTCTACCTCATCTGCTATGATTTTGTTGTGGACGGGACCATGGTCTCTCTTCTTCTGTCGAATGGGTCGGACATTTGGATCAACGTGGAGTTCGTGTACCATGACTCGAGGATCTATACCGATCAGATCTCTAGTTCCCCAGGAAAAAACATCGGCATTCTTTCTTAGGAAGGCAATCATTTTGATGGTTGTTTCTGCGTCCATTTCCGAGCCGATTTTCACTGTTTTCTCGGGATATCCTTCTTCAATTGGGATTTCTAAGACGTCTTCATGGGGGGCCATCTGATTCTCATGAAAGAAGCTTTTGGTCGGTGTTTCACCAGGTGGTTCAGGGGCCATTTTCTTTTTCTCCATGCCCATTTTCAACCAGTTAATTCCTTTCCCGGGAGGTCTTTCTCGCCTTTTCATTCGGCTTTCTTGTTGGATAAAGAGGCATTGCTTATTTGTTCTCCAGCCATCTTCTTCTCTCCTTATTTCATGTTCACTCCTAAAAGGTCGCGACGCCCTTCTAGTAGAGAGAGTGTAGCATTCCCATGCTCTTCTCCGATCTCCACTAAGGGATCCGATACCTGCTGCGGTGGGAAATTTCATCCTTAGGTGGAAGGTTGACACCACTACTTTGAATTGATTTAAAGCCGGTCTCCCCATAATTATGTTGTATTCGCAATCTGCCTCGGTGACAACGAAAGGTACTTGGTGAGTAACCCTGAGTGGAGCTTTTCCCATGGAAACCGAGAGATACAGGATTCCTCTTGGTCTGATCCGGTTTCCTCCAAAGCCAATGAGGTCCGTTGTCATCGGTAACAATCCTCTTAAACTCATTTCCCTTTTTTGGACAATGCTCATGAAGAGGATGTTAGAGGAGGCACCGGTATCGATTAATACCTTTGTGATTTCATAACCTGCTATGTCCATTTCCACCACCAAGGGGACATCCGGGTCATAGACCAATCCTTCTCCCTTGCATGGAGGGGGTGCTTCGGATTCGTCAAAGGTGATCACGTTGGTGCCGGGAGCCACCATATTGACGGATTTCTCATCCGAATTTCTCAGTGATCTTGCCATGGCTTCCCGAGCATTCCTACTGTCTCCTCCAGTAGGTCCTTCGGCAATGCTAAGTATTCTCCCAAAACGGACCGAGTTATCATCCACGTAAGCCGGTTGAGTTTCGATGTATGCTACCCTCCCGTTCTCTCGTGTCGGACTTGGGGATCTCCTATTTTCTCTCTCTCTCGCCGGGGACTTTGGGATCTCCTGGCCTCTCGGCGTCCTCTCGGGCTCGGTGGTCCGGGTAATACTGATTGTATTCTTGGGCGAGCGTCTCTTGATCGGAGCGGGCCTTTCACCTCTGTTATGCCTGGGGCTAGACCCTCTGGAAGGAGAATGACGGGGAGATGCATTTCTCCGGTCCCTTGCACCACGCGGCTCATTGGATTGGTACCTTCGTTTGGCTTCGCGTTGGTCGGTGCCCTCGGGCTTCCTCATGATGTATTCTTGCAAATATCCCATTTCGATCAACCTCTGGATTTTCTGCCTGAGGTGCGTGCATTTTTCGGTGGAGTGTCCCGTCTGTTGGTGGAAGTGACGATTGCTCGAGTTCTGGTGAACTGGTTTCCATGTTTGGGGGCCATTGGATTGGGACGCCTTGACTTTGCATGATGGTCAAGATTTGTTCCTTGGGGGCTTTTAGATCAGCGTAGTTTATGTAAATTTTTCGGGGAGATCTCCTTCTTTACTCAACCCTTCCTCTTATGTCACCTATCCGCTTTTGCTCAAAATGTTGGTTTTCCAACGTTGTGTTATCTAGTACTGGTTTTGCCTTCTTGACCTCGGCTCTCACTACCATTTTGTCGAGGATTTCGTGTGTGCTCAAGAATTTTTTGATTACTTCATTCAACTCTCGTTCGGTGGTTATTCCTGCATCAACAATCGTGTAGCGGAATGAAGCGTTGTTGGTGTTCTCGCCCATGTGGAATACTCGATCTTTGATGGGGTGTGACTCAACGAGGACAACTGCTTGTTCAAACCTTTGGACAAACGATCTCAAGCTTTCATGTTCCTTTTGCACAATTTCTGCCAGGTAGCTGACTGGACGAGTTGTTTCGAGGAAGTTCTCGAATCGCAGAGTGAATTTGGCGATCATCTGGTCCCAGGATGTTATAGTGTTGGGCCGGAGGTGCTTCCACCAAGTCATGGCGGGTCCGTAGAGGGTGTTGGGAAATAACTGTGCCTTTACATTGTCCGGTACTCCCATGCCTCCTAGGGATGCCTCAAAAAGAATTCGGTGATCTATTGGGCATGTGATTCCCTCATACGTTTCCTTAGAACTCGGGGCACTCCTCCCTGGAGTGAGTTCGGTATCCCTCGTAGCTTGGCAAAGAGGATTCAGGCTCCTTCCATATTTCATGATATCTCTTGCATGGGTAAGTGTTTCTAGCTTTGACCGTTCTAATTCTAGGGCAGCTTCATGGATCCTAACATGTTCTTTAATTTGTTCGGCTTCATCCATGTGCCTGTCCCTCCTGTGAGTCCTGGCAAACCTTGACCTGGTTCGGTTTCAATGATGTTCCCTTCCCTTATCTCGGCTTCCCCTCCTGTTGTCTCGATAATCATCATTCCTAGTCATTCTGGTTGGCTACTGTATTCTTTCATTACGGAATCGTCCATGGCAGGGATGGTTTTGGGGTGGAGTGTCGCCCCGATACCCGTTGAGGGTTTGATCTTCCTCGTCGTATTGCTCCCCGTGGTCCCTTCTCTTGTCATCTTGACATTGCCAATTTCGC
Source organism: Plantago major (assembly GCA_026545765.1). NCBI lineage: Eukaryota > Viridiplantae > Streptophyta > Magnoliopsida > Lamiales > Plantaginaceae > Plantago > Plantago major. The sequence continues at coordinate 25,824,945 of CM048841.1, read as the reverse complement.
GCGGTGGTTCGAGAAGGAGTTGGGTCACGGCGTGTTCTCTCGTCGACTCCCATGTTCTCCTCTCTACCAGTCCTCCGATTGTTTCTCGAGTGCAAATTACCCCGAGCCCGGCGATTTAGCATGTTGCGTAAGTCTCCCGGGGCTCTATGACTTGAGGCTCTGAGACTTTCGGACCGACCGGTATTTCGAGATCGGGGGTCCTCTGGATTCCACCACATGATCTGTTGTTACTTGGGGTTGATTCTGGATCGGCAATACGGGAGTGCTTCTTCGTGGTGCGTTGTTAGAGTTGTTTGGGAGGTTCACGCTGGCCCTAATTGAGGTTGGGTCCTTAGTAACAGGGCGGCTTGCAAAAGTTGAATTTGAGCTTCATTGTATCCGGCCAGTAGACCGTCGGCAGTGACCTGAGGTATAATAGTCATTGCGTCTACGGGTGCCGGAGTTGGTGGATTGGGAGGGCATTGCTGTCCCGTTCGTCATTCCGTGGTGGAAAGAGAAGCTTCGAGGCCATCCCTATCATCATGTTCATAGATCCGTTGATTCCCTGTGAAAGGATTGACTTCCCGTGGGGTGCGGTTGCGGACTTGACTTCGGGGCCCAACATCAGAAGTTGTTGATCTAAGGATTACTGGAGCTGTCCTTCTAGTACGTCTTCTAGCTGGATCCATGGCTTTTTGTACTAAGTGATCCCACAGACGGCGCCAATATGATGTAGGGTAAAAATGGATAAGTCACTAGTTAGTTCGTCGACGCCCTAGATTGATGTAGTTCTTGCTCGAACGATGATATAAGTTAGCAGAAGTCAAATAGTCCTTGGTTCAAGTCGCCTTTACTTTGATTAAATTCGTGACTTCGCGAAGGTCGGATAGTGCGCGGACGAAAAAGTGGACCTAGACACGTTTGTGGTCCGAGGTTGAGTCCATCGGTCCTCCGTTGCGTCTGTCGGTCCTCGGTGGTGTCCGTCGTTGATCTGCGACAAGAGAATAAGGGGTTAGACCCTTTTGGGCCGGTTTGCCTAGGACAACCCGGTACTTAGATTCACCTGGTCAATAAGTCGGTCGACTTTTCAATCTTGGACTTAAAAACTTTGAGAGTAGATTTTCGGAAGTAGTTGCTTACCATTTATGAGGAGTAAAGGCCTTGTATTTATAGACAAAGGTTTGTTATCATCCTCTCTTGGATGAGTGCCAAGTGTACGGTCCGGATTCGTCCATGCTAGAACTTGGGCTCATGGGCCCTTAATGGACTTGGCCCATTTAAGTAGATGAGACTTGGATTGTAGTCCAAAGGTCGAAGTATTATAGGGTCGGTCTCTTGATTTTGGTGTAGTCGGACCCTTAACTTTGGTGAGGTCGAACTCCCTTGATAACATTGTCCCGATATAATTAAGTCTTCTTAGTTCGGGAGTAGGACTTAAAGGTACATATCAGATAAATTACAAGCTTCATATTAAATTCTAATTTAATTTTTGCAGTTGGACATAATCAACATGATGCATGTTGAATGTTGATGTTGTGCATCGAATATTCTTTGCCAAGTTCGGAAGGAAGGCAATATTGGATTGCCTTGATGTTTGACGATAGATTAGATATCGTGTTCTTCTAATAAAAAAATTAAGATGATCTAATTTTACCCATTAAGTCAATACGATCTTATCCTTCACATTTACATATTACGAAATTTGTGACTGACTATTTTCCTAAAATCGAAAAGCCAGCATCACATGTTCATATTTACCCTAAAGCATGGCATGCGTCATTGTATCATTAAAAATGTAGAAGTAGTACAATAATTATAGCGAAGATGTTGATTCCGAGAGATTGAGAGTCGGTACTTCACAAAGTCTGTCTGTTGTTAAGATTAAACTTGTTACATTTTGAATATAATATAGTACTCTGCCTATTCCAGAACATTTGTTACATTTTATTATTTTTTAACATCTCATTGATGTTATAATTTATGGAAATAATATTTCCACTATTTCAATTTATTAATTTTTTTTGTCACACTCTCTCTCTCTCATTTCTAATCAATTTTTTCTATTATTCTTACTATTAACTTATTATTTTATCAATTCTTTCTCTTATTTATGTGATAATTAAATCTAATACTTTTTTTTAGAGAATATCACTATAATTATAGTACATCAAATCTCTACTAATGTATCATTTATATCTCAATCATTACAAAGTTATCACTCAATCTATCAAACTAGAATACACTCTGGAACACAATCCCACACTTGACGGGAATTGAACCCATAACCTCCATATGTTACATTAATAACTTTTTAACTTTCAATATTTGTCGTTTATTATAATCTTTATAACCTATAAAAAGAAAAAATTTATGGTACTTATCAATTTTTTAGTATTTGTATTTTATAATTTATCAATTATATCATACTTTATCATATATATATCTAGATAGTTACTGATGGAACGGAAGCATCTGTTTTAATACATAGTCAGGTGGTTGATTAATTATACGTTTGATGTTGGAGGAAAATGTTAGGAAAATACGTTAAATGGTGTTGTGTGCCAAAATAGATAATATCGTCATCAAGTAGGCGAGGCAGCAGTAGTCCTGTTTGGCTGAAATATGGAAACAAACAATACTATCGTTTCATTGTGTTGAAAAGACCGAACAACAAACCCGATCGAATCTTCCTTCATAATAAAATCATTTCTTTCGTCAATGAATCCATAAACTCTTTCGAATGGATTACTCCGATTTGTCACTAGTTGTGATAAAGTACAAAAAAAAAAAAAATACAAGTATTGGTTTGTACCAGAGTGGCCAAACGATACATTTAAAATAAAACCCAAATAATAATACATATATATAAAGAAAACAAAAACTTTCTATATAATATTGAAATTACTTTTTTATACAAACTATATCACTCTTAAAAATGTAACATTTCAAAATTTGTTTAAAGTATAAAATTATAGATTAATTTTTTATGACAATTTTACTTTCATATTGTAAATATTCTACTTGGACTATATATCAATTGGAGACATAAAAATTTTAAGGACCCATACGGGTGAAATCCTGATTGGGCTCAGGGCCGATTCTAATTTGTACTGCCTTATATCACCCGAAAAGGGTCGGACCTTGCACATAACGGTCCGGGTCGTTATAACTAATGCCATCTAATGAATTAAAACATCAGTTTAAGTAATTCTTAATTAGATGTACATAAATTTCAAGTAGTGCTATGAAGACAGAAAAAAGAAACACACAGGTACATATATTAGTGAGACAAACTATAAGTGTGGTAGATAATATACCAATAATGATTTATTTGTGTATTGTCATTAACATTTTTCTAGTATAGTATAAATTTTACTCCGTTCATTTCAAATGTATTGTATTTCACTTATATTTGATTATAAATGTCATGCTTATCTTTTTGACATAGTATTATCCCTCAAATTTAATTTTGAGTAAGTATTTTGATAGACGGTCTCTAGATAATTTATACAGAGACGGACTTATATTATCAAAAAAGTAATCGATGTTATTGATATAAAAACCTATGTTATCAACATTGATGTTTTTTCATATTACAAAACAACTCATTTTGTAACACAGGTCTGTGTTTAAATAAGTTATCTATTAACCGTTTCCGTGAGACTTTGTGTTTAATTTATTTACATAAAATGCCTTTCCTTAGTACACAACCGTCTCCACACAATTTATTTACAAACTGGCGTATGTTGTGAAAAAACATATTTATACTATTAATGAACACAAAGTCTCATAAGATACGGTCTCTAAATAACTTATCTAAAGACGGCTTATGTTATTAATAAAATCATCCTTGTTATTGATCAAAACGTCTATGGTGTTAACGAAATAAGTCTTGTTGTAATATGAAAAAACACCAATGTTGAGAACATAGGTGTTTCGATTAATAAAATCGATGATTTTCTTGACAATATAGGTCCGACTCTAGATAACTTATTTAGAGACGACCGTCTCTGAGAAGACTTACACATTAATGAACTAGAATTGCGACACACGCTACGCGTGTGAAGTGTATTATAAATCTAGTTAAAACACACTTATATTAAAAAATATTCACGGATATGAATATCATGGAGTCGGGATCTCCTTCTTGAATTCAACTTAATTAAGACTATTACCAATAGGTCATTGATACGACCATGAATAGTGGCGGTTGTGAGCCACGAGTGGAATGACGATGAATAAAACTTTTTTATTTTCTTCAAAAACATATATATACCATATTATAAGAGTGTTTAGTAGTTGAAATTTATGAAATTGCATTTATAAATATATATTTTTAATTAAGAGTTTAAAAATCATAAAATTTAAAATGGTCGAAATAAAGTTAGGAGTGATCTCTATTTGTAGAGGACGAAAAAACATGAAAATCAGTATAATATTTATATTTTTATATCTTATATTTTGTTCATTATGAATGGGAGAAAATAAGAAATTATGAGGAAGTTATAAAAGGATAAAGAGGAGGAAAACAGATTTGATGAGATGAGAGAGAGTATTTTGAAGCGAGATAGATTTCGTAACGTTCACGCGCTTCACTATTGAGATTGGACTTTGCAAAAATTCGGAAAGAATTGAACTGTCAGAACAAAATTGAGAAATAATCGTATTTCCCCCACGCGCCTTTTGTTTCGTTATATCATTACTTTATAAAACATATACTACTGCTAGCAAAACTAGTTAATAACTAGCTGGTAGCTGATAAGGTAGTTGATAGCTGATAAGCTAGCTGGTTTTTATATAAGTGTTTTGTAAACCAATTAGCTGATTTGTTATATATGGTATGAAAAAACAAACCAGTTAGCTTATTTTTTCGATAAACAAACTTATCATATCATTCTGAGATCAAATAAAATTTGAAAATGGTGATAAAGTAAATTTAGATGCAGTTAAAAAAGAAAGGGGTTAAAAGTATATGGATAATATGGAAAACGAGACACCGCGTAGAAGAAGGAAGTCCAATTATCCGATCCAACCCAATCCAAAACTCAACTCAAAGGCAAATACAATTATTATTATTACATTTGATGATTTTTTACATGTGAAGTTAGTAAGGTGACTTTTCTTCCTTCTTTCTGATTCCCTTTCGATCACATTTCACTTTGTCCATCTATATATACACACAAACACAAAACTCCGTAACAGCCCATATACACACACATTACACAGATACACCATTAATTAGAACAACAATCTACTCTCAACAAAGCTATTCTGAAACGTATCTCATCTAATCGATCGACAACGAAGAGAGAGTAAATAGTGTTTGAATTGAATTGAGATTGAGATTATATACAGAAGAGGATTGGAATTTGTGGTAGTGTATACATACAAGGAGAGAGTGAAAAGTGATATGGTACTGTTACACGCAGCAAGGAAAGAGGGAACAGGAGAAGGAGAAGAGAAAGAGTTTGAGATCGGATCGGTGAAAAAGGGAATGCGATTGGGCAAGTACGAGATCGGAAGGACTCTCGGAGAAGGTAATTTCGGTAAAGTCAAGCTCGCTAAGAACCTCGACACCGGTCATCTCTTCGCTATCAAAATTCTCGAGAAGAACAGGATCCTTGGCCTTAACATCACCGATCAGGTCCGTCGTCCTTTTTTCCTTTTTTTTTTTTTTTTTCCTTCATCATCATCATCATCCAAGTCTTGCGATGATCCGATTTTCTCGATCTTAATCTTCTGGTCGAGTTTTTCCAGTCAATTTCTCTAACCGTTTAGTTTCAAATTTTCAATTGCATTCCAGATTCATTCATTTATTAGCTCATTAATTGGAGTTTTTACTGAATTTTTATCCAAACTGGAGTAGCTAGGTTATGTTAGCTCGCTGCTCAATTATTCAATTTTATCTACCACCTATTGCTTCAATAATACTCCAGTAGAATAAAGTTTGTTACACTGTAATTATGAGGCTCGGTTGCAAATTGCAAATTATGGAAATACGTCTAACATTTGGTTGTTTGATTTACTTATAATACTTGACGTCTCCCAAACAAATTAGGCGTGCGTGTAACCGTGTGATTTGATACTAATTGCGAAAAATTCTTTGAAGTTCGGTGGAAGCAAAAAGACTCTTGTAGTTTGTTTGGATTTAACTGGAGGTTTTAAATCTATACGCAGCACTCACTTGGTCGTTACTCGTTATTGTTTAAAATTTGTTTACGAAGCCTACATGGGCAAGTGTGATTGGATTTAATTTCTACTCGGAAAGAAATTCAATGATTGGAATGAATATCTGAATTGTGATTGGTGTACACAGATAAAAAGAGAGATTGGTACATTGAAGCTCCTCAAGCATCCAAACGTTGTCAGACTATATGAGGTATGCTACACCATACCTTCATTATCCTTCCTTGTCCTTTTTTCCTCTACAACAGAATATACTCAACTAAGTTGCCAGTTTTTAAATGGATTTTTTTAACCATGCCATTGACACCATCGATTATTCTAATTAATTAAATCTAGCCTGATTAGTCAGCACATATCTTCTAAGTGTGTACGTTATCCGTTGCTTTTCTTGGCCATTTTGTCCAGCTAACCATGCTTTTAACATGGAAATACTCAACTTTGTTACGATGCTAAGCGTGTCTTAGAATCGGTATAGTCTACACCTTGGGTCCACCGGCCAATTACCGCCCTTATTTGTTTACAGTTTATTGCTTGTGACCTCACTAAGAACATAGTACTATTAACTTTTTATAAAGACAACTAGTCTTGTGCTTATCTGGATCTTAGGACCCAGATGATTATGTCACAACATTATTCTATTAATCATTTCATTCATCAGGTGGGTCTTTTCTTTTTCACTTTTGGTTCTTTTTGGTACGGTCTATATTTTAGAAATTGAGAATGGAGATTATTCTAGAATAAGTAGTGCCATAGTACAATTTCACATATCAATTTTAAATAAAAAACCAATTCCAACTAGAGTGAAATAATAAGAAATACAGCGCCGATTATATTTACAACGTGAAGAAATACAATAAAAGTGGATGAACTTTTTTAGATATCCGAGCTTGTTACTTGCCCTATCATTTTTGTGGTGGGTCATCTAACATGGAAACAAGTAACCAATAATTTAGTAGACCAACAACTTTGGAGGTCAAGTGTCTCCATTATTTCGTCCTGTTGCATCGGATGATTGGCACCATAGAGCCTCACAAGTTTGACACTTTCACATGGCTTGCAATTAAGGGTGCCAACAAAAGAAGTAACCTGGGAATTAAAATTGTGGTTCACATTTGGCCTCAAAGACGATAAAATACTGTTGTGGGTTTCTGTCAGAGCAGTACAAATATCTTTGGTCCCCGAATAGTTTCACTTTCACACCAGGGGAACTTTTTTTGTACTGTTTCTTTTTTCTCTTCCACACAATTTTCCAGGCTACAAAAGCTAATGAAAATGACTCTCAAGCACTGGCACATGATACTTTGCTTGAGTGGTATAGGTTTTGATTAGGAACTTGTGATCGGTATAATTTCATCCAAAGATTTATCTTATCTGGGTAGAAAAGAAAACCAAGGTGTAAAATAGTATCATGAATGTAAATTCAAGTAAAAAAGGCTGAAGATAGAAGTATGTGAGCAGGTTTGAAAAGAATGTGCCGTAAATAAATCGAACGGAACACAGACAATAGGTAAAAACTTACCAGAAATCACTCAACATGTTAGTGAAAACTGAAGATCCTATTCCTACCTTGATGTTCATTTTCTGGCATTGCGCAAATGAATTTGATATGGCATTTTCACAGTTGTCTTTATCTAATCTTACTGAAATACCAGGTTCTGGCAAGCAAGACCAAGATTTACATGGTCCTAGAGTACGTGAATGGTGGTGAACTTTTTGAGAGAATTGTAAGTGCTCTTTTGCAGACTAACTTCATTGTTTAATTTTCTTCATGGTAGTCCCAATCATTTCTTACTTTTCTCTTCATGTTTATTTATGTTTCACAGGCATCTAAAGGAAGGCTTTCAGAAAACCAAGGCAGGAAGCTTTTCCAACAGTTGATTGATTGTGTTTGTTACTGCCACAACAAAGGGGTATACCACAGAGATCTCAAGGTAACAATCATTTCAGAGAACTAAAATAACAAGTTGAGATGAAACATTATATATCACATTCATCTCACGATTCTCATCCACCAATCTAATGTGTGTGTGCGTGTGTGTGTGTGTGTGTATGAAATTCAGCTAGAGAACGTGTTGATTGATACAAACGGGAACATTAAAGTTACAGATTTCGGCCTCAGTGCATTGCCTCAACATTTTCGGGTAGGCTTTGCGCGTTATCCTGCTAGTTCAGCTTTCGCCTTATTCAGTTGCTTTAACTAGTTTCAAAATGTAGGATGACGGGCTGTTGCATACAACTTGTGGAAGTCCAAACTACGTTGCTCCTGAAATCCTTTTAAACAGAGGATACGACGGTGCAACCTCAGATACATGGTCCTGTGGTGTTATCTTGTATGTTATACTCACAGGATACCTCCCCTTCGACGACCGGAATCTGGCAGTACTCTATCAAAAGGTAAAAAGAATTCTTTCGGCCAAATTAGGTTGTGTATGCTGTTATTTTCTTCCCCACCCAGTTTTAGAAAACCTGCAGTATTTGACATTAAATACATTTCCAAATTGCGAATATCAGATATTTAAAGGAGATGTCCAGATACCAAAATGGTTGTCTTCAGGGGCCAAGGACCTAATAAAGAGGATTCTAGATCCCAATCCTCGAACTCGGATAACTATGTCGGAGATAAAAGAACACGAATGGTTCAAACAAAGCTACACCCCCGCAGAGCCTACTGAAGAGGAAGAACAAGAAGAATCTGCTTGCTCAGATGATGATGTATCGTCTGTACATGAAGCAGTATGTCCTAAAATCATCATTTTCTTATCATTCTATCCGCAGATTATATATCATTTGCAGTTCTGCAATGAAGCTAACTCCAATATGTCCATCTCTTGTTTAGCCCACGGATGTTGAAAAGGAACCGGACTCCCCCACTCATATGAATGCCTTCCAGCTGATTGGAATGTGCTCATCCTTGGATCTTTCTGGGTTCTTCGAGCAAGAGGTAAGCATAATGATTGTAAAGAACTGGCTAGTTTAGTACTATCGCAAACTGCATACTTAAATGTTCCAAGCTCTAAAATGCATTCTTAACTTGTCAGGATGTTTCTGAGAGGAAGATTCGGTTTGCATCGACCCATTCTCCAAAAGAGCTTCTGGAAAGGATAGAAAATATAGTTATACAGATGGGATTTAACGCCCAGAAGAAAAATGGAAAATTGAAAGTAACACTAGAAAGCAAAGGTCAGAAGGCCCCTGGAAATATCTCAGTAGCTGCTGAAGTAAGTGAATGTTACATGATGATTTAATGAACAACTATGCCTCAAGGTTTCCAGTAACACTTACATCAAAATTTCCTCATACGACAGGTTTTTGAGATCAGTCGCTCACTGCATGTAGTTGAGTTGCGAAAAGCTCATGGCGATCCTTTGTTGTACAGAGAGGTAATTCTTGAGCATCATTGTTCTCTTCTCCATAGTTCATATCCTACACATTTTTTCCCCATGCCTGTAGGCTGTACCCATCTATCATCAATATTATCTTACTGACTGTCTACGACTCCTTGTGCAGTTATGCAATAAACTATCAAATGAATTGGGAGTATCGCGAAGCCAAGAGCAGCTCGTAGCTGCAGCATTATAGCACTTCATGGCTCTGGAACATGAAATTGCAAAAGCATTATATGATATTCTTCTAAAGATGAATGGAGCTAGATGTTAATAATGTTGCTCTTTAAGATTTGAAGAAATTGGTTGATTTTACTGAACTGCAGCAAGAAAAAGATGCCAAAAGGCATATTTGTGCAGCTCAAGTCAATCAGTAGATTAAAAATTGTTTATAGAACAAGTCTACAAGTGTATATGTAATCTTTAGTAGAGTTGGATGCACACTCGTGTTGTACGTGCATAGGCTCTTATTTGTACAAGACGAGTAGCATATTATTACGATTCATGTATAAAGCTATCTCCTTTCCGTCTCTTCCGAGACCCAATATATATATATATATATATATATATATATATATATATATATATATATATATATATATATATATATATATATATATATATATAATGAAATCGGTACAAATAGCTGTTGATGCCACACCTGCACCTTTGATCAAACTAAGTGTAGCACCACTACGAAACGGTTAAGAAAACACAAAACATTTTCATATAGAATTTAGACGTTTTCGTATTCAAAACACTTTTTTACAGAAGCTCCTATATGTATTCATGCTACATGGCAGATAAAAATAACATAAGTGGAGTGTTTGAAAACTAGAAGAAGATGAGAAGAGATCTTCTCATAATTGCAGAAGAATTGAAGTAAAGAAGAAGAACTCACACGACGATTTTATGACTAAGCGAATTGGAGAAGTGGAGATCTCAATCCGTCCACAGCAACAGCTTAGAGCGGCGGAACACAAGGAATTGTGCACAGGATAAAAACCAAGGAGCGGGAAGATTCAAACCGTTTGGTGCACCTGCACCATCCACACCAAACTCTGAACTGTACCAAATCAGATCAGACTATTACAAGATTATTTACTTACTCAATTGTATTTTTTACACCCTTCCCAACTGTAATTTATTAGCTATAAATACCCCTCCTAGGGTTCATTGTAAAGCACCAAGCTTTCTTCTCCAAGTTTAATACATAGCAGACTTCTGCATATTCATGTCTTCAAGCTTGATTTTTAGTATGGCATCAGAGCCTAGGCTTGCCTAGGACTCTCCTCTTAACTGCCTTTTAGACTAAAATCTTGTCTCTTTACTTTTACTTCATTGTTTTTCTTGTGGTCTTAAGATGCCTGAAGATGATGCTAGTTAGAAAGTAGCTGTCACTGGATCTGTCTCCCCTCTTGAGCATGATGATCCATACAGTAGCTACTCTCCACTTCTGGTGTTGTTTCTCATGTATTGAATGGTGTTAACTATCATACATGGAGTAGGGGCTTTCTCATGTCATTAGCTTTAAGAAACAAAATAGGATTCATTGATGGAACACAAGTTGTTCCACCTAAAGAAGATCCCGAGTATAAAGCTTTGTCTGAATGCAATACTCTCATACTCTCCTGGCTTATGCACTCAGTTTCAATTGAGATTAAGAGTTTAATACTCTATCGTCGTACACTCGTACTGCTAGAGAGGCATGGGAGAAGATTAAGACTAGGTATGATGAGCCTAATGATGTGAGATGTTTCTCTTTAGAGCAAGAACTCAATTCTATGATGCAAAATACCAGCTCAGTGAGAGAATACTTTAACAAACTCAGTTGTATCTGGGAAGAATTAAGCAACTATCAGCCCTCACCAAGTTTTGATTGTGGCCTGTGCAAATGTAAACTCACTGAGAAGTTTGAAAAGCTACTTGATAGCAAGAAAGTCTTCAAGTTTTTAATGGGACTCAATGAGTCATATGAAATGGTCAGGGGTCAAGTGATTCTCATGGAACCATTACCCTCACTTGACTGAGTGTATGCTTATGTGCTGCAAGAGAAGAGACAAAAGCAAGTGAGTTGTTATTCATGTTAACCTAGATGCATCTGCATCGGCTGTAGGTTACAAGAAAAATCAGAATAAAAAACTCCATTGCACTTATTGTCTTTTAACTAATCACACTGTTGATAAGTGTTTCAAACTCCATGGTTATCCTGATGACAATAATTGTAAGAAACCTACTTTTGAGGGTAACTATAGAGGTGGAGGAAGATTTGGTGGTAGAGGCAGAGGTAGAGGAAGGTTTGGTGATCAAAGATTTGCTCAAGCTAGAGTACATGAAGCATCTTCCTCATAAATGCCTGGTCAAGCCAACACACCACCCAACTTCACTCCTGATCAAATACAACACTTGATGGCTCTTGCAGAGAAGCACAAGTTTGATAGCATTGCTAACTCAGGTCACTCTTCCACTACTGAGAATGAGCAGACACCACTATCCAACTGTGCAGGTATTTTCACACACCATAAAAGCCATGGATTATGGATTTTAGTGCAACCCATCATATTATATCTAATATAGATTATTTCAGAAATGCAAAACAAATCTATAGCACAATAAAGTTACATAATAGTCTCACTTTACCTGTGACACATATTGGAGATGTTTATGTGAACAAACATACAATTTTAAGAAAGGGAAAATTACACCTGCTCCCCCTGGAAAATACACGTATTTCAAAAGTCTCTGGTATTTGAACAATAACACATTAATCCCCACACTTTTTAAACAATTACGAATTGGTAAATACATTTTGAAATAGTCAAACACATCCTTATATGCTAAATACAAATTTAACTCTAACTTACAATAAATTCAATATTTACCTCGAAAATATATTTTATTTTCCAAATTGAGATGCATAAGTTGCAAGTGTCAATTTTCAACTTACTAACCGCTAACTTTCAACTTTTTCTGTCGCTAAAATTACTTCATAAATATAGAAGCATTTTTAAAAGAAGATAAAATGAAATGACAAATTTTGTCTTTCAAAAACTAAGAAAAAATTTGTAATTTTGTTAACATGACATGATGTTTATTTTCTTTAGGTTTTTAGAAAGAAAAACACATTATACATTCGAGCAATTTTTTTTAATTTTTTTGTACTTTAACTTTGATGGATTAATTCATAAGGCCAAAAATTGAAACACTTGAACCACTTATCGAGTAACTGTTTAGTAAACTCTGATACATTCAGTTAGTTATATTTTAGCCTTGTCGACTCTTTGAAACTGTACTTTATAACCCTTCATGTACTAATAGGAAAATGAAGTTATAAATTAATTGGTAGCTGATATTAAAAAAAATAGTTATTATTTTAGTTGTAAAATTAATAACCACAACATATTTATTTTTAATAATACGAAATTAGGAAATTATTGGCTATTCTTTTATTTTACTGATAATTTACTTTATTTCAGTTTAAAAGGTTAACCAATAATTGGTTAAACTCAAAAATAAAATAATCATGTCTTTTTCTTAAAATAAACATTATTATCATTGTTCACATAACTTTTCTTTTAAAAATAGAAAAATTTAAAAATACGTACGAAACATAAAATTTGCGGTGTTACACAATTCATAAGTTTCACTTACTACTAAAAAAATTAATAATCATATAGTTCAAAAATAATGCTTTTAACAAAATATTAAAAAATAAATAATGTAGAAAAATAAAGGGTTTAAGTTGAATTAATTAAGATGTGAGTTATACTTATGCAAAATAGGAAATTAAGACCATGTTTGGGAGGTGAACTTAGAAAGTGAAAAAGGGACCAATTTGTTATTGTTTAAATTTCGGGGATTAATGTGTAATAAGGCACTTTTGTAGGGAGTCCATATGAAATTTGCCCTTTTAAGAAATGCTCTATGTGTGCCAGATTTTGATATAAATTTAATCTTTGTTAGTAAGCTAACAAGAGATAATAATGATCTTATGCTATTCTCTAAACAAGAATGCTTTGTCATTCAGCAGGAGGAAAAGGTCTTAAGACTCTTGAAGAAATACTTAAAGAAGAATGGCAGGATTAAAGAAAGAAATGGTCTGTACCACTTGAGGAAAGAAGAACCATATGTTATTTGTGATTCCCATAAGGCATTAGCCATTAATAATGTCTCAGAAGCTGTTGTTTCTAGCCATCTATGGCACTATAGACTAGGACACCCTTCTTTAGAGAGACTCAAACTTATTAATCTAGGTGTTTCTCATGTTTCATGTAATGATTACTCTTTTTGCTCCATCTGTCAGCAGTCCAAGCAAAAGAGACTTGTTTTTAATGAAAGTGAGAATTTTTTAGTAGCACCTTTTGATTTACTACACTGTGATCTCTAGGGCCCTTATTCAACACAAACCTTAGATGGAAAGAGTTACTTCTTAACAATAGTTCATGATCATTCAAGAATGACTTGGGTACATTTATTGAGACATAAATCAGATGCAAGATCTACACTTAAAGGTTTCATTAAAATGATAGAAGTCCAATATAATGTTAAAGTTAAGAAGTTAAGAACTGATAATGGACTTGAATCCATTTTCCTAATTTATATGAAGAAAATGACATAATACAACAAATGACTTGTGCTTATACACCAATGATGTAGTAGAAAGAAAACATCAAAATATATTAAATGTTTCAAGGTCCTTGATGTTTCAATCTCACTTACCTAAACAATTTTGAGGAGAAGCTGTCATGACAGCAACATACATGATAAATAGGATCCCAACACCTAAATTAAAAAGCAAAACACCTTTTGAAATGCTTAAAAAGATACAACCTGTTGGTCCAGATAACGGCAAAGTAAAAGACTAGAGGGGAGGGGGGGGGGGGTGAATAGTCTTTTAAAACTTTTATCAATAAACAGTTCTCGAAACAGGGTTTCGATACTTAAATTCAGGAGCGGAAGACTTTAAGATAGGTAAGTGCGAAACAATAAGTAAGTGTGTATGCTTCTTTGAAATGTAAATCTGAAGGTAAATAAAACAGCAAGTATAGTGGTATCTGGAGGTGGCGTAATCCTCCAACTAATCCACTTCGGTCTTTCTGAGACCTAGAATTCACTAGAACAGATAATTGAGTTCACCTTACAAAAATCCTATTCTAAGATTCTTAAACAATTGGTTCCCAACCAAATGTTCCCCCTGAGTTATTCCCCAGATCCTAGAGCTAAGTACTTCCTCTACTCAGATAACCTTGGAGTTATTCCCTGATTTCCCAAATCAAGTACTTCATCTACTCCACGCCTTGATGGTGTTGGTTATAAGGTTTGTCAGAGAGGCTTCTCGTATAACTTTTCGATTATGTTTTCGGAGCCTAATAGAACAAGACTACTTAATACACTTGTTCAAGGTGTATGGCAATCTTCTTTATCGACCAAGTAATTGATGTCCGCTCGAGAATGAGCTTGAAAAGGTTATCGATAGTTCAACTCTTTCACGAATAACAATCTCTTGTTAAGGTTCGTGACAACTAAGAACTACTAGTGATTCTTCAAATGTAAAGCTTTCGAAAGGGTAGTAGAGTGCTTGATGAATACTTTGCTAGATTGTAAGTTTGCAAGTTAGATCGTTCTTGATCGTGTTCTCGAGATCTAAGTGTGTGATATTTATAGATGAATTAGAGAGTCGTTGGGATGTTATCCGTTAGACACAATTCAAATTCGATCTAGACTTATCTTGAAATGAGTACTCGAAGTCCTTGTCTCATATCTCGTAGAGGATCGTGCTTTAGCGGCTTTTCTCGATGCAATTAATGCACATGTACTATTTCTTGTCCTGTAGTCTTCAACGGATACATTAGCCTTTCTGATGGCTTGCATGCTCCATACTCATGATGTCATATGTTCCAGAATCATGTTTCAAAAGTAACTAAATGTACTTAAGAAAGGATTAAGGACATAGTCTTTTCGAGTGAGACTAAACCTTGGTGTCTTCATAAATCTTGTGCAATCTCCGGTCTTGTAATCTTCAGAAAAGCTCCATTGCTAGGATTGATCTTCATGGTCTTCTTGAAATAAAAATTACACTCAGAGACCTATAATCCTAATACAAGATTTACTAGACTAATCATACTCAGTGATTTCCTCTTTTACAATGTTCAAGTGAACCAAGAGTACTTAATCACCTTTCTGGCAAAGATAAGAACATGTGATGAATGATCAAAATACTAACAGATATTCCTAACACAACCAGATTATATGCATTTAAAGGTGTTTGGATGTTTATGTTTTGCTTCCACTCTACCTGTTCAAAGAAGCAAGTTTGATTCAAGATCAAGAAATTGTGTTTTTCTTGGCTACCCACCCAATATTTAGGGGTATAAATTCTATGATCTGCAGTACAAAACTATACTTGTTTCCAAAGATGTAATATTTGCAAAAAAATATTTTTCCATTTCTCAAAAATCAAGAAACATGAGATTTAATTATTTACTCTATAGGACTTGTTCCAGAAATAACTAAAACAACAATTATTTCCCCAAATTTAGAGAATGGATCAGATTCACCTGATTCTTTTCAACATTTTGATGAAAATGTTGAAGAAAATACACACTTATCTGATTTGAAACCTGAGATTTCTACAGAATCATATGTAGAATTACCTCATATAGATACTACAAGTATCACAAATGATATTCCACATGACATACATGATGGTGATGAAGAGACTTCTAATCTCAGAAGATCTACTAGGGTTCCTAAGACACCATCTAAACTTAAACAATATCATCACTATAAGCTATCTAGATCAAATTATACTGAGAAGCACTATCCTGTTACTCAACATCCCATCTCTCTGATTATTTAGCTTATAATAAGCTCTCAGATAAACAACAATGTTATTCAATAACATTGTCTTGTCTCACAGAGCCAGAGACATATGAATAAGCAATTCAACAAGATCACTTGCAACAAGCTATTAGTGATGAATTGAAAGCCCTGGAGACTATCAAAGCTTGGGAATTAGTCATTCCACCTCCTCATATAAAGCCTATAGGATGCAGATATATATTCAAAGCAAGATTAGTAGCCAAAGGGTATACACAAAAGTTTGGTCTTGATTACACAGAAACATTTAGTCTTGTGGCCAAATTAACCACAATAAAAGTCCTTCTTGCACTTGCAGCAGAGTTAAACTGGCATTTAGAGCAACTTGATGTACACAATGCCTTCTTGAATGGAGATTTACAATAAGATATTTATATGTATCCACCTCCTGGTCTTTCACTTCAGGGGGAGAATTATGTTTGCAAATTAAACAAATCTTTATATGGGCTAAAACAAGCCAGTAGGCAACGGAATCACAAGCTCACTTAATACCTATCTGATATAGATTTCAAACAATCTAAGAGTGAATATTCATTATTCACTAAGAAACACAATAATATCATTATTGTGATATTGGTTTATGTAGATGATATAATCATCTCAGGAAGTTGTCAAACTGACATTGATACAGTCAAAATAGAACTTAGAAATAAGTTTCAAATTAGAGATCTTGGTAGACTCAATATTTTCTAGGATTAGAAATGTCCAGGAACAAGAAAGGAATACACCTATCTCGGAGTAAATATGCTTCTGAGATCATTGAATAAGCTGGATTATTGGGATGTAAGCCAGATAAAACTCCCATCATACAGAATCACAAGTTGGTCAGATATGAAGAAGGGTCAAAGGAAGAGTTAATGAATGATCCCATCAAGTTTAGAAGATTACTTGGGAAATTAATTTACTTAACCATAACTAGACCTGATATATCCTACTCATTAGGAATATTAAGTCAATTCATAGACTCACCAACAAAGACACATGCATGTGTGTCTTTGTTAAGGATAGTGAGATACCTCCAGAACAATATAGGACATGGTCTACTCTATAATTCAGAATCAGACATGACTCTTAGAGCCTATTGTGATTCAGATTATGCTAGTTGTCCATTCACAAGGAGATCAGTGACAGGATACTGTATCATACTTGGAGGTTCTTTGATAAGTTGGAAATCCAATAAGCAACAAACAGTAAACCGTTCTTCAGCGGAATCAGAATATAGAGCTATGGCTTATACATGTAGTGAGATTACTTGGTTAAGAGCTCTTCTTAAAGATTTTTGATATAGAAATTAAAGACCCAATTAGTCTCTTCTCTTCTGTGATAATCAGTCAGCAATTTACATGCAAAAAATCCAGTTTTCCATGAGTGGGCAAAATATATAGATAGACTGTCATTTCATTAGAGAAAAAATAACACAAGGATTGATTAAAGTCGAATACATTCCATCAAAGCTACAACTTGTAGACATTTTTACTAAGGCAGTTTCAGGAGAAGATTTAGAGAAAATGACATTCAAGATGGGAATGAAAAACATCTACATTCCCCTCTTTGAGGGGAGTGTTAGAAAACTAGAAGAAGATGAGAAGAGATCTTCTCATAATTGCGAAGAATTGAAGTAAAGAAGAACTCAGATGGCGATTTTACGACTATGCGAATTGGAGAAGTGGAGATCTTAATCCGTCCGCAGCAAGAGTTTAGTGAGGCGAAACACAACAAATTGTTGCACAGGATAAAAACCAAGGAGCGGGAAGATTCAAACCGTTTGGTGCACCTGCACCATCCACACCAAACTCTGAACTGTACCAAATCAGATCAGACTAGGGTGGAAACAGAGGAAGAAGACAAACGCGGCTCAGGCATTGTGCAGCAGCCACCATGAGAAATTGATGTTCAAGTTGTACCCCTTGTACTATTACAAGATTATTTACTTAATTGTATTTTTTACTCCCTTCCTAGGTGTAATTTAGTAGCTATAAATACCCCTCCTAGGGTTCATTGTAAAGCACCAAGTTTTCTAAGTTAAATACATACTAGCATACTTCTGCATATTCATGTCTTCAAGCTTGATTTTGAGCATGGAGTAGCCAAACAAACTATGACTCGTCACTCGTCAGTAAGATAAGCCATGTTATTCATCCACATGCCAAGGAAATTTTCTGAATCAATTGAGACGTTTAGTTGCATGATACAACACTCAATAAGTCAAGAAAGCAGTTATTCGTAAACAACATCGATTCACCTTGTGGACAATGTTACCATTTCTATGATGTAAACAGAAATTCTATGAATCCTCAAGTGTTTACTTGAGTAGCAAGCCTAAAAAATTAATTCCACCCCCACTTGAGTTTCGAACTAGAAGTATCGTAAGCAATTGGATAAATCTTACTTCCATGACATTGCTGGCCCAGGAACCATACTAATACACAAATACATTAGCGTCAAGGAATCTAACAGAAATGAAACTTTAATTGGCAAGACAGAATCTTCAAGAAAGGATACAGTATAAATGATATATTTACGTGGTAATCAAGAGGTACAACATCATGTGAATATGTGATCATCTATGCATTACAATGTGAACAAGACTACTTTTGTACAACTGAAATTCTGGATATTTTGAGTGAGCACGACTACTGTACATCTGAATCGAAGTTAAATATGATTACATATTCTCCATACCTGCTAAATAAGAGGCTAATTTACAGCAAGTCCGTTTCTGAACTCTCTACTGTACAACTGAATCAACCCGTTGCTTTCATCCGTGTGAAGCTTTTTATCCATGTCAAGCTTTTCATCCATGTGAAGCTTCTCATCCAACAGGCTCTGGCATTCGACATCTCTTTCTTCTAAATTTTGCATGAATTCAACCTCCAGAGGAAATAAAGCATTTCAACATACAGAATGAGAAAAGAAAATAATATGATAGCAGGTATCAAAATTCTAACTTGTAGCAGTACGCCAGTAACAGCCAATGGCATATGGCACGAAAAAAAGGAAAGTGGGTTTTAGCACACAAGCAAGATTACATTTGTGAAACAAAGCATGCTTACCTTGGTGGCCCAAAGCTTCATTTGGTGCTTTAAAATGACATATGATACTCAACTTTTGAAGCCATACCATAACGACTAAGATTTACTCAATTCTATACTCAACTTGAAAAATAAATTAAGAAACAAACTGAAATTCGCAATGGAGAACTACCATGCATGGGGCATCAAATAGTTGATATAGTAATAATATGAATACCACTACAGGTGGTACAATACAATACCTAAATGTGATCATGAATAATACCTGTTTTTGGAACAAATCAAATTCATCAGAGCTCAGAGAGCCGTCGCTATTTGAATCAAGGAGTTGCATCATCTCCCTAGCATCCTCTCCTTGAGCGCCCAATTCTTCCATTACTTCCATGAGTTCCTCAATGCTGATTATACCGTCTCCATTCTTATCTAGCAAATGGAATACTTGATTCGCATGCTCAATCTCAAGCCCTTTGTAATTTGTGGAAGGAAAATCTTGAAGACGCATTGCTGCTAGCTCAGCTGCAGCCATCATAATCGCCTTCAACCGTTTTGACTGATAATTAAAAACAGAATATCTAAGTTACCACTCAATGTCCCACTCCCACGAAAACTCAAAACTTATAATGCCGATTGGGTTCACCATAAAAGGAGAATTGAGCAAGATACAATATATCAGATTCCCGAAATGTAAACAATACCTCTTCTGGATCAGTAAGACCGCCTTTGTATAGTGCATGTGATGCAGTTCCACCAGCAGCCAACATATCCATCTCAGCGGTCCGAATCTGTATTTCCATCATTGGCTTCGTCCTTCCACTGTCACTAATATCAACGGCCATGTGCAAACTCTTGTATCCATTAGCTTTAGGCTGCATGACATAGTCTTTAGACCTGCTAGGTATCTCTTGCCATAAGGACCGAATGATCTCACGTGCTCTATAGCATGCTTGTTCCCCATCTTCAGATGACCTATTAGCTCCAGATGCTGGAGTCAATATTACTCGAAGTCCTAGGACGTCATTCACCTCCTCAGGTTTCCGTCCATCCCTCAGAAGCTTTTTCATGGTACTGTAACGACTCTTATAACGACCTTCAACAGAGATGTGATCCACCATTTCAGTTAACACCCGGTCAGATGTCAAATAGTGGAGCAGCTGGTCCTTATATATCTCTATCAGAGGCTTGTGTCCAGTTTCGTGGCTTTTCAGCCATTTGTCAACATAAAGGTAGGAAGAAGGAAACAAGTACTGGAATGAGAGATCCTCCAGTTCCAGAGACAAAAGATTTGTTCCGACTGCATGTGCAAGCGGGGCATATATCTTCATAACCTCTAAAGAAATTTTTTGCTGCTTGTACCTCGGGAATAAATCAAGGTGCCTCATCATGTCAAGCTTCACAGCTAGGTCCAGTATTATAGCCCTAACATCGTAGTACGTGAGACAGAATTTCCTCAACGCAGAAGCACTATCGTCATCTAGGGCCTCCACCTTGGATGAAAGGTTCTTCAAGCGCATGCTTTCATGTAGCAGATGTGCAGTGCCGATGCCAATCCGATTCCTCACTTCGTACATGGATGTGGCACCTACCTCAATGACATCTCTGAGTAACCCAGCAGAGATAACTTCAGCATCCATCTGTCAATAGCAAGAGCAACCATCACTATTGTTTCTCCATTAAGAAACTGACATTTCCGATCCACCAACTCAACAAGAAGTCAAGATCTGACATCAACACTAAAGTATGTGAACACGCAAAATGGAGTAAAATGAAGGCCATTTAGCTAAACTGTTGCCGCAAAATTTGCTTCATATCTAGGGGCCCCGGAAGCAAATGATCGATCACATAACATGTTTCTTTCGTCAATTTGGTGACAATACTTGTCATCATCATGAATTCAGCTGATTAGAGTTCCCCTAAACCTGAACCTACTATTGGAGAATTAATATAAATGAATTGATTCCACACCTTTCTATAACCTTGAGCTTTTCAATTAGATGTAATTCTATCACCTACTATAAATGAAGAACGAGCGATACTTCCCCAGTATACATTTATCCCAATCAGAACCTAACTACAAGCAACAGGATGAGCATTCGCCTTCACAATCACAGAATTCGAACAATTATCAGGAAAATGAACAAATTCAAAACCAGAACTGAAAGTGAATCGTTGTTCAGATGAGATAGAATTATACATGTAATACAGGCAATTGAATAAAGTACAGAAATACCTGAAGATCGGCGAGAATTAGGGCAAGAGACAAGGCTCGGGAGAGCGCAGAACGGCCATCAGGAAGAAGCGGCAAACTACGGAGCAGAGGAATGGAGAGCTTGAGCGTTTGGAAGAGCAACAAGCTGGTATTGGTATTAGTGTTACTGAGCTTCATCCTGTCCGTGAGCTCGTTAAAAGCCCCAACCAGGTCCACCACCATCTTACCTCCAGGCTGCTCCAGTGAAGCTACCACCGCAGAATCGGAAGAAGAAGCTGATACTCGTAGTACTGTACGGAGAGTTGATTTTCTCCATCGGTTGGGTTTGGGATTGGTGAAGAAGAGTGTCGGAAGTTCGATTAGGATTGATGGAGTGCGTTTGGGGATAGAAGGAAGGTGTATTGGAGTTGATCTCAGATGAACCTCCATTGGCGGTGGTGGACGGTGTACGGAGGAAGGTGTGTGGTGGTGGTGGTGATGATAGTGGCGCTAGTGGGATTCAATTTATCACACTGTTTAGTCACTATGAAATGAATGCTAGCTACTGGTTTGTTGCCTTGCCACGTCTAAACAATATCATTTCCTCCATCATCTTTCATCTCAAACTGGTACTAATCCGTGTCGCATATAACTTTTTGTGAGATACAGTTTATTGGAGATACGAATTCAACATCACATATTTACATACGAACATTATATGTTTAACTTCAAATATTGTGTGTATAATAAATATGTAATTATACTTGCATTACATGCATTTATTAACATGTGATGTTTGATTTGGTCTCTCCAAGATACACTCTCTCCCAAAAGTTACTCAAATGTATGTTTTTATAAGCTCATAATAGAAAATAAATGTCTGGAGACGAGCGTAGTTGCACACAAAGTCGAATTATTATCAAGAAGTTTCGTAGAGACTTTATATATAACCGGAACTTGTATTAGACCAATCTTTGGTGGTCTATTATTTATCTTCCTAAACCTAAGTTTGAGGTAAAACACTACAAATTGACATTAAAATGAAAAAACTTCGGAATCCTAAAATAACCCTGACTCACCAATTTTTATACACCATCCTATATGTCATTGCAAATGCCAATGAGGTATAAGTTAATTGGTTAGGCTGAAGTGTCGCAACTCACAATCCCAAAGATTATGGATTCGATTTCCATCGAGAGCATGTTGTGATCTAGTGTGTACTAGTTGTGATAAATTTAGTGATGAATGTTGTTGAATGGTATATTAATTTAATGTAATATGATTGGCAATAAAATATGACTCGACGTCATCCATCCTTATACTATTTTAGACTCCTCATTTTCCATCCTCTCATGTTACTAGTTAATGGCCCGTCATGGAAAAAAACTTAAAATAAGAAATGAATAAATTTGTATAATAGCATGTCGAAGTTGAGAAGCATATAAAAAAAAAAACTTTCAATGTGACAAAATGCATGATTTAATCGCTTCAATATGGCATCGTCACCCCTACATGTAAAAAATGCATAATGTAAATTAGTGAAATTGAGCACAACCATATACGGAGTATAAAATTTTGTCGATGTTTAAAAAAAATCCTAAAATATACACATAAAAAATAAAATCAACTCGTAACTTGTTGAACACTTCTTTATAATTACGTTTGTTGTCGTGTCATATGTATTACCCTCTACGTCGCAAATTACTGATTTCAATCCCTTCCCGATGGTAACTCTATAAAGAGCACCATTTAACTGACCATGGTTGAATGCATGTGAGCAAGGGGCGGACCTAGAATTTCAACTCGGGGGGGGGGGGGGCGGATTACATATATATGAGGTTTTTCCGAGGGTTAAGGGGGCGAACGCCCCCTGCCCCCCTAGGTCCGCCCCTGCATGTGAGGGAAGGTAGAGGCCGACGTGTGAGAGAGAGAAGTACCTAACTCTTATTTATGGAACAAAATTGATAGGGAACTTTCATCACGTCGGGTGGCTCATCATCATCATCGGAATGAAAACCTTTTGGCACGCGTTGATTCAAGATATCATTTTTGCATCGATGATATGCTTCCCAAGATCAGTAACTATAAGCCTTGTTCCATTGCACATCTCGAAAATTTGACCAATATTTCTCATAAACATTATTATCATACACCTAACTTTCAGTATGATTCTATGGTTTGGCAATCTCATGTTTGAGACTGTTCTTAAAGTTATCTATGTGAGCATGTCAAACACTTGTATTGGAGGAATATAGTATTTCCTAATTTTTAGGAAAATCAGGCCTTTTTCAATAATTAACCATCTAGCAATACTATATGCGCTCAAATACTCAAAGCTATCTATGGACATCATGACAAAATTTATATCATCAAATATTTCATTTGTAGGTGCAAGATGGTTAAGTGATGGATCGCCTAAGTGATCCAATGTAATACTCCCTCCGTTCCAGTTTCATCTTCCCGCATTCTGTTTTGAGTTTGTCCCAACTTCATCTTAATGGAAAATCTCTTTCCTACTTTATACACTATCTCTCCTACTTTATTCACTATTTGTCGTACTTTATTCACTATCTTTCCTACTTTATCACCATATCTCATACTTTATTCATGTTTCTCTTAAATCTTGTGTCGGACCTGCGGGGAGATGAAACCGGGGCAGAGGGAGTAGGTTATTGGAGATGAAGTAGGGTAGATATTTAGTGTAAAAGTGTTTTGGGGCTATTTCGAAATTGGGAGAAAAATTGAGGGACCTAAATGAAGTTACCACTAGTTTCGGCAAACAAAAACCCTGCTCTTGTGAAGCAAAGCAGCAGCACAGTGAAGTTTGGGGAGCAGCCTTAAACCCTACAACACCATTCTCTCATGCCACCTCTAAAATCAAACCCCAAAACCTGAAGTGAAGTAAATCACCATAGATCGAACAACTGTAGTGAAATATTATGAGGGAAATCGTTCATCGCCTCTCTCAGCGTCTCGTATTCGTCCCCAAATTGCGGCCAACAGTGTGCTCATTGCGAACGTTGAGTACGGAAAATGAATTCGATATTTCCGATTCAGCCGCCATGAGAGTCATTGAAGCTAAACCGGGAGTAATGACTCCGGATTCCAAACGGACCGGTGCCATTGCTGTCAAGTGTGGAATGACGGCCATGTGGGATAAATGGGGTGCTAAAATCCCTATTTCTATTCTATGGTTGGATGATAACATTGTGTCCCAGGTCAAAACGCCTGAAAAGGAAGGATTTTCCGCTCTTCAGGTTCCTAATCGATTGTTGCTCTTAATTTGCTGCTGTTTTTACTTTGTGTTAAGTTTGTTCAAGTTGATTCTTTTTTTTTTTTTTTTTTTTTTGGGGGGGGGGGAGATGTATTGATTAACCTATGTTTGACCTGCATTGTGATTCCATGTGCTGTTAGAGCTGCTCACAAGTGAAAAAACAGAATGAGAAATGACAAAATGTGTAATCTTTTTGAGGTTGGGTTATTCAAGTTGTTGATTTAGCTATACTATTGTAGATACCTTAATGCGTTGGAGTCCCTGTTACAACTTTTGGTAGACTAGGCATGGTTCATAATCTGACCTTCATTTACCTCCCATGTCGTGGTGCTTGTCTGCAAATGATGGTGATTTATCTTTAAAATAAGCAAAAGCAGAAAGTATCGAAAGCTAAAACAAAAAATATGAATTGATTGTAATAATATAACTGTCTAGCTTGAAAATAATTATAGGAATGTGGCCGAAAATAGTGAATCCAAGAACACTAAAACTGTTTCACTTCACTTTAGAAGCTGAAAAGTAAAGTATCAAAATATAATTTTGTAAACACCTAATTGCTGATTTTGGTAGAAAAAATATAAATCAGTTTCAACAATCACTTGCAAATTCCCACTTAATTTCTGCAGCACTGGTGTAGGCCTTATATAAGTTATATATATATATATATATATATATATATATATATATATATATATATATATATATATATATATATTCCGAGTTTCTTACACACTTACTGCCAATGTGCCAATGTATATTATCTCTACGCACTTTGTAACTGAGGGTTTATCATTTTTTCAAGTGGCTGTGGACTTCTATTGTATTCATGCAGCTTCTGAACATTGTCATCTGATATGTGATGCTAAGGTAGATTCATTTTGCCTGATGTAAATATTCACGTGAGTTTATTTTGATGAGTATGATGTTGTGGTGGTAGCTAGATTGGATGTGGACAAAAGAAAGAGAACCATTTGAGTAAGCCGGAAGTAGGCCATTTTAGAGCCCAAGGTGTTCCCATGAAAAGGAAGTTGAGGGAGTTCCCGGTGACTGAAGATGCCCTTCTTCCTGTTGGAACATCTATTGATGTTCGCCATTTTGTCCCTGGCCAGTATGTGGATATCACTGGAATTTCGAAGGGAAAGGGGTTTCAGGTAGGCCACTGTATTTTTTTTCCCATTATTATTGTCTTTCAAATGAAATTCAACGTATTTTTAGATTCGCACAGATGTACACGTGTTAGAAGAGAATGCCCCAATGATACACTCCTCGAAGAGTTATCTATTCAAATCTTCCTATCTATAGGCAGACCTCAACACAAGCAATCCAAAACCTGTACACATTTGCCCATGCCCAACAGGGAAACAAAACAAATAAATATCAGATTTTGCAAAAGCCAGGATACTGCCGTCTGTAGATGATGAAACAAATATAATCTAGCATCTTAGCTGATCTCTCCGTAATCAGAACAGTTGCACCAAAAAAAAAAAAGAACATCTATCAGTGTGCTCCGTTCTCAGATTATCCAGTAGATTTCTATCAAAATATGTCACTTTCAAGTCACCCTCCCCCCAAACCCCCCGAAACACACTCTTAAGTCTCTAAGACCAATTCCAAGAGGTCATAGTTTCCGTTGCCATCATGGTGCAAAACGTCCTACGGTGGGCTGATGAAGAGATTCTGGAAAACTGCCGTCTAATGGATCGTGGTTACTATTTGGTCGTCAATTTTTTTTATTACATATTATAAGAGTATTTAGAAGTTGAAATTGCACTCTAAAATATTTTTTTGAATTTAAGATTGAAAAAATTAGTGAAATTTGAAATGGTCGAAATATAGTCAAGAGTGGTCCCTATTTGTAGAGGATGAAAAAACATGAAAGTCGGTATAATTTTTATATTTTATTATTTTATAATTATTTAATTATGAATGATACAAAAAATAAAATATAAATAAATAAAGAAGTGGGCCGGCAATGCTGGCCCACTTTATAGCTAGCAAATTTCTGCTGCAGTGCGGCAGAAATGGAGCTCTGTCACAGCTGTGACCGGCCTCCACGACCACTCCCATTGGGAGTGGTTTAACAAAGCAAAGCACAAATGGAAGCAAAACCAGATATGAATCTCCTCCCCCAGCTGACATAGAAAGCAAATACCAGAGAAGAAGATTGGTAAAGAGTGATCAATACACTGTGTTGGTACCTCAGGCCATCCAGCCTTCTAAGAACCTTCTTTACATATGTTTTTTGTATTTTATATTCTGACGATGTCTCGCTTTAGAAGCTGTGCTATACTTGATGATATGATCTCTCTGCTATACAGTTTTCCTGTAAAGTAATGTAATCCTTGCACACCTCACACCTTTGATGGTACCACATGCCACTGCTGTTCTGATTGCATTCAATATACTCCCTTGTACCCCGTAGCTCCTGCAAACATCCGCATTAAATTAGATAACATGCAGTGTATACTAGGCAAATTAATAACCAGCATCATGTTTTGAAAAATACTTATATATATGCAAGTAAAGAACAAATGCTCCGTGCTTTCATT
Source organism: Plantago major (assembly GCA_026545765.1). Classification (NCBI taxonomy): domain Eukaryota; kingdom Viridiplantae; phylum Streptophyta; class Magnoliopsida; order Lamiales; family Plantaginaceae; genus Plantago; species Plantago major. Next base: position 25,797,478 of record CM048841.1, on the reverse strand, counting down.
TTCCGGTTTACAAGACTGAAGACACACAGTTAATATATTTTTAATTTTAAGTACCTGTATGTGATGATTAGTTTATATTTGGTTGGAAAGTTGTCAATTCTATTACTCCCGTCAGGAAAGATGTGCTCGAATCAATTTATTCATTTTATTTTACCAGAAACACTGATTAGTGGTACTTTAACGTAGAGTACTTGCACTGTTCTTCTGTAATCTTAGATACATGAAATTGACTTTCCTGTACATCTGTCGAGGGACTTTTGATATTGTTATTTTGTATTGTGGTTATTGTCACTTTGACAACTTTGAAGAGATTATTCTTTCAATTAGTAATTTAACTGAAAAATTAATTTATTTGATGCTTTTATAATGCCGTTATTCTGATGATAAAATGTAATATGTAAAGTTAGAAAAACTCCGTTTAACTTCACTAGCTTCATCTTGTCAATTGAAGTTCCAGATGTTCATGTTGCTTTGTGACGTAATGAACATTGACTATTCTGTAATACATTGCTTATTTGTATGTCCTTAGGGTGGGATGAAAAGACACAACTTCAAAGGTATGCCCGCATCTCATGGCGCATCTTTATCACACCGAAGTATTGGTTCTACTGGTCAAAGGGATGCTGCAGGAAAGGTCTGTTGTATCTCTAATTTGATCAAATCTCAGTTTATATACCTAAGTTGGTTTGAGAATTAGATTGCGATTCTGATTTGTATCAGTTCTTTATGATGCTTTTGGGCTTTTACATTCATTTCCTTTTAGCTAGTACATACTACCCTCCGTTTCATTAGAAACTTCCTAAGTGTCTACTTTATCCAGGATTAAGGAAAATTAATGAAAAATTTTCTTGTGTCATGTATAATATTGATAAAGTTGTAAGTGGGTGATAAAGTTTGAGAGGGATTGATTAAAGTTGTGATAATGTAGGGAAGATACACATTTAAAAATTAATTTGTGGGATAAAAAAACATTCCTTTTATGTTTCTAATGGAATGCCAAAAATGGAAAGTTAGTAATTTTTTCAACCGTGTGATGCCCTAGTGTGATTATCAGTTTAAAAGTTTTACGTGCAGTGTCTGGGGATTCAGTGCCACTCCACATCAAACAAACATGGTCAGAGTGCAACCGCATGATGCCTTGGTGTGCGTAAAACCTCTTTCTAATATTAAATCAGCTTTCAGTAGAGAAGTAGAATGTGAAACTATTGTTTGATTACAAGTGGCTTGTTTCGTTAATAATGTCTTTTATTCTACTGTATATAAGAGCTTGAGGACAGGTTTGGGTTGCAAATGAAGTCTTATAAAGTGAAATTTATGCATGTATCAACCATTTGGGGAGATAGATGGTAGTGCTATGTTTGAAAAAGTTGGACTAGTTTTGATTGTTTCTCATAAAGTTGGTATAGTTTTATGATGGGACAATTTTAGCTTGCGGCACACTGTAAAGTTTCTTCAAACTGGTATATATTGACATCAGAGTTGTACCTTGGTACTTCCCAGATGTCACTGATTAGTTGTGGATCAGTTGTTTAAGCCTGCATCTATTCTTCAACAATAATTTTGGATTGTCCTGAAAACCAATGAACAACTGATTGTCTTTACTAGGCTTCAAAATCAACTAGAGAAGTGCTTCTGAACACTGTTTGAGCAGTTAATGTGTAAGAATTACAGAGGTCCAGCCGTGTAAATTGTCTGTGAAGTTTATTTTTTATCGGAGATTCTGTAATGGCATTTTGTCAGCTTTCTGTTTTAAGATATATACTCCCCTTGTCAATTGGTACTTTTTACAACGATCTGCTTCCCAACAGGTTTTCAAGGGCAAGAAGATGCCTGGGCACATGGGTGTTGATCAAATAACAGTGAAGAATGTATGGGTTTACAAAATTGAGCCTGCAAGGAATTTAATTTGGGTGAAAGGCCAAGTATGGTTTCTTTAACCACCCTATTTCCTTTGCTGATTGCATTTCTGTAACGTTTGCAGCAGATTATTTCTGGACTTCAATAATGTTCCTTTTGTATCATTTCGAGACTTTTGTTAATCTCTAATCACATGTGAGCACGCAGAGGCGGATTAATGTTTTTTCTCTTGAGCTCATGTCAACTGAATTCTGCTCCTGCAGGTTCCAGGTGCCACAGGAAATTTTGTTTTTATAAAAGATGCCAATTTCAAGAAGCCAGACATTTCATTGCTTCCGTTTCCAACATATTTTGTTCCAGAGGACGAGGACCCAGAAACGGTGGAACCTTTGGTGGCCGATTTTGGTGATACGGATCCATTCATGGCAGCAGATTAAGTGAATGCCAGTTTGTCTTTGTAATTCTGATGAATGTTGGACTTGATTAAACAGTTCAATGTTGTGAACATTTGACGAACTAGGCAGATAAATTATGGGTTCATAGTTCAACAAGCCCACGGGAGATGTCATTTTTGAACTTTTTGGTTTTACGATACAAGAATAGAGTAGAAGTTCAAGAAATGTAATTCTATTAGATTGATCGTTCAAGAGTCCGGGTGTGGATTAACATGTCTCTTTTCATTTCCGTGTGTTGCTAGTCGCTAGTACTAATAATGAATGGAAGCCGAAAATTTCTCGAGCATCAACTCCGCAGGTACTATTCATTATACTGTTGGGACATTCTTCATCTTGTGCTTGGGGACGTTTTTCAGATGTGTTCAAAACTCTGTTCTGTGCTTTTTGGATTTTCATCAGCCTTTCCATGTCAACTCTGTTCTGTGCTCTATTTTATGTCACGTCAACTTTCCAATTAGGAAGTTCTCAACACCAAAAACCTGCTCAGGCATCAATTTCTACTCTCTTTTCTCCATGTACTTTTAGAATTTCAGTTAGATTTACTTACTAATCATTTGAATCCAACTAATTCTACTAATTTGAATCCAACTAAATATTCCCTGGTACAAACGAATGATAATCACTAGTACTACTACAACTAAATTTATCGTTACTTTTCTAGAAATGCACCATGTACACTTATAAATTCTTTTTACTATCACTTATGTACATACTTTATCTATTTATATCTTACTTTTTCAATTCTCTCATTTATTTTAGTCCATTTTCGTTAAAATTTATATAAAATCAAACATTAAAGCTTTAGAAGGAACGGAAGGAGTGTTAATATTGCAAAACATAGCGCCTAGAACTCTACGCCTGAGTTTTAAAAGCGGGCGTGGATGGGGGAGGGATTGAAACTATATTATATGGACTTGTTTGCGAGGTTGGGGGTGGCGAAACCTAAAATTATCGAAAAAAATACATATAAAAGTACTTTTTTTTTACAAAATTGGTTTTTTTTTTTGGGGGGGGGGGGGGGGGACTCCACCATACCCCCTCCTGGCTCCGCCCCTATTAAGATAATTAAAGAAATAGAAAGAAAAAAAAAAGGAAAGCAAAAGAAAATACAAAAAGAGAAAAAAGGAAGAAAATTTCGATGCGAAACAAAACTCATTTTTCAGGTGAGACCTAGTGAGTAATCATCGTTTTTACATTGATACGGATTGCTAGTGTCTTAACAGGATATTTATTGAATCGAATACAAAGGAAAATGAGTAATATCCCCTTCTCAAATTAATTTATATATATTTTTTATAATTTTCTTTTATAAATAGAAAAAATTGAGGTAAAACTTGTATTTTCAAACACTTAAAATTGACCTTCTTGGTATGACTTCATAATTTATTTTCATTACAAATTGAAAATTGAAATTGCCTTGCTTCATGATATTGGAATGTATTTTATTTCGACAAACATCAAACTAATATATTATGGCATTTAGTTTACAAGAATAAGTATTTTCCTAATACCCAATTCCTACAAGCAGAGGCAAAATCGCACCACAGTTGATTTTGCCGAAATCTAATAAAACTACAAGAAATTTTCAAAAAGGGTTTACTCCATCAAATTGGTGATGGAGAAGCAACTTCTTTTTGGACAGACCATTGGATACCCGAAAAAATATTGTCAAATTATACCCCCGAACTGACTAATGAAAATACGAAAGTCGAAGAATATATTGACCAAAAGTCCTGGAATATGGAGAAACTAACAAATGTCTTACCCTTGGAACTGGCAAATACCATTCTAGGTATTCCCATTCCTAGTGATAACAAGACAGATACCCTAACCTGGGGGAATCCCTGCTTGAAAAATTCTCGGTTAAACTAGCTTACCATTTTCTGACAAATATCACACAACAAGAACTTTCCACTCATTGGCCCTGGGAAAAAGTCTGGACTCTTAATTTACAACCAAGAATAAAATTCTTCTGTTGGATAGCAGTACATGATAGACTGCCTACAACAGATAGATTACACAAACACCATATTTTAGAGTAAAACATTTGTACTTTCTGCCAGTTACAATCGGAAACAACCTAACATCTTTTCTTCAATTGTCCATCCTTGAAACATCTTTTAAGATGGGCCAATCAACCAAATTTCCACAATCACACTTTCATAGACATTGTGTTTCATCTTGATCACAATTCTGTTACCCAACTACAATCTATTTTGACCTGCTGGATGATTTGGAAACACAGGAATAATAAGATTTTTCGAAATGAAAATTTTAACCATCATACCTTCCACACAAATCTTTTAAACACAATACGTGACAACCAAGCTTTATATCCGGCAAGACCCTTAAGACAAATAAAGACCATAATTTGTAAATGGATTGTCGCTGCAGACATTTATACTTTAAACATATATGGTTCTTGTCTACCAAATGGAAATGCAGGAGCAGTGCCCTAATTAGGGACAAAGCAGGAGCTTTTGTTAAAGCAAGCGCTACTTTATTGGGAATAACTGATCATGATACTGCAGAAGCTTATGCTTGCAAATTAGAATTACAACTATGCAAATCAGCAAACATTTCTTCAGTAGAAATTCAAACTGACTCAAAAAAATTTATATCTTGTTTGAACAAGCAGGGAGCTGCAACATCGCACAAGCTAACCATCCTTGATGAAACACGAAGACTAATGGATGAAATTGAAAAAACAACAACTACTTTTGTGTACCTTGAGGCCAATGATGCTGCAGACAGCTTAGCTAAGGAAGCTAGTAACAAAACTTTTGGACACAATTCGACCTGTAATAACTCTAGTTTACATTTTATTTGGGATATTAGCCCGTTGTGGCTCACTGATGTACTAGCTAAAGACTTTAGAACTGTTCGTATTTAATATTATATAATGAAATTAATCTTTTGAAAAAAAAACCATTGATAAGGTTTGTAGATAAAGTCTATAACTAAATGTGGTGACTGTGTTTCAGAGTGTTCTTATTCGAGGACGGTAGTTCGTAAATTTTTTTTTTTTTTTCACAATTAGCACAAAAATAAATAAAATAGCAAACCCTAGAACCGGGCGTTTCACGAGATACCGTGTCCACTCAGAGAGTCACTCACGATTCCAAACCCTCGACTCAGAGTCATCTCGTTCTCCGATTGCTGGTAGGTTTTTCCATTGCAAATTTCTTGGATACTACATGTCTTCATCAATTGCAGCTCATATTTATCGATAACTTGTTTTTGCTGGTTCATCTTCATCACCTGCTGTTTTAATTGATTTTAATATGAAATTTTGTACGGGTTTTGAGTTTCCTAGTTGACTTTAACATTTCAGTTAACTTTATGTGATTATCCACCGTTTGATGACAAATAGCTGAAAATTCTCTCTGCAGCTTTGTTAGTTCTATTGTATTGGGGATTTTTTCCCCGTTTTTTTCTTTTTTTGAAGACCTTTGAATTTGTAGTGGTGAAAATTTTATATCTTTGGCACTTGAGTTGCACTGATATGAAGTATGTTGGTGCATAAAGAGCGTTGAACTATGCGTGTCGTAATTTGATAGTGTTGTCGTTTATATGTGCAGTTTGACATTTGTCATGCTTCATAGAAGAGAATCAATAAGAACGTTTTACGCCTGAATTTGCAAAATGGCATTGGTTCGCTCTTCTGGATACGTTGACCCAGGCTGGGAGCATGGTGTTGCTCAAGATGAGAGGAAGAAGAAGGTCAGGTGCAATTACTGTGGAAAAGTAGTTAGTGGCGGTATCTATAGATTGAAGCAACACCTTGCGCGCCTTTCTGGTGAAGTTACTTATTGCGACAAGGCTCCAGAGGATGTGTACCTAAAAATGAGACAGATATTGGAGGGGTCCCGAGTTGGTAAGAAATTAAGGCAGATTGAGTACGAAGAACAATCGTACCTGAATTTTAATGCTCATGATGACGCCGAGGAGGAAGAGCACGTTGGATATAGAAATAAAGGTAAGCGATTGTTATGTGAAGGGGATTTCGAGTCAAATGTGACTCCACTTCGTTCGTTGGGATATGCTGACCCTGGTTGGGAACATGGTGTTCCTCAGGATGAGCGAAAGAAGAAGGTAAAATGTAATTATTGCGAGAAGATAGTTAGTGGTGGTATTAACCGGTTCAAGCAACATCTAGCTAGGATACCTGGTGAGGTTGCTCCTTGTAAGAGTGCTCCAGAGGAGGTATATTTGAAAATTAAAGAGAACATGAAGTGGCATCGTTCAGGTAGGAAGCAGAGACGGCCAGACAGTAAGGATATTTCTTCTTCCATTTACATGAACTCAGAGAACGAAGAGGAGGCAGAGCAGGAAGAGGAAGCTGCATATCCTATGAGCAATGATAAACTTGTACTTGGTGATAAAAGATTTGAAAGAGACTTGAAAAGGAATTTCAAAGATTTCCCTGCTTGCTTTGGGCAAGAAATCGTACAAAAAAGGTCAAGATTTGATCCTAATTCCCTTAAAACGTCCAAGATTCACATCCAAGCTTCTGGCAAGCAAGTGAAAACAGGTTCTTCAAAGAGGTCCAGAAGAGAAGTTACATCTGCCATTTGCAAGTTTTTTTACCATGCAGGTGTGCCTGCTCAAGCTGCCAATTCCCCATATTTTCATAAAATGCTGGAGATGGTCGGTCAATATGGATCAGATTTGGTGGCACCTTCAAGCAATTTGCTCTCTGGGCGGTTTTTACAGGATGAGATATTGACCATTAAAAACCACCTGGCAGAGTACAGGTCTTCCTGGACCATTACAGGTTGTTCTATTTTGGCAGATAGTTGGAGAGATCTTCAGGGCAGGACATTGATAAATATATTGGTTTCTTGCCCTCGTGGGGTGTATTTTGCTTGTTCAGTCGATGCCACAGGTCTAGTCGAGGATGCAACTTTTTTGTTTCAGTTGCTTAACAGAGTGGTTGATGAAATGGGAGAGGAAAATGTTGTGCAGGTATATTTTTCTTATGCGTATCCTATTATTATGCATTTATGTTACTTCTATGTTCAACTTTAATTGTATCACAAGCTAATTCAGTATCTCTCCACCATTCTTCCTTCTTCATTAAAAAAACTGTCGGTTCAGGTAATCACTCAGAATACACCTAGCTACCGAGCTGCTGGTAAGATGCTTGAAGAAAGGAGAACAAACTTATTTTGGAGTCCATGTGCTGCTTATTGTATAGATCAAATGCTTCAAGAGTTTCTGAAACTGAATCGGGTGCAAGAGTGTGTGGAGAAAGGGCAGAAGATTACAAAATTTATTTACAATAGGATTTGGTTATTGAATCTTATGAAAAAGGAATTTACTGGAGATGAGGAACTTTTGAGGCCATCGGTGACTTGGTGTGCTTCAAGTTTTACTACATTGCAGAGTTTGCTTGACCATAAGCTCAGTCTTAGAAGAATGTTCCAGTCGAACAAATGGATTTCGTCAAGGTATTCGAAATTGGAAGAGGGTAAAGAGGTAAAAAGTATTGTGCTGGACTCCTCATTTTGGAGGAATGTACAGTTTGTTAAGAAGTCCGTGGACCCTATTGTGGAAGTACTAGAGAAAATCAATAGTGATGAAAGCCTGTCGATGCCATTCATCTACAATGACATGTACAGGGCAAAACTCATGATTAAAGCCAATCATAATGATGATCAACGCAAATATGAACCATTTTGGAGTGTGATTGACGAGCATTGGAATGCACTATCTCACCACCCCCTGTATCTGGCTGCTTACTTTCTCAATCCCTCTTACCGGTACCGTCCAGACTTTATTTTGGTAGGAAAAGAGTTCCCTCTTCTCTATATAATTATTCTTCTTTATAGAGATGGTTTAAAGTGTCAAAATTTTATTTTGATTATGCTTTCTCAGATTTACTGGTATAATTTTGTTTGTTTGTTTGTATCCTGTAGCATCCAGAGGTTATACGTGGCTTGAATGCCTGTATTGTTAGATTGGAACCAGAAACAACTAAAAAGATTTCAGCTTCAATGCAGGTGATCAAATTTCTATAGTTCTTCATTATGCAAGAGTTCCCTTGATTTTGTACGTGAGAATTTGAGATCATTTATGCGAGTAAAGGCTGAAGTATGACATTTACCATATGGCTTGGCAGTTATATCAGCAAAGTTTTGAATTGTCAAGCCATATCTGATAAGAATCAAGAATTTTAAGTCTATTTGAGAAGAAAGTCTAAGAATAGGTTAGTATTTAGTTGGTCCTTAATTAAGTTAATTTCCTTGTATGGTTCTGTTTCCTTTTAGAATTCTATTCATTTTTTGATTTCTATTTCCTAAATAGGCTCTTTTGTGGCTTATAAATATAGGTCAAAGTCTAGTAGTTTATTCACTTTTTCATTCATACGGTTATTTATTATATTGTGCCTTGCTCCTAATTCATTTTGAGTACTTTTTCACTTACCCACTTGTTCTAACGAGGCCTTTTAAAAGCAGAATTGCCTAAGTTTTAGACTGCCAGCTCATCATTCCATGTATTGTTTCAGATTTCTGACTTCGGCTCTGCAAAGGCTGATTTTGGAACTGATTTGGCAATCAGCACTAGATCACAGCTTGATCCAGGTATTTTATATATAGTACTTTATGTCAATATGTACGAGTAAATCATGTTCATTCTGACAGCACCCATCTTTTTTGTTCTTTCTTTTTTTTCTGTAGCTGCATGGTGGCAACAGCATGGAATAAACTGCTTGGAGCTTCGTCGAATAGCTGTGCGTATACTGAGTCAGACTTGCTCATCTTTTGGGTGTGATCACAGTTGGAGTATACACGACCAGATCTATGCCCAAAGGAACAACAGATTGGCTCAGAAAAGATTAAATGAAGCCTTATATGTTCATTACAACTTGAGACTGAGGGAGCGCCAAATGAGGAAAAGGTCTAGCAATCCGGTGTCCCTTGAAAGTGTTCTGCAAGAAAACTTGCTACATGACTGGATTGTAGAGACAGAGAAACAAGCTTTGCAAGAAGATGAGGTGCCACTTGAACCTTCTTTTTGTTATTCATAATGATCTAATGCATGCATTTTATTTGATGATTTACTTCTTAGTCACTAGTGCCTTATTCTGGGAGTTGGAGCATGTTGATTTGACTTTTAACATCATCAGACACGTGGAAAAAAAAAAGTCTAGCGATATAGTAATACTGTAAAAGTTGATAAGGCAGGTAGTTTAAGAGATGCAGTGATATGCTGATACTGAATAGGTAGGTGGAACTTGCTTATATGAATAGGTGGCAATCTGTTTATATGAACAGGTGGCTTGCTCTCCATTCCTGATGCAAAGTTAATGTGTTGTTGGTGTTAATTGTCTCTTTTTCGTGCCGTGTCATAATATCGTCCAGCAATTCCTTTTAGAATTAATTAGTGGGCAATTCAACTGACAGTTCCCCAGATAATGTCCAGATTTTGCAAATTTATTATAACTTCAGAAAAAATCACTTTACAGACTTTTAATTGACCAATACACATACTTATTCACTTTGTGTAAACGAGGTTTGATTAGCTGATAGAATCAGATATGAACTGTTATCTCCATTCCATTAATAAAGGTATCCTGTCGAGATGAGATGTTATTTATTGAGATGTCTGGAACCTGGACTTTGCTGCTCTCGGTTGATTATGTGCCTCTTGGATCAATCATGATCCTGTCCTGTGTGGATTATGAGTAAAGTAAATTATGATATGAAATTATCCTGGCCATTTTTTATTACATAAAAAATAAATATTCTGTAATTTCAGAGTGGGAACCGGATTACGTGTAGGTGCCACTGGCTCTTGGTGTTCTTTTTATTGAGTTCTTAACTCAGAGTAACACAGAGTCTCTAGATACTTATCTAAAGACCGACCTTTGTTATTAAAAAAATCATCCATGTTATCAATCAAAATTTCTATTTTGTTAATAACATGTATTATTTGTATATGAAAAAACATCAATATTGACAACATAGGCGTTTTGATTAATAATATCGATGATTTTCTTGAAAAATAGGACCGTGTCTAGATAAGTTATCTAGAGACTGTCTCTCAGGAGACTTACTCGATTAATTTTCTGAAAAATAATTACTGGGGAAACAGGCCTCATGGATAATTAATGATTTTCTTCTGCTGCAGCCATAGATTGATTCTGGGAACTGTAATTTCATGTCTGTTGTGGCTAATGTGGTTGTGAAACATAACTGAAAAATTATTCGGAAACATTACTGTAAAATTACATGGTCTCGTCACTTTGGACTAAATGGAGAAATTTGTTAAAAACATTTTCTCGAGTAGATTATATGTAAATTTTCAATGCTCCATGGAGTTTATTTGTCTCACTTGCCTTTTTTCTGTATTGACTGCTTCAAATACTCATCCTGTCAAATTTCCCAGGAAATCCTTTACACTGAAATGGACCATGGAGATGTGTATGAGAACGATTTGCTGGAATTTGATGATGGAATTGCTGAATCGAGAAAGGTGGGTTCTGTGGACATGGTGACAGTGGCAGACATAGCAGAACCATTAGAGGTTCATAATCCTACTCATGACGATGCAGCTACAGATGATGATCAAGATCTCAATTTTCTTGATGACGACGACTTGACTGATTAGTCGTTACTGCCCAAATAATGCTTCACAGGTAAATGGATGGTTGGTAATTCCTTTGGTACTGCTGATGGTTGGTGAAGTGCTGCATATTGTAAAGCTTTTTTGCTCAAATATAGTGATTCTTTTTGTCAAATTAACTCAGTTTAACCTGCCAGATTTATACTGTTCGCTGGGATGAAATGCTACACATGAAAATAGGAAGAGTTTATAAGTTTTACTGTTCCTGAGGAACTCAAATGTCAGTATCAACCTTCTAGGATTGTAAAGACTCTGTTAGCAAATTAACAGTACGCTTGTTAGGTGAATTCCGTAAGTTAATGACAACAATATTATGGAAAATTATCACCGACTCTTTGGTAATGGGGTAAAAGAAATTACTTGGCTTAACTCGTGGATAGTATTTGATTTCTAATATAGTTGTGATTTTTGGTGCTGTGTCAAAGAGAAAGAGAGTATATCTAACTTCTCAAAGTTTCAAGTCAAAGTCCAAAAGTTTAAAGGGACCGATAGCGCTATTCATACTAATAAGTAATAAGATGAATCTTTCTTTTTGGGAATCCACCTATAAAAACTCCAGAGTTAAGCGTACTTACTTTGGAACAATCTTAGAATGGGTGGGTGACCAACTGAAAAGTCTTCCGGTATGGGTGGGTGATCAACTGAGAAGTCTTCTGGTTCGCGCATGAGTGTTGTTTGCCAGCCAGTTTTATGCTTTTACTATAGTATTGGGATACAAGGTGTATGTGATGTGTAAGGAACTGATCTAGATATAAAGTCCATAAAGTTATTTATTTTGGATTTTTGAGGTTATTTGATTGAGAAACTCTCCTGAGAGTCCGGAAAGTCCTAAGAGTTCTACGCAAAAAGATTCAGCCGCACAATTAGTATACAGCAATAGACAATTTACAAATAGACAAAAAAATAACAATTTACACACAAAGCAATTAGTATACAATATTGCAGGACTCTCAGGACTCTCACAAAAACTTGAACTTTCACAATTTTTTGTATATTTGATTTGATTTTCTAATAAGTCTCCTAGGGTTTATAGAAGGATGAAGGAGCCGTACAAACATTATGGTTATGTGTGTGTCTATATATGTGTGTGTGTGACTATGACTATTACTAAGGATATCGATGTTTTATATAAACGTAAAAAATGTGTTTGCATCAAAACACAAAATTTATTCAGCACAATAAATATTTGAGAGGTATAAAATTTTCATTAAAACGATTAAAATCATGTAAACCTGATTAAATATACCTGTTTTAACCTTGATTTTACTCGTTATCCAAACAATATATAATTGTTTTGGTTAGAACAGTATAATTTTACTCAATAACAACGATTTGGCCATTTTTGAATTAAAAGGAACTATAACAACAAGATGAATTTGTGTTTGTTCAAAGGTTATAAAATTGATGTGATGATGTGGAAAGAAAAATGATTCTGAAGATTAAAAAAAAAACAATTGGTTAATGGAGTGGTTTTTTTTAGAATAACAATATTACAATCATAGGAGCATTGCATCAAATCAATTAATATATTATTCAATCTAACAACCATTACAAATGAATCAACTATTACAGCTACAATACAGTAGAACATAATCCGCACTTGACGGGACTTAATGGGTTCTGGGTTATGAGTTTGGCCTCATTGGCAATTGGTTAATGGAGTTGATGATAGGAATAATTACAAAATAGTGTTGGTTTAAAAAACTTATTATCCACTAATAAAAATTTCTTACAAATTAGTAGTAATAAACTTTCTATAAATTATTGATTTTGTTAATTTTAGTAACTTTAAAATTTAACATTAACATTTTAAATGTAATCACGTCCACTGTTTTAATTACATATCTAATAGAATCATTAATTTTAGAAATCAATATATCAAAAACCAAATAATCAACAATACGCAATCTGGTTATCTCCACCAATCTGAATTTCATTGTTAAATGTCATTTGCCAAAAACATGCATCAGACAACTACAAACATCAACATCACAATAATTAACCTCTTGCTTCTTACCTCCTTCACTGCCAAGCAACAAACAAAAGAACCATTTGAAAAACACAAGCATAATCTATCACCAAAAAGCATCATATTAAACTTCAAGCACCATGTACTTTTTCACTCAATTAAGATCTTAAACTTTCTTAACCACATAATTTTGGAGACCACACATTTTTATTAAAAATTGTGTCCAATACAATTATTATACATTTAGTGAAACGTAGGGAGTATTATACTACAACCATCTTCCATCAAAAAGACAAAATCACCATCAACCAAAGAAACCATCAACAACTAAACCAAAGCACACAAAGTAAAGAAGGAAAAAAACACAAGCATCATTATACAAGTATTTACAGTATCACTATTAACAATTATGACACCTTTTGAGAACAAGGAGCATCATCCTATCATATGAATAAAACAAGCATCCCATTCATCGACAAGGAGAGGAAAATAGCTTGGGTAAAGTGGGAAATGGTGTGTGAGGAGAAAGAAGAGGGTGGGCTTGGTATAAAAAACTTGAAGCATTTTAATATGGCTTTGTTAGGGAAATGGGTTTGGAAATTGTTATTGGGAGGTAAAGAACTTTGGATAAGAATAATCGAATCTAAATATGGGTACTTTTGGGAGAATGTCAAGGCTAAAGAGAGAAGCGGGTCGAGTAGGAATCATTGGTCGGAGTGGTGGAGGGATATTGTGAATGTAGTAGGGGCCTCCGAGTGGTTTGTTAATAGGGTGCCCTTGTTAATAATTGTAAAAAAAAAGAATTGGGGATGGAGGAAGTACAAGTTTTTGGGAGGGGTTTTGGGGTACTTTAGAGAAGAGTCTACAAGATTTGTATCCAAGATTGTATAGATTAGAGTCAAATAAAGGTTGTACGGTCAAGGATAGAGTAGTGGTGAAGGAGTTTGGGATAGAATGTAAATGGGAGTGGTCTAGAGAACTTTTTGATAGAGAGTTGGAAGCGGTAAAAGAGATTGAGGGATTTGTACTCCCTCCATCCCGGAGAACTTCATACATTAGGGTTAGCGCGCAGTTTTATGCGAAAAGTTAAAGTAATGATAGAATATAGAAAATGTGAGAAAAAGTGTACTTTTAATTGCAAAATGTGTAATTTGAGTGTAAAGTTGAGATTGTTTATTATTTGTTGGGTGTGGGGTAGCTTCCTTTTTTGGTAATGTATGAAGTTCTGTGGGACGGCTAAAAATGGCAAATGTATGAAGTTCTGCAGGACGGATGGAGTAAATGCTTTGAATTTGAAAGAAGGGAAGAGTGATAAGTGGGTGTGGAAAGGGGAGAAGGATGTTGTGTATTCTACCAAGGATGGATATAGGAAAATTCATAAGAAAGAAAGTGAAAATTCAATGAAAAAGTGGGCGTCGGTTATTTGGAATAAGTTAGTTCCGACTAAAGTAGATGCTTTTGTGGGAAGATGCTCCAAAATAAAATACCTTCAAAAGATAACTTGGAAAAAAGGGGGGTGTTCTTAAGTGTTGAAAATCGTCGATATAAAAATTGTGAAAGTGATGAGATAGAAACAGTGTGGCATATTTTTGGGGAGTGTCCATTTGTGAATAAAGTGTGGGATTTAATATCTAATTGGTTGAATTGTGAGAGAGTAAGAGGTGTAAATATGGAACTAATTCTGGAAAATCATGTGAAAAAGAGAAAGAGAGATGGAAAAGAAATCTGGCAAATGATTGGGCATGCATGTGTGTGGTCGATTTGGGTGAGAAGAAATGAGGGAATTTATAAAGATTGCAAGGAAACCCCATGGAACCTAGTGGAAAAAATAAAAATAACCTGCTAGACTTGGTTGAAAGGACAAGGTAAACTCACAGATTATAAACATATTGATTCCTGGTTGTTGGAGCCGTCGATGTGCTTTTAATGTGGTGCAGATACTGGAGTCCAAATGTTGGCCTGTGCTGATAGGGTGCGAATTGAACATAAAGGTAAAGGAAAGATGGTTAGCCTGACAAATGAAGACAAAAGGGCGGCTAAATTTGTTTACTGGCTGAATGTTTGGGGAAAATGACACGAGAGAATGATGGCACAAAGGTGGTAAGAGGATAATGTTTAAATTTGGGATTATGGTGAAGACTAATGTGGTGTAAGAGCATTCTTGTTTGTCTTAGTAGTACAGGTTTGTCTGGCAACGTGGATGGCTATTAACAGCAACATTGCATGAACCTGGCTCTCGAGCTTTTAATCGTTGCTACACCTTGGACCTCGCTTTAAATTTCTTGCCACTTGTTTCTTTTGGAACATAGGGTGTAGGAGCGTAGGCAAATCGAGGAAGAAAGGGTCAATGACCACCAAGTTTTTAACTCAAGGAGCTAGACCAATGTGATTTAGTTTTAAATATCTTGAGGTATTGGTTGATTGTTTTTTGTGGGACTATTGTCGTCAAACACATCTTAAATTCCTTGTCATTTGGTTGCTTGCGAGCATAGGGTGTAGGGGGATGGAGAATATAGTTTGCGCTCATTAAGTTTTGACTTCGTCTTAAATTACTTGCCACTTGCCTCCTCGCAGGCATAGGGTGGAGGGGCGTGGTTAGTAAAGCTTTTTGTTTCGTATTCTATGTCCATCTCTTAAATTACTTACCACTTGCTTTCTTGTGATCATAGGGTGTAGGGTTGTGTCTAGTCGGGGATGGTCTTGTGTCTATGACCGCATTTTAAATTACTTGCCACTTGCACTTTTTAAATTCATAGGCTGTAGGAACGTGGCAAGTCTAGACGGTTTCACTAAGGAATTGACGGTTTGTGGTTGTGGTTTGAAATCTCTTTGTGGGGGGGGGGGGGGGACAAGCTTAATTCAAAGTGATAAGTATCATGAAAGTCAATGTTATGGATGCGATGAAGGGAGCGGTGTTGGGAGGTTGAAAATGGATCCTCTTGTAGGAAGCTTACTGTTTTATGGTGAAGAAAGTGTGATAGTGACTTGGTGTAGAATGTCAAGATATATAACAAGACTCAACTTCAATTTGAAGAAGAACTCATCTCCTAGTCTAATTCATATTTTATCATATTATGTTTTGTATTAGATAACGTCTATAATTTAGTTTCCGTTTCCTAGTTGGATTAGATAGCTAGTTTATATTTCTATATAAGCATATGTTGCTTTCTATTTCTTGTACTCTTACTCTTATTACTTACTTCGATCTATTGGTCATTCATCTATACAATATAGTTTTTTCTCAATTTCTATATTGTAACATGGTATCAGAGCCAGGAATCGTTCGATCCTGCTTCGCATCTTTGTTCCTCCTCCACGAGACCCACTTTGGATTGTTATGCCGTGATCGGGAATACTAAAACTTAAAAGAGTCTTAGACATTATGAGAGTCTTGAGAGTCCTTCTTCATTAATAAATGGATCAATTTGCGGATCTTGGGTTGCGGGTTCGGTAATCTAGATCTAAAAGCGGATTGTCAGATTGATATAAATACCCTATTTTTCTTCTTTTTTTTCCTTTCATCTCTCTCTCTCTCTCTCTCTCTCTCTCTCTCTCTCTCTCTCTCTCTCTCTCTCTCTCTCTCTCTCTCTCTCTCCGGCTATATCTCCGTCGTCCGGCCACCAATCTTAAATCCGATCGCATATTTGAGTAGCCCATGGTCCGATCTACCTTTCTATCGGTTTCGTTTTTTCATTTGATAGATTTTTGAAACGGTTGGCCGGAATTCGAAGCTTTTCGGCTGTCTTCTCCGGCGGATCTCCGACTACACAACACATATAAGTCATAACCTTGTTGTTTCCTCGATTTTCATGTTTCTTCTCTCGATTCTTCAGTTTTTTTTTCATTTTTTGTTTGGTTTTGGTGATTTTTTTGTGATTTCGCGTAACTTTATATTTCATGTGTAATTGTTGATGTTTTAACCTTAATTGTGCATGTTTGACCTGTAATTGTTGATGTTTGTGTGTTTTCTCTATTTTCAGTTTGTGTTTCGTAGCTTCTGCTTCGTTTATTTGTAAATCTGATTGTAGTGTTCGATTTTGTTTAGATTTTCATGCAAATGTTGTATGTTTAGTTGTAAATAGATGATGCTTTGAATTCATTGCTTTATGGTTAGATTTTCTGCAGTTTTTTAAAAATTGTCTCTGTTTTTGTGTGAATTGTGCATGTTTATGTGTAAATAGTTGATGTTTGATTATGTTCAAGATCTTTGATTTCTAGTGCTTATTGGCTAAGTTTGCATATATTCATACTGAAATTGCTTATGTTTAACGGTAAATTGGTTATGTTTTATGTTTCTTATGTTGAAATTCTTATTGTTTAGTTTTTTTTTTTTATGTAAATTGTGCATATGTAGCTGTTAATTATTGATATTTATGGTTTCATTCATTTCTTGTATAGAGTTTTTATAGTTTTGTAAAACGAGATGTATGCATGTATGAATAGTCTATGTTTATACTACAATTGTTGATGTTTAAGGGTAAATAGATAATGTTTTAATATATGCGTTTTGTAATTCTTACCTGTTTAGGTTTTAATGTAAATTATGTATGTGTAGCCGTAAATTGTTGATGTTTGTAGTTTTTTTTTGTAGAGATTATGTATTTTGTAAAACTGCTATATTTTCAGTGTGAATTGTGCATATTGAATGTTAAATAGGTGATGTTTGTTGGTGCTTTTTATTTCTGTGTGTTTATATTTCCTTACCACTAATTTCATATGTTTATATTGCAATTGTTGATGTTTGTTGATGTTTTTGTTGTATATACTAGGTTTTCGTAAAAATGGTGGTCGAAAAAGAAAACGATTGATGATAAAGATTGAGACGTGGATGGAGGAGTGGACGAACAAGTCAAGGGTGCAAAGATGTTGTAGTTTGGATATAGTGATTTTAATTATTTTGTATTACTTTATATGTAATGACATTTATTGATTGATGAATAAAATTGATTTCTATGTTTCTTTACAAATATTGTATTTTTTTTTTTTTTTGATAAGTAGGTTGTCATCAGTAATTTTATACTAAACATAGACAATTATATGCCAAACATAGGCAATTTGATCCAAAGTATCAATATGATTGGATGGACACATGAAAGCGAATTGTATCAGGAAAATGCGGTCGACTACCAGTAATTTCACCCAAAAAATCATGTTGTATAGTTTTATGTGTAAATTGTCTATGTTTGTCTATTATGTTGAACTCTCAAGGACTCTCAGGAGACGGACTCGATCAGGAATAATTGAATGGGATCAACGGAACATGATTTTATTTTCCCTTATATTCCTTCTTGCTTGGCATGCTGTATCTCTGCTCCGCATCTTCTCACTTTTGATATATTCACAAGCTCTATAGTCTATATGACCCCCTCTATCTATATTCTTTCTTATTTTTTCTATTTTGCTATCATGATTTGTTCTTATAGACCCTCATGTCGACTACTACCATTACTCTTTTATGGAACAAGATATGTGCTACAAGACAAAGGTCAATTCTCCACAACATCATCCTGTTGTTGCTATCTCACTACCTCAGTGATTTCTATAGCAATTGCTAAAAAGTTAACCTTGGACTGCTCCGGTCCCTATTGCCTCCCTATTTGATTGCTCTAGGTTTACTACTTCTTTTTATGTTTTTTTTTATCACCTTGGACTGCTCTGGTCCCTTTATTTACCTGCTCCAGCCTCCAGGCCAGTCTCTATATGGTCACCTGTTAATCTTCTCTTTGCCTTCTCCGGGCCTTTTTTTCTCTATGTGATTAGTTGTCAATCATCTCTCTACATGTTCTAGGCCTACCTCTATGTAGTCTAATCTACTAATACCTGCTCTGGGTATTACTCTTTGTGGTCATACGTTGATCTCATCTATCTATGTCAGCTCTCTAGCTGTCTCTCAATGCCTGCTCTGGGTGAATCTCTATATGCCTGCTCTGGGTGAATCTCTATATGCCTGCTCTGGGTGTCTCTCTACTATTGCTATGGATCTTCTTCTCCCTCCATATGCTATTCAAGATGAACATTTGCAATATTAATGTTCATCTTGGGAGGGGGGGGGGGGGGGTGTCAAGATATATAACAAGACTCAACTTCAACTTGAAGAAGAACTCATTTCCTAGTCTAATTCGTATTTTATCATATTATGTTTTGTATTAGATAGCGTCTATAATTTAGTTTCCGTTTCCTAGTTGGATTAGATAGCTAGTTTATATTTCTATATAAACATATGTTGTTTTCTATTTCTTGTACTCTTACTCTTATTACTTACTCCGATCTATTGATCATTCATCTATACAATATAGTTTTCTCTCAATTTCTATATTGTAACATAACATAGAAGGTTGTATTTGTGATTGGAGGTCTTGAGTATCTTTGTAAAGCTTATGCTTGATGTAATTATTGTCACCACGAACATCTCTTATGCTCTTGTAAACTTTGATTTATATATAATATTTTGCTGTTTCAAAAAAAAAAATCATTAATTCATTATACAAGCATTTACAGAAAAAAAGAAAAAAAGCATTTCATACAAAAGCCATACAATAAATAGAGGTGAGATGGTCATATCTTCTCATGTTTCTTCCCTTTCGTCGTCAAATTCTTTCTTGATTTTGTAACAACCATTGAATATATAGACTGGACAAAAAGTTGATAAATAAGATGCTTAGGTACACCATTTTTCTTGTTAGTTATGGTCTTATGGATAAAAATTAGTTCCAAATTCATCACCAACTTAAAACTGTAACCCTATAAAAGGCCAAACGGCAAAAAATTAGGTCGATTGGAGTTGATAAAATCAGTCCCAAATTCTACCACGGTTTTCAACTTAAAATATACTCCATCCCCGCATAACTTTATATATTTGTCATTTTTAGTCGTCCTACAAAACTCTATACATTACTAAAAAAGTCTCCACCCCAATAAATAAACGATTTTACATTTATACTAAAAGTACACCTCCCGCTATAGGTACATTTTTCCCACATTTTACCGTTATCATTTATTGTAACTTTTCACCTAAAATTACGCGTAAACATTAATGTATGAAGTTTTTCGGGACGGAATGAGTACCTTTTTTAATCATGCATTCTAATTTCAGTATTGAAGAAGAGGAATTTGTCAATTGGAGTTAAGATTCTTACTTGCATTCGGCTTCTGTGGAAGATGGAATAGAGATGCTTGCCCGAAGAGGTTTGGCGGAAGTAGAGGTGCTAATGGGGCTTGTCGTAGACAAGCCCGCCCGGCCCGGCCCGCAAAAATGGCAGGTCCGGACTGGCCCGTTAATATAGGCCCAGACCGAATATTTTATTGGGGCTTTAGGGGCCACTTATTTCATGGCCCGACCCGGACCCAAAAAGCTTGTGGCCCGGTCCAGACCGGATATATTTTTTGAACATATTATGTGATATTTATTGAACATTGATATATTTATTGAACATATTATGTGATATTTGATAAGAATCGAAATTTATTAATCGAGCTAACACATTAAAATTGGACTCTAAGAAAACTAATCACACTAATTGGGCTTATACATTACAAGTCCATAGTCCAACTCCAAAACACATTAAAATTGTTCATTCTTTCCTTCCTACTTGCCGTCCCATTCACTCATCAATTCATCATCTACATTTTATTCTGCATCAATTCTTTTTTTCCTACTTGCCGTCTCTCAGCATTCTTTTATACTTCACATGTTTAATGGTTTTGAATTTTGAGCACATGTATGCTAAATGAGCCAAAACAATAGCTTACTTAACTTTCACCCAGTACAGTACATTACTTATTTATATAGTAGTTTTTTTTCCTTTCATTTATGCATTTAACTAGTAAACATTTAACCAGTAAAGAGTTTGTAATAACATTTTACATGCCAAGAAAAAATAAGTTCTTTTTTATTATGTATAAAAAGAGAAATGAAAAAAAAAAGAGAAAAATTTGGTTTTTTGGCCCGGACCAGCCCGCTAATGAGCCCGGCCTGGCCCCAAAACAATGGGGCTAGGGGCTTGGCCGGGCCTACATATATCTCAAAAGCCCGGCCCGGCCACTTAAAAATAGGCCCGGAATAGGCCCAGACCGGCCCGATTGCCACCTCTAGGCGGAAGTACAAGTCTTTCTTTGACGGATGGTGAGAGTCGAAGGAGGACGTAAAAGCAGAAGAAAAAGAACGAGTCCGAGAGTTCAAATCATTCGGCTTCTGTGGAAGACGTCAGTATAATGTTTGCAATAGTGTTTTAGGACATATACTACAATTAGTTGAGGGCGTATTCAGAATCTCTACACACTATAGAGCAGATTCTAGATTTAACTCATGCCAAACGTGATGAGTTTCTTTAAAGGCTCTGTTCTCTTCAACTGCAATTTTTTAAACTGAACTGAATTAAATTAGACTGAACTGAATTGTAGTATAAAACATAATTAACCAGAACTGAACTGAATGAGTTTTCAATTGAAAATAACATAGCCTAATTAAAAGAAAACAGTCCATTTCTTTGATGCAAATCATAAAATTGAGAAAAGAAGACCATTTCATACGCTATTATATTGTCTTTTAAACTAATAAAACGCATTTTAAAAATGTTTGCGCTTTCATATTTTGTCTAACTGACGATTTCACAGTCAAGCTTATGTTTGCGTTATCGCACACCATAAGGTATCTAGGTTCTGTTACAACAATACAACGTGCTGAGATTTACCGATCTTACAAATCTTGAACAATACTATAACATAACAATATCAGGACAATTTCACAGAACTTGGGAGCTGGTTACACCTTCCTTCCCTTATAACTTTAAAGGAATGACTAAATCAAGCTGTAGACTGTTTCTTGCGGACCATAAACAACAATATGTTCAATCGGGTAGGGGCTCCTATACATACGTAGTTCAAGGTAAAGGTTCTTCAGAATCTCCCAACCGGGATAAATGCAGGTAAGCATCTGTGCCTGTGCGGAAAAACCACACAGCTTTAGATCGAATGTTTGTAGAGGAGACCAGAGGACAACAAATTTGGCTCAGCAAACACTAATTTTCCACATATATATTGTAAATGAAAGAAACATCCAGTCTCAATGTGCAAAACACCTACTGTCCTTTACAAAATGCACCACATCAGTTGAAACATGAACAATGGCTAGTTCTTAATTCATCTTGATGACTGGACTTGAAGTCTAATATGTAATTTTCCAAACTATTATCAAATACTCGATATGGAAATGCTAAACATCGTTCGTACTAAAACTCTAGTGCCTGAAATACAGTTCCAATGGCTAAAAATGTTCGGCTCAATCTTATTCTTTCTTTCACTCTAGTATTATGAGCTTTGCTTTAATAAAATAAATATTACATCACTCTCTTGTTCTTTCTTTCACTTTATGATACCAATATTTAAACAGTGGCACATTTTTTGCTCGTAAAGCTCTCACAATACTAAACTGAAAGAAACAACAAGAGTAATTGAAGTATAATTTCTCAGTGTATCTTCAACATTACAAATCATTGATACAATTTTAGATATATTTTCACATGAACAGAATTATAGCAATGCTCTTGATAACATGTGGCTATGTGACTAAGTTTAATATTTGATGGATGAACATTCACCTAACATTTGGAGAGATGAGTTATTACATTCCCCTTGAAGCTCCATCACAAAAAAACAATTTAGAATGTTTACTCGTTAAAAACCTTTGATGAGAAAAAACCCCACTAGGAGAAAAACCGCAGCGAAGTGAAAAAGAGTGCAATACTGCAATGCATGCTTGACAAGCATCAGTAGTTCATACAATAGGTTCATGAGGTGTCTACAACAGCTTTCTACTTTTTCTAAGGTGCTCATGTTAAAAAGTTGATTGACAAAAGTGAATTATTAGAGAATTTGTGGGGTGTTCGCAAATACTAGTTAAAAGTTAAAAATGCTGGAATAAGTGTGTTTACAAACCCAGCTTTTACAGTAAAAAGATACTTAAAAGTAGCTTAAGAAGGTCCAACCCAACTTCAACAACTTCCCCCTTATGCAACTTAATTCAAGAGAATCCACCTTCATCTTCATTATGGTTTGCAAACACTCATGCAGATAGCATTGAAGTCGTAAATTGCAACTCATAATCAATTTTAAAGACCCACTAAGCATGTAACAGACTGTTCCTAGATCAGTATAATAAATGCTACTCACATACACATCCAGCAAGAAAACGTCATGCAGATAGCATTGAAGCTAAAATTAGCAGGTTATGGTGATGAATAAAATCAATACTATAATGGAGCAACACGAGAAAACAACATACCATATCCTTCCATGGAGATAATATTCAGATCACCTCCAAAGTATCTGGCATATAAACGACTTATAGGAATACCATAACCATAACCAGCCATAGTTGTTGCGGTATCAAGGTCGTCGACTAATGAATCATCTAGGGGATTCCTTGCTGTACTGTAGAGGTATGTGAAAATTTTACGAAGACCACTTCTTGGTATACCACCTCCTTCATCAGAAACCTGTAGAACACAGCGCAGAATAAATAGAAGGATCTTAAACTGTCCTTAACTCTTAACAAAATTCAAGAAATAAAAGAAATATGCAGGAGAAAATCATGCCTTTATTGTGACATCCTCTAATCCATCAGCAACTATAATCCGGATAGGGGGAGCAACCTTGTCCGATTCCATAAATCGTTCTTGTACGGCACGAAGTGAATTCTTTACCAGCTCAAAAACCATCAAATGCAAGTGTGATGGTACGTACCTGACATCAAAACAGATATAAAGGTGAGGGAAGACATTCTTGAAGTTTGGACTATTTTGACATACAAGATCTTGTGGTGTCACGTTTCAAGAATTTAAAAACACTCTCATCTTTTAGTGGTTACCCTCATGTTTGGAGAATTTACAAGTAGTCTCCTTGTCTTTTTGTGATTATATCATCCAAGACCCGAACTGCTACAAACAACCTTAGATCTACCACCCCTCAACATATTACAATTACATGAATCTTAGACATGATGAGCGTCTTAGCAATTTTAAGATAATGCCATTCTGAATAAAACTGAAAAACACCCCGAACACAACATAAGTTTATAAAAATGCAATAACATACTCCTGATGTGCATAATTGAAATTTACAATGCATACTCCCTCTGTCTAACGATTACATTTCCTGAAAGGGGGTCATTTAAATTTTGGAAACCAAGTAGTCACATGTGTAATTAGTTTAGTACGCCCTATATCAAGGTTTGTTAACATATATATTATTCCTAAATACCAGAAATTTGAGTTAGTGATGAATGTAAAGAATGTGCTCTGCAGCAAATAATAACAAAATCTGAAATGAAGATCGTCAATAAGAAGCAACTCACGGGAAGGTGAATTTAGGGTCCCCATAAATAGTAACATTAGGTGCACTGCCATACTCACGGAAGCAAATTGAACGAGCATCCTCACCGGCAAGTCTTGCAACCTCAAGTGGAGACATTTTTGTATGTATATAGCCTACACAGTCAGGAGGAGGATTTGGATCATGCAATGCAACGTGCTGCCCTGCGTTCATTGTAATTTGGAATGGAATCAGAGAATGTTCAACAGATCTTTCTGCCAATATTGAAAAGGAAAAAACGTTCTAACCGATGAGCATACGGATCCCAATCCTAGACATGTAAAACCGATCTAGAAACTCATGGATTTCCACCATATTCTTGTAATCAGTTTTAGGAGCCAGATCTTTCTTCAACTGCTGTACTCCCAATGCCATCATAGGGACAACATTGTTGTGCCTCACTTTGATCAGATTGATCATTTTCGTAAACTCCAACTCATCTTTGTTAGTAATAATATCCGGAAAGGCTCTAAGGTCACGGAAGGAATCCACATACCAATCTCTCACCTAGCAAGCAGAAAAAGAAAGTAGCACAACCGTGAATCAATAACTCAGATCACTTTATACTATTCCATAGAAGCCCTCAACACAAACAAAAGAATGCTTATGCAACCAAATGAGCCATATACAACTAAACAGCAACTTAGCCTGCATAGAGACGCTACTTGATAAACGACCACAGTTAAACAGCAGGAAAAAAAAAAAAAAAAAAGAAACTCAACGGACAAGCCGAATCTATAAAAAGATGAAGTCACCCACAGTGGAACAGACCAATTATGAAAATCCAACGGGTAAACTTGGAAAGCGTTGAAAAGATGGACTTTACCACAAGAAAAGGAATTCTCCTGATGAAGCAAAATAAAAAAAGAAATCCCTTGAAAAACACATCTTTACAGCTAATCAATATTTAATTAGATAATTAATCCAGAAGGTGTGATGTGATTCACACTTCACTCAATCATGAGATGAGAAAAACAGAATCTATATAATTTAATTAACTGTAATAATAATAATAATAATAATAATAATAATAATAATAATAATAATAATAATAATAATAATAATAATCATAATCCTGACAAAGACAAACGTGATGAATAATAACAGAATCCTTTCCAATCAACCAAGAACCAACCAAGATTAGATTTTTCCGTTCCAATTCACGGTAAAATTACCTTCAACACGGCGGATTTATGTGACAGGCCATAGGGCAACGATTGAAGCTCAATTGCACGGCGAGCAATCCTAATCGGAAGCTCCTTGTGAAGAAACTGAGCGGAGAAAAGGAGATTACGAGGAGTAGGCTTGGACCCAAATTTCATCATGTATCGAAGACTGACACCGTTCTGTTTCATCGAGCCCCATTTCTGCACTTCTTCCACTAATCCTTTCGACAAACCCTCCACTGCTTTCTTCGCTGCCATTTTATTCAATGGAATTGCACAGTTTCAGTAAAATGGACAAAATTCAACCAAACAAGCTGTCAATCGAAGTCGTGGAATAGTGGCGGCGTAAACGAGGGTTTGTGAAAGTGTGTGTTGATTGGTTCGAGGTCAGGTATGTGTATGTGGATGTACTGTAGTGGTGGTGATTCACACGCGCATATTTACAGGTAGTGGTTTAACATCCTTTTCTAGAGAGAGAAGATGAAGGGGAATTGGAACCATTCACAAGGCAAAGCAGCCATTGACGTTGAGATTTGAAAGGGATTCCGATATATGAAGGAAGGATTCTTTTTATCCTTTTTGGGGGTGACATGGATTACGGATGGGATTAACCAAATTCTACTTCTAAGAAGAAAGGGACCTTTATGTTTTATTCAGAAAGCCGCTTTTAAAAGAGTACGAATATATCACTAATCTGCTCGGCGTAAACCTTTTGTAATTGAACGGTTATACTAAGCAGAACTGAACTGAATGAGTTTTAAGTTGAAAATAACAGAGCCTTACTCGTCAAAATACACTACTATTGACATAGTGTGTGTGTGTGTGAATCGGTTATTAATAGGGGCGGATAGCCTTTGTTTGGCCAGTCATCCGCGTACCGTCTTTACACCTGTTTGGCCACGGTACACTTCATATGGTGTCCAATTGAAACAAGTTCCTAACTAGGGTTGGGGGTCGGGCGGGATATTCGGGACTTTGGGATTTCGGGATTCGGACAATTATTTCACGTCCCAATCCCATCCCAGATAGAGTTGGGATTTTTCGGGATTGGGACTTTGGAATTTCGGGCGGGATTTCGCGATCCCAAATAAGCCTAATGCATATTCATCATCCAATTCAAATAGCGAGTTGTTTTCTACTTTTGTTAAACCGATATAGGCAACATAAGAAATTTGATTGGGAACTTTGAACATCATCAAATATGTAATTCCACTATAATTAAACCAACAAGAATATCTAAAGACTAAAGTTGCTTCAAAAGTCAGAACACCAATGGCTGATCCAAAAGTAGTAGTGCAAACAAGTAATTTCAATCTAAAAACATTTTGTACTATCAAAATGAATTAAATGATTCAATTCTACTTATAAAGTATAATGATTTCACTAACTAATAATTAATTTGAAAAATTGCAGGGAGTCCAAGGACTTCATCAGTTCATCCACCCATATATTATATAAGTATATAACCTGTTGCAAAGCAAAAAAATGTAGAGTGAGATGAGATGCAATAAAAAAATATTTGTGCATGTAAACATCCAGCCCGTCAAATAATGGTATTGTTACATGCTAATCTAAAACATAAATGTACAAACAAATCAGTAATATGCATTATACCTCTAGTGACAAAAACTCCATCTTTAAACTTCAAGAACAGAAACATCAAGTCCCTTGGATTCGATCTCGATAATGATTAACAAAAAAAAACAATTTATAAGCAAAGAATGAATATTACTAGCAAATACTCATTAAAATGTGAGTTCAAGGTAAAAATAGGTTTTTAGGAATACCTTTCTCTATCTCTTCTAACATAGTCAAATCCTCCTCCAAGTTGACTGGAGTATGACCTACACGCAACCAATCTTGAGCGCAAACAAGAGCTTGAACGATTCTTGTCGACAAAGAACTCCTGAACGAGTCCAATATACGTCCTCCAGCGCTAAATGCACTCTCCGATGCAACAGTTGAGACGGGAACTGCTAGTATATCACGAGCCATCTTAGCTAAAACAGGAAATCCATGAGCATGAGATTCACTTTTCCACCACCCTAGTAAGTCGAGGTTATCATCATCAACAAGCGGTTCTGTCAAATACTTTTCTAGCTCAGACTTCATGGTTCCCTCAATTTCATTTGCAAGTGACTTGCGAAAATCATCTTCATCGTTTAATTCCATGTCGATTCCATCATTTTTCATTGAGCTGTCAACATTTTCACTCATAGGCCTTGTAGTTTTAGGGGATGGGTTCCCATATATTTTGTTGTACACGGAGAATAAATCATGGAACCCAGACTCAACTTCCTTTAAGAAATAGCTTGCACGAAGGCAATCAGGGTACATTCTACTGAATGAAAATGACACATACTTCCATTTGTACCGTGGGTCAAGAATGGCTGCATAATAAATTAGCTTGTTCATATTATCCACCGGCCCCCAATACTTGTCATACTTTTCCTTCATCCTTCGAGCCATAGCTTTTAGTTCCATGTCATTACTCAATAACCATTTATGAAGAAGACGATTTATTTTGTATAATTCATTAAACACCAGATTGCATGTGACATGCGAAGATCCTGATACCCTTAGAGTCAATCTATAGAAATGACCCAAGAACTTTATTAAATGAGCCACCCTATCGAAATCTTCATCTTCAGGAACATTTTCCTTTAGATCCATCTTATAACATCGATCTCCAATGATATAAGCTTCAAGAGTTTTTCGTAATGTCACGTTGAATCCAACATTAAGTATGTTGAATTCCATCTAGTAGGTACATCAAGACATAGCATTTTATTTGTCTCCGGATTTTCAGTAAATGCAAGAACCGCAAACTTCTTGTACCTAGCTGGAGAGCCCCTAATATACTTCACTGCTCTTATTCTTTCTATTGCCTTACCTTCTTCACTTAATCCATCTTGCACAACAAGATTGAGTATATGAGCTACACATCGCATGTGCATGTACGATCCCACTTTAATGCCCACATTATTTCGGCCATCAAATTTCCTTGCCAAATAAGAAACAACACCATTGTTTGACAAAGCATTATCAACGGTAACTGCAAAAATGCTTTCAATACCCAATTCCTTCAAACAAAGCTCAATGGACTGGCCCAAGTCCTCACCCCTATGACTGGTAATCGGACAAAAGTTCAAAATTCTTTTTTGCAAAACCCAATCATTGTCGATAAAATGAGCAGTGAGACACATGTAATTGACCTTCTGACAAGATGTCCATGTATCAGTAGTAAAGCTTATTCTTTGAGAATGTGCTGCCATTGAAGACTTTAAACTAGTTTTCAACCTCATATAAAAATCAAAACATGATTCTGTCAATATTCTTCTCGAGGGGAGGCTAAACATCGGCTGGATATTAAGTACAAACTTCTTAAAACCTTTCTTCTCAACAGTCACAAATGGCATCTCATCAACTATGATCATTTCACACAAACTATCCATGGCGACTTCTTTCTTGAAATGCCAATTTGCAAGTCCACCTTTTTGGTCTGGCTTTGCTGGTTGGAATTGAAGGTGTTGCTGCTTCGAGTCATATTTGTGCTTTTCAATACATCCTTGAAGATGTCTACTAAGCCCGGAAGTTCCTGACTTTGACTCGGATATAAATTCCTTCTTGCTGTAATTGCATCTCGCCCTCCTCCTCCCATCTATTGTTTCACTTGTTGGAATCTTTACTACATGGGCACATACATCATACCTAGGAGCAATTTCTTTCTTTTGCCTTTTAGTTTTGCTGCCATTCTCGTCTTCTTCGCCATCAGTTCGAGCACGATGTACCCCCACTGAACTCTGTCCACCATCTCTATGATCTACAGGTTGCTCTCCAGCCATATCAATATTCGCGCCACGCAAACCACCTTCCATAATAATATTATATCCAGATTCTAAATCAGACGAAGGTACTTCTTAAACATCAAGATTTATGAAATCCTCCATGGCACCTTGCATTTAGGAATTGAAATACTCACTATATAGGTAAGAGGAGCAATATATATATGTATATATGTATGTATATGTATATATACATATATATATATATCTATATGTATGTATATGTATATATATATATATACATATATATATATACATATACATACATATAGATATATACATATACATACATACATATATATATATGTATGTATGTATATGTATATATACATATACATACATATATGTATATATATATATGTATGTATGTATGTATATACATATATATATGTATGTATGTATGTATATACATATATATGTATATATGTATATGTATATATACATATACATACATATATACATACACATACATATATATATGTATATGTATAATATATATATATATATATATATATATATATGTATATGTATATATATATATATGTATATGTATATGTATATATATATATATATATATGTATATGTATATGTATATATATATATATATATGTATATATATATATATATATATATATGTATATATATATATGTATATATATATATATATATATATATATATATACATATATATATATATATATATATATATATATATATATTGCTCCTCTTACCTATATATGTAAAATCAATCTCAATCACATCTCAAAATTTAATATGGGAATTCGGGATTTATCCCAATCGGGATCGGGATTTTTCGAGATAATACCATTCGGGTTCGGGATTTTCCCAATATCCCATACCAAACCCCCACCCCTATTCCTAACACCCTCTTGGCCGCAATTAGGCAAAACACAAAACCACATAATAGACTAGCAATATGTGTACAAAAAGTAGCTTAAGAATAGGAAAATGCCGTAAAAATCTAGATGAGGTAAAAAAATATCTCCTCGTCAATTAAGATTGACGTGGATAAGTTGTTCAAAGTCAAAACAACAAACGGGCAAGAAAGAGGTGTAGACACGCAAAATGTGTCGAATAAATTATTAAAATCATTGAATTTAATTTACCGTATTTAATTGGAATTTTACCAAATTCTATTCCAAAATAGTAGGGTAAATTATTCGATTTTAATACGCTCCATTTATGGCCTATCAAATTGCGCCACATACAAAATATGGAGTATTTTCGATTACTTTGCATTAAAAACGATGTGAATGCTGGAAAAGTTTAAAGCCGATCAAACGTCGCCACGTTAAAAGGATGATGTCAAAATGCATACTTTCAATTAAATCAAGACATGAAGAAGGAGATAATT
The DNA here is from genome assembly GCA_026545765.1 of Plantago major. Lineage (NCBI taxonomy): Eukaryota > Viridiplantae > Streptophyta > Magnoliopsida > Lamiales > Plantaginaceae > Plantago > Plantago major. The sequence goes on along the minus strand of CM048841.1, from coordinate 25,766,813 downwards.
CGACCAATGGGATCGCGACACATCATACATGTGATGCAATTATTCAAGAAAAGGAAAAAGGATTAAAAATGAGGACCTTTCATCCTTCCTTTTTCCATCTATAAATAGAGGTCATTCATCCACCAAAATGAGGAGATAAGAAGTGAAAAAGAGAAGAAGTGAAGAGCAAGTGCCCACAAATCCTCTCATCCTCTCAGGATCCGACTTTGAAGTTCGAAGAAGCATTCAAGAAGTTCTTCCGGCAACTGAAGCAAAACCTTCGTTTGATCCAAGAAGAAGTCCTCGCACACTTGGAGAAACGATATTGGAAGATCAACCGCCGCAAAGGAAGATCAAAATCCAAAAGTCCTGAAGAAGCCCGAACAAAGTTCTTGAAGTTCTTCATCAAATTCAAGCCAAAAGCGACGTTAGATTCAAGATCAAGCTGAAAAGCCCTTGAAGAAACGTTTCCCGGAGGCCAAACTTCCTCTACAGAAGATCAAAGGCCAAATTCTGTGACGATCTAGAAGCGTTCTTCGTGGAGTTCATCCATCCTTCGAGAAGTTTGTTATTGTTCGCTTCAAACACCTCCAAGTTCGCGATTTGATTCGAGATTAAGCCAAGAAGCTCCCGAATTATCGTTTCCTCGACCTTGAAGTCATAAAATCCTAAAGCGAAGACTTTGAAGATCCAAGTTCGCCGCATTAGAAGACTAGAATCAGAGGATTGTAATAGAGAATTGTACCCGCACTCATCAAATCAATAAAATTTCATTTGTGCAATTTTACTTGCTACAGATTTTTGACACACACAGTGGGACATCTCTACCTCTCATCTCTAATAAAGCACTATGCCTCCTAGGAAGACGATTAACTCTTCTCAAGCCTCAGATGAAGCGCAGTCCAAGGGTGCTGAAGACCCGCAAACCTTGGCTAGCAAAGCCTTTGAAGATCTAGGTGCAACTGCCACCAAAAGAGATGGAGAAGAAACATCCGATGATGACGACGGGTCTTTGCCATCATCTCCTAAGACAAGAGAGGTCCCTCCTCAGCTCCCAACAATGAGTAATCCTTCACTCAACCAAATGGTATTAGCTTTGACAAAATCTATGGAGTTCCTCATGAAGCATACTCAGGAACAAGACCTCAAGATTGCAAAGCTTATGGAACGAGAATTCACACCCGAGAAGATTTTAAGCAAGGAAACAGCTGAAACTAGCAAGGTGGGAGGAAAGCACCATGTGGTGTATGAGGAACCATCATACGCTAAGTCAATATCAAAACAAGGAGAAGTGTCAATCTCCCCAGAAGGGACAATCCCAGCTAATCAATTGAAAGAATTCATCATGGGTGCCCTGAAGGAGAGACTTGATGAAAACTCCAAATCATCTTTCACTTACAATAAGCCATACACACGGAGGATTGATAACCTGAGGATGCCCATAGGATATCAACCACCCAAGTTTCAACAATTTGATGGCAAAGGGAGCCCAAAGCAACATGTGGTGCATTTTGTTGAGACATGCAACAATATTGGAACCTATGGCGACCATCTCGTAAAACAATTTGTTCGCTCACTAAAGAACAATGCATTCAATTGGTATACTGACTTGGAGGCTGGATCCATAGATAGTTGGGATCAACTGGAGCAGGAATTCCTTAATCGTTTCTATAGCACAAGAAGAACTGTTAGCATGATTGAGCTCACCAACACACGCCAGTGGAAAGAAGAAGCCGTCATGGATTACATCAATCGATGGAGGAACTTGAGTCTCAATTGCAAAGATCGATTGTCTGAGGCTTCAGCAATCGAGATGTGCATCCAAGGAATGCAGTGGGGTCTTCGATACATTCTTCAAGGAATCATGCCACTCTCATTCGAAGAACTAGCGACTCGAGCCCATGACATGGAATTAAGTATGGCTTCAAGTGGAATTGAAGGTCCTCCTGTGCAAGAATCGCGTAGGATTGACACCAAGAGAGGGGGTAAGCCTCCATTCAAAGGTAAAGAAGCAATGGCTACAAGCGTCACAAAGATCAAGGTATCAAGGGCGACAAAGGACAAAGAAAAGGTGAACTATACACCAACAGATAACGCTCCGCCAAAAGACGAGCAAAGAAGGTCGACTCTGAAGGAACTGATGGCAAAACAGTATCCATTCCTCGACTCTGATGTCCCGGGGATATTTGATGACTTGTTGAAGAATAATTTGATCGAGTTGCCTGAAATGAAGAGACCTGAAGAAGAAGGTCGTTCGGACGACCCCAAGTACTGCAAGTACTACCGTCTCGTGAGTCACCCGATACAAGATTGTTTCGTCTTCAAGGAGAAGGTGATGAAATTGGCCCGGGAAGGGAAGATTTCGCTAGATGAGGAAAACGCAAATGTCAACACCATCTCGTTTGGCGAAAATTATGAGGAGAAAATTGACCAACCTTCACTAGAAGAACCTCAGAACAAAACATGTGTTTCCACTAAAGTGGCAAAACCCATTGATTGTATGACAACTATCTCCTTTAATGATGAAGATCTCTTACTTGGATCTAAGCCTCACAATAGACCATTGTTCGTGTCCGGCTTTACTCGTGAGCACAAGGTGAAAAGGATACTATTTGATGGTGGTTCTGCCGTCAATATATATCTTGCCCCTGCATACCATGAGAGAAGTAGGAATACATGTAGAAGACCTCGCTAGTAGTCGACTGATGATCCAAGGCTTCAACCAAGGAGGGCAAAGAGCAATGGGCATTGTGAGATTAGAGTTGATGATTGACAATATGTCATCGACGACGCTCTTCCATGTTATTGATGCCAAGACGTCCTACAATTTGCTTTTGGGAAGGCCATGGATACATGAAAATGGTGTAGTCCCCTCGACTTTACACCAATGCTTCCAATATTGCCAAAATGGAGTAGTGAGAAAGGTGCTTGCAGATGGCAAACCATTCACGGAAGTCGAATCTTATTTTGCTGACTCCAAGTATTACAAGGAACATATGAATGATGTAAATGAAGGGTCGAACTCGTTTGGCGGCGAGTCAATAGATCAAGTGAAAAATCCTAACAAGGAAGAATTGCCTCCGCAGATCTGCCCCGGTGAGGTCTCACATGCGAAAGATGAAGGGATGAGTGGACTTACTCTACCATTGACAAATTAAAGCTTAGCCTCACCAGTATGGTCCAACCACCCCTTAAGGGATTTGTTCGACCAGTCCACGGAGATTTGAATGAACATAAGACTTCATCACATAAAGTCGAACATAAACATTTTGGACCAAATGCTTTCAAGCTTTTGATAAAGGCAGGATATGATCCTAAGAATGGCTCTCCTCTGGGATTAAATACATCAGGATATTCTAGCTCGCAAAGTGGTGAAAAAACTCGAGAAGGTCTTGGTTTTCAACGGCTTAAACCTGTCCGCATCACCATAAAACGAGCCACAAGAAATTACGTGAGCGGAAATGACAACTCATTCACCGAAAGTGCTTCTGACCAAAATTGTGAGAAATCGCTGCACAAGTCTGTCTTTGAAAGGTTGGGGCCAATTAGACAGCCGACACATCAAAGACTGAGGGCAATTAGGAAACCTGCACATAAAAAACTAGGGGCAGTTAAAAAGTATGAGTATCAAAGGTTGGGACCAATGAAATCAGGCACTGCAGGAACTAGCGAGTTAAGTAACTCCGAAAAACTACGAAGTCTAGTTCCATCTCGCATGACGCGGACCGAAGATATCAAGGTGTCATACGGTGAAACCCTTAAGTTCAAAAGGGTGACGATAATCCACACAAGAGTCCGAGATAATATTGAGGATGAAAATGAAAGTGTTGAATCATCGTACCACATCACCCTTAAGGATTGTGATGTCATTGAAGAAGAAGATGCCGAAGTAGCACCCCCTGAATTTGAAGAAGGGGTAAATGCCACCATCGATGAATTAAAAGAGGTCAATCTTGGTGATTCAAATGATCCCCGACCTACGTACATAAGCGCTTTGTTAAGTGCCGATGAAGAAATTGCTTACATTGCCCTGTTAAAGGATTTCATGGATGTGATTGCTTGGACATACAAAGAAATGTTTGGCCTCAATCCCAAGATAGCGGTGCACCAACTCTCGGTAAAGAATGGAGCTCGCCCCATCAAGCAAGCTCAACGGAGATTTCGTCCTTAGTTGATTTTGCCAATCGAAGTGGAAGTAAATAAGCTAATTGAAACAGGTTTCATCTGTGAAGTCAAATACCCTACTTGGATTTCTAACATAGTCCCGGTAAGAAAGAAGAATGGACAAATTCGAGTGTGCGTAGATTTTAGAGACCTAAATTACGCATGCCACAAGGATGACTTTCCGCTGCCCATACCGGAACTCATGATTGACGCAACTACAGGTCACGAAGCACTATCTTTCATGGACGGGTCCTCAGGATACAATCAAATTCGCATGGATCCAAAGGAAGAAGAACTAACGGCTTTTCGCACTCCAAAAGGGATACATTGTTATAAAGTAATGTCGTTTGGTCTCAAGAATGCTGGCGCCACCTATCAAAGAGCAATGCAAAAGATATTTGACGACATTCTTCACAAGAACGTCGAATGCTATGTTGATGACTTGGTGGTAAAATCAAGGAGGCAAACAGATCACTTGCAAGACTTGAGGGAGGTCTTTGAGCGATTAAGAAAGTACCAACTGAGGATGAACCCTTTGAAGTGCGCATTTGGAGTTAGCTCTGGAAAGTTTCTAGGCTTTATTGTTCGACAGCGAGGAATAGAAATCAAGCAAGCCAAAATTGACGCGATCATGAAGATGCCTGAGCCAAAAAACATACATGAGCTTAGAAGCTTGCAGGAAGATAGATTACCTCCAGAGATTCATATCCAACCTCACAGGAAGGTGTCAACCATTTAGTCACCTCATGAGAAAAGATGTTCCATTTAATTGGGATCATGCTTGTAGGAATGCATTCGAATGCATCAAGTCATATCTTATGAAGCCGCCAGTGTTAGGAGCTCCGATACCAGGACGCCCTTTGATTCTATACATAGCTGCACAAGAACGTTCCATGGGAGCATTGTTGGCTCAAGAAAACAATAATGGGAAAGAGAATGCACTTTACTATTTGAGCAGAATGATGACACCAAATGAGCTAAAGTATTCCCCCATCGAAAAGCTTTGTTTGGCTCTCGTCTTCGTGATCCAAAAATTGAAGCATTACTTCCAAGCCCACACAATTCATCTTGTTTCAAGAGCTAATCCTGAAGTATGTTATATCAAAGTCGGTACTCTCAGATAGGCTTGCCAGGTGGTATTTGCAGATTCAGCAATTCGAAATCATATACGTGACGCAAAAAGCCGTCAAAGGGCAAGTCTTAGCTGACTTCCTAGCTGATCATCCGATACCTGCGGAATGGGAGTTAACGGAAGATTTTCCTGACGAAGGCGTTATGACAATCGAAGTAATCCCTCCATGGAAAATGTACTTCGACGGAGCCTCACGTAAGCAGGCGAGCCTGAGTTGTGTTTCTCTGTAATGGGAAGTTCTGCCATACTCATTCACTTTGACCCAAAATTGCTCAAATAATGTTGCAGAATATCAGGCGTTGATTCTCGGATTAGAGATGGCGGTCGATGCAAATAGATTACATCTCAACATCTATGGAGACTCTAAACTAGTGGTCAACCAGGTGCTAGGGGATTGTGATGTCAAGAAACCTGAACTAGCCCCATATGTTTGCTATGCTAGAAAATTGATCGGATGGTTAGAGGACGTGTCAATCGAACATGTGCCACGAGGAAATAACGGTCGAGCCGACGCTCTAGCAAAACTTGCTTCCACTCTTGTGATGCCTGACAAGAGAGTCCATATCCCCGTTTGTCAGAATTGGATCGTTCCGCCTATACTTGAAGATAGTGAAGGTGGTGAAGAAAAAAATGTCGTGGAGGTCTATGAGATCAAGAAAGAAGACTGGCGGCAACCTCTAGTTGATTACTTGAAATACGGCAAGTTGCCCCATGAACTACGCCATAGAGCAGAAATTAGACGTCGAGCAACTCGCTTCATATACTACAATGACACCCTCTATAGACGTTCATTCAATGAGGTATTTTTGCGAAGTCTCGGCAATGAAGAAGTTGTGCAAGCAATGGAGGAAGCACACTCCGGCGTTTGTGGTGCTCACCAGTCGGGTCCGAAATTGCACTTTCGAATTAAGATGATGGGATACTATTGGCCCACCATGGTCCGAGACTGCATGGAATATGCACAAAGATGTCAACCTTGCCAATTTCATGCAAATTTTATCCATCAACCACATGAGTCGCTACACCCAACTGTCGCCTCATGGCCATTTGATGCGTGGGGATTAGATGTGGTTGGTCCAATGACGAAATCTTCCGGTGGTCATTTGTACATCCTGGCAGCAACCGACTATTTCTCTAAATGGGCGGAAGCAATACCACTTAAGGAAGTGAATAAAGAGAACGTTGCTGACTTTATACGTTCCGACATTTTCTTTCGATACGGTGTTCCACGCTACATAATCACCGACAATGGAAAGCCATTCTGCAACAGTGTGATTGATAAGTTATGCCAACAATTTGAATTCAATCAGAGGAAGTCTTCAATGTACTATGCGGCAGCCAATGGTCTCGCAGAAGCCTTCAATAAAACATTGTGCAACCTGTTGAAGAAAGTGGTAGCAAAGTCAAAAAGGGACTGGCACGAGAGAATCAGAGAAGCATTGTGGGCTTATAGGATGACACATCGAACTCCTACCCAGGCCACCCCTTACGCACTGGTTTATGGAGTAGAGGTTGTCCTTCCCCTGGAATAACAGATTCCATCCCTGAGGATCGCAATCCAAGAAGGGCTCACTGAGGAAGAAAATGCTCGCCTACGACTGTAAGAGTTAGAATCACTGGATGAGAAAAGGATGGAAGCCCAACAAAGACTTAAATTCTATCAAGCTCGCATCTCTAGAGCATTCAACAAGAGAGTTCGTCCTCGCTCTTTCCAAGTGGGGGATCTTGTTCTCGCTGTAAGAAGACCAATCATCATGACCCACAAGACTGAAAATAAGTTCACGTCAAAGTGGGACGGGCCATACGTCATCAAAGAAGCATACACAAATGGCTCGTACAAACTTAGAGCTGATGATGGATTGAGAATTGGCCCCATCAACGGGAAATTCTTAAAGCAATACTACCCGTAAAAAAAAAAGAGAGAAAGAAAAAAAAAGAAAAAAAATGCAGAAGCCCTCAAAACAAAGCAGGGGTGCTTAGATTAGTACGCTCCTGACCCGCATGAGCATAAACTGCGAACGGTGACCACCAATGGCAGTACACGTGGCTAAACTGTTAACCTACCTCACGAAAGGCATTTTATAGTGGTTAAACTTCAAATACCTCACCTAGTCTAAGGTGGTTAAGCAATAGATACTCCTGCCCAAGCAGTATAAAGCGTACACCCCCCCAAATCACAAAGTCATCTTTGAACTACGTTTTGACTTGATCCTCTTTCAGAGGTACGTAGGCAGCTTAGTTCATTCTAAGTCCAGTCATAAGTATCAGAGATATATGTTTATTTATCCAGAACAATATGATACTCAACACGAAAAGCATGCAAAAGTGATATGGCAAAAGGAAGATAATCTTTATCATTCATCACAAAAGATAGCAACATATGTTACAAGAAGGAAAACAAAAGCAGTAGAGGCAAATGACAATCCCTAAAAAGGCTTCAAAGTCTTCAGCTCTTCATAAGCAGTCTCCAACTGTGCCCTCAGAATATCCAGCTTCTTTTTGGCTTCATCAATCGGTGTAACGGTGTTGTTCAACTTAGAAGCTTCTTGTTCCATCTTGGTGACGTCTGCTTTTGCGGCTTGAAGAGACTCCGTCTTAAGCGAGGCCTCAAGATCTTTCACCGTTTTAACCAAGGATTTAAGTTTCTTCTTAGCGGTTCGGACACTAATAGATTTATCAACCACCTTTGTTTTAGCTTCCTCGAGACGAGCATCAAATTTAGCGACTCGTCGGGCAAGTGATTCATCGGAAGGCATATCAGCGATGGCAGATTTCGCAGTGTCAAACATGGCGGCTTTCTCAAACAAAGAATTGAATAAAGCCCTCAAAGAAGGAACATCAACAGACTTGAATCGCTCCAATTGTTCCAACACAATTAGGATCTCATCTTTAAGGCTTGACACCATGTCTAGAGGAGTCTCAATGATCCTGGTTCTAAGCTCACGCCACAAAAGATCAAGACATTGCTTCTCCCATTTGTCCACAAACCTTTCGCCATGGAAGATGGAAACAGCAGGATGGCAAGGAGCTACAGGTAAAGGAGTAGCAGAACAAGGAGACCCTTCCCGACTCTCTATCATAGTGGGTGTGGTCTCGATGGGAGATGCTTGTTGTGAAGGAAATCAAACATTTGAAGTCATTACCTCCCGAACAAAATCCACCAGCGATGCCGGAATACTCGAAGCATCTCCACGTGTTTCAACGTCCACTGGTTTGGAGGCTCCTTCTCCTCGTTGCCTTTTTCAATGACGATCGGAATTGTTGCAACTTGCGCTCTCATCGACGTTGGAGGAAGCGCTCTTCTTAGCTAATAAGAGGATGATGCTGTCAAAATAAGGAGAAGTAAACAAAGGAGCGAAGAAGACGAATATAGAATAAACCTTTGGCGACTTCAGGAACATTGGTAGGCACGTCTTGTTGTGCAGACTCAATGACTATCTTCTTAGGAATCAACCGCTCAATATTCCTCTCGAGATGGTCTCCTCCACAGCCTATCCACCAATGCAAGAAACCACTAGTGTAATCTTTCTTCACAGTGAGAGAGACCCCGGAAAACAATGCTTCATCAAATGATAGAGATCATGTGGACATTTTCCAAAAGGATAAACCCTCACGCAAGGTGGCACTATGGAATTCTGTTGCAAGAACATCAGGAACGTCTTGGTAGAACACAAATTGGCGACTAAACCGATGGGGAGAATATGCCTCAGTAAGGAAACATTCACCATCTCGCAATGTAAGGAACGGAGATCGGATGCTTGCAAAATACTCACGCTCAGGGACCAAGGCAATCTTATTGTCGATGAATCTATAGTTGTGCTTTGAACAGGTAAAACAGTTCCAGTTGACAGAAGAGCCTTTGTGGATTCTGGTACGAGCCTCTCTAGGAGTAAAAGGCTTCGCACTGCCTTCACCAGAAAAATTCACCATGGCAGGGCTGAGAACCGTTCGAAACACATGATGGTGCGTGTTGAAGTATTGGGCCACCCAACTATGAACGAAGTGGATCGGAAATGGGCAACTTGAATGAGACGGTTGCGAAGACCTTGCAATGTGATTGAGACCTCTATAGATCGATGCTAGTACCGGGATTGCCAAATTCACGGATTCCCCCATCTTGCATGCCATCTTGAAAGTGCTTGGCCGTATCATACCAACATCTTTGACCGGAAGAACAAATGCGCACAACCAGCACGAGAGATATGCAGCCAAATACGTCTCCGTCTTGCGCCCCTGAGGAATGTTCAACTTGACAAATAGTGCTAAGTCTATAGAACTCCAATCGTCGTGAGATCCGAAGTCACCTAGTGGATTGAGGGTGGAAACAGGAGCAGTCCGACTCCTTCCTCTGTGCGGAGGGGGCTTGGAATACTTCACCTCCCTGCTACACAAAAAAACGGATCCATCTCTCAAGAGTAATAGGAGCATCACGTCGTTCGCCTTCATTCGTTTTCAACAGGTGCAATGCATGGTAGAGATATCGGCACGAATGTGGAACGAACACATCTCCCTTTACATCTTTTCCGGTAATTTCCAGAACATCAGGATTCACCTCGTCATATAAAGTACCCAAGACAGGTAGCCCAGCAAGTTGCGACAGATCCCACAAAGTGATGGAAATCTCCCCGGACGACATATGGAGTGTGTTTGTCGATGGACACCAAGCCTCACAGAAGGATTTCATAATGTTGGAGTCGAAGTCATATGTAAAGAGCGAAGCGTTAACAGCTTGGTAAACCTTTGCAGAATTTAGCGCACTCTTGCAGCAGCTCAGAACATCCTCAGTCCATTCCCAATAACGGTGGAGATAGTGGAATTCCCCATCAATGCAGAAGGCGTAATTGCTCCAAGTTGCCTTCCCCTCTAGAATGTTGCGACCCAAAGTTCGGAACAGCTTGGTACTTTGCGAATGTTTGTGCGTGCTTAGGAGGACGTGTGCATTCAAGAGTCTTCCCGACGAATCAACATGTTGTCTCGTCCAGTTCTTCATATGCATTGAATTCACCAATCTTGGCCACTCCTGTGCGTGATATCCGATTAAAGGCGTACCAACCGGCACCTTTGTAGACTTCTTCGAGGACTCGCCTTCTTCATTAGATATGGCCAAATACTCCTTATGGGTAGCAGATACAGTCAATTTCCGGAAGAACACCATTCTCGATTTTCTGCAAGTAACACGAGGGAATTAAAAGATTGAAGATGAAGAAAATAAGTACATATAAAAAAAATAATAATAAAAAAAAAAAATAATAATAATAATAATAATAAGGAGGAGGAGGAGGAGGAGGAGGAAGAATGTTATAAAGGGATAAAATCCCTAAAATTTCCATTCTTCCTCATTATCCCCAAATCACCAAGCGCCTCCATCTTCTTCTTCTACTCGCCCTCCATCTCCGCCCCAACGCCATTCCCTTTCTTCTCCATCACAACCCACTTACGCCCTCCATCTCCACACCACCTCTGGTTGAGCCTCCCCTGCCTCCATGGACTCCGACCCGTCTTCTCGCCCCTGCTCTCCTCCTCTATGCCATGGCGCCTCCTCCGTTCACCACAACTTCCGCCACCTCCCTCTCCTCCAGCGCGCCTCCTTCGAACCACCATATCTCTGCTTCCCTCTCCACGCATCTACACCAGTTCGCCCTTCACTCCGCTCCTCGCTACAACAACTCTCTCCGGGCATCGCTCACTGCCGAGATCCGTCTCCACCAGCGCCTCTCTTATTTGCCGAGATCCGCCTCCCTTCGCCGCGTTCTCCATGTCTCTCAACTCCGCATATTTGCTACCTCGAATTATTGGACAAAAAAAATCCAGCCAAAAAAAGGTCCTTACCGAATTCGGATCGAAATGGTTAAGCCTTTGTTTCTGGCTCAATCTTTCTCACTCCAAGCTGCTAGTTATCTCAAACTAATGGAAGAAAGGAAAGAGTGTGAATGATGTTGATGACTGGTGATGGTTTAGAATGCTGCTGCTTCTTGCTACTATTTATAGTGCAACACTCACACACTAAGGGGACAAGCAAGGAGGCAAATTTAGGAGGAACAAGGGCTAGCTGGTAGGAGAAGTTTTTTTTTTTACGACTATGTTAGACAAGAAGCTGCAAAAGAAATGAAAAGAGAAGCAAGTTGTCACAATAGTACACTACATGTGTACAATGTAGCAGATTTTGTATCCTGGCCATTTATTTCTTCCAAGCCTATAATTTAGGTTGTAGAATTATATATCCTCCCCTTTCCTTCTTTTTCTCTTGTTTTACGTCTCGCCCTTATTCTATTTTATTACAAGGCAGCAGTGATTTCCAATAATGAACTTAAAACTATAAATGAGTAAAGCAAGTACTTCCCTGGAGAACCCCGGATTTCTGCACTAACTGCTTCTATATAATAAAAAGTTTGATTCTCTGCCTTTCATATGACTATTTGTTTTATAAACTCTTTTACCTTACCTCGCGTCTAGTTTCGTCCAGTTGCTTATCACGTGGTCTACATCGTTCACTTTTTATTATCTCTTATCTCTCGTTTAGGTAAATGTTTTACAATAGCACGCGCATACATGAGCGAAAAAGAAAAGCTTACAAAAACAAATATAGGAATTAGAGGAATGGGTTAGTCCATAAAGTATTAACCAGCAATATTGAGCATCATACATAAAATTTATATGCACAAATATAAAGTGAGGAAATCTTTGCTTCTTGAGAATGCATTTAAGCGGAGTTTGTCTCATTTAACTCATACAATATTGTCGAGGTTCGATCTATATGTTCTAAATCTACCTTATCCATACCGTGTGGGAAGAAATTATCTCAAAAAAATATAAAGAGAAGTGGAGAGGTGATTAATATATCTAAAATAAAATAAGCGTAGAGAAGATCTAGTATATCAAAAAATTAAGGGCTGCAAATCAACTAGTTGTAAAATTGGCATACATAAACATCATACATAATATAAAAAATCTTTTTTTTTTTTATTCTTAGCTTTTGCCGAGGTTTGTTGTGCTCTGTGCTATTAGTCTATTAATATAGAAATATAAAAAAAGTTGACTCTTTCTGTGTTAATAATTATTTACAAGGAATATAACAGCTAACTCCGAGTAGCAGAAGAACTCCAAAGCACCTACTTGTTGAAATAATCGAAGAGCAATGAACCCTTCGTCTTCGTACTCAATCACCAACCTCCATTTATAATCCTATTTTATCTTTGTATGACCGCCTTGACTACTCTATTTCTATTTACTATTACTTTTAAGTGCCTTTATATTATATATAAGCACTATACAAAAACATAGTAAGTAGAGCTTCTAACCAAAACCGATCTTGGAAAATCACTTCACTTTGTTTATGAAAAACATATCAACTAGTGACATTACCATCGAATAGAATACGCTATGCATTATTTATAGAAATAGAATTTTATTAGAGCTTAAGACAAAACTCACTCCCTAGGAATTACTCGCTATAGAGAAGAGACAAGGTTACCAAAACGTATAAATGAAACAACAAAAGATTGACCTATATACTCTATATTAATTAAGGAAGAGAAATCAAAATCCATGTTTGGAAGAAATAGCGTCGCTTTAAGTAGTTTATTTTTCATAAGAAGTAGGATAACAACTATTTATTCTTAGCTCTTAGGTTTGAGACACCTTACGTCTTTATCCATGGGTGCCCTTGGTATACTGAGGAAAACAAGAAGTATATTATATCTTTAAAGAACTCCATATTTGTTATAAATTATAAGCGAGACTCAACTCACTAATTTTTAGAAAAGTCTTGGAGTTACAAAGAACCAAAAGAGCATCGGCGAATATCCATACATACTATGTACGAAAAAAGTTCGTTGTTGGAAAGCAGGATCATATCCTCAGTTCAAATTTCAAATGTAGTACACCACGTGTCTCTCATTACTATATCTTTGTCATGTACTTACCGGATCACCTTTTTAAAGTTAGACAACACATGTGTCTTTGTGAGTAATATTCTTGTTAAAGGACTAGAGATAGAACATACTTGCAATACCCATTTCCTTTCCTAGCTTAGGTCTAAGACCCTCCTCCTAACAACAAAAAGCTTGTTAAACATAGCAAGAATGGTGATTCGCCTTATAATACTAAAAAATAGTGGAATATTATTTTTCTTTAGACCTATAATAGACCTATAATAATTTAGGCTAGAAAATAAAAAGGATATGTTGTTTGAAAAAACAAAGTAGGAAGGTCCTTACTTAAATCCTTGAAATAAAAGATATGCAAATTCAAATTGCTATTGACGATCTTACAGATTATCCATTTTTTCTATTTTGACATATTCTATTCGTGCACATGACCTTATAATGCATGACTCTTAGTAATGCCTTTACTCCTCCATTAGGATATTATTATTAGAATTAGTATTAGCTTTGGTCCTAGAAAGGTACACCCGTACAGACACTTAATAAGAATCTTAGACCACACCTTCTCTTAAAAGCTATAAGCATTATAAGCATTATAGACAGGTTGAGAATAGAAAAGTACCGAACTCCCGAAAAACTCTTGCTAAAGGTCCAAAAGAACTCCCAACACCAACTAGAACTCAAGTAATTTGTTGGGAAGGAGTGGATACTGATCTGGCACGCTCTAAAGAAGATAAAAGGTACTTATTTTCTAAAAAGATAGAAAATAATTAAGTACACCTTTGTGCCTTACTTAACTGTTATTTAGTTAGTATCATATCGACTCTTTGCTTGTTCTAATTCATAAATAATAGAGCCGTAAAGTCTTCCGTATTCCCTACTAGATTTTTGTTACTTATCGCTCAATATCAATATAGCCTACTATTTATTATGGTGTCGCCAGTATTATACACTATTAGGCCTCATCTTATACTATAAGTTGTTATCACGAAAATATGTGAGTTCTTTGAGCCTATATAAAATAAAGAAAGAAATACCTTTACCTTGGGATTTTGGTGGACTTGATGACCTTGTTCACGTAAATTTCACAATTATTTATACTTGGCGTTTACTTTGTTTTGTTATTTATTACTAAGAGGAAACACCGACTTGTAATAGAAAAGACATTTCCAAACATAAATAAGAAAGATTTTATTATTAAAGCATGAAATAAGCTATGAAGTGAAATTCTTATTCTTCCATTTATAGAAGTAGTCAAGAATGTAGATTTTCATTTAGATTAGTTAAGCTAAGTCCATCCTACTATTTACCTTATATTTACCTTATTACTCTTTATTCATTATAACAACAAAAACAAGTTCAGTTTTCGGGCAACATAGTTTGAAAATGTCTCTTATTTCTATATTCACGACAAGTACTTCTTCTATACCATTAAGGATAGCCCTAATATAAGGTTCACAGTATTAGTAGGTAACACATGGAGTTCACCCTCGATCCCGCTTGTTTAAAGACTTTCCTTCTTCCTTACAAAGAAAATCATTGGAAAAAAAAGTCAAAGTAATCAAAAAAGCACGGTTTAAGTATAAGATTCTAAGGTAGGTTTCAAATAATATACGTACCTTAACCTCTCACATCATAATTAAACTATTTTGGTCTTTCATTCAAGGTCTATAAGAGTGAACTGTAATTAAAGCGCTAACTTACGTAACTTGCCCACATCGTTTTGAATTAGAAAAGAAAAAGGAGAAATATGGCTTATTTGTATACATACATAAAAGTATATCAAAACAAGGACATAGAGTACAACACCACAAGACAAGTATTTCATTTAGCTTAAACTACATTCAATTAATTCTTACAAGGATCTATTTCTCTTCCATAATATCCATAAATAATTAATTCATGATGAAATGCGATTTCCCGTGGTGTTTATAAAAACATGATTATGATCTTATTATTCGTTATTAAAAAAAAGTGGTCCAATTGAGTGCACAAAGTAAGAAGACTTTTTTGGCTTATTATAGGTTTTATTTAGGCTTTATTACAAAGGGTACAACAATATTTAATCTCTTCTTATAAAAGTTCTAGGCATGCATCTAATAACATTAATAAGTCTTTATGTGACAATGATCTAGGGTTTTACTCAAGATATAACTCTTACTCAACTCTTCTAATGGTATGGGGTATACTCTATGCAACAATTAATTAATAAGCATCTATTTTTATATACAGAATTTTTTATACAGAATTTTACTTTTGACATCTTTTCCTCAAGACAGAGTTATCATAAAATACCTTTTGTGTTATATGTTTTACATTGTGAGAAAGGACTCCTTATGATTACATGGGTTTCTAACTACCCTTCCTAGTTACTTACTAAATTCTAATTATATTGATTATACTTGCTAGTAGCTAACACCCTACTCTCTCTTTATAAGTTATAGTACTTTCATGAACTATTTATTTATTAAAGAAGTACCTATTCTATTTCCTAAGCAAGGGTTTCTAGCCTTAAATTATATTCACAAAGCAATTTCTTATTTTATAACGTAAATGAGCTTATTATGATATGGTAAATATCTAAGATCTACCTTTTCTCTTTACTCTCATAATTTTAAATACACTTGTTGCTAGGACCAAATTATAGTAACTCGTCAAAAATAAAAGTCAATACACGTACGTAGTAAGTTGAAAAAGAACTCTAACGTAGAAATAAAATAAAAACATATATATATATATATATAGAAACACTAAGTACGAACTAAATAATGTAATACCTTTAAATATATGCTGCTACTTAGAAAGATCTTTAGAATATTTAGATCTACCCACTACTAATAACTTGTACTTTTCGCTTAGTCTATATTATATTCCCTCAGAGAAGAGACTAACCTACTCCCATTTAATAAGTTACAAGGGTTTCCTTAATACAACTTTATTTTATTATTAGCACAGAAGATTTTCTTTCTTGTCTAGGTTATATTTGTTTAATGTATTTTCCTTTAATGCCTTTGGTGAGCTAGTTAATGTAGGATAAGTGTATAAATACTAAGATAACTTGTTGTGCGTGTAAGCTATAATGAAGTATAATTCCCAATAGAAGTGGTTTACCTTTATATAAATTTATGAAGGAAGAGATCTAAGGTGCCTTGATCATTTTATTAGGAATAAGGGAGCGGCGTATATTGAATTGGTAATTGAGAAGTAAAGTAAAATATGAATCTATCTAAAATGTATTAAGTATTAGTATAAGAAAAATTGGTACTACCTTAAGTAAGCCTCAGTAAGATGCTATAATAAAATCCTTGGTTTAGTATGTATCACTTTATATATTTATTAGTACACTAGCATAACACCTATTAGCCTTGAAATTTTATATTAGTAAGCAACTAAGAAGTCTTCCTACGTTCATCTTTTATTGAAATTATACTCTTAACCTCTTACTTTGATGGCATTGTTTATACACTATATACCTGAATAAGTCTTCTACGATAGATCCCTATACACAGATACTTGCCTCTTATAAGGTAGAATTATATGCACGAGGTAAGTCTTAATACATTTCTTATAAATTATTAACCATGATAAAGGTACTTCACTAATATTCTTATGTCATAACTAGGTAAAGTTTCAAAGGCAACAAACAAAAGTGGAGATGTAGTAACACCAAAAATAAAATAAGAATGCTAAGGGTAGATATTAAAAGAATCCTAGAAACAAGCTAGTCTAAGAATGTAGTAAAGTAATTTAGGAATATTTATATAGATTATATGAGGCATAGTACTAATAAAAAAAATAGAACTTATGATATTTAGTAAAGGAAAGAGTAGGAAGTAATTAACTCGTCTATGAAGTAACCCATAACAAAATAAAATATACAACTATTTGTTACAATACAACAATTTAGATATAATTTAGATATAATATAGATAGAATTCTATACCCTTACATTTCCTTATAATCGTTACTACCAAGACATGACTAAGGTTTGTACATTTCAATATTTTCCCTTTCGTATTGTTTGTTTTAGGACTACTAAGAGATTTACCCTACCAATTTCTATTTGTTTACCTCTATTAATATGAAATTATACCAGATACTTATGCTTATGCTCTTTTACTATAAATTATATTGGTTTAGTTACTAGAGAACCGGGAAGGACTAGGTTACGCTACATGTAAAAAGATATCATTACTAAGGAAATAAATAAAGAGAAAGGGGAGAGTATTCATTTATAAGTTAACTTAGGATTACATTGGACAAAGCTTTTAATTAACATTACTTGGTATTTTTGGATAGATTTACTTTGTTAGCTAAGAAGTGTACAACTAAAGCGAAAGGGTTGTATATAAAAAGTTAGTAAGCTCTAATATAAAGTGATCATGAAGTTGGAGAGGTAAAAGTATATTTATAAGCGTCATAGTATATAATAAGAGATAGAAGTTGTGTTATTACATATAGATCACTAGTATTTTAAGTTAAAAGACTATAGAGTAGCCAGTAAAGAAATCATGTGTAGTTAAGAACAATTCATCTAGAAGGTATAGGTGTTCCCTTAAGAAGTTATAATAGAAATATAATAAAATAAAGATAAGGTAGGCTTGAGATATTTGTAAGACTCATACAAAGTAAACATAATAGAGAATATAGAAATACTAGTGAGAATAACTAGAATTAGGAGTACTTTCCCTTAAAAAGACATGTTAGTAAATAATTAGTCCTTGAAACTACTAATCTCTTTTATAATTTATATTAGATTTATGGGTTCTTCTATCACACCTTTAACTACAACTTTAAGTACAGGGGTATTTTTCTTTTCGTAGTTACTTATCCTTGCTCTCAACTTCAAAGAACACTTAGGGGTATAGCTTAGACACGTTCACATAAAGACTATCGGCTCTTGTGCGTTCTTCCTTCTGAGTCTGACTCTCTTTTTAGTAGTGAAGTGCTCGTTTACAAGATAGATATATCCTATACTTACTCAAGTTTCTTTCTATACCGTGTAATCGCGTTAAATCTAGTCAAAGCACCTTTCCTCTCCTAGCAAATTTTAATTGTTTATATTGGTGATCTAATAATTCATCTTTAATGGAGCAGTTACGAAATATATTTATCCTAGTGTACTCTCTTTCTTTGTGTGAAGGGAATATTGTATATAATTTGGAATACTTAATAAACTAACTTCCTAAATGAAATGTTTAAGATTTCTCTTTGATGCCTTTAAATTGGTAACTACTCTTACTCTTAAAAGCAATTCTATCGACTTCAATACCCTTTTTAACCAAATCGATCATGCAATATAAATAGGATAAGATAAATTCCTAGGACACTAAGACTCTTTTATTAATAAATTCTTTGTTTAATCATGAGTTTGCGACAATCTGCGTGTGATTCATTTTTGTGTTTTGGCGTCTAAATAAAATACGTACCTTCATTGTTTTCTTAATAAGGATTGTATGTTTAAATTGTTGTATTGTGATATTATAGTAAATATGGTTAGATGAAGGAAGTTAAAAGTTAATTGGAAGGATGAAAACATAGCTCTCACTAGTTGTTGTTAGTGATGAACATAGTAGAAACACTTTTATATAGTGAATATAAATAGGCATGTCTTCTACGCTAAAATTCTGGCGTTGTCAAAGCGGTTTACTCTATAATTCTACTTTTACCTAAGATTACCTTGCATTCTTTCATCTTTAAGTGAAAACTCCTTGTTTTAAGTTATAAGTATTATTTTAAAGGCATCCACTCTTTTTTCTACTAAGCTAACTAAGTATTCCACTTTCATTTCTTCGTTGTAGTTAAGGCGTAATAGTATAAGATCTGTACCAACTACATTTTTATAGAATTCCTTCTTATTCCACATGGAAGTATTAAATAGATTTTTTTCTAACACGTCTAGTATTGTATATGTTGAGTTTCTCTATCACAAATAACTAACAAGGCATCCTTTCCATTCTTCTTTTTAGAAATATACATAGAAAGAACTTCTATTTTTAGGTGTAACATTATTTCCAATACTTATACTTATGCTTTGTGACTTAGCTTACCCTCCCCTTATGAATTGATTTACTTTACCTATCTACCTTTCTCTTTAATATCTTTCCTTAATGAATTATGTTATTACCTTAACAAACACTTTTATTAGTACGCTTTTTATATAGTTTTATATAGAATATATAGAACTTCCATATACATATAAGAACAAAGCCTACCTACCTACCTACTTTACATAGAGTTTACCATATACAACATAGAATAGAATTTCTTATAACTTATAACCTTTAAAAGTCATACTAGATTAGATATAAAATAAAATGAAAATATATAATATAAGTCCTTCATTTTTCCTAGTCTAAATACACATTGCACATATTATGGTAGTTTATAACGTGACATGACCAAATATAGTATTCTCTTTAGTACCACCACCAACAACTTATTTTGCTTACTCTACTTTTTTCATTAGAAGTAAGGTAACCTAACTTTTATATTATTTGTTTTATTATACAGCAATGCTTACTTAAATATTTTACCGTCAAAAGTGTACTTATCACTGGGTATAGAATACTAGTTAACTTTAGTTCTTAAAGAAAGATAGAGTCATGAATGATTTCCTATACATGTATTATTTGGTACTGCCTCGCGCTTATATGATGAATTAAGTGCATACCTATATGAATTTCTTCCTTCCTTTGTTCCTTATTATAGCATAGATATTTATTTCCTTTCTATAAATGGATATAGTTTCTTTTCTTCTATACCAAGATTCTATTTCTCTAACTACACGCCTTATTCTTCTAGTTGCTTTCCTTAAGACACAATCTAATTTTTTTTTATCCTGCAGGAGTTAACTTTTTACTAATGCATCTAGCACTAACCCAAATATTTGAGCTTATTATAGATAATGCCTATCTTTCTCTTTCACTTACCTTTTAATGTTTTGTTACTAAGGAATTTACTAGAGGAATTATATAAAATATAGCTAGAGTTCTCTTTTAGTAGAAGATAATGCATACTTTGGTGTAAGTGCTTTGGGTAACTTAGTTTATTATATTTAGTTATACTTAGATGAATGTTGTAATTGCTCTATACCTGTAATGGGACAGCTTAGGACTTATCTTCTCTTTACTACTACAAAAATGATATTGTACATGTTAGGTGAATTGTATACTACACCTTTACTCTAAGTTAGAAATTGAATGAAGTCTTTGCTAATATTGAATGCAAGTATACCCTAACTAGAATAGAGTACTAATATAAATATTGTTTACACTGTTAGATTCCCTACTTACTTTATTATGCTTTGTGGGTTACATGTGTACTTATATGACTTAGACAAATACAAGAGTATAGTGAATAAGGTAGGTATAGTATATACTTAAACACCTTAATTACATTACAGCACTTTGAGAAATAATCCTTGTTTGTTGTTTTGGACACCTTACTTTACTTAGTATACTAGTATAGAAGAGATATATTTCTAAGAACTTAATTATAATGGGGTTAGCTCCGAGTTACCTTAACATTGTTTACTTTACATACAAAACCTCTTTTTCCTCTTAATAATTGATACTTCATAAAATATATAAATATTAGGTAAAGCTAGTATTTCCTATGCATATAACTCATAGTATTATAACAAGTACATAGTAGAGGTAGTTTCATTATACAGCTTTCCCTTACCGAGAAATTCATGCTTTTCTCCCTAGCAACTAAAAAAAGAAATGTGCCCTCCTTAGTAAAATACAAGTTACTTACTTTTAGTGGTTCTTTATCACTTATACTAATAATTTGACTTATATCTTTGTTTTGTGATAACTTAGGAACTCCCTGCACCTATTATATTAATATACAAATTAATACAATTCCTTAGCGGTGTCTTCTCTTTCAAATCCTGACCGCTTATCAATTACAAGACAAAACTACATAAGTACGCCCCCTTACTTTACTGTATAACCTAGATTGGATTCATATGACCTTTCTTTTACCTAAGCAAGCTATACTCTAGGGTTAATTTATTTACTACTAAAATTAGAGTCTTATTTGTTTCCTACTTCCCTTATAAATATAGATTGCTAAAGAGTATAAGATTAGTAAAGAGTATAAGATTAGTCACTACGACATTCTAAAAATATGTGTATAGCTATAATTTCTTTGTTCAAATACAACATAGTGAGTAATTTGTTATAAGTCTTAGGTGAAGTTAGCATAGAATACAATATACCTTAAGAAAGAGGAATGCTATATAGAATCGGTTGAAAATATGTAGTGTTGTAATGCTATATAATGCCGGCTTTACCCCCCTTTTTGTTAGCTTAGTAGGGTATATTCTTTGCGTGTATAAATGTTAATAATTCAGTGCAGTAATACTTAATTGGTATAGTATACCTTCTTTATTTTCTAGGCATGCCTTTGTTTGAATTTACTAATAAGTTTGACTTGGTTTAATAGGCTAACTCTTATAAAAAACTACTTAATTTTAGATATGCTTCCCAAAGACCTTGACTTCTCTTACCTATCTCTTATTTCATTTCCTACTTGTTGTGATTTACTAAAGTGATATCTTTTCTTAGCTAGGTGTTTTGGTGAATACTTGTATCTTATTATAGCGTTAACTTTGGAACTTATTCTAGATTTATAGGTTTTATTCAATATACTTTACTTATAGTTTACTTATAAAACTTTTGGAGAATCTTCTAAGTATTTATTTATACCCTCCACCATTTTATCTGCCTATACTACTCTGCGTTGATCCAATAAAGCGTGCAAATAGGCATTAAGTAATACCCACCCTTTATTTACTTTATTTCACAAATATGACAGAAAAAGACACCTTTTTCATTAATCTTATTTAGAAGTCTTGCAATTACGTATCTTTCTTTAGTCTCCCCTCTATTAGATTTCCAAATACCTACTTTTCCCTTTCATACTTACCTTACATACTTAGGTGTTGATTCCAAAATATGCCTACTTCCATTCTACCAAAGCCTTACTTACTAGCTAACTGGATAAATTAGAGCTAAGTCATGCTTCTATCTTAGACTTTAGAAACAAGAAGAGGTTTGAGGGGATTACACTACATTTTTTGTTTAGATATTATATTAGTTAAGGGAACTCTTTTCTTAGTATTTCTTTGGTATTTTTTATAAGATGATTTGATCGTGTTGGTGGCCTTCATAGCCAATTCTATCGTTATTTTTTTATGAGACTGCGTGCTGATAATTAATAATTAAGGTAGTAAAGTGGTAGGATTTATAGTAGACATTGAATAAAAATATAGACTAGTGTATAACATGTTGAATAGAGAACACGCATAATATGAAATAGATTAGAAAAAGGATACCTTCTTTCTATACTATAATAATAATAATAACTAAGAAAATAGGGTTACTCTATATACGTATGAATTATTATACCTAACAAGCAGTGTTGTGTTTCTTTACCCTTATAGCATATATTTTTTTTATTATAAATCTATTCATAGAAGGATACCCTTTATTTTTTTCCCTGTCCTCAGTGTGTAGTCTAGGAAAGGAAGAGGGATAGCATGGACAAGTCTTAATTATACTAGTATAAGCATATAGAGTAAAGAGTAAAGTTATAAAAGCCAAGAGTTTTCATCGTATAAGATCTTATTGGTTGCGTGTAGAATGTGGTGAGTAAACTAGATAAGATATCCTTCCCTTGTAATGAAGTCCTTTTAATAATAAATATTTCATATCTCCTTTCTTCTATTTTAGGTGTTGCTTACTAAATGATAGCACGTTATAATGGCATTGCATGCATACTTACTTCTCTCTGAACGAACCTTATTACTATGAAATGGAAAGTACACTAATTAATATTAATAATATATTCCTTCTAAGTATAGAGCCTAAGTATAAACTTTACTACCTTTTTCTAAACAAATTGAGAATTGGATTGGATGCAGGGGTCGATACGTTCTTTAAAGGGCATAATCTAAGGAATAGAATTAAACTTGAAAAATCAACTACTCAAGCACAAGTAATGATACAATGTCATCGATCTCGAATAATTTTTCGCACATACGAAATTTGTGTAAGCAAAATGGATCTTGTCGTGACTTATTCACTCCGATTTGGCGTCTCCATAACGTCATTCGTGAACCGTCACGAGGGGGCAATTTGTAGACACGCAAAATGTGTCGAATAAATTATTAAAATCATTGAATTTAATTTACTGTATTTAATTGGAATTTTACCAAATTCTATTCCAAAATAGTATGGTAAATTAATCGATTTTAATACGCTCCATTTATGGCCTATCAAATTGCGCCACATACAAAATATGGAGTATTTTCGATTACTTTGCATTAAAAACGATGTGAATACTGGAAAAGTTTAAAGCGTCAAGCGTCATGCGTTAAAGGATGATGTCAAAATGCATACTTCCAATTAAATCAAGACATGAAGAAGGAGATAATTCGACCAATGGGATCGCGACACATCATACATGTGATGCAATTATTCAAGAAAAGGAAAAAGGATTAAAAATGAGGACCTTTCATCCTTCCTTTTCCCATCTATAAATAGAAGTCATTCCTCCACCAAAATGAGGAGATAAGAAGTGAAGAAGAGAAAGAAGAGAAGAAGTGAAGAGCAAGTGCCCACAAATCCTCTCATCCTCTCAGGATCCGACTTTGAAGTTCGAAGAAGCATTCAAGAAGTTCTTCCGGCAACTAAAGCAAAACCTTCGTTTGATCTAAGAAGAAGTCCTCGCACACTTGGAGAAACGGTATTGGAAGATCAACCGCCGCAAAGGAAGATCAAAATCCAAAAGTCCTGAAGAAGCCCGAACAAAGTTCTTGAAGTTCTTCATCAAATTCAAGCCAAAAGTGACGTTAGATTCAAGATTAAGCTGAAAAGCCCTTGAAGAAATGTTTCCCGGAGCCAAACTTCCTCTACAGAAGATCAAAGGCCAAATTCTGTGACGATCTAGAAGCGTTCTTCGTGGAGTTCATCCATCCTTCAAGAATTCGTTATCGTTCACTTCAAACACATCCAAGTTCGCGATTTGATTCGAGATTAAGCCAAGAAGCTCCTGAATTATCGTTTCCTCGACCTTGAAGTCATAAAATCCTAAAGCGACGACTTTGAAGATCCAAGTTCGCCGCATTAGAAGACTAGAATCAGAGGATTGTAATAGAGAATTGTACCCGCAGTCATCAAATCAATAAAATTTCATTTGTGCAATTTTAGTTGCTACAAGAGGTAAGCACGAAAAATGCTTATATATTATACATAACTAGGGTTCTTTAATATAATATGTTCGGTTGTATATGTTTTTTCATGTGATAAGCATCTAATTCGTGAAACATAGTTTTGTTTGAAGATTAGCTAGTGTTACAAGATTTATGTGTTAACGAATTTTTAGTCCGAGTTGTTAACGAGATCACTTTTAACATATATGTCTCCTTAATAGATTTTTTTTTTCTTTTTCTTTTTGACAATCCTTGATAGATTGTGAATAGTTGTATCGCCCTGATTTTTAAAAGACGAATTATGAAAAGTATGACTCGCGCTAGTTCGTGAGCTTGAAAAATCGATGAACTTGGCTTATAAAAATATAAAACGTTACTAGACGCCTTGCGCGTCAAAAGACTTTACATGAAATTCTTGGTTCTAATTCGTGAATTAGTAAAATAATGCAGCGGAACTTAAAAATCATAAAAGCTTGAATACAAAGTTTATAAATCATGTTACTTAAAATGGTAAAGACGCACTTGGTAAAGATCACTGCTCCGGCAACGCTCCACTCCAATAGTTCGGCTTCATACCTAAAATTGATATTTAGAAAGGAGTCAGTCGTGACCACTAGTTGAGCAAATTCCATGCAAATGCCATAACCTAAAGTTCTATCTTTATGTCTTTTAAATCTTTTAGTCTTGCTTAATGCAATGCAACCCTATGACTGACTTGACTCTGACTCTTAACACTTAAACTTATTCTTCTTGAAAACTCTTTAACTTGAACTTGAAATTTATCTTGAAACGTCTTAAAAACATAACATGATCGCGAGCTCACTTGACATCGTAGGTTCCTATCCTGGCCATGGTGGCTATCTGTCGGCCTCAGGTCACTTTCGTGGCCCTATCCGTTGAATAAATAAAAACTGACGGCCTTAGGA
The DNA here is from genome assembly GCA_026545765.1 of Plantago major. Classification (NCBI taxonomy): domain Eukaryota; kingdom Viridiplantae; phylum Streptophyta; class Magnoliopsida; order Lamiales; family Plantaginaceae; genus Plantago; species Plantago major. The sequence continues at coordinate 25,741,505 of CM048841.1, read as the reverse complement.
CCTTGGTCCCTATCCGCTGAACATGAACTAGTAACTGTGCTACAAATATGAGGATATTTCTCTATGAGCCATTTACTTATCTTTAACTCGAAAGCCTTTCTTTAATTTAAACATTTACATCTTATTAAAGTGAATGCATGCTTCTGGACTCTAACTCGTGAATAAATGAATTATGGTGTGTGAATAACATTATACAACATCAACAGAATTTTAAAAGATTACCAACAAACTATACACATGCTCACAATCACCATCCGAACCAACATGAGTAAAAATCACTTGATGGACTAATCCAAGAATAGTACTAATCAGTTTATATAACATGTAAACTATATACGGTGCAAACATGACCATACGGCAGTAAGAAATCACTTGAGCATTTACAACTTCTAATATATACTTTCGAGTAAACCACCTCAATGGAAATAAACAACATCATCAGTGGCTTAATTAGCAATTGACATGTACTTAACAAACTAATCATTTTAGTGCATAGCTATACTGACGAATTGGGATCAAATATTGTTACCATTCCTTGGGTTCAATCTCGATCAGCATAGCATTCAACTTCTTATATTTCGTAGACAACATAAATAGACCACATATATGAATCAACCAAACATAATAAAATATGAATCATAGATAAACTTGCATCAATTTCATGTCATAGCATAAATAACAACTCAAACACGCAAAGTTTACAACATACATATAAACAATCACAAGTCCTTGAGAAAAGTCGAGTAACTACCAACGAGCCCCATTATTCTTCCAAAAATAAACCATCTGATGCTCTTTTTCGATGTAAGAAAAAGAAGGAAAATTGAGTTAGGGTTCTGAAATGGGGTAACAAGAAGAGATGAAGAGATTATGCAAGAACACTTACTAGGAGAATATGATTATCAAGCCTTGATCTGAAAAGCAAGTCTGAAAGTTTAGTGATGGAGGAAACAATGAGAAACGAGATGAGGAAGATGATTGAATAATATTCTGGAGTCTGGACGTTTTCTATAAAACGTTCATGGTGATCTTTCAAGCTCAGATTGGTAACTGAAGATGGGTATTAAATGTTGGCTTAATTATGTGAATTAACTGATTTGAAAGCCACAAATAGAGATGGGCTTGGAGATGTTTTAGAAAATGGGCCGGAAAAGGAGGAAGAGTATGTTGGGCCCACGAACTACGAATTACGCTTTGACGATCGGTTTGTGCTAAAACGTGTAACTTCGATTCTCGAATTTTTGGGTCGTGACAATAATTGGTGTGTATGCTTGAACAAAATTAATTGTGTAGCTAATCATATCACGGACAACTCATTTACCAATCCTGGTTGACCGATGATTTATTTTCACAAATGAAAAGTTTGTGTAAAAAATGAAAGAGTTACCCCCGTCCAAGAACCATTTTTTTATTATACAATTACATTATGTTATCTTTGTTATTTTTTCCCTTTATGTTTCATTTTATAATTTGTAATTTATTTCCTTTTTCTTATTCTTTTAGGTTACATAAACACTAGAAACAAATTGGATTTTTCCACTTTAACAATTGTAAAAATGGTTTCACATTGATCGTATAAGAGACCGACTGGGTAATTTAACTCCGGCCACAATGTATTAGAAGGGACCGATTGATGTTCTTAAATATGAATTAATATTTTTTTATTAGTGAACATGTTATGTCATTTTTATGTATCATAAAACCGATGTTTATGGCTATAAGCATAATGTCCATCTGTCACTTATGTCCCCCTATAATGTTGGTCCCCATGAAACTGTTCATCAGTGTAGAATATTGTATACAACTAAACATTTATTTTTTGTTAACAAAGATGTGAACGTCACGGTTACACACACAAAAGGATAATCCCTCCGGATCATGTTTGTCATTAATCGGGGAGCTATCTTTTCAAATTTTCCACACAACTATTGCATTCCCTACCTACTTTACAATTCTCTTTGCATTGACACAAGTTCAACAATGATTTATTCATTATTTTCACTCCACCTATCTTCATTTACAGCTTTCATTTGTCAAGTAACCACATGACTAGTAAAATCCCACTTTGTTCACATTCCGCATTTTTCATTCATACAACGTGAAACTTTAATTGAGAAAGAAGGGAATGTGAAACTTTAATTCAGAAAGAAGGGAATATCTTACATGCTCGTAGAAGTTGTTTCTTGTATGCAGTATTTGTTTGGGCAATTGTAACACATATTCTAAAAAATAGCAAAGGTCGTATACAACATCTTTTAAGATAATACTACCTACCATATAGAGAAGAAAACAAAGTAAAACATGATGACAATTGAGTCATCGCATCGGAATCCCAAGATAGGACAAGTTCCACTCCGCTACTTGTGACGTAGAATGGAACAAGGTGTAATCTGCGAACCTTTATTAAGTAATGTTATATTGTCATGTAATCATGTTTCGTTTCGTTTCGTTTCGTTTGAAAAATTGAGTCATTGGAATTCAACCAAAATGACTATCAACAACAATAAAAAATAATGAAACATTCCAAATCCAAATTAAATAATAAGTAATATAATACTTACTAGCTAGTAATAAAATGAAATTAGCATTTGGTAGCTTTTGCAACGGACAGGCTGACAGGCAGGCTGTAAATTACACTTATTATTTAATTATATTATTTAATTTAAATTTCTTTTCTTCTCTTCTTCTTCTCTCTCCATTTTCCCCTTTCTCCTGTGAATTCAACGAAGAGAAAGAACCCTAAACCATCTCTTCTCCAATTCATCTTCCTTTTTCGGAACTTCGATTGCAATCAAATTGAGCTCCTGCTTTGAATCTTCCGTTCTCTCTGCTCGGAAATTCAAGGCGCTCGTTCTTCTTCTGGTCAAATATGGTGTGAATTTGGTCTCAAGAATTATCGTTTTTCTACTGTTACTGAATAAACGAGAGAGCTCAGAGAGAGAAGCAGAGAAAGGGGGGAAATGGCTGGCCTCAACTTGCAGATGAACCCTCAAATGGAGCAGATCCACGGAGAAATTCGCGACAATATGCGTGCTCTCTCGTAATTTCTATACCTCTATTGTTTCCTTGCGTCATATGTTGTAATGCTCGTACTTGCGTGTTTTAGGTCGATATTATCTAGTGTTTTGGTAACAATTTCATTGTTTTGATACTTGTTTCAACTTCAGAACAATCACTAATTCCTGTTTATTTTGTCTATCAAATCTACTTTATTAGGCGTTACTAGTGGTTTCTATATCTTTGGATTTATTACGAGCTGCTGTAAAATCTGGGACTAGGACATGAATGCTAGTAGATTTTAAGTAGATAGTTGTTGTTTCGGAAACTTTCCTCGCTCCTAATTTGTAGTATTTGTTTTGGTTGATGTGTTATTTGGGAATTGATATAGAAAGAGCCATTTTTGTCAACTAAAACAGCCCTTTCCAAACCAATTCCCATGTTAATTATAGTAGAATGTGTGCCGATAGGAGAACACCTGTTTGCCAATACTTTCATATGTTGGGATTTTAGTATTTTACAGTTGTTGACATAAAGGTCTTTTAGCCCGTATATTTGATAATTTTTCGTTTTCGATCTTTGTCAGAAATGGCTTCCAGAAGCTTGATAAAATTAAAGACTCAAATAGAAAAAGCACGCAGCTGGAGGAACTTGCAGGCAAGATGAGGGAGTGTAAAAGGTAAGTGCATCATCTGTTCCACGCTTCTTACTTGTGTAACTCCTGTCCCTTGTATATAAATAGGACAGTGAAAGCCTAGAGTGGAAAAGATGTTGCTTATACTGTATTTCAAAGTGCGTTTTCAAGTGATATCAATGTTAAAGTTATGATGGCTTCTTTGGAGTATTAGGAACAGGCGGCATGTATGTTATCAGATTCACATTCTTTGTCTGTTTTTGTCCGTTACTGATTGCCTGTGCAACAACTAGGTTGATTAAAGAATTTGATCGTGAAATTAAAGACGAGGAAAGCAGAAATCCTCCGGAACTTACAAAGCAGCTTAATGATGAGAAGCAATCCATGGTACTATTTTATTTTTATTATATTTTAATTTGTTTTTGTCTTTTTATCCCGCTTTTCACTTGCACACAATTTGGTGGCTCTGAGAAATTCCTAATAACTCATTTCCACTTATCCCTCATGACATGTTTTCCAATTGTATCTCTTATAAAATAAAAGTAAGGTGCGAAATGTGCTCTGCATGTGCTGGAGAATTTCACGTCTTTAGCTTGCAAAGATTTATTAATAAAAAAAAAAGCTCTTGACATGGCAGTTATACTTAACCCTTTTGTTGTGCATTATAATCGTGACCAAAGAGCAGAGTGGAAAGGAAGAAATCTACTAAAAATTAAAAGAATAAGGATAACATCTTATGCAGCAGCATTTTACTTTGTTAGTTGTTTTGTTTATACTGTTTTTATTGGTTCTTTCTGTTTTGCAGATCAAAGAGCTGAATTCATATGTAGCATTGAGGAAAACGTAAGTTTATAACTTGCGTTTCTTATCTATGATCCACTAACACCAGTCTGGTTTTGTTCTGGAATCCAATTATTACACGACATGGTCAATTTGGTGTTCTTTAAACTTTAAAGTGCTGGAAATAGGCTGCAATTTCGAATATAGTAAACTTCCTGTTGATTGATCTTATTAAGCTTTGAGACATTTGCTGGTTATTGACGCACTCCTGTCCTGTGATGCAAATGTAATGCTACTGTTAACATTCATGTTAGCCCTCCTGTCCTTCTTTCTGCCTGCAGACTTGATGTTAGCTGAAGCCTAGTGTGCTTTTAATTAGAGATTAGTGTCATATTGAGTCGCATCGCCTGTGTTCATTATCCTCATCATACTGTATCAAAATTATATTGCTCTGTGCTCTCCCTTAGGAACGATATGCCTTAATTACTGTAGCTATTTTAGCTCTCTTTTCTCATTATTAGTATTACTGGCTGGCATGTCTTCATCTTTTTCTTCACCATTTATCTTAATCTGATGCAGGTACATGAGCACTCTTGGGAATAAGAAGGTTGAACTTTTTGACATGGGAGCTGGTGCTAGTGATCCAACAGCTGATGAGAATGTTTTAGTGGCATCAGGTGGCATTACATTCCTTTCATTTTATTCTAGTTGGCAGATTATCGATTGCAGCCGTAGCGGCTGCTATCGCGCTGCTCCGCACCTGGCGGGATGGAATGGTCAAAATTAAGGGGATTAAAAGCGAATTAAGGGGATTAAGAGGGATTTGGGGACCAAAATTACAATTTTGCCCCCGACTTGCTAACCCTAATATAATAAGTGTAGAAACAAGAGGAGCCGTTATTTCTGTCTCTCTGTTGTCGATCTTGGCATTGGAAAAGCAAAAGCGTCACTTCCTCCTCTCTTCTCCTGCGAGAGGAAATTACTTTCTACTCTTTTCTGTTCTTCTACTTTCTCTTTTTCTATTCTCCTTCTTTCTCGTTTGGAGTTTTCTGTTCTGTTCTGTGTTGTTGCTTAACTTTTAAGTATACAACTTCTATAGAAATTCCTTTTGGAACTTTTATTCTGATTGTCACAGCATTTCAACACCTATCAACTTCTATGCCTCGTGACTTGTGAGATAACAACATTTCCTCGGTTTCCTTGTGTTTATGAGGGTATGGGCAGGTGATATTTGTCTTTGTTTATATATATATATATATATATATATATATATATATATATAAACAAAGACAAATATCACCTGCCCATACTCATAAATATATGCTTCAGTGCATCTATCTTTAATCCAGATACACATGAGTTCAGTTCAGTCTGAGGATCTATATGTTGTGTCTTTAGTAATGCCCTTACCACATACTATGACTTTACCACCATTACTTGTGCTTTCCTGGTACACTATGATCTACACAGTACGTTAAATTCAGTGACATCTTAATTCTATTTTGACCTCTTAGGCTGACAATTTTTTCCGATTTTGAATTAAATAGAAATGTCAAATCAGGAGCTCATAGATGCTGGGACAAAGAGAATGGATGAGACGGACCAAGCCATTGAACGCTCCAAACAGGTGATTATGATTCATGGAGCATGTCCAAACTCTATGGGTCATTGTATTCTAAACTCATTTTTGTGTAGGTTGTTCATCAAACGATTGAAGTTGGAACACAAACGGCTTCTACTTTGAAGGGACAGGTAAGTCACCTTTTTTTATTGCTCTATATTACTATATGTTTTATTGCTTTTTTGTGGTATCTTGTCCAACCCATGCATGGTTACCTTGAATATTGCAGACTGATCAAATGGGCCGCGTTGTCAATGAACTAGACACGATCCAGTTTTCCATAAAAAAGGCTTCCCAGCTTGTTAAGGAGATTGGTAGGCAGGTACTATTTAGATTCAGAGTCCATGTTACGTGGAACTCTGTAGACTTGATTGATGCATAAACTTGACTGACGGACCTTGTCATTTTCTGGTTTATGTTGCTGCATTACAGTTCATATAGTTTCTGATTTCAGTATTGCATTTATGTTGTTTCCAGGTGGCTACCGATAAGTGCATCATGTTTTTCCTGTTACTGGTTGTATTGGGGGTTATTGCTATAATTATCGTCAAGGTAATGTCACTTATAGTTTACCTTTTACATCCGTCACTAGCATTTTTTTTTTTAAAACAATATCAATCTGTACTTGTTAATTCAAATTCCCCTATCATAGTGATTTGCTGATCGTGAATTTTGATTCATATTATTTTGGGGTAAAATTCTGATTTATAACTTGAATTTCTCATGTCTTGCATATTCACACATCAACCATGTATTTGGAAGAATGAAGATCATACATAATATAATTGCTTGAGCACTATGCATGAATGCCAATATTTTATACATGTCCTTTATTTTGTTTTTTTCTTTCCAAATGTCATTACATCCTTTAAAAGTGCATGATGTGCGCCGGACAAGTTATTGTTAGCTGATGGCCCGAGATTTGTGTATTCTTAGATCGTGCATCCAAACAACAGAAGTATAAGGGATATTCCAGGACTAGCTCCTCCTGCCCCGACAAGGAGATTACTTTATGTGAAGCCTGCACCATATCTGGAGTAAATCTTGTCTCAGGTCAGAAAGGGTCGGTGCTGCATCCAATTTTTCACTACGAGGCCTAGTAAACTACGGGGGATTGCCATTTGTGATGTCTTGCTGTTTCGACGTTGGTTATATTGCTTGATTTGTGCATATAGATACAATTTCCTTTTATGTAAATCAGTTGTGGTTTGTTTCAACAGTTTTTTTTTTTTTTTCAATTGATTCAACATCTGATATTCTTCATGTAAAGAGTGATGTTAGAACTTAAAATGCTTACACCATGTTGTCCTGGTAGATATTTATGTCCATTCTTTGCTCTTGCTTTTGAAGGCTACATATGATATTCCTCGACAAATCCAACTCCATCTTTGTGCTAGGGTACACCCAGGTTGATTTTCACTTGTCAACCTAAACTACATAGTTGTCCTATTTGAAAATATAGTAACCAATTTTGTCGAAGATTGATATCAACTAATTGCATACCTTTCAATATATCTGAATTTGGGGCAGATTAGTCACAAAAAACAGAGATCATCGGGCAGATTAGTCAGGAAAGAACTGACGTGTTCAACTTTTCCGATAATGGGCAACTAGAGATGGGAAATGATTTAGAGGACTACAAATGGCTAAAGATCAAGACGACAAATATGCATATACCTGTTCTTGCTTCATTCAATAATGCCTGCATTCGGTTGGCTGTTCATAGATTTCAAATAATAAAAGAATGCTTGAAAATGAAGATACAGATGCCAGGACTTATATCCTCTCCCAAGCGTTCATGCATTACGAATATTTTGTTGTGTCCGCCCAATGTGAGACAACCTTGACACAGGAATGAGAGGTGCCTCTTCATCCACCGTCTCATCATTGTCATTGCTGCTATCTGGTTTGAAAATGTCAGATGATTTCTTTTCCAACTTCCAGTCCTGTAACCAAAACTATGATCAGCAACCTATCACACGAATATATTCCTAGTTGCAGAACACAGGCAATTCTTACTCGACCAAGTTCATCCACACTATTTAAAAGTTTCTATGTTTCATGATGTGTTACCTTCGTAATCCTTTCTGGGAGAAGTTCAGAAGCCTGGGAAGCACGGACATCTTTAACCTTCAAATAGTTGTACAAGACCACCCCACAAAGTGCTGAAGAGAAAACCAGCACGTGGAGAAAGTGTGAGCAGATATTTATCACTGGTAGTATATAGTAGTATATTGTTAGCTTTTCGATAAAGTAGTAGCTGCTGAATTTACCAATAGCATAACCAGTGATGTTTAGACCAGTGATTGTAGATTCTGGGAACACAACCGTTGACAGCGCAATTAAAATCCAGTCTTTAAGAACACCAGCCACTCGAACAGTCACAGCCCCAGTTCTACCAATCACTAAGAAAATTGAGAAGTTCAACAGCAGTGCACAAACAGCATTGGAGAAGAAGATCCAGAAATTGAATTGAATTTGAGAGACTTCCATTGCAGGCTTCTCCAAGAAGTACCAAGGGATAAACAGAAACATGAAGCTGCATGTGAAAAATGAGAAGCCTGAGGATATTTTGAAAGGGAACACAAAGATATACAACAAAATAATAAGAAAGAGAGAGATCTGGCTTGGAATAATATTACTTTTGATGTGTACAATTTATGTTGTCGACTAGCAACATACCTAGTATTAAAGAATTTATTCCTTCGGTGACAAAGTGATTCATGACATATTGGGGAAGAGGCAGGGTCCAAAAACATACCATATAAAATGCAGCAGGGGTATGTATACCCACAATGCTATTAACATTTTAACCACATAGAAAACCAGACACATTGAAGACAGTAGTTTGCAGCAAGTAAAAGATCAACATTATTTTTAACAAAAATGAGGATGTATGGACTTTGTATAAGAGCATAGTGATGAATTTTGGACATAGACCTGGAGCAAAATTGTACATCTGTTCAGAAATAAACTAAACAAAGTTCATGGAATGCAAACACATAATCTTCACATAAAATACAGGCATACAGCTCCTTTCATCTTGAGGACAGAAATTAGTGATACAAACCACCATAACATAGCATAAGCCTCTAGCTGCGACACATCAACATGCCAGTGGAGCACTTGGCAAAATGTAAATGTAATAAAGTACTAGTATGACGTAACATGATAAGGCAAACTAATTATTAAGAAGGCTTTTGGCAATCAACATTTATACCTAAGCTTTTAGAATACGACAAATTGGGTAGACCAATGAGCAGTGAAACCATGCCAAATCTTGTGGTTCTGCTGGGGTGGGGGTATAAGATCATGAAATAAGAAAAAGAAGCCCGCATATCTCTCATGTTGTGACCTCATCTTCGCAGCAGGCATCGTTTATTGAGACACAGATAGCACAAAGGTATTACAGACAGGTATTAATAAAAAGATAAAAAACGGTCCAGCATTTTCACCTGCATGGCGCTATGTAATATAAGCTTGTGATTGGATTTAGAGACAAGCCCTTCTTCTGAAGAAGTACTTGAGTCAGGACTAGTCTTAGGGCCTCTGCAAATATGCCGGTGACCTGGAAAACTGTGCCAATCACATTAAAATGAATTTCCCCATATGAGGAAATGACAACCCCAGCACTGACCAGCAACATGTTCAAGAATACGTCCCATCTAAGTTTATCGGTACCACAAAATACAGCAACAACAAAAGTTGCCACTGGCACTGTTACAATAAAGTATAAAGAACGGTGTTATCATAGGATCCAAATAGCATTCTTATAGCATTCAATCAGATGATAGAATTGCACATACTAAGGGCTTTGAGCATCTGAATGAAAGCCACTGAAATATGCAAGTAGGCCGTGTTCCCAAACCTGCAGCAAACAAGAGAATAATCAACAAATGTTTTTGCTTTGAGACACAATGATTCATGAGTCTGTGCTATCACAATCTTAGCCTATTTCCAGGTCACAAGTCTAAGATATTTTAGAGATGAATGGAGACATGCTTGGTATAAAAAAACGTTACATGGACACCACACACCAGAATCTCAAGAATTGAGACTTTTCACTGTTCTTATTCTTATTTTTCCTATGACATGGAGTTCTTGAACATTTCATAAGAGAATAGCCATTTGTGTATGTGTGTCGTGTGCGTGTAGAACATATATTCATCCAGACACCCTTAATACAGAGATCAATTGGCTGTGTTTGCTTCCAAAGGTTCAGCAGCAACAAGAAACCATGATATTCAGATATGCTACTGATTGATACAAATATCAAGCTTAAACAAATGTTGTGACAGTCAAGTGCATACCATAGACTTGATGCGAAAAAGGCACTTATTGGGATCACACAGGTAGCGTATCTGCCAGTATCCAGTTACAGAAAATAAGAAAATAAAGAAGCAATTAGAGGAGGACTGGAAGATAAACATATAAAATAGAGCATATAATGGAAGTCACATATGTTTCTTACATGTTAAAAGTCATTTTCACTGGAGACACAACCTGCAGAAAGTTTGGTAAACATGACAAAACATATTCATCAGTAAGTTAGCATGCAACACAATTTTCTTGACACAATAACATAGAAGATAAAGAAAACCATGTTACTAGAAGCTAGATGGTCAACAATAGGCAGGGAGCTATACCTTGAAGACACGGATTAGGAAGAATGCTACAGCACCAGAAAACCCCATATGTATCATTGTAAGTGTTATAGGAAATGAAAAGTTGAAGTATTTTGGAGAAAGAACCCACTGCAAACAAATAGACAGTTCCACATTATATAATATTGGTTAACCCAAACCAGAAGTTGTACTACAGGTAACTAAATAGCTTGAAGACAAAGACCATGAGGTTAAATAACCATGATTATTAACTGAGGAGGCAATTCAAAACTCTTAACATAATCTGAAAACACAACTTAATAGCAAACAAGCATAGTAGCATTGCAGGTTTCTCTTCACTTGACCTATAAGATTGTTAACGGGGTGTAGAGGATACACATCAAGCATCAGGAATTTTGATGTTTAATTAACGCTTAGAAATTTACTTGAATAAAAAGAACTGGAAATCTATAAGCAAGATTACCTTGTTGTACAAAATAACTCCAGATGAAAGCGTAATGTAGATCAGTAGGTAAAGATACGTCAAGAGCAACGATCGATTTATCATTTTCAAGAATTGACTCCTTATACGCCTCGCCTTTATCACAGGTCCAAAAATAGCTACTCACACAGAACAGATAAATCTGAGCACGTCTGCAACTACTTCGTATATCTGAGTGAAGATGGGATAATCATGGCCTATTCAAATGAAACCCGAATCAAGAGCCCCAAACTCCCATGATACTGGCAAACTTAAGAATGAAACTGATACAAACAGAACTACAACAGCACCAGAATTCTTTAGCTAGAAGTGCCACTCCTTCAGTTACCTGCCCGAGCAAAAGAAAAAACAAGTTCAAAGTTCTATCTGCAACTGCACGGTCCAATTATCGAAACAAGATGCACTCAAGAATCAAGATTCGTCCAGAAAATGGTTTTACTCCATAAACTGCTTCTAATGTATCAGCTACACAGTAAAAACATCAAGAAAATAGTGAACTAGGCACGTTGTATCCTATCGTCCATACCCAAGAGCTACCGGAACTTCATCGGGTTTAAGCTAGCTCCATAGTTAGAATAAGAAGTTCGATAATCAAATTCAATCACTCTACTGGGCGCATATGACTGACAAATCTAGCAGAAATGGTACAAAATATCCAAGTACTATTGAATTGTATGATGAAACAGATTACTAAAAGGGGAAAAAGCACATAAAGGGGGTAAAGAAAGGTACTAGTCTCCGTGATTCTGAATGCAGCATTTAATTCTCTCACGCACCAAACAAACCGAAATTGATTGCACAACAGGCAAAAGGAAATACAGCAGTGCACATAATCCTCAGAAAATCAATGAAACAAGAGCGAACACAGAAAAAGATTGAATCTTTCGTGACAAGGACAGTAGATAAGCATTTAAAACCAAGATTTCCAGAAAATCGGAGAAAAGGCGAAGTGGGTTTTAAGCTGTACCTTCTCAGGAGAAGTTGGGAGAAAAAATGAACAAACCTTGAATGAGTGTTGAGGAGAATAATAAGCAAGAATTGAAGAGTGGGTAAATGCGTGAATCAGCAATAAATTTGAAGAAGACGAAGAAGAGTTAATTAGATTTGTGATAAATTATTGAGAGAAAAAAAGTCGGGCAGAGACAAGGAGCAGAGGTGTAAATTGTAATAGTAGTAACAATAATAAATGTCATCAATTTTTTTACCAGAATTAACATGACAGAGCTTACAGTAGCTAAAACAAGAAATTGTTTGGTACAATTATTAATTATTCGCTGCCACTTTAGATACCAAAATTAAACTGACTGGTATAGAGTAAAAACTCTAAGTTAATTTTTTTAAAAGTATTTTTAACTTTATTTTATAAATTTTAATTCATAGCCAAACACTCCGATAGAAATTGAGGTACCTAATATTTATATTTGAATCATTTATGGATTAATGATTTGTACAACTATTCCTTTTTTATAACGGTAAAATGTATTTCATGGAGTGTGTGCATGAGCATAAAAGATGCTTCACAATTACAAGTATACATCACAATACATTCTAAACAGAAACAACTAAACCAGGGTCTCACCCCTAACAAAATCAAAAATTAATAGTACTACTCGTTTTGATCTAACCAGGTTGAGATCCGGTCATATCCACAAACTGGGCTTCTATCAAGTATCAACATTTACATACAAATACTTCAAATTTTCTTGTCTAACCGTATAACACGTCATAGTTTTGTATAGAGAAATGTATATATAATTTGTAAACGGCCCGTCCTCTTACAGGTCGAGATCCCATCATTTGGTAGACGATTCTTTCATGAAATTCTTTCAAGGTGATATGGTGCTTACTTACTAATACCGATTTACACACTTTTTTCTTCACTCAAGGCTTTTCAGTTGAAACTTTAGGGCATTACATCATCATTATATTTACCTTTTTAGTGTGATGTATATGTGGATATATAAGTGTTAGATGTTTCTTATTTCAAAAAGTAATGGTAATTCTATTATATCTATCTCGTATAACTTTATACATTTGACAATTTAACCGTACCACATAATTTTATACATTACTAAAAATGAAGCTACACAACATCCAACAAATAGTAAACAATCTCGACTTTACACCTAAATTACACATTTTACTACTAAAATTACACTCTTTTCCACCTTATTTTTTTTTTATAATTACTTTAACTTTTCACAAAAAACTACGTACCAACTTTAATGTATAAAGATTTCCGGAACGTGGGTGTATACTGTATATAAGTAAATATAATAATGAATTTTGTGATATTGGACCGTTTTTGTGTTGGCCCATTACTCCAAAGATCATTTGCCCCAAGCCCATGAAAACCTTAAAGTCCAAACCATGCTAATGTGTGAGGAGAGGTTTGGACTTTGGAGTAGCAGCTGACGTCAGATATGGTGAAAGAGATAGAGTGTGTCTGATTAATGTTTGTCCAGATTAGTTAACGCATCAGATGTCATTGATAAATTTAAAAAAAAAAAAAAATCGAAAAGAAAGAAAGAGATGGAACCTTTATACCTTCTTTCTCATCCCATCGGCTTCTTCTTTCCTACTACATTTTGTGGGTTCTTTGCGTGTTCTTACTTGGTGACTTTGATTTTGGCGGTGCACTTATTTGGAGTAGGAAACCGATCGTGATGAAACCTAATCCGACAACAACATTGGGATATGGATTCTTAACAATGAAAATGTAAGTCACGTTGCAAATCATCAAGTTGTATCCTACATTAGATGTTCTAATACTTGGAACAACTTCATAAACTCTATTAACATTTGCCCTATATGCAACTTTTGAAGCTAGCAAACCTCTATTATCATATATGTTGTTCCCTAGATAATTCTACATGTATTATTATCTAATGTATAAATTAGGAAGAGAAAATAGGTGGAATTACAATATGACACAAAACATGAACAGATATCATCATGTCAAGTGTCAACCGAACAAACCCAATCAAATAAAACATGCATACAGAATAATTATATCCCACCAATCGAAGAGTCCCTTAATTATATTTGTTGGTTGGAATTGATATGAATTTAGACTCTACCAATACGATTAAGTTTTAAATTCTGTAGCTGGGTTAAGTGTGACACTCAAAATATAGGATCCTAAGGCCTGCGTCTGGCTAAATTCATTCGATTCAGTTACATTGGGCAGAAGAGCTTTAAACTAATACTACAAATCAGGATACTTGAAACTCTTAACATCTAACACCATCAAAAAATACAACTAACACAGTGATCGACCACGATTATATTATACTCCTAGGAAGTAGAAACTAAAGTTATTCATATGAATACTCATAATTATCGATCCCACTGTTTATCCGGGAGAACTTCAACTATTAAAATTGACGCGTACATAGTTGACAAAATGTAGTATAATTTTATTATAGATGTAAGAATTTATATTATTTATTGGGTATGGACTGTGGAATAGTTTCCCTAATTTATTAGTAAAATGTGAACTTTTAAACCAACATTAATTATGTGTGAAATTATGCAGGTTTGGGAATTGATATCTTTATGAAAAAGCCAACCAATCTTTGCCGGCTTATAGCGTAATACGTTACATTTTATACACATTTAAAATATGCATATAGTCTGACCGACAATGATTCAATTTATTCTGTTGTTCTTTTGTTTCCTTTCGATCATCTAGGAATGATCAGCCGAAATTCAAATCCAAATCTGTGTTTTACATTGTATTTTCAAATACTCATTTTGGATTTAACATGGATTCCAGAGTCAGGCAGAGAAATTCTAAAATAAAAGAATTTTAGGGCAAAATACGGAATTCGCCCTTTTCGGCTTTAGCGGATCAATCAATACTTATTCGATATCAACATATATCGAGAAGTGAATCGAATTGCACTCTGTCTCTATGTACTTTTGTTGCCGTGTGATTAGCGGATTTTTCTCCCGTGTATATAGGTTGTTGTGTGCGACTTAACAATATGTGTCTTTTACATTCTTTATTTATGCTGACCGAAGTTTTCTCTTATGGTGAAGAGTTTTAACAGATAAGGTAAAAAAAGAAAAGAAAGATGTGATGTTAATTGCAAAATGTTGTGATTGATCATGACTGATTAACATTATATCTACACTGATAAGTGATTGATTAACGTCCTAATATGCTTTTCGTTTGATTCTTTTCACACTTAATTATAGCATTTTTAGCTCGTTGGTTTTCAACATATATAGGTGACGATTAAACGTGACTATCAGCACATTTAATTTCGTACAATACATTTTAGTAGTACTTAGGCTCTGTTCTTTTCAACTGAAATTTACTAAAGTGAATTATAGTATAAAATATAACTAAGTAGAACTGAACTGAACTGAACTAAATGGAACTGAACTGAACTCAACTGAACTGAATACTCAGTTGAAGAGAACAGAGCCTTAATTATAATTAACCTTGATTAATACAAGTTTATTGACACTCTAAAGAATAATTGGTTTAATGACACAATATTTATCCCAGATATACGGGAAAAATATAAGAAAGGTTTTACTAAATGTACAGCAACATAATTGAATAAAATAAAATGTTGCGAAAAATATAAATAAGAATATAAGTTGGATAAAACTTATTCCGAAAGAGACTGGAACACTCAACCCTAAACTTCTAGCTACTCGAAGATTGACAAATACACGCGTTGTATTGAACTTGAAAGAGTAAAATTAATTGGTGAGATTTAAACTAAATTACATTTTTAGTTAAATTTGAGCTAAGTTTTCAGTTATTTTGTAACCCTCTGAAGTTTTGGTGAGCTTAAAGGGGATGAGAATGTTATTCATAACAACAAGGCCTACATTTATTTTCGAGAATCCATCAACATATAAGAACTTCATAATTAAGTATGTTTGTGCTGGAACAATCTTAGAATGGGTGACCCACCAGGAAGTATCCCAGTGCACAAGTAGGACAAAATGCGTGGTAAAGAACATGCGTTGGTACAATGAGGTCATCATATCATTCGGGGAGCAGCCCATGAGTAACTGTACCGGCCCAAAGAGTTGGGTCTCGACCGATTAGTGGTTAGGTAGTTACAAATAGTGTCAGGTCGAGTCAACTGCTAACCACAAGAGTGTGGTTGGTTGTTTAGGACTAGGCATGAGAAATGACATGTGCGGGTACATTGAGACTGCCATATCATTCGGAGAGCAGCCAATGAGTAACTGCATCGACTCGTATTTCGATCGATTAGTGATTGGATCGTTATTAATGGTATCCGAGCCAAGCCAACCTTAACACACAGGGGGTGCGGTTGGTTGGTCCGAACAAGCGGTGGCGAGGAAGTCACACAATTTAAGAGCAAGTGAATGTAAACCCACAAAGTTTCATAATGTTTCAAAAGAACGTGAACGCTACACATACCAACAAGATGTATAGTCCCTCCGGTTCAATAATAACTTCCTAGGGGCTTACTTTTTCTTCAATTAAGGAAGAATAATAATATATTAATTTGTGTGGGGTATTATGTTGATAAAGTAGTAAGTGATTGGTAAAGTATGAGTGAGAATAAAGAAAGTAATGATAAAGTAGGAAAGATAAATAATAAAGAATTAGCGAGTGGGATAAAAAGTTTCTAATTTGTCTTAGGAAGTTTGTAGTGGTACTCCAAATAAGGAAAGCTAGGAAGTTTTTATTGGACCAGAGGGAGTATTTCTTTTCGAAAATCCATCCATAAGAACTGCAAAGTTAAATGTGCTTGCTTTGGAGCAATCTTAGTATGGAGACCAAAAGTCTTCTGGTATGTGCACGAGTAATGACAAAGTGTGCGGAAAAGAACATATGTTTGTGCATTGTGACCGTGTCGGCTTAAAGGGTCACATAGCATCACATTAGTAACCGTGCCGGCTTAAAGGTTTAGATCTAAGTCGAATGAATTATATAATACTTTAATATATATTCATGTAATAAACTATATAAGAACTAATCCACATGGATTTTAATCATTTTGAAGCAATAATGGGTTTAAATAAAGCTATTCCATGATTAAATTAAACACCTCTTTTAGTTTCATCCTTTGTAGATGATACTTTGACACCTTTGAGAAGGAATGTGGATTCCTGAATCCTGGAGGAGCCAATGACTTTAAATTTTTCACTTCAGTTCTTTATTTTACACCACTACTAGTAGTATATATAATAATATAACTATATATTTATATGTTTTCAAACTTTCGTCGTCCATATTTTTCAATAATTGCATGATGCAAATATGCACCTTTAATTTAGTTTAATAGGCTCTTAAAAAATTCAACTATATACCCGGAAAGGAAAATAAAGAGTTGTACAGTACCATCATATCAATTGTACCCTTCTCTCTTATTCGCAGTCATACTTTTCTTTTTCATCTTTCTTTTCATTGAAGGAAGGGTCTCACTTCAAAATCATACTACTTCACATTGACGGAATCCATAAATTATAGAAATTCACTCTATAAAGTTTGAACTCGTAACCAGAATAATATTGATATCTTATGTTAATCATAAAGTCTTGAAAAATATGTGTATTAGTGAGAGATTTGAGAGATAAATTGATGTTATTATTATGATACAACAACACATCAATTGAAGAAGAAAGAAGAGCTACAACAGAATGAATGAAGAATGGAAGAAAAGTTGATTTACTTGTACTTATAGCTTTAACTATTGTACTTAGTTGTTATAGTTAGTTACTCAATTAGAGTTGTACTTCTAGTTATCAGAATAGTACCTAGAAGTTAGTTTAGTTGAGATTTTAAATATCTCTCAAGTTACATCTTTGTACTTCACTTTTCATTTCAAGTTTGTTCAATACAATCTCACTCTCAATTCATGAGAGTTTTCAGTGCTTAAATATATGTATAATGTTTTAAACAATATCAATAATGTTTTATAGGTGAATATTTTATATCATTTTTTATGTAATGTATCTCACCGATGTTTTTAGTAAAACGTAACCTGTAATGTTTTTGGATATAACTGTAATGTTTGTCCGTCTCTTTTAGTATTTTTATAACACCGTCTCTCCAGAGACTTACTCTATTTTAATTAATTGAACCAAATTTATGCGTATTTTCTTTCTTTGTTTTGATTTTTCTTTGTGGGGTTTATGTTAGACATTTTTAAACCATATTTTACCTTCCCCTAATTTCACTATTTCCTTCATTTATCTATTTATTGTCTTCATTTATAATTTTACTCTCTTTGTTTTTTCCCTATTATTATTATTATTATTATTATTATTATTATTATTATTATTATTCCCAAAATCTTCACCTCACCACATATTAATTTTAGCTGAAGGGTCATTGCCTAAACATTGCTTGTGCTTGTTCATCTCCTTTATTTTCCGCTTTCCTTTATGTTGTACTCCTCAAAATCCTACCTATCAATATTACAACACAAAGTTTTGGATGAAATCTCCATTATTGAGGAATATGAGGGATGTAATGATGCTTTTAATTGTAAATTACACTTGTAAATATGTATACCTAAGAATTTCCATCCTTTGCGGCCCGCTACTTTATACACTTTCTCAAAATTTATCACAAATTTTCGAATTTATCAAACACTAGTATATAGTCCGTCGATACTCGACGGATATAGTAAAAAAAAGTAATTAAGTTTATGAAACTCTACACTTATTACAATGACATTTTCAGTTTGTAAACATCTAAAATATATGGTCAGTGAGAATTTATACGTCATTAGCATCAACAAAAGTTCCTATAAAAAACAACTTATACATGTAAATACTGGAAAAATAGAAATTTTAGTGAAAATTGACATGCTTGATATATGTGAATTGTACTTATAAGTCTCTGTTATATGATATAAATAAACTTGTTGGACCCTTCTGTATACATCATCTTGATTATCGTGTCATATGCTTTACAATCCTTGTGAGTGATCCATACCCCTTGTGTCTCAAAAAACTTCATGCATTCAAATGACTATGTCACTAAATTACACTTTTTACCACATTTTTATGTTTTTATCATTTATTTTATTTTTCACCTAAAACTATGCGTCAACCGTATTTTGTCATTTCCACAAAACTGCATACATAACTAAAAAAACTACTCACCTAAAATACGCGTTGACCTGAATGTATATAGGGAAGGAACTATCTCTTGTTGAAATTGAGATGAAAGTTTGTCTCGTCTGATGAACTCATCATCAACCATATGAACAATAACCGTTTGGCATGGATTTATTCCATACCTCACTTTTAGCACGATCTATATGATAAGGCATACCTGAGTAATTAATCACATTAACAAATTTTACTAAGAAGACCTCTTCTAATATAGCCTTTTAAATGGTTCAGATTCTATCCCACCCATTGCGAACACCCGGGCATGGGTTGGTCAGTCCGATCCATACCGTGAAATAGGACACAAACCGGACATAACCCGATAAAAAACACAACTTTGTCTGGCCCAATCCGCAATATAGGTTGTGATTATGTAGTGAAATACTAAATTTTAAGTGTGCTTGGAACTATGTGGAAGAGTTAGATCTAAGGGCTCACTAATTCTTTTTACCAAACACGTAAAAAGTTAAGGTAGTGAAATAATAATTTTTTTGGGCTAGGGGACACGCCCCCTTCCCTCAAGAAATATGTGAAAATTTATGTATGTCAAATAATAATATTTTTGGTGAAATCACCGGAATGTGTGAAAGACGGTGTTAGTGAAATAATAATTTTAGTATATATAGTGTAGAGTGGAAAAAATAAAACAAAAAAAATTGTCAAAACTCGACTCGAATCGATTGCCAAACACACGTAATATGAACTCGAATTTTGTTTTGATTGTAGAGGGAGTTGTGAAATTAGGGCTGCAGAGAATTGTGGATCAGGTTGGTATTCCTGCTTCTAAGTTATTTTTTTAAAAAAATCCATAATTTAAGACATCAAGGCACGTGTTGAGCAAAGATTTTCATTTATATTATTTTTTAATATATAATTAATTCTGGTGACGACATGTGTCGAGGAAGTTGGATTATACAGTCCGGAGTTTGATTCAAAATATGAAAATAATTTTTTTCATGAAGAGTTAATCTATGATTTTACTTCAAATAACATATGAATTGTTATAATTTTAAAGTGATTATATTGTATATTAATAATTTAAATATTATATATGAAACTTCTTCTTTTATAAATATATTATTACTTGGGATATTGCATTTAAAAAATTCGGCATATATAGGGCCTCAAATTTTTTGAGCCGACCATGCACCCAACCACAAAAAGTCTAGTATTTCCATCCAATAAACAATGTGTAATTTGAGTTTGTAAAGACCGATTTGACTACAAATTGTTCTTAAATTACATTGAAAAATATTTAATGAAATTAACTTAGACAAACTTATGTGAGAGCCCAGCAGTCCGACAAAGTTTTTCATATTGTCATTTTTAGTGGTACCGCAAACAACTTCTTATTTCCATTTTTATAATTATTACTCCCATAACAAATGACACATTTTGACTTTTTGAGTAATTTTCGAGGTCAATTTAACCACTAATTACTTTTACATTATAGAGGAATAGAATACCGACATCTCAAATTCGATAAAGATGATGTACAGTGGAACCTTGAAAACAAACACAGTAACTTAGAAATTGGAGAAGGAGAATACATACAACCCTTTAAACTGGGTCTTCGGCTCCACCAATTTCAAAACAGTTATGTCGAATTTTGGGATTAATTGATATGAAGAATTAGGGTTCTTCACCACATGGTAATTGTCTGCAAATAACGTTGATGGGTTTCAGCGTTTTGTTAAGTAATTGTTATGGATATTGAATTTGTTTAAGGATTGATTTATAGTTAATTATCTAGTTTGTTTGTTACTAATAAAGTTATATATGTAATTTTAAAATTATTATATATTAGTTATATCATAAGGGTATCATAGTCAACTTATATTTTATTGGAATTTTTAATTTCTAAAAATAATAATTTATAATCAATTATACCCAAAATTATAGATAAATGACTTTGAACCAAAACGAACGGACCAGATTGAATGAACTGTCACGTGGCGATCATTTAACGAAGATCTATTCTCAGGTTTGTACGAAAGAAAACTCAACTTAATCAGATTATACAAAACCATCATGAGGTTTATAATCCAACACTAAAAGTTAACTAAACATATCCACACAAAAATAGTTTAACGATAACCAAAAGGAGAAGGTTCTTTAGTGTCAATAGCATGAGTCCAATCTTTATGCTCTGACAAAATTCCATTTTTAGTTCAGTTATGAAAATTTACAACATCATAATTTCTTCAAAATACAAACTTGTTTGAACCAAATAACTTTGGTAGCTTCAAATCATGAGCTATTAATACTTACTGCTCTGATACTGTGTCTGCAATTTTGCTTGTCTGTTCATCGTCTCTATCAAGTCCGTCAAAATGAATTGGTGCAAAAAACATACATGTATTGAGATATGGATGAAATGACAATCAAATTCTACCAAATCAATTGAGATTACGATATGAAATCGGAAATTAGGCATTCAACAAATAAGATATCTCAAATTGAAAATCATATAACAATTTCCCGAGTCCAGGCTTTACAATTCGACACCCAAGCTTTTAGATGAGTGACTGCCAATTAACCGATGGACCTATTTTAATTTTCCGGAAGACCTCAAAATTATCGTAACAAAAGACAAAATAAGGGAGAATATACATTATATAGCCCGGGGAGTAGATTTGCAATGTAATTAAGGGTACAAATTGCAATTCTATTTCATAATTAGATACAATTACTGAGTGAAAGTTTTGGCAACAATAAATACACAAAAATAATTTTATGGCAACAATTTAAACACATGAGTTGAAGTTTTGAAATGGACCAATCAAAATTAAAAGATTGGACAACCATATAAATAACGGACCAATCACATAATAGGGATTTGCCACATAACTAAATGAGGTGGATAGCCTAGAATGGCTCCAAACCTTTTTTTGGTTAATATATTATATAGATATAGATAGATAATATCTTAATTGAAGATAAAGTTCCCCCTTAAAAAGTTATTAATGAAATGTAGGAAGTCTAAATCATTATACATATATTTAAAAACATCAATTGGTCATTCTGGTCCTTCATTAACTCATGTCATTTGCAAGACTTTGTGACGCAATGAGTCTCCATTTACAAGGAGTTGGATGTAATTGAAATTTAATAGGCTATTTGACATACAACTTTAACAGACCTTTAATAGATAAATAACCTGGTTAGATTGAGGTGTCATAACCTATGTGGGTTCGATTGCCGTCGAGTACGTGATTGTGTTCTAGTGTATGCTAGTTTGATAGATTGAGTGATAACTTTGTAATGACTGAGATATAAATTATTTATAAGTAGGTTTGATGTACTATGACTGTAATTGTAACGACCCAACCACTAATCGATCGAGCCCCAACCCTTTGGGAAGGCACGGTTACTCATGGGCAGTTCTTCGGGTGATATGCTGGCGACACTGTACCAACACATGTTTTTTCCCACGCACTTTGTGCTCACTCATGTGCGAACCGGAAGACACAGTTGATCACCTATCCTAAGATTGCTCCAGAGCAAGCACGCTTAACTCTAAAGTTCTTATCAATGGATTCTCAAAAAGAAGTGCATCTTATTGGTATGAGTAGCTTTCTCAATCTCTTTAAACTCTCTGAAACTTGACTTGAAACTTTGGGGCGTTACAGTTTTATTAATATTCTAAAAAAAAAAAAAGATAAATAATAACTCCATTTTAATTGTTAACATCCTATGAGGTTTATGTTTTGGATAAAGTTAACATCCTATGAGGTTTATAGAGTTGTTATATACTCCCTCCGATTTTTAATATAAGATGTTTTGGGTTTTTTCACACAAATTAAGACAATTCTATCTTCATCAATAATCTTTGTAAAAGAATGAAATTCATGTCTTGGAGGAATAAATCCACCTATAAAAGATAAGAATTATACTTAGATTTTGTAAATTACAATACAAAATAAATGAATAACAATAAAATAAATGAGTTGAATGCATAAAAATTGGTGAAAACACTAAATCACATGGTAGACTTTTCTAAAACATCTTATATTTATCAAATGGTCAATAAGCCAAAACATCTTATATTATGATGTGTAAGAATGACATAATGTTTGTGATAATTTTAAAGTTTTTTTCAAGATTATTAAATTATTTTTAATATTGTTTGATCGATTTAAGTTGCATGTCAAATACAGATTTTATCCGACTCAATAATTTGAATCCCAACCAATCCCTAATAGGCTAATACACAAGCAAAGAATTGGAACATAGAGTTGGGACCAAAGCTATGCTTTAGACTTTAGGGTAGTAAAGTAGTTTGTTGCACAGTCTGTTCATTTGACAATTTCATTCCAGCGTGTCATTAATTACCAATTTGCTGCATTTAATTATAGTTACCTCGCACATTGTAATGAGGAAGCACAGCCTATGGCTTTTCTCGTCTTTCTATATTTACTCTACTTTATCATTTGACCAGCGTTTTAATTAGGATTATTCCCTTAATATTTCGAAACTTCGTGAGTTTTACCGACTCGGCCTTGCTAATGTACACCCGTATTCAGCCTCGTTGATAGCTAAGTATAAAATAATAAGTATGTGATAAAAGGTAAGAGAAAGTATATAAAAAGTAAGAAAGATAATAGATAAAGTGTGAAATAGAGTGATTAAACAATTAATAAGTGAAGATAGTGAATTTTTAAAAAAGTAAACGTTAAATTCATTTAAAAAAATTCAAAATAACAAATTGTAAACCTTTAAAAAAACCGGAGTGAGTAGAAAATAACAAATGTTAGAAGAAAATCAAATTTACAAGGAGAATGAATGTAGTTTTTACAAGAACTTATAATATTTTATAAGGTCTTACTGGTGGAGATATCCGAGCTTCAACCACTCTGAACTTCGAAGATCATACCAAACATTTGAGGGTCTTTCTTCCATAGCTACTGACAACAAAAATGACATAAAGTCTCTGTTTATCAAAACTAGCTGAAAATCTAGCTGGTAGCTAATTAAGTAGTTGATATGCTAGCTGATTAGATAGCTGAAAAGTTAACTGATTTTAATGTAGGTGTTTAGCAAATTAGCTGATAAACTAGCTGGTATTTTGTAAAATGACATAAAAGCTCATTACTCTTATTTTTATTTTCTTTAACCTTTATCATCGTATTATTAGTCTATATTTTTTAAATAATAGTACATCACATTTTTGTCTAATTATTCTAATATATATTCAATGTACTTTTCACCGCCACTTTAATAACATCTTTAAGAATTATCAGAAGTTGAAAGAAATATTCGTTGAGCAATCTAAATTAGTAAGGAAAAAATTCAGTAATTGTTGTGTACTATATGTATGCATTTTAAAGAGATGCAGATACATTAATCCTTATGCTAGTTACAAACAAGTACACAAAATGTATAACAAAGGTTCCAACAATATAAAATATAAATCGAGAATTCTAATGAACATGTGGTTTTTCATTTTTTTTTAAATTTAGATCAGGGATATTTTCGGAAGGAAAAATTACATATACCCTATGTTAGATACCTTGTCTCATTTAGGTACTTATTAGTGGAACAATTATATCCTGGTAAAAAAATTCTATTTTAACTCTTAATGCTAATCTGGTAGTGTACCATAGTTAATTACTACTTAAGATGCAGTTAAACAGTCAACTTCAGAAAAGTCATCTACGCCTCTCAGAAAACCTTCTTAAACCAACAAGGAGAAAACCTATTTTTTAAACTGCAGCTTGTTTGTTCCAATAGAAATGTTTCAATTGCATTTTATGGTCACAATTTACCATTTATGTGGACTTATCCCACTGTCTTTCTACACGACACCTTAATCTCCGTATTCAAATTAAATCGTACATTTGTTTGGGGACAAATTGAGTATTATTAGTATATTAAGTGGAATGCTATTATTCGGATGATATTGGAACTCACAGTTGTTAGTCGTTACCTTTCGAGTGCACACTCGACATACCTCACGGGCTTATATAGTAGACTGCAAACTACGTAAGTCAAGTTAAATCACATAAATTTACAGTCCGTAGAATTTGAACTCGTGACTAAGATGATGATATTACTCCACCCTTTTAACTACCATTTAACTAGCTGAGCATTATTATATATAACTATACTATATAAATGAAAATACCCACAAGTAGAATGGTATTATTATATTATAGTTTAAAAACTTGGAATCTTCCATGCTTCTTCTGTACTTTAATGATTTCAAACTTTCATAATTTAGAATACTTTTGAAAACCATTGCAACAACCAGTTACAACAATTGCCTTCTTATTGGAACCAGCTCTACACTACTGTATTCTCCATGTGATTTGCCGACGTGTTCCTTCTTTTTTTCCCTTCAATTCCAATTCAAGCTTCCTCCATTTCATGCTTCTTTAAGAGCTGTACTCATTGTTATGCTATAAAGATTACATTTTGCCCATTCTTTTTGGTTATTGGTGTTGTAATTTGTTAGAGATCTGGGATATTGGGTTTTCAGCATTTTCTTTTGATGAGACACTGAGCATTGTTTCTGTGTTTGAATCCACTAGTACAGGTAATGTTTGTTGGAGTATAATTTTCTGTTTGCTTATGCTGTTTTTTCATTTAATATGGCTGAAAGAACAGTTTTTGTCTGTGCTAATATATGTTCTTTCTGCTTCATCACTGTTTTAAAGGGTTCTTGTCTGCAATGTGAAATGGAATCTGGTCTGCTTTTTAGCAATTCATGTTCATATTCCTTACACTTATTAGCTTGAATTTCTTTGGAGTTTGCTTACAAGTATATAAGGATATTAATATTAGTTTTTAGCTTGAGTTTCAGATACATATGTTGCTTGAAGCTTGTGCTTCATTTGGCAGACGGATTTTGTATTTGAAGCTTGTTCTTCATGTTTATGGTCAATTCAGTAATGATGAGTTCGAAAATCTTATAAGTTTTGCTAACAAAGTGTACAAGGATATGAAAGTTTGAGTTTCAGATATGTTGTGCCTTGATCTTCATTTGGCAGGTGAACTTTGTGTTTGGAAAAATAGTGTCAAGGAATCTGTTTTTTTTTTTCTTTCTTTTTAGCTCCATGTTTATTTGTTCCTTTCAGTTATGAGTTTGAATTTCCTTAAAGTCTTGCTAATAAGTATATTAGAATATAAAAGTTAGTTTTAAGCTTGAGTTTCAGATATATATGTTGCTTGAAGCTTGTTCTTGATTTGACAGGTGAATTTTGTATTGGAAAAATGGTGTCAAGTTACAATTTTGATTTATCAAAGAAGACTCACATATTCCATCTCAAGGTGTGGGTTCTGCTGACAGTCTTTCTAGGCATATTTCTTGTACTAGTTCTTTGGATGCTCTGGTGTTGTATTGCGAAAAAGAAATTCCGGAGAAAAGCTACACTACCCATAACTCAAATTCGCAAGCTCATCAATGAGTCCAAAGAAATTAAAGTGATAAAAGTAGACCCGAATTCGGCCATTAATGGTGTTGAGCAGGACAAGGATAACTTGGTTGTCCCCGGAAATTACACTGAAAAAGATTCTCAGAAGCTTTTGGTACATTTCAAGAAGGAAAAGGAGATGGACAAGGAAAAGAAAAGTGGTGGCAATAAAAGCAAATCTCGATCTTTTCGGTGTTTTGAGAAAGAAGATGCTATGTCCCATCCCGCCACTGGTGTTAGTTCCCCTCTTGCCGGTCTCCCTGAACTCTCTCATCTTGGTTGGGGTCATTGGTTCACTTTGCGGGATCTCGAAGTGGCAACTGACAAGTTCTCGAAGGATAATGTTATTGGTGAGGGTGGTTATGGAGTTGTTTATCGGGGTCGATTGATCAATGGTACGATAGTCGCAGTGAAAAGGCTCCTTAATAACTTGTAAGTTCGACAAGGGTAGTGATTTCATTCACAATTTTTCTTCTTTTTCTTCTTCTTCTTCTTAACACATTAATATGACTTCTTTTTTACATATACATAGAGGACAAGCAGAGAAGGAGTTTCGGGTGGAAGTAGAGGCTATCGGCCATGTCCGACATAAAAACTTGGTCAGACTTCTAGGCTACTGTATTGAAGGCACCCATAGGTATCATTACATGTATGCTTGGTTATTCTGAAATTAAGTTGCTTACAGATGTTATTTTGGATGCATCCCTTAAGCCTCACCCTAAGCATCATACAATAGATGAAAGGTCATTTTCTTGATGTTTGGTTCCATGTTTGCATTAATGTATGATTTACATTGGAAAAGGTTGGTTATGAGTTACATGGTTCATCTATTTCTATTGATTTCTCTTTGGGGTCCTCCAATGCAATGCAGCTGAACATTGCAACGTTGGCTTATCTCACAAACATCGGTTTTTCAGGATGCTGATATATGAGTATGTTAACAATGGAAATCTAGACCAATGGCTCCACGGAGGTATGGCACATCATGGGCACCTCACATGGGAGGGACGTATGAAGATCTTGCTCGGTACAGCTAAGGCGTAAGTGTATATAACTAAATCTTTCCTTCAACAACTTTAGATTCTCTGTCATGTGTTTCTCATTGTATCTGAACGTATCAGGCTTGCTTATCTTCACGAGGCAATAGAGCCTAAAGTTGTTCACCGAGACATCAAGTCGAGCAATATACTGATTGACGAAGACTTCAATGCTAAAATATCTGATTTTGGCCTTGCCAAGTTGCTTGGTGCAGGAAAAAGTCATATTATCACCCGAGTCATGGGAACATTTGGGTGAGAAACTGTTAACAGACATGAAGAAAAACAATTTTGTATCTGCAGAAGTTTGTATCACTTATTTATTGGTGTTCTTTTTCTTTTTTTTTCCTTTTCCATGTACAGATATGTAGCCCCGGAGTACGCAAGTAGTGGCTTCCTAAATGAGAAGAGTGATGTATATAGCTTCGGAGTTGTGCTTTTGGAAGCAATAACCGGCAAAGATCCGGTTGATGACAGTCTCCCTGTCCCTGAGGTATTGTTAATGTTTTCTCATTTCTGAATATATTCGAGTGTTTTTGCTTTTAAGCATATACTCTCTGTATCCTTCTATGTTCATCACCTTGCCTAAATTTTTTGGTTTATGCAGAAAAACCTGGTGGACTGGCTTAAGATGATGGTTGCAACCAGACGTTCTCAGGAAGTGGTCGACCCAAACATTGAGATGAGACCATCTACGTCAGCCCTTAAACGAGTGCTTCTGACTGCATTAAGATGTGTTGATCCAAACACTGAACAAAGGCCTCCAATGAGTCAAGTGGTTCGTATGCTGGAGTCAGACGAGTACCCAATACCCAGAGAGGTCTAATTCCCAGCAAAATTCTGTTTCAAGTAAATAGTATTACTTACATTATGGTTTCTTCAACTCTGATTTGTTTCTGTTACAGGGTCATAGAAGGCCAAAGAATCATTCAGAGGTAAACGAGACGAGAGAGCAATAATCCATTATTCCATTTACCAATTCGATACCAGAAGTTACGCGACATGCCACTTATGTGTGGGGGTAATAGGGTTGAGAAATAGTTCTTTTTTTCTTTTCTTTTCTTTTTCTTTTGACTTCAATGATTTTATCCTTCATTTCTGAATCTGAGACAAGACAGCATTGGTTTGTGTATATATATATATGAAGGAACTATACGGCTTGTTCGGCCACCAAACAGTTTTGTACAGTTCTGGTTGATCATCCATGGGATGTTCCTCAATCATCTAACTGTGTTCTGATTCCCACAATGTAAAGGATTTTACTTGACATTCCGTTTGATGAAGAGGGTTCTTGTGCAACCGCAAAAGGCGGAGAGTTACATGTTGTTGTGCAGTAACCGGATTCTTACAATCCTTGTATACATCATCCAAAAACTATTTCGGACAAACATCCCAAACACGAATGACACTGTAACACAAGTGGTGCATGTGAGGGGAAATTGGTTGCATGCCAAATATTAATTCTTGCAATTGTCAAACCTAGCAACATGGCCCGTAGGGATGGATTCCTCCGCAGAACAGGTAAAAGGCATAATCTGGTGAAGGCAATAATGATTTCCAATTACTATCAAAACTTTAAAACTCTTCATACTAAACCCTGTTTGAATATCACAATTTAATAATGGAAACTTCAAAAATCAATTTCAGTTTAGTTACTATTCATCGACATAACTCGACTCGCGTTGAATTTGCAGTGGAATGAATGCCATAAACCCAAATAACCTCTCCTTTCTTGTTAACCCCCTAGTTTCTTTTAGATAGAATGATACTTGTACCCTTCTTTGATGTTAAATGTTACAGATTGTACCATCTCCAATTTGATTAAGTAATAGATAATCTATTGACTTTTAAAATAAAATAAATTTCTTTTTCTTTGTATAATAAAGTGGTGCATCTAAAGCCTACTCTGAGTATTTATTATCGTGAGTATGAAATGAACAAAAATTCTATGGAAAATTTTAAATTTAACAGTACATAAATCTCTACAATAAGCTCAATCATTAATAGTGAACTAAGTGATGAATCGGTCAAATGGGCTAAGAGATGTAAATTATTGGGAAATTATTTGACTTTTAAGGTGTGGACTGTGGAGTTCCGTTTCTTGCGTATGTTTCCCAATGAGAACACAAGTCCACTATGAATGTTTAGAGAGTTATTTCACATGGCAGCAAGTGTATTCCAGTCCTCTTCTAATATTGTGACTTCATATTCTATATGCGAAACCAATTTAAAAATAAAATTACTCGCATAGTTATATCTATGCTACCTAGTATCGTCATAATATCAGCCAATTTCCTTCTTTTCTTTTAACTAATTGAGAAAGAATTTGCAAGTTCGTCCTTACCAAACTTATGAGATGCCTAATAACAACACAATGACGATCAACCCAACTACTAAAACATCCTAGTAGTACTACAAATTAACAATGAATCCTCAAGGTCTCGGAATACATTCTAATTTTATAAAAATTCAACTGTATAGCATTTGAATATCACTCCTGATTTCCTTGCCTTCAAATTGCCTGAATCCTGATTAGAAACACAGTACAGTATATCCAATTCTACTGCTAGCTTCAACCAACCATAGATATACACCTGATAATTTCAGCAGATGGCGAAACCTTCAAGAGAAGCAACTCACAGAGTATATCATTATGCGTTCAAACCTTACTCTAGATAAACATGAAGCATAAGGAAACAGACAAGTCAAGGAACAAATCTTTACCATCAAACACCAAGCAGACAACTCTTGGCTGTGCACAATTCTGCAATAATTTCAAATTTTCAATTTTTTTTATTTCAGACCAGAAAGAGACTCAAAGATATCGTATACACTTGGTACGAATCATATAAGAGACAGAAACGTGAATAAATATAAAACTGAATGAAGTGCATCATCCACTTTTTCATCATTACAAGCCTATCTGTAATGTTCTTCAGAATCAAGGAAATCAAAAGGCAAAGAAAATCTTCCAAGTAACGGTTCAAATAGATTCAGGGGCCAATTTTCTAACCTCATGATATTTCAAGTTCAGCTACCGCAGGATTTTTATTCCCTTCTTGCCACCTAATCAACCGTTGATCTTTCAGGATAAGATATCCATCGGCTTTGTGTTTCCCTGATTGTTGAGATTCTTGATCAAGTCTTTGCAGCTACTCTAATCACTGACTTCTCCTTTCTCCATAATCTTACACACTATCAAATAAAAATTAAGAGTCTTCTCAGAAGCTAATATTGTGTCCAGAACCTTCTTGCAGCTCGAAAACTGAATGTCATAATCCCCCTCATAAATGGTACTCTGATCAAATTCCAGCGAAAAGTAAGGTTACTTTAGTCATGTGCATAGACAAAAATAGAACAATACATAATCAGTATCAAGCATATGCTTTCTAAAAGTTAAATCAGCCGCATGACAAGCTTTGCATCAGCACTTGTGCTTCTCAGTTAGAATCAAGTGCAGTTGCTGATATTGAATGAACAGGAACAGCATATGCTTGCTAAAAGTGCACCTTCACTTGATTTAAATTCATGGAAACAAATTATGTCTCCAAATAATAATGAACACAACATTTCATAGAAATAAAAATTACTCATTCATAATCATGCATAATATATATTCCACAATATGATCACATGAAACATTCATACATGTAATCAGATAGCTCATATTAGATAAACTGAACAACAGTGAACCCCAAACAAGTACTCAAGTGATCCAAAATTAATATATGGAAAAATCAAATGAGGGTGATTTAAGATGGGATGTGATTTTCCGGGGACAAAATCGATTTGGGAAAAGAAATCAATTTTTGAAAGATGACAGACAAATATTGGCTCGGAGATAAGAGAAGACAAGAGGAAGGATGGCGGGATGAAGGCAACCGGAAGAAAAGCTGATTTACGGTGGCTATATAATTCTTAATTTACATGTTTACCCTCCAAATATATGGAAGAGTAAAAAGCCCATTGAACTATGTCAGTTGAAAATCTCAATAAAGCAAAAGTCAGTCGCGTGAAACAGCATCTTCGGTCGAATATTCCACTGGAGTACCTTTTGTCATAGTAGGCCAGAAGGTTGAGTACTTTTTTGTGAAAATAGTTTTTAAAGGAAAAAAGAAAAGAAAAGACGAGTATCTTTCGTGATATAACTCGAATACTTGATACTGACTCTGTTTTCTTATACATCTTTATGATGCTTTGGGCGCAACTAAATCCCAAGGTACAATTAGGCCTTAGTAGTAAGACTATTTCCAAACTTACAAAACCTACTAAATTCGTAATTATCTCCCAACACCACAAAACTAACTAACAATTGAATTCAAAATACTATCATCCAACTTCAAAAAGAACAGATAAAAAGAAAAAGCTTTAGTTTTCCTTACAGCTAATCCATCACAACCTCAGCTACCAAAATATCCCACAAACAATCATGAATCCTTTCAGATAATGCCTCCGAGGTTTCTTCCACAGCTATATTTGAACTTGGTAAAACTTCAACGGCATAGTATTTGAATATCACTCATGTCATGATGATTTCCTTAGTTTCCATATTGCACAAATCCTGATTTAAAAAAATCTCTAGTACACTTTTTTGTGGTTCACTATGGCTTCAAACCCAGGCGCTGCTGGGAACGTTTATTTACAGATTAATCCCAACCACCTGGGTACTGAGGTTCTAGGCCATTTATTTATACACTGTATATGCTAGTAGTGCATTGTACTGGAACAATTCAAATCCTTCAGATGCTATCTTTGGTGACATTAATGTGTTTGCAATGCTGTCGAATACATATCTACAAGGAGCAAATCACTTCTAAACTAAGAAAGTCACAAATGGAGAAATATTAGAGGCGTTAAGCCACTTGGTAAAGCATCCTATGCGCTCAAGCCTTCTTCTACATAGCCGGTAGGATGAAGCAACCCAAGGTGCCAATCATATGGAAACAGATAAGAGAAAGAACAAACAATTTTTACCATGAAAAATCTCTATGAAAAAGACAATAGCAGATACAACTCTTGGTTGTTACACAATTCTGTCTTCCAATTAATCAAATATGAGACTAAGAAAAGCCTAGAGAAAGCACAATCATCAATGTAATAATTCAAAGAAAGGTACCTATTTCAGACAAGAAAGAGCCTATACATATCTTGTGCACTTGGTATGAATGAAACATATCAGAGACAAAAATAAAAAACAAAAAAAAACGAAGGAAGTGCATAAATATGAACTGATTCAAAATGCATTCAACACCAACCTAGTAACAGGTGAAATGTTTTTTTCTGCATTCTGCTATAGAATGAAATCAAAAGGCAAAGAAAAAACTTCCAGGATGGGTCAAAATAGACTAGCGGAAAATTTTCTCACCTTATGACGCTGAAGACCCGGTGTAAAAATGTTTCTAGTTAGCTAGCTACTGCAGCTTTCTTCTTTCCCTTCTTACCACCTGATTGACCCTGGATCATCCGGGATAAAATATCAGCCTGTCTAGTGTTTCCCTCATTGTTAAGACTCTTGATCAAGTCTTTGCAGTTACTCCAATGACTAACTCCTCCTTTCTGGATAAACTTACACAAAATTGAGTAAGCATCAATAGTCTTCCCAGAAGCTAATAGTGCGTCCAGAACCTTCTCGTAGCTCGAAAACTGAATGTCATACCCTCTCTCCAGACCGAAATCCAATATCTTCAGAGCTGCATTAGGTTTCTCCTTCTCACAGAGGATAGATATCAAATTATCTATATTAAGAGCAACACCACTGTTCATCAGTAGTTCGATTCTTCCCAGGCCTTCTTCTACATGCCCCCTCAGAAGAACTGCTTCCAAAATCTTATTAATCAAATCTTCATGATCTTTTACCCCCTTCTCCAACATAGTCTTCATCACACGGCTAGCTGTCTGAATTCGTCCATCTTCAAACAAGCTTTCCATCAGTGATCTATACACAGATGAATCAGGGAGATGGCCATTCTCAATCATACTATCAAGAGCTGTTTTCGCATCAGCAGGTTCATTCTTCTTCAAGTAGCTCTCAATAATGGAGTCATAAGCACTTTTTTCCGTATCAACTTTCCTCCTAACCATGATCTGTATAAATTCAAAAGCAGATTCAGGTGCTCCCTCATTAGCGTGACCACAAACAAGATTGTTAAATGCAACAGGGTCCTTGATGCCCAATTTCATCAGCTGCCTTAACAATGCTTCCGCTTTCCCCGTCTGTCCATTCTTGCAGAGATACTCTATCATGGGATTATACGCACTAGGTTCCAGGTGCAAAGTATTTTCAGGCCTCAAAATGATTTCCTTTTCAATGAGCTTATCCAACAACTGAACAGCCCGATCATATTCCTTCGCCTTGCAGCAACTCTCAATCAGCATACCATAATGCCCAGCTTCAATAGGAATCCCCAACATACTCATAGCCTTGAGAACATAAACTGCACCATCCAAATCACCAGCCTTGCACTGCCCAGACATTTGCTTCGTAAATATCTCATTATCTCTAACACGAATGGAGTTTGCTGCCATCTCTTTAAAAATGCCCTTAGCTTCTTCCATCTTCTCTGCATCACACAACCCAGGTAACAATTTGGCGTAAGTAAATTCAGTAGGCATAATCCCAACCCCTTTCATCTCCTCATAAACCCTCAAAGCATCATCAACCCGCTCAGCCATAACATACCCTTTTATACGAGTATTATAAGTAATCACTGAAAGCTCAATGTCACTGGCTTTCATCTCCACAAAATACTTGTCAGCCTCCTCCACTTCGTGAGCATGAAAACACCCATTGATCAAGGTATTATAAGTGACCGCATTGGGTGCAATCCCCTTACTCTTCATCTCTCTGAAAAACCTCTTAGCAATGCAGGCCTGTTTGTTGCGAAAAAAGCCAGATATCAAAATGTTAAAAGTAACCAAAGTCGGCTGAATCCCTTGAGCCAACATTTTGTTGTAGTACCTCTTAGCCACACCAGCCCTACGGGGGGTACGCAAAATGACGTTAAAGAAACAATCATACGCCTTAACGGTCCTTTGGACACCGAATTCGTCCATCATCCGTAGGAATTTGACACTCTCCTGAACAATGCCAGCTCTTCCGTAACTATCAATCAACACAATCCACAAATCCTCATCCCAAGGTATCCCATACTTGGGCATATCCATCAAAATGCACCTAGCATGATTGAGCTTTTGAGCTCGGCCCAAAATCTGAATAATCTTATAGTGAGTATCTCGATTATGCTGGAATAGGTTGGATCTCCCAACCCATCGGAAGAAGTTGAGCGCGTGGTCGGATCTGGCAGCGTTGTCCAAGACATTGCAGACGAGTTGATGATCGAAAACGGGAACTAGGGCTCTGATGGAGTTCTGCAATCGAGTGGTCCAAGCACGATTGTACATCATTCGGCAGATAATTTCTTCCGTCTTTTCTTGGACTCTTCTTGGCCGACGTATAATATCTCCCGTCACTCTTGGCCGACGAATTGGCCTGTTAGGTAAAGGCTGCTTTATCTCCGGGTAAGCTTGTGCTGTAAAGGTGGAGTCTTGATGGGTTGGGGTTTCTGTGGCGGTGCAGAAGAAGAAATGATGGGATCGGAGGGAAAGAGAAGATGAGAGATTGGAGAGGTTTGGATTGATGATGGCTTCTCTTCTTGCTGATGCAGCTAGATACGCCATTTTTGCCACAAATCGGAACTACACAGTACAGGAATACTACAGGAGGAGGAGGAAAAAGAAGATGCTGCTATTTAGAGGGAGTGACAGTAGTAGTAGGGTTTTGAGGTGCACCAAGGGTTTATTTAGGCCAGGGGTTAAATTTTTTTACCAATACATACAGAATGGTTAAACTCTTTGCATTAAGTAAATCTTACTTTTCACCCTTATCAACAAAATGATTTTACAGTTTAATTTTTGGGTTTGTTGGGGTTATTGCAAAAGAACCCCTGTAGTAGATATCACGTGAGCTCTTCCCAATTGCAGATATAGGGGTATATTAGACAATGAACGTTATAAAATGTAGTCATTGGTAGCGCATCAATATATGGTTTGCTTGATGCAAATCAAGGGGCCAATATGCACTGACTGGTAGCTACCCCTTCAAAAGTTATTAATTGAAAATTAAGGAAAACTAAATAAATTTGTTGTACCAACTTTTGCAATATATATATATATATATATATATATATATATATATATATATATATATATATATATATATATATATATATATATATATATATATATACTTACTGAGTCTGGATTAATGAAGTGATTCTAAAGTTTGAATATTGTAATCTGAGTTTGGATTAATGAAGTGATTCTAAAGTTTGAATATTGTAGCCAATATGAATAACTCAAAGAACTTTGTGGCAGACTGACCAAGTAAAGTGGTATATATATATATATATATATATATATATATACACACACACACTCGACTCTTCTATCATAATCACCATTAAACTACAAATATTATACTTATGTTTAGTTGAGAGTTGAGTACGATATGAATGTGCCCTATCATATTCGAAATATGCACATGTATTTTCAATTGCTGTACCTACTTAACTTAAGAAACTATCTAATTAGAAACGATTTAATTCCAAAACTTACGGGATTTTGGTATTGTGTTCTTTGACTCCAAGCATCCAACTAAAAAACATCCAATCCAAATTATTTTGAAGCCAATCAAATAAGCAACAATCTTTGATGCTTGTTTTTTCCAGGATCATTATACTTGTTTCCAAGAACATAATGCTTGTCTTTGTGGGAATTCAACGATTCTTCTTGTTTCCATTACTCAACAATCTCTCATACTTGATTCAATAATATACTTTTTTTTTCCAGTATGATGATGCTTGTTTTTTTGGAGATTCAACAATACTTGTTTCCATTCTCAAGCATCACCTTGATCATAATCCTAAGCATCACTATTCAAAAAAGGGTTGAAAGTTTAAATATTATTAAACTTTATAAATTTTGATACACATGTGGTCAAACTTTAATTTTGATGCATATATTTCCAAACTTTTATGTGACTTTGCACGTATATATTCCCGGTGAATTTTAACCAGTAAGTGTAATAACTCGCTCAACTACATCTACTTTAAATCCTTATCTTCCAAATACTCAAAAGAACAGATCATGTACTAAGGTATATGTAGAAATTTTAATTTGAGTTATACAGTGATTGAATTTTATAGAATCCAACTCCAATTACTTTTCCAAGTATTTTTGTGCGGAAGCATTTGTATTTCCTTAACGCAAACAAGGACATGATGAATTTGTAGTATATTGGATTAATCGATTGTTGTTTTCACTCTCAGATTGGTCTCCTGTGGCAATTGAGGCAACATAAGTCATATAAAAGGGATCTCATGCATTAGAAAACGCGTGTTGTGACGCTTCAATTAAAAGTAGTACACCAAAAGTATATACGTGCAAAGTCATATAAAAGTTTGAAATATATGCGTCAAAAATAAAGACCACAGTGTGTATGTGTCAAAATTTATAAAGTTTGATTATATTTGAACTTTTAACCCTTCGAGTTTTTTCTGGGTTTCGCATTTCTCTGAAATCTTTTTAATCAAGCACCACCATAATTCTGGAATGTGTTTAATATGATAGTTGGATAAATTATTGGAATGTGATTTAACATGATCTTACTAAAACTAAGATTATTTTTCTAATTTATAACTAATGTGTTTTAAGTTTTTGAAACTTTTGAAACTGACACTATCTTGTACAAATGTATGAAGTCCGTCATGTGATGGAATAATTCTAATCATGTCTAGTGATGCAAAATGAAAAACTTGGGTCAACAACATTTTCACAATGAACTCCCAATAATGTATCTTTATACAAATCAAGCTCTACTATAATAATTTGTCCACCAAAGAATGCTGCAAGTGACTATTATACACCTTAGATATACCAAAAAACTTGAATATGAATTTTTTTTTAAAATCAAAGAGATGAACAGTATAGGCTTCACAACTGCCTCTACATGATATTTCCATCAAATGACAAGGAGCAAATTTAACTGATCCTATGTCACCAATCAGCACCATGTCGACCTGCAATACCTTCAGCAAGCTACTAAAAGAGAACTTTCATGTTTATTAGCCTTGACACTTCCTCAGGAGAGGGAAGGTTTTTACATGCTCGGTGATTCACCGGGATGTCCAGATCTTGTATTCAAGAGAGGTTGGAGAGCTTTTACTACAATGCTCATGTTTGGCCGAAAATCAGCTTCGTATTGCACACATAAAGCAGCAACTGCAGCCATCTGTTACAAGCAAATCATGATGATCACATTCATGAATAAATACGACTGGTGATCATGGCTATTTGTTACCTTGAGTGTTTACGTAAGCTTTATTTTCAAATGATGAAAAAGAATTTGGAGGAAGATATGTGTCACTTGTAAGCATAGTATTGAGAATTATTATAATAAAACAAACAGTCGAATGTGTTCAGGACTTCAGATGCATATTGCAAAAATAAGCCCAAACCCAGAATTTCTAAATCCAATTCTGCAGATTGTGGAAGCCATCTACACAATTAGCTTTTCAAAATAATCTTTTTTCTGTCTTTAATTCAAAGCTCATAGTAAGTTTTCAAATATCAGTTGTGAACACCCACATGAAATCATATTTACACGCACAGACCGTCGAAGGAATTGCCCATTTTCGATAATACTACTTAATACATGTATAGAAGTAAAAATCAGCTTCCACAATATTATGCCCAAACCCATAAACTCACAATCACCTAATGAACATTATTTTAGAGTATGCAAAACCGTTATATTTTCTACTGCAATCATGGCATTAGAAAAGCCATAAAAACAATTTCTGAAAATGTCAGTTGCAATGCCACATAAAAGATCCACAGCTCTTCATGAAATTGATACACTACTTAAACAAACCAAATCAATAAATATCCTGAGATTGACTCACCTTGGCAACTGCCTTTGGAGGGTATTCTCCGTTCAGTCTACCATCAACACACTGCTTTACCTTATCTTCACTCAGCTTTGGTGTTGCCTGGTTTCAAAATGAATCAAACAATTTTATATTATGGAAATGGGAAACTACAGCTGCATTATGCAATTAATGCTTTGGGAAAATGGCCTACCCATGTCACAAGACTTTGTTGTCCCCTGGGCAGTGTATGATCAACTGGTTTACGGCCAGTCAACAGTTCCAGGAGTACCACACCAAAGCTGTATACATCACTCTTCGAACTCAGCTGGCCAGTCATTGCATATCTACCAACCAAAATTTGACAACTCTCAAGCCACACATTGAGGTAAAAAACAAACATCTCAAACCTAAGAT
The DNA here is from genome assembly GCA_026545765.1 of Plantago major. Lineage (NCBI taxonomy): Eukaryota > Viridiplantae > Streptophyta > Magnoliopsida > Lamiales > Plantaginaceae > Plantago > Plantago major. The sequence continues at coordinate 25,702,449 of CM048841.1, read as the reverse complement.
ATTGAAGGACCAGACACCTTACTTAGAATGATCTCACAACAACATACACCGACCATTAAGGGACTTCAAGTATCTTTTAACTGTCAGTGTTGTCGGTATGGTCAAGAGGTGCATGTCTTAGTTCACAAAGAACTGAATGTAATTTCCACCAAACATTTTGTTTTACTTTCCCTGTTTTACTAGATGACAAGTAAATGCAATTTTGATACAATAGTTTTCTTTTATTATCTTTTACTTAGAAAATATCCATTTATAAGCCTCATTCGATATCTAGTATAGACTGAAGAAGAGAACATACTCAGGGGCATGATAACCAAAGGTCCCAAGAACACGAGTAGAATGAAGACGAGCTGCCATATCGGGGGCTTGATTAGACAAATCAAAATCTGCTATCTTAGCAACATCCTCATCAAACAATAAGACATTGCTGGACTTGATATCCCGATGAATAATACGGGGCTGTGCCTTCTCGTGCAAGTATTCTAGTCCTTTTGCAGCACCAACAGCAATTTTTACCCTCTGGGCCCAAGACAGAACTGGACCTGGCTGTGCCCCTTTCACTCCTTTTCGTCCTGCATAGACAAATGATTGTATTTAACTTTCATATTTAGAAATCCTTCTCCTCAAATTGATGAAATTTTGAATGCAGCAACTATACATTAATTGTGCTGTATTTACAGACATCTGATAGAAATCTTGACACACAGCCAACTAAACGAGTCCAAAGATTGCATCTTACCCCCTTCAACAATGGATACACACACTATCCGCATAAAACCATGGATTAAAAAGCTTTCAGTTTCTACATTGAGACTTTAAAAAAATTCTGCTCGTATTTAAGTGAGTCAAAAACAAATTCCAATCTCAAAACTCATTGTATAATTCGAAACTTTGTTTTAGTTCAATATTTCTGCAGTCGATTTCCCGATCATGTAAAAAATTTCAGAAAAGTCTCCAACTCTTTCGTACCTCAATATTATTGCATCACATATCAGAATGGAAAACATATCAGAAAAATATCTAACCCTTAATACTTCCGTACTGTAAAATTAATCTGGAAAATGATTATATATACAGCCGAACATGCCCAAGAATTCAACACACAAAACATGTTTTCCAGTTAATACATCATTAATGGCGCAAGCTGTAGAGCGTATCCTGTGTTGAGGCAATACAAGAAGCTTGATTAAAAATATTTAACCAAACTTACCATGTAGAATGTCATGTAGAGATCCATTTGTTGCGTACTCATAAGCCAGGACACGGAGGCCACCATCCACACAATAACCAAGAAGTTCAACACAATTATCATGCTTCAGTCTTGAGACCATAGAAATCTGCATACCAAATATTAAGTAACGTCACTCGGAGAGGTATTTGGTAGCCAACAATTAATGCTCATTATGACTTTTTTTCTCCGGTTTGACTGGTATTAAAAATGCAACAATTATCAGACTTTTTCAATGAGATAAGATATCAAACTTTTCCTCATGCTAAACTACTATACGGCTTGTATTTATTTATAAACAAACAGAAACCACTCCGTGATATTTAATTACATGCTGCATATATAATAACAGGAGCAAATTCACACATTTATAACAGCCGAACCTGTGCTAGAAACTCTTGATCTGGCTGCTTACTCGAGTCAAGCTTTTTAACTGCTGCAGCTCTTCCACTTCTCAGGACTCCATGATACACCCTCCCATAAGATCCCTCACCAATAAGAGACTTTGAACCAAAATTATCGGTAATATCCTTTATCTCATCTACTGGAATCATGGGGACAGCAATTGGCTGCATAGCAATAACCTGTTTCTCCCTTTCTGCTTTTTCTGGGGCTCGATAATCAGCAGGGTTGCCTGGACAACCAGAAGTAAGTTTTAAGTAAACAGGTACGCAATAAAATAATGATACAACTAGCGAAGCTATAATAGAGCCTCTATGGCACATTTTGACGGCATATAAACTAGCATTACCTTCTCTAAGTATCTACATAAGTAACAAAAATACATCAGATTTAGCCAAACCTTAACGTATTGTGAAAATCTTAAGAATCACCAGCTTCTATAAAGATTGGGCAAAACAATACCACCCCACCAGTGTTCGGTATTTGCCCACAATTTATACTAATGTGAAGTGGCTTTTCCTAATGTTTAGAAAAAACTGTTTTTTCGTAACTTACTCCGCAATAAAAGCTTGAACCTAGAAATAACTTCACCTGCAGAATGGTTTGTCACATAAGGTCCATTGTCATTGGGCTTATATATGTCATCCTCCCCGCAACAACCAAAGCAGCCCATGATGCTCAATTATAGAAAAATCTGAAATTGAAAAGGCTATCAGATGTCAATCACAGGCAAAACAAAAACTTCAACAGCTATTCTAGGTGAGTGAGAGGGAAGTAAATATGAAGGAAAGAGAAGGGATCATCTTCTGACTTCAAGTAATTATAAGCACAGTTGTTCACAAATGCACATTTATCTCCTATGCTTCCTCAAGTATGAACAAGAGAGACTTTGAGGAAGCAACAACTTTGCAATAAGCTTATATAAAGAGTTAAAGCAAGATTTCATACAATTCCCATTCAACTTGCTAACTAAACGTGTAAAAAGACTGACAGAGATTTCAACTTCAAATAAAACTCGGACCAAACTCTGTACCAAATGAAAGGGGAGGAAAGGGGTGGTAGCATTTTGTACACACCAGTGGCCTTCATTTTTACCAAGAGGTCAGACCACCAACAAAATATCATACTAATGACACAGGCTCATCAGCACAACGAGAATTAGAAGACCAAGGAATAGCATTCGGCATCACCTATGTGCAGCCACTGCTTACAAAATTCGGTGATCCAATGCAAGAACTCGATTTCCCATCACACTTTAACTACCCAACAGAAGAAATGACAATAGAAACCATCTTACAGCACAAAAACCTTCCCAGCATCAACTGGTAGAGACTTGATTTGATTTTGCTAAACAATCGAAAGTTCGAAATTGCGTGAGTATGACTAACACATAGGTGTGGAGGTATGATTTTACTCGTAAAAACCTTGACTTTTACAAGAATTTCACAACTACTAATCGTATGCCCAAATTGAAATCTGTTCCCTGTACTATCCATATGCACATCAAAATTCGACACAGTAGTAAAAGAAGTCCATTTTACAGCACATGAGTACCGGTTTCACCATAGACTAGACGAAATTGTGACAGATGACAAGCTAAAATTGAAATCTGTTTAATCAGAGATCGTTAATCACAAAACCCCAAAAATCTACCGTTCGATCACCACTACATCAAACTCTAAATTCTACAACAAAACCCAGAAATTTAGGAACTTAACGGAAAGTAAAATCAAACAAAAACCAGAGATCAAAGAAGTGAAATCAATCATACTTGAGAAGCAAAACGAGTGATTCTGAGAGAGCGTAGCGAAATTCTTGGTCTTTGGGATTGGAGAGAAGAAAGTGTAACTGTAGAAGATATGCTTTCTTTTGTGTGAGAGAAGAAGAGGAGAAAAGAGACGACAAGACAAGTGCGTTTCTATTTTCTGCTGAGAGACGGGTAACATAAAAGAGGAAACTACAAAGCGCGTAATATACAATTTAACAAGTTTTCTACTACCACTTTAGTCGAACCTTTTTCAGAAGCGATTCCGGTAATTGGTTTGAGTTCACTTGATTTTAATGTTCACATTAACCAAATCATTACAATATTGTATGTTTAACATTTAAATTCATTTTATTTAAGATTATAACTTATTCTACTACCACTTTAGTCGAACCTTTTTCAGAAGCGATTCGCCGGTAATTGGTTTGAGTTCACTTGATTTTAATGTTCACATTAACCAAATCATTACAATATCGTATGTTTAACATTTAAATTCATTTTATTTAAGATTATAACTTAATGTACCAACCATATTCCGTTAAAAACTTGTTTAATTTTCTTTATTTGGAGTTTCGTTAACGTTTATCACCCACTTATTTGATCACTTTTTAAAATTTCTTACTTTATCATCCACTTACAACTTATTAATATACTATCCGTAGGGCCCCAAAGTCTCAAGTCAAGTCCAAAAAGTTTAAAGGGATCGAGAACACTACTCATACCAACAAGGTACACTTTTATTTTCGAGAATCCACCAACGCGTGTTTGCTCTGAAGCAGATAGGTGACCAAAGTAGTCTCTTGCTCACTTCAAGTGAAGCAAAGTGCGTGGGAAAGCGACACGCAATTAAAGATATCCACCCTTGAAAGTTGTCATGAAGAACTACGCCGACTAGCTAAGCAGTACCATTTATTAGTGTTCGAATCGTTACACTATCAATCAAATTAATATTAGTATTATATTGCCCTAGAATACGGTGATTGGGATTTGGAATAGTAAAACTGGCCAAGTAAGGCTGTATTTGTCTGACTAGTATTATATGGAGCTGTTGTCCATTGCCAAAGTCTTCCTTTCTTTACCATTTTCGCCAGTCCAAATGCACACACATTTTTAAACTTGGTCTATTTTATCAACTACTACTTCATATTTAATTTTCCATTCTTCAAGTCATTAAGATACTTCCCATCAGTTCAACTTGTTTTGTATGTGAAATTTTGCCCTTTTCTAAATAAATGTTACACGGAGCATAAGAATTCTCTTATTTTTCATATAAATATCTTACCATCTCAAATGTCAAAGTAAGCAGTACTACAAGAAAATTCATTCTCATAAACGTTGAAAAATGATTTCACGTAACATAAATCATGTCACTTTTATGATATCAAACCGTAACATTTTTTGGGCCTCGGTTTCACAACATAGGGAAGAACCATATGTCAAGAGTAAACTTTATAAAAGATTTAATTTTCCTCAAGAGTGAAAAAATCAGATAAGTATGATTTTTACATGATATTCATACTTATTATGGATTATAGCTTTTAATATAACAATTTGTGTTAGAAAAAGAAAAGTTGGTGGTTATCTGTTAATGATGAGCTTTATATCTGGCTTAGCCGCTCAAGACGTTGTGTCACATGGGTGGTTGGCTACCAATATTATTATTTTATATACTAAGAAGGAAAATAATAATTAATGAAATTAGAAATATCTGCATATGCAGAAGCAATGAATAATGGTGGTTAGTTAATTTATACTCTATTTTCTTCTCCTCCCGCGAAGAAGAACAACGACGACCACTGATACTAGCGTGTATTTCCAAGTTCCAACTGAACGAACCGAACAAAGAGTTTAATAAGTTGTATGTTCGGTTCCTGTTCGACGAACATCACAATCTTTCAATGGTGTTCGGTTCGTTGACATTTCAGAAAGTTCACTTTCGCTCGTTAATGTTCAATTGTTCGTTTCATTAAAGACATAAAATCGAATATAATACGATAAAAATAAAAAAATTCTATATAGGAGTAAGTCTGGTGAGAGACGATCTTATAGAGAGACTAAAATAGATAAAGTCTTTCAATTGGAGCAAATTCATCGTGTACAAAGCTAGTGGTGGGCCTGGTGGGTTTACAATTCTTTTTTGCCCTTTTTGGCGTGCGAGAAAACTGATGGCGTTAATCCGTTCAATCCTTCTGGACGTCCCATGTACTTGTAATGGATCTCCGGAAGTTCCATACATTTTTCAGAGGAATGTGGATCAGGTTGGATGTGGAGTTGTGCATATATAATGTTGCTCACACTGAGAACACAAAACGAAAAGGTGAATCAAAAGGCCAAGATTCCCAATAAAATGAGGGGAAAAAAAAAAGGGAAAAGGCATATCAAAAGGCCAAGATCCCAAAGCAGAAGCACCACTGAAAGAATTAGGGTACCCCAAAGGTGATGCCCAAAATTCTCAGCTTCGTCTAAGCCAGTGTTTGATGATGATCTTCTGTTTATGGATTCGTTGCTTTTGGTTATGGTAAAGAACTCAAACATTGTGATATTTATTTAGTTCGGTTATGGTGTCTTTAGTCTGCTCTGGATTCTTTCAAGTGATCAGTCTTGAATATCGATTATGTTTACGGTGGTTACGTTGTTTGCCCTTTTTTGTTTGTATACATTGTTTATGAATCTTCTTGTTCGTAGGTTTATTCTGTTCATAGATCAGTTGTAAAATTAAGACTCTGTGCTTCAGTTGGAAAAGGTTCCTACAGTATAAATAGAATTTACTGTGCTAAAAAAAAGAAGTTTATACGTCCTAATTATCTATTTTAAGCTACATTAAGTTAAAAAGTAAGTCGAGGGTCTATAAATAATTTATTTACAAACGAACCTATATTATCAATAAAATCATCGATGTTATTAATCAAAACACATATTATCAATATTGGTGTTTTTTAATATTACAATAAAACTTATTTTATTAACAACATAGACGTTTTAATTAATAACATTGATGGTTTTTTTATAACATATACCGTATCTAGATAAATACCGTCTCTCATGAGACTGTGTTAGTTAAAAATGACAAAAAATAGATACATCGACCCCTCATGTTCATTAAATTACTCAACGCTATAGTGAGGCGAAATTTTAGCTATTACTCCATCCGTTCCATAGATCTCTTGCTATTTACTTTTTGCACAATTTTTAAGAAGTTTGATTAAAAAATGGTTTATATATATAAAGTAATAAGTGTATGGTAAAAAGTAAGACCATCTCCAGCAGAGTCCCAAAAGGACTCCAGCGGAGTCTGAGCGCGAGGAGCGCTAGGCATTCGCCCCTTTTTTTTTCTTTTTTTTTTCATTTCTTTTCTTGTTTTCTTCCCTCGTTTCTTGTTTTCTTTCCTCTTTTCTTGTTTTCTTTATTTTCTTTCCTCGTTTCTTGTTTCCTTTCCTCTTTTCTTGTTTTCTTTCCTCTTTTCTACTTTTATCTTTTTTTTGTTATCTTTCATTTTTCTTGAATATTTCCATATGATAATAATTATATGTAACAATAGAAATATACTTATACATTACTTCTCAAATTTAAAATACATATTATTTGAATTTAAAACCACACTTGTAGAATGTAGTATTTTAATTGTTGTAATTTTCATTTTCAATTATTGTAAATTTCAATTTCAAATATTGTAGTTTTTTTAAGTAATGTAATTTTTATTTTCAAGTAATATATTTTTAAAAAAATAATGTGATTTATTATAATTAATTAACGATAGTTTAATAAATTCAAGAATAAAGTTTAAGAGGAAATGAGAAAAGAAAATGAAATGAAAAATCAAGTTTGAAAGAAATGTGAAAAGAAAATAATTTTTGGGTCTCACTGTTGGAGTAGAGAATTGTGGAGAGTTGCGATGAAGTGGAATCTTTGACGTGGTAGAGATTTTGGGAGTGAGAATCACTTTGGAGATACCAAGAAAGAGAATTGATAAAGTATGAAAGAGAGTGATTAAAATATTAATAATGGAGATAGTGGATTTCCATAAAAGGAAATGGAAAGTTTTTAATGGAATGCCCAAAATGGAAAAATTGAAAGTTTCTAATGGAATGGAGGGAGTATATCATTAAGGCACGTAAGGCAAGTATTGTTGGTTATCCGGTTGGTTTTCCTCAGCGTAACATGCCATCAAAAGAATATATAAAAATAAAATTAGTATATTATACAAATCATAATTCACAAACTCAATAAGAGTGAGAAACAAACTAGCAACACTTACCTTCTTATGTTAGTGGAATACGAATTGAGCGTACAAGTACTAAAAAATTCGGATTGAATCCTAGACGAGACAGCGGTGTGACCACTTCCCCTTAAGCACAATTTGCCCGTCTTTCTATGCTTCAGGCCTACTTGAGCAATGTGCTTCCAAGGTACAACGTCCAATCACAACTAATCTTGGAAGCAACAAAATTAGTTTCTTCGAACGTTTCAAGTGTTGGAACTGTCTTGATACTCAAGTGTATGCCTACTATGCAAATCTCTATATTATGAAATGAGGATGATGATGCCAATGGATGAGAGGGAGAGTAGAAGATTGTATTCTTTCTTGTGTTCTCCAAAGTGGTGGAGAAACGACCTTTTATAGCCAAGAAAGGCTACCTCAAAGGTCACAAATTAATCCATATATAAAAACCACTATAAAACCTCATTAGAGTTGCAGGTCCATGAGTTACCGTTTTAAATCATCTTTAGTTCCGAAAATTAAAGAAATAAATGATAAAATAGGGAGGGGAAATTTACATATGCCATGGTAATAAACACCTCTTACTCATCCCACTCCTTAACATGTAAACAATTACAAATTGGTCCATTTTCTATTTTCAAAGTTTACCTTCCAAACATGGCCTTATTTTAAACCCTTGCATTTTCTAGTTTTTCTTCTTCTTACATTTCTTTTTAATTAACCATCACCCATCAACATCACCTCTTCCAACCTATGGAAATTAGGAAAAATTTATGGGCAATGATTGTAATTGCTTGGAATAATTTTGTAATAAAATGGAATTTAATTATGATAAAAATATAAATTATTTGGATTTTTAAGAGTATATGACAGAGTGAGACGCCTACAGTATATACCACTGAATGGCTCTTTATTTTTTGTATGTTTATCAATGACTTTCAATATAAACCATCAACTCCGGTTGTTTTTTTCTCGGGTTTGTCAATTGATTTTTGTGCGCCGGGATTAGTTTACATGTTGGACACGTGTTGGCTTCTCGTTCAATCTCATATTTTTAAAAATATATATATATATATATATATATATATATATATATATATGTATAAAAAAAATTCAAAAATACATGAGAGGACACCTGTCACATTCCAACTTAATCTGAAAAAAATAAATATATTATTTAATTTTTTAATTTTTAATTTAGAGAGGACACGTGTCTCAGTCTCACTCTCATTTAACCTTAGAAAAGATAACAAAAACCTAAAACAAATTAATAAAAGAAAAAGAACCAAATGAAATATAAATGTTTAAATTAATGATGTGTTTGGCTGCAATATGAGTTTTGGATTGGTGTGTAATTCATGTACAATTGTATGATACAATATGTTATTGTTCAAATGTCAGGGACAACGATGTTATTAGACAATTTATTGGGGACCAAATGTAATTCACCCAAATGGGAGAAGTGCAAAAGACTTCTTCTACAATATTCACATAATGTTTATACTCCCCATTGGTACCTCACAATTCGAGCCAACTTTTATTCACACCGAGAATTGGTTTTCGCCCATGTATTACATAATCACGTAGCTTGCGTATCCCACTACGTGATAAACTATAAAACATGTGTCAAAACAAATGGTGGATCACATAAAAAATTTGCTCAAAGATATGTCTCTTGACATTTCAACTTTCGAGATAAGTTGCATATTTTACGGCTTTAGTACATATAAATGGTTGCTCAATCAACCAATTCTCCAACAATCCTCCACATGAATGAAATTGGCTAAAAAAAAGCTCATGCAAATGAAGAAATGCAATTCGAGAGTTCTCAAGAATTCGTAGCATCTGGAAAGGTGGTTGTTAGCCTTGAACCTTCCGTAGTGAAATACCAGCGGATACACTTGCCAACCAGTGGACGCGATGCCTTGAACTGTTCGGTATTTTGAACTGTTCGGGTTAAGTTGCATATTTTACGGCTTTAGTACGTATAAATGGTTGCTCAATCAACCAATTCTCCAACAATCCTCCACATGAATGAAATTGGCTAAAAAAATGCTCATGCAAATGAAGAAATGCAATTCGAGAGTTCTCAAGAATTCGTTGCATCTGGAATGGTGGTTGTTAGCCTTGAACCTTCCGTAGTGAAATACCAGCGGATACACTTGCCAACCAGTGGACGCGATGCCTTGAACTGTTCGGTATTTTGTGTGTAACAAGACAATGATACCCACACAACGTTTCCTCACACCTTAATCGGTCCTTTCGTTGTTGTCCATTTTGTCCATGGACTGCCTTGGAGTATTCATCGAATGCTCTAGAGATTTAGCCATTTATTTCATCTCATAGAAGCGGCCTCTTCACATTCGATATAGGTGATCTCTTATTTAGGAGTACCCTGTCTTATCCCACGTTATCATACAACGTATAAGTATCATTAAAAGTTTGTCACTTTTTCTACCATGGACAGGTCTATCACTCTTTCATCATAGGAATATGTTGGGAACTCTATTTCCCGAGTGCTTTGGTCGATCCCCACAATTCGGTTGTCCCTTTGAACATGCAAATTGGGGTTTACAATTCAGGTAGGGTTCCATCATGGGCGGTAATTGTAAAATCCCGAAAAAAAATTTGGACCGTCTATTGATATACGTGGAGTTGAAAATTTATTTTTACCTGAGATTATGCACGGAATTTTATTAGTCACTTTTTAGGAGTTGATAAACTGAGACGGACTATGGCTAATATATTGAATTTGATTTGGACCGGAGTAAAAATCCCAAAATAGTGCAGCCCAAGGAGTTGTTAGATCACTCGGGCCTTTTCAGATTATGAAGACAGTTAGGGTAGATTGTTGAGCAACTTGCTATTGTCGCATGCACAGGTCGATCTCAGCAATTGTTAAAATTATGTTCAAGAGATGAAGCATATTTGATACCTATATACATGGTGGGGCTTGAGTTGATTAGATCATTATGCAAGTCACGGTTTCAAGGTGAGTATTAATCTTCAATTACATGGTCATTAGGAGTAATTAATTAAGGGGCAATAATTGACAATTGTGCTACGGTTCAGAATGTTATTGGCGCAATACTTTTGATGACGGAGCTAGTGCGTGAACGGTCAAATGTACCATAAATATTATGGATTCAAGGTAAAGGCAACTCTTGACAATTTTGCTTTATTTTATTTTTATACTATATATACGTACTGTTTTAAAGTTTGACAAATAACTTATTGTTATTATATCAAGGAATGAGATTTGATATAATAGTCTATTCGAAAAAGAATAAGTATGTGTATCCCAAAATATTTTATCTGTGTATGCGATAAGTGATTTGATAAAACATGGATTATGTGTACATTTAAGCTCATTGATATGCCTATAAAGTGTGTGACTCTTTCGAGGGATTGTCGTGCTTTGGAGTACTCTCAGTGTTGTGTGTTTGACCTATTGTGTTAGGGGATATGTTATGTGAAAGCCGGCCTGTGTGCCACCACGGTTTGTGTGGCCGTAGTGTATATTTGATTCGAGCTAAATGTGAATTGTAATTATCGTGACAAGTGTTCCATGCAAAATGATTTTCGGCTATGTTTGATATAAAACGGAGTGTATATATATGTAAAATTTAGTGAAGTGACATTGATTGACGTTACAATGGAGTTGAGACGGTAGTCAGATCTGATGGATTTTGTGAAGACTGTTTAGTAGTGGCGTACTCTGAGAATTGTACTATATAAGATATACTTGTAGTATTGAAATCGTTTGAGGATTTGTAATTGTTGTAATTAGTTTATGGGATTTTAGATGCTCTGTTGTACCACTCTGAGATATTTTTAGAGAAAATTTTATTTTACACTTCAACCTTTTGGCTCACTTTGAGTTTGCACTAAAACCTTTTTTTTTACACTTTGCACCAAAACGTTTCAAAAACTTTCACCGTAACACAAAGGTTGTATGAAAATTTGCTCAATTTTACTCTTAATTGATGGTATCATATTCCCCCTTCATTGTTCTGTGTTTTTTATTATTAATTCCTTCAATAGCATGGCACATGGATGACACTAATGAGATTGAAGTCTCCTTTGGGGTTCATGCTTGCATTTGTACTTGATTTCATGCCTTCAATCCTTACTCATGTATGATTGATCTTAGTGATGTTCACAAGAAATAGTGACATTGAACAATAAGAAACGTCCAAGAAGACACCTATGCGAACACTGCTGTCCATGGACATTTCTTATTGTTCAATGCCACTATTTCTTGTGAATGAGGATTAAAGACTTGGTCTTAGCGTGAGCCCATCTCACGATAGACGGCCGGTCGCGCCAAAGTATTTTGGTTTTGGGGCGTGACAGTAATCATTTAATGGGCTTTAACACCATCCCCTCGATGAAATTTCGTTTGGCCTCTTGAACGACCATTTATTAATGGGTCCGTGATACTCTCTTTGAATTCTACAATAATTCAACATGTCAATACCGATTTTTATAAATTTACTCACGGATTTGACTATTTAAGTCAACAACTCTCATTAAATAAAACTCTTCCAATAGCATTTGAAACTAGTAAAGTTTTAACTATTGGTGGTATTATTTTCGTATTACAATGTTTCTCAAAATATTGCTATACCAAGCATATCACACTTATTTCTAGATTCTCAACTATGAACTCTAATTCCATAGTTAATCTAGACACATCAATAAGATTTTCTATATATCCTAGTAATCACTAGGAAAATCTCATTATAGTAATGTAGCCTCCATCGATCCGAAAATCATATTCATCAGTGCACCCACTCATGCACATCTTGGTATCTCATAGTTAGTTGGATCTCACAACTAGTCAAACTATCTCTTTTCAATCCTCTCAATTGAAACTATTATAATACCAAACCAACCAACAATTTGGACCACAACATCTGGTTTATCGTATAGACACACCAGTTTTTTTCTCTCTAAATTTACTGGTTAGGTACTTGCTTTAAATCACACAAGCAAACCCATCCAAATGGATTTCCATAAAACAAACAGATTTCACATTCTATTGATGTCTCATAAAAGTTTGTTCAGTTAAGTGGAATTCTTTGTGTGTGAGAATTTAAACGTCACACGTTTTCTCACTCTCAATTTGTTCAGTCGATAGCTTCTCAAAATATTACTGAACCACTTGGTCACATCTTCCTCTAGAAGATCTTGCCGTGGCTTGATAATTATAGTATGAATTTGCAAGTCCATATATTCCTAGTAGGAATAAACCAAAAAACTCAACATTTCTAGTTTGCGACCCAAACATACCTCTTCACTATCGAAGTCCCCCCCCCCTCCCTCCCCACATTTCGCATCTCGATAGTGACTAATAAGTGCACATGAAGCGAATATAATATGGAGGTTTTTCCTTCGATATGAAATAAGCATCACTATCCTCAACGATAGAGTTTACATGTGTCTAGAATCTGTTCTCTTCGTTGCAAGAGAAACATAATCTCTTTCTAGACCGCCTCAAACCTTAAGAACTTAAAGGTTGATAAACCTTTCACATTTCATAAGGAAATTACATCCCTACTAGTAGTGGATGTAAGCAACGAGTTATGAAAACTCAAAAACTTTCCCCCACCGTATATGGGCAAACCATAACTCAATTGTGGGTGAACCATACAGTTTCACACAAGCAATTCTTCACCCCATTTGGTGGTATAGACCACAAATCTCAAAATTCCATTTTATGAATTGCACACACACAATTTTAATAATCCATGTTTTTTCCATCCAAGTACGATTAAAACTTGCTTTGTCAATACTTCTCAATAAGTAGACATGGCTAAACTCCCATCAAAAAAAGAAAAAAAAGAAAAAAAGTTGTAAGTGCCACAATGTTGTTATGAACAAGACTTGGTGTTTATTAAAAAAAAAAGTTCAACCAAGAAAACTAAATTTAACAAATTTGGAAGATATAAAAATCGTTTTTTTTTCATGAGAAAAAAAAAAATTATTTACTACGTCTGACATAGTTGTCAATGACAATAACATTGTCCCAATACGTAGAACTCAAATTACTACAATAAAAATAATTTTCGTCATCTTTGTTTTAGCAATCGACGTACATCTATTCACTTCAAAATGAACCCCGTCGGACTCGTAGATCTTGCATATCCCTAGCATATGCACGTTTATCTATTAAATAAGACATGACCACAAGGATCACTTAGTAATCACCATGTCTTTTTATCCAACTTGCAGACATTGGAGTTCCCATATACTAGACTTTAAAGTCTACTTGTAATGTTTTAAACATTATCATGTATGATCTAATTGGCCTCAATGCCAACTCAATATAATTTCTTCAAACATGTATTCAAATGTGTTATTAAGAAGCCATATCTCAAATGGTACCATTGAGTAGTTTTTTCACACCCAACTTTCATAGTAAAGGAGTTCACATGAAAATGGTGAAATTCTAACTCAATCACATTTTCCTTTAAAAATTTGCAACAATAATATTTTCTCGAAACATTGTTGTTTGTCACATCCACATGATTGAACATCACTTCTTGTCATAGGTGGGCTTTAAAGCCCGTGCCAACCCATCATTTAATGGCGTATTTCTTTTCCATATACTACCCCACATTTGGGTGTATCTCTTCGGAAAAAAATGCTTTAAGGATGGAAAATCACAACCTCAATGTCGTGACCACTTACAATCGGAACCTCAACGTTCTCGGTGTTATTCTCCACACATTTCACCATGCTTCACCTTATAAATTGTGAGAATTACATTCAAGTTAATGACATAGACATAAAGTTGTGATAATTTCACTCACTTGAAATTCACAACAATTGAACAACAAGATTTTGAAGTTTCATTTCACTAATCACTTCTAAGTAAAGCCAACTTAGAAACACATATTTAACAACTCATGGTGAAAAAAATCTCGACAAGTTACTCATACTCGTTCCAACAAAACAGCTTCACAAAGCTTAAAGCCCACAACCTCGGTCAAATTTATTTCGTCAATATTTCATAACAAGTAGTAATTCAAAAGAGATAAAGTACCACACAAATATCTATTCTCAATAATAGAAAAAAGTACTTTTAGAAAATTTCTCAAAAAAAACCACTCCAACACAAACATCATATCAAAGATGTTTCACATATATATTGAAAGTACATTAATCAAGAATTCTTTCACAATTGATGATTCTTTACATGCTCAAGAAATAAATTACGAAAACATTAACTCAAAGCAATCAACTCTGACGTTACAATGTTTAAATATTATGACTTTAACGCCCATTACATTCACAATAATGTAGAGCAAAAAACTTGTAACTTGCACAATCAATGTCTAAATAACTCAACAAGATAATGATCTCAAATTAAATCACAAATAATAGGTTCTATTGAAACGTCAACAAGACTTTGCACCTTCTCATATTAGCTAACACATAATTCATGCTAATTAAAGGTGTAAAAATACAAGAGTATCCCACATAGCCTTTCAACTTTTCACTATTGATATATACATGTGAGTCCGTCCGTGACTCTCGCCGAACCAAGACGACTTAACACGATCTATACAGGTGCTTCACTGGAGTCCGCCCAAGAGATCTTTTGTCCGGGACTAAAACACTTCATATTATCAAGATTCCAGGGTGAAAGATGGGGCGGTCTGACCTCCCACATTCCTCACCACGGACATATCTGCTCTCTAGGGGAAAACTTCTGGATCAAGACAAACTTAAAATGAGTCGGTCCAATAATTCCGTCCGTCTGGAGTTCATGGACGGACTGCTTCTGGTCTTATCCTAAATATCAGCATGAGTCCAACGCGCCACCTATCTCTGGGGCCACGTGTCAACCTACCACCAGGCCGACCAAGCTCCGGGATGTCAGAGAGTTTGTCCCCAGAGCTCAACACTATAAATAGAGGGCATTTACTCCTCATTAAGGTACGTAACAACTTCACAATAATTCACTCTCTAAGTTTTGAGGTTCGAGCCCTAGCTTGATCCACCTCATAACTAGTTGAATCTTAGTCCGGACTGTCTAAGGCAGGCCGGCCCAAAAGGGTCTAACCTCTTCTATTCTTTTTTACAGAACAAGCATCTAAAAGTGTCCATATGGCGGACCATCACTCAGGAACGGTCGTACTAATCTGACGGACCCATTGCTATTAAAGGACTATACTGATTACCTCCTATTCCTTGGCGGATCCTAACCTGTGGCCGGACCGAATTCTACAAAAAGGACTTCGAACTAAGGCAAGACGGTTTAGGAAGTACCAGACCTACGCTTTGACGGATTCCCTACGACCTAGACTTTGACTATTGACTAATCCGGTTTTTACCCCACATCATATTGGCGCCGTCTGTGGGAATCCCTAAGTACAAAAAGTCATGGAACCATCCAAGAGATAGACAAAAAAGGCTACCTCTACCCATCCTCGATCTACGGCCTCCACCACCGGACCCTCTTCCCAACACCAACAACAAGCCACTGGTGGCAACAAACATTCCGGGGAGAACAGGGTCATTTATGAACACGACGAGAGAGACGGGGAACGAGGACTCCCTCTCCAACTCCGAAAGAATGGTAGAACAAGCCCCACCTCCGCCACTAGATCCACCTCAGGCACCGATCATACCAATCATAGAAAATGTGGCTCACGTGACCGCAGATGGAATACTAGCCGGGTTCAACGAAGCACAAATCCAACTGTTGCAGGAAGCTCTACAGATGAGGACCTAACCACCCAATCCTATGGGCATACCCATAGATGAGGCCCCAGTATACCCCATCCAAAATCAAATGCCAGGGCACGCAGTGGCAGACCACGTGGTAGAATCCAGAGGACCTCCATATTCATGGAATACTGTTCGATCTGAGAACATCAGAGCACCAAGCAGGAGAGCTCCGTAGGATCTTAGGAATCTAATGAACAACCGGACCCGCATTAATCAGGGGAGTAGGGGGAGAACAGGGGAGTCGAGGGTAGGAACCTTCGTGAGCCCACTCCTTCCCGGGTCTCTACAAGAGGCCAACGCCCACGAGACTACGACAGGAGAGATCAATATTATAGTGAACACACTGAATAGGAAACCCTCAGCGGATACCGAGGGGACACACCTCCACGCACCTATAGGCAAATCACAGGGATAACAGATCACTTACTCCGGATGAAAGAAGGGAGGTTGAAGAACGCTATAGGAGAAGAGGGAGAAGTCAGGAGAGATATAGAGAGAACCAGGTCCAGGTCTGAGAGAGGTCACCGACGGGAATCACCCATGAACGAAACAGAACGAATTAAAGAACAAGTCCGAATTCATGAGGCAGCCCTGGACCTAGAATGATCAAAATTAGAGTCACTCACTCAAGACAGGGACATTATCAAATATGGGCAGAACGTGAATCCTCTATGTTTAGCAATAAGAAGAACGGAACTACCTCTGGGGCGGAACCCACCCGCATCTAAAGAAACGTTCGATGGGAATTCTTGTCCCATCGATCACATAATTCGTTTTGAAGCCTCCCTAGGAGGTATGGGCGTACCAGATAATGTGAATGCTCAATTATTCCCTAACACCTTCTTCATACCAGCAATGACTTGGTGGAAACAACTCCGACCGGATTCCATCATGTCATGGGATCACTTGCTAACAAAATTCACCCTAAAATTCGAAAATTTCTTGGAAACAGCACGACCTGTTAGCTATCTAGCAGAATTCATACAAAAAGAACACGAAAGTCTGAGATCCTTCGCAAAGAGATTTGAGCAAGCCTCAGCCATGGTAGAGCAACACCCCATTAAAGAACGTGTTATCCACATGGCCGAAAATACCAATAATGCTTCGTTCCGTTACAAGCTTATTGATGCAGGCATAACCAACGAACGAGAACTCATCGACATGGTCAAAAAATTCCTAAGCATAAATGAGACTCTTGAAAAAATGGTGGTAAGGGCCGAGGTCAAGAAAGCCAAACCTTTACAAGATAACCCTAGGTTAGGAAATCAGCACTTCGAGCAGAAAAGAAAGGGAGACAGGAGAGGACGTATCGAGGAAAGAAGAAGATCCCCACGGAAGCTTTACATAAACTACACAGACCTGAAGGCTCCAAGGATCAAATCCTCACCATCATGCAAAGTAAAGGAGTCCCTTTCGAATGGTCGGCCAAACACAGAGAGACAAGGTTTACCAGAAACTCAAATGAGTATTGCCACTTTCATAGACAGGTGGGACACTCAACTGGGAAATGCACACATCTTAGACAGGAAATCCAGCGACTGATCGAAATGGGCTACCTACAAGAATACATCATAAAGCGAGCTAATGGGGGTGACCGACGGAATCTGGAGCAGGGGAACACATCCCAAAGTCAGCAAAACACAAGAGAGCACAGGAATACCCCTCCCCACAGATCTAGCCCACACATGATAGGAACGATCAACGACACCTAGACAGACGCCGATCACTGAGCCCTAGAAGGATCTCAGCCTTGCCTGGACCACCAAGTCCGAGGAGATAAAAAAAAGCTAGGAGATCCCTCAGCCCCAGAAGACAGTAAGAGAATCAGAGATCTTCCAGTTTGAACCAAGAAACAAGGAGGGTGGCCTACATAGGAACACAACCAGCTTACGTAGAAGAGAACCCTGTAATTTATGGGAGAATACTTAGCATCAATGGAGGACTAACATGATGGGATAGCCGGAACGCTCGCGAAGCAACAACCCGATCACTTCAGAAATCAAATGAAAGATCTGTGAACATGATAAAACCTGGCACCAATGTCCACCTTCGATGAATCTGAAGCCCCGCCCCCTTGCCAAGGTGAAGGATTAACCCATGATCCCGATGTCCCATTAGTGATAGAAGTAGACATTGCGGGATATGAGATGACCAAAGTACTCATCGATACAAGAGCTTCCTCCAATATCCTCTTTATGAGCACAATAAGAAAAATGGAGATGAGCTTGAGAGGAATGATTCTTGTAACGACAGACCTTGTAGGCTTCGGTGGATCAAGAGTTAGACCAAGATGAGTCCTATATCTATCACTTTCCATTGGGAAAGCACCATTCCGGATCACCAAGCAGGTGCCATTCGTCATCACAAACGCAGACTGCGGCTATAACATCATCCTAGGAAGACCAGCACTAAACCAATTCAAAGTAGTGGTGTCAACCTTCCATCTAAGATGAAGTTCCCAACCGAAGCAGGGATCGGAACCATTAATTAGTGGGGACCAGAGACAAGTATGGGAATGTTACACGCTCTCCACCCGAAGAGCTTCCCGACCATACCGAAAGGAACAAGATATTAGGAGAGAAGAAGCCAACATAAGGGCAAAAAGGCAATGTCTCTTCATACAAGAGAAGGTCCGTAATCCAAGAAAGGAGAGACCCTTGGGGAAAGGGATAAATTGGCTAAAAATGGGTATAGAAAAAAAGAAAGGCGCTAACATCCCGAAAGAAGGGGAGGACCAGATCGAGAAATACAAGGTCATCCCACCAGAACCTCCAGGAGAAACCCCGACCAAAAGATTCTTCCATTAAAACCGGATGGCACCTCGCGAGGAAGTCCGGGAAATCCCTATCGTAGAAAGAAGTCCAGAAAAAACCGCAAAATCCGGCTCGGAGATGGATCCCGAGACAACCATCAAAATGGTGGCATTTCTTACAAAGAATGCTGTTGGTCCAGATAACGGCAAAGTAAAAGACTAGAGGGGGGGGGGGGTGAATAGTCTTTTTTAAAAACTTTTGTCGATAAACACAATTTCTCAGATATCTGTGAAGATATCTGATACTTAATTTCAGAGAGCGGAAGACTTCTAAGATAAGTGCACGTGTTCAACAAGATAAGTGTAAGTACTTTGCAATGTAAGTAAAACAAGTAATAAACTGCAGAAAGTAAATAACACAAGTCTTTTTATAGTGGTATCTGAAGGTGGCGTAATCCTTCAACTAATCCACTTCGGTCTTTCTCAGACCTAGAATCCACTAAGATAAATGAGGTAACCTTACATATATCTTTTCTTAATTCCTAAATGCACTAGGTTCCCAACCAAGTGTCCCCCCTGAGTTATTCACCGGCTTTCACAGCCAAGTACTTCCTGTACTCAGAAACCTTTTTGAGCTATTCCTTAGCTTCTCAAGCTAAGTACTTCCTGTGCTCAGAAACCTTGGAGTTATTCCTTAGTTTCCCAAACTAAGTACTTCCTGTACTCCACGCCGTATATGGTGTTGGTTTTAGGTTTGTTTGTCAGGTGAGCTTCTTTAATAACTTGTTCAGTTATTCAGATAGCTCTGTGAATCAAGTATACTTAATATACTTTTCAATGCATGGTATCTTGTTCTCTACTGACCCAAGTCTATGGTAAGTGTTCAAGAGAATGAAACTTAGATATGAAATCTTAGTTCAACTCTTTCACAGATAACAATGCTCGTTAAGGATCAGGACACTTAGAACTTTTGTGCTACTTAGAATCAAGAGCTTTGGTCGCAACCGAAAGCTTGAAAGTAAGTAGTTTGCTTGAGAGCGCTTGTGTGAGTATTCAATGTAAGTTCAGTGTATTCTAAGGTGTGTGTTCTCAAGCAGTCTAAGTGTTGATATTTATAGATGAATTTGAGTGCCGTTTGAATAGTATCCGTTAAGCTTAAATCAAATTCAAACTATTGATATCTGAATATAGTACTGTAGCATGTTTGTCTTCTTCTTCAGAAGCTACCGTTTTTGTTCAGACATTTTTGTCTGCGTATTTAATGCACTGTACTATATTTTGTCCTGTAGTGCCAACGGAACTATGCATGGTATCAGAGATCTTTATACAATCAAAGTTTTCTGAAACTTTGCATGTTCTTTTCCAGAGATCATCATAGCTTCAGATACCACTTGTTTAAACAACTTGTTATAATATGTTTCTTTTTCAGAAGCATATTTTATGTCCAAGGTATCTGAGTGTAGATATCTGTGGGCACTTTCCTTGTCTCAGAAACCTTTTATTCTCAGATATCTTTTGCAACTCGTGTGTTTCAAAACACTTGTTTCTCTAAGATATCTGGACATAGGTATCTGAAAAACCCTTGTCTTCAGCAATCTTGTGCAGTCTTCAAATCTTCAAATCCGTTGAACTTTTCCTGCTGGATGCCTTCTTCTTGGTCTTCTTCAGAAAATAAAAATTACATGTCGAGACCTAACATCCTATACAAGATTTGCTAGACTATCATACTTAGTGAGTTTCCTCTTTTACAGTGTTCAAGTGAACTAAGAGTACTAATCACCTTTCTGAGCTAAGATAAGTCATTAGGTTGCTGATCAAAATCTAAACAGATATTCCTAACAAATTTCCCCCATTTTGATCAGTCAACGATGACTATCTGACCTATTACAAATCTGGATGAGGAAACAATCCACCACTTAATCATTTCTTATGATCTTTTAATTCATATAATTAAGTGCAGAAAGTAAACATCAACCAAATCACAAGGTGTGATCTTTGATGATAAGTTATCTTTTATATAAAATAATATCTGAGAGTAAGTTCATCAGATATGAGAGCAATTACAGAACATAGATAACTTTTACAAGATTTAACAGATAAGTGCAATCAGCAATATCACAGAAACTATTAGTCAAAATAGAACAACAGGAGTAACCAAGCTCCAAGTGAACATTCTAAATGACAAGTCTTCAAGTCTTCAAATCTTCAAAACAGCTCCATGGATCAATTTGCAAATTTCCTATCACCAAACCTTTTGATATCATCAGATTAGTCATAGAGAAGAGTTCTGACAATCATCTCTGTGTCTCTGGCAAATCCACAGACTTCCTTGTAGGTTTTGGTGGGATTTCTCTTGACAAAATGCTTGATCCACTGATACTTTCCCCACTTCCAGGCATGCTCGATTCTGATATCTGATAGCTTGAAGTATTCATAAATGATCTTCAGATATCTGATGTCACCCTTGTATTGATCTTCAGTTAAGTAGGACTCATAGGGTTCCACCGCAAGTCTTGCTCTTGTGCCTGTTCCAGTAAGATTGGGAATTCTGTGCACATCATCTGGCTTTCCATAAGGACATTTATCAGAGAGGTCCTTCTTCATGGCTTCAGTTCTCTTGATTACTTCAAAATCCAACCATGCTTTGATGTGGTTGGTGTTAATCAAGATTGGCTTATCTTTTCTCCATGCCATGAGCTGTTTATGGATTGGTTCTGGAAACCTTGAATTTACCAGTAAGTGCTTGAGTTCCAGAATCAAGTAGCCATTCTTCTGATTAATGCACCTGTAGACAGATGAATTGTTGTCATTCTTCACATACTCAATTTTGGCTTCTTCTGGCCTGAGTGGAAGTTGACTTATTCTTTGTTCAGCTCTTAGCCTGTTCCTTCTTTGTCTAGAATTCTCCTTTGGAGGATTTCTTGAAGAACCACCCTGGATTGACTTGGTATTTTCAGAGGGTGTATTAGCTGCTAAAGGCTTTGCAGCTGTAGGCTCAGTTAGGCTATCAATTTTCCTTTTTCTGTGAAGAGGAGCTTCATCTTCATCAGTCTCTTCATCATCATCATCAAGATTAATTCTTGTGAGACTTTTGCAGCCTTCTTCATTGCCCTGGGATTTGATTTGGCCATCTTCTTCTTCAGAAGATTCATCAATCCCTCTTACTTGTCTTCTCCTTGGAGCCTTGGTACTCCTTGGAGGTCTTTTTGCCATGGCCCTTGTTACCATTGTAGTTTCTTCAGTTGGCTGCTGGGAAGTAGCTACTATTTGCAAAGCAGCTTGATTTGATGAGGGCTGGGAAGTTTTCTTGTTTCCTCTTCCTTTCTGAGCGCCAGCTCTAGATTTCTTCTTTCCTCCCCCCTGATCAGATCCAAATTCTCCCCCCTTAGTCATTGTTGACTGACTAAGTACCACAAAAGAATCTGAGAGGGACTCAAAATTCTTTTGCAAGTAGTTGTAGGCAGTGACCAACTTCTGAAGTTCAGCCTTGAGCTCCTGATTTTGTTTGATAAGTCCCTTTTCCTTATCAGTGAGCTCTACCAATGGGCCTAGTATGGCATCTGCTTTTCCAGCAGTGTAACTTGCCTCATGAAAAGCTTTTTCAGCTAATGACACATCATCGTCCCTTACCATTCCCAGATCTTTCTGAGCAATGATCATACTGGTTGTTCTCTGAGTGATGAGCTCAGTGAATTTCTGCATATTTGAGGGGACGGAGGCAATTACTTCTTTGTTTTGTGAAGACATCTCCCTTTTAAGATGTGCCAAAACTTGATATCTATTCATATATTCATGGGAGTGGACATTTGGCAGTTTGTTGAAAACATCAGGAGCAATTAGCTTCCTTTTCAGATGAGAAACCGCTAAGTGTTCATTGCGGTGTTCTGCCAAACTCTTGTCTTCTTCATCATCTGAGTCCTCAGCCCAGTGATCTTCATCCTCTTGGACATTTTCAAGATTTTCCAGTCCAGCAACCATCTCAGAGATGGGCTTCTTTCCTTTCTGAGAGGAGGATGGTTTTTCTTTTGATGGTGCTGCAGCCTTAGCATCATGCTTTCTTTAGATACTTCTTCAGTATCTAGCTCCTTAGCAATTGCATTTACAGCATCCTGGAGCTCTTTAACCTCAGTAAGCTACTGTCTCTTCTAAGTATTGATCTTGTAGTTGATTGAGCTTATCTCTGGATTTAACTAGCTCTTCTTCAAGTTGAAGATGGAGATGTTGCTCTTCTTCCAACAGTTGTTTGAGTTGAGCAGTTCTGGTTTGAGTATTTAATATCTTCTGAGTTGTTTCCTCAGAGTGCTCAACTACTTGTTCAGTAGTGTCTTTTTGTTGTTGGGAAGATGGATGGGTAGATTTCTGAGGTGATGGAGGAGGGGATTGCTGTGATGTCCTCTCAGTGTGCTTTTCAGCAGCTGAGGCATTGTTTCCTTGTGGAATTCCTCCTGTCCCTGGTGCAGGGGCATCATCATCCTTTTTATCATTCTCATCCTTGTGATGGTCAGAAGGAAAATCTTCATAGTCATTTTCGTCAGTTTCCTTCTCTTCTTCATCTTCAGAGACCAGATTGATCACTTCTGGAATAGTGATCATTTGCCCATTAACCTCTTCTTGTTCAGAAGGAATAAATTGTAGTGTCTGGGGCAGGACTGGCTTGAATGCCATCTGCAATCTGGTCTGACCATCTGCCTGTTTGAAGGCTTGCACCAATTTGTGTGCCACTTCCTTGGAAAAATCCTTACGCATTAAGGTCGCAACTTGATATTGTTCAGTAGGGAACATTGCGTGGATATAGTTTTCCAGATCAAGAGCTCGTGCTCGTCTTGTTGGTTGATCTGTGATTCTCAGTATTTCAGAGAGATCAGAGCACCTTAACCTTTGCCATTTCTTGAAGCATTGAATATGCTATGGCAAGGTATGAGTCTTGAAGAAGGGAAGTAGGTTTTCATAGTCATCATTTGACTCCTTCTTGGCACTATTTTGAACCTGAAAGAGAGAGTTTTGAATTAGTTTCAAAACTTGTGTAGATATCTGAGTTTTAGAGTAGTCAAGTATCTGTGTTACCTGTGCAATAGCAACAGGCTCAGACGGTTGGACTACTGAGGTTCCAGGTGTCTCAGATATCTGGATATGGGGAGGAGACTGGGAAATCTGATCCTCAGTGATCTTTCTCTCTTCTTGAACCTGAGATTAGAAACATAACACTTAGGAAATTTTATCAAGAAAAAGTTCTATTTTCAGAATCAGATATCTGAGAGGTCAATTGCCTCCACTATTGGAGGCTCAGATACTTGTTGCTCAGAGACTTGTGCAGTCTCTGGAAATTTTTCTTGTGATGAAGGTTTTGATGCCTCATCAATTTCCATTTGTTGTGGGGATTGAGCGGGCAATTCCCCAACAACTTCTACTTCTTTTTGAACCTGTTTAAGTAGAAAGTGTTAGTTTGAGAAAAATGATCAGAGATTTGTCTTTGAAGATTATAGATATCTGAATGAAATACCTTCTCTGCAGAAGGTTCAGATACTTGTTCCTCAGAGACCTTGGAAGTCTCTGGATTCTTTTATGAAGAGATAGACTTTTCAGTCTCTTCATTTTTCTTCTCAATTGGAGCCTATTAGAAACAGACACTTAATAGTATTAGTCAAGTGTATAAAGCACATATCTGAGATGTTATATCTTAAGGAACTGTTTTCTACCTGTGAGACAGACTCATGTTGCTTAAGTGGTGAGGCTATGGAAGCCTCCTTCTCAGATTCTGAGGCAAGCTTTGCAGCTTCCTCTTGTTCTTTTGTTTCTAATTCAGCCTGTAACAAAGAATTTTTATTAGTTAACAAGACAGATAACACAAAGAAATTCACAAGTACAAACCATTCAGCTACATGCGCAATGTCAGGCTGAGTGGTCTCTGGAACTTGTGACCCTTCCATGAGTTGGTCTCGTTGTTCCAGTGTTGCTTCTTTGTTGGAAGTTTGAGGTACTTCAACCTTTTCCTGAGTGGCTAACGTAGTTGCCTCCCCTGGTTGATCATTCTGAGTAGGTGTCTCAGTTTGATCCCTCTCTTGGAGTTGGGGAACCTGCTCATTTGCAGGATTTTCTTCAGCATATTGCATTGCTGGCATGTCGAAATGGACTTCACTCACCATTTCATCAACCACTTGTGGCTGTTGTGGTTGTGGTTGTTGTGGTTGTCTGGAAGCAGAAGTTTGAGCAGTTGAGAGCTCTTCCAGATTTTTAAGTGTGGTGTTGACATCAGCGTCTACCAACACTAGGTCACCACTCATCAGGGCTTCTTGAAGTTGTTTATACGTGACTTTCCCTAATGGTGTGTTGGCACCAACAACCTTTGCTATAGGTGCTTGCTCAGCAACCTTTAAGCTAGTTGCTTTCTCAGCAACCTTGGACCTTTTGTTCTTCCCCTTTGCCTTGGTTACTTTTTCAGAAACCTTGGGGGATGGGATCTTCTCCTCGTCCGATTCGTCATCGAAATCTAGAACAGAGTTATCAACAATCCCTGCTGCTTCTGCAGAAAGAGCTTGAAGTTTCTCAGCATTTTATGAGTTCATCAGCAAGGCTTTCTGTAATAGTCTTCACATTTCTGAAAGCACTTTCTCTTGCTGAATCTACTTTTTCAGTAGTCGATACCTCTTTTGCAGCATTGATGAGTTCATCTGCATTTATGAGTTCATCGGCAGCTACGGCAGGTATCTGGGAATCGACAACCTCAATGGGTGTGCCTTCTGATTTGCCAGCAGACTTCTTTCGTGAAGTTCTGGGCTTCTTGGTCGCAACTTTTCCCTCAGATACCTCTTCAGTCTTTTCCTTCTTGGAACCTTTCTGAGATCCAGTAACCTTTTTCATCAAGTTTGTATACTCATATTTGTAGAGTAGGTTACTGTTGGCAATGTCTGCCGTCTCTCTGAGCTCAATGCCAAGGCATTCCAGTAAGTAGCATATTTTCAGTCCATAGCTTACTGTGGCTTTTGGCTCAGCAAGGCCCTTAACGATTTTAGGCTCAAAGCCTTGTAGCTTCTTCACAAATTTCATGAAGGCGTACTTCCCCCAATTAAAAGGGTTTTCCAGCTTTTTATCTTGTTGGCTCAACAAGAACATCATCATCCAACGTTCTTGGCTTATTTGGTCAGCACCTCCTTGTAGACCATCAAAGCATCTGTGAAGGATACATGCCAACACATCCCAGTGGACCAAAAGATGTCTGGTCCTTATGTCAGCAAGCTTAAAGTCGATGGGTGTGTCTAGTTTATCAAGATCACACACATTACTGTATAGTTGCTTCACACCTTCAAGGAGATCTTCATCCTTGGTGTCAATTTCAAAATCCTTTCCAAGATTTTAAAGTTCAAACAGCTCACAGAAAGCTGTTTCGTCCAACAGGATTTCTTGTCCTTGGATTTTGGTCTTGATAGACACTATCTCAGTGCCTTCAGAGACCT
Organism: Plantago major; assembly: GCA_026545765.1. Taxonomy (NCBI): domain Eukaryota; kingdom Viridiplantae; phylum Streptophyta; class Magnoliopsida; order Lamiales; family Plantaginaceae; genus Plantago; species Plantago major. Next base: position 25,675,890 of record CM048841.1, on the reverse strand, counting down.
TGGAAATAATTGTGGAGTTGTTGTAAAACTCGTAATCGCCGGAAGAAACTCCATGGGAAGAGCGATAGAAAACCCTTGATTTTTGCCTTTTCAAGCATATCAAGTACCAACTTCTGTCACCGGTTTTCTATCATGCTACCAGGTATTCCTCAATCATGGCACCACCCCAAATCATCATGTGATTTGAAGTCCAATGATCAGGGTCGAATTCTCCGATCAACCGATTGTTTGTTATAACTAGCACTGGTGCTTGCTTTTCAGCAGTACCAGTAGTAGCTTGGGATTTCTGAGTGGAAGCAAGTTTGGGAGCCATCTCTTTAAATAGTGAAGTTTTTGAAAAACGAGAAAGAGATTTGGGTGAGAGATTAGTAATTCTTTGCAGAAAAACTAACAGAGATTTGCAGAGGTTGAAGAAGAGTTTTGCTATTCTTGTGCAAGTCAGTATGTTGGATTAGTAAAGTAATTTCTTTTGCCAAAATCCCATATATATAGCAATGTAATCTCCACAGACATATACATACAAATTAATTTTGTGTGTAAGTATTTGTGAATTGCAGCCAGGCGTGAGTAAAAGCTTGTTTGGCATTAAATGCATGTGGGCCCTGTCGGAATTTTAACAGTCCACTATTTACTGAGAGTTAATCTCTGCCGTAAAGATCAATCGCCCAATTCATCAAGGGTCACCATTGCTTTTCAAAGAATGATCACAATCAACAAATGTAATTGTGCCCATTTAATGAATTTTGGCTATTAGCTTTCTGAATCACGTTTCTGTATGACCAAGAACACTGTTTGCATCTGAATTTATCTCACATTTGGTATTTGTCCAAATTTTACACAGAGATAGAAATAATACAAATTTCAAGAGAGTAGTTATTGCATACGGTTACTATTCTCTTTGTGTTCCCTCATCGAGTGATCCAGATATCCGAGTAATTGCCCTGTAAATCTTTGAACAGCCGTTTTACCCTTTAGCCTTTAGTTTCTGGATATCCGTTCCAGAATTCTTTTCTCTGGATTCCGTTCCAGATACCTCTTCTCTGGATACCCGTTCCAGATACCTCTTCTCTGGTTACCCGTTCCAGATTCCTCTTCGCTGGATACCTGTTCCAGATACCTTTTCTCTCTCCTTTGATATCTTTTTCAGATATCTCTTCTCTGAACTTTTTCAGTTCTTTGGTAGCTCCATAAGTCCAAGACTGTGTCTTAAGGCTAAGAATCTACTTTCTTGTAGTGGCTTAGTGAAGATATCTGCAAGTTGGTCTTGATACAATCTTGAGTATCTCTATATTGCCTTTTTCAACATGGTCTCTGATGAAGTGGTGTCTAACATCAATGTGCTTTGTTCTTGCATGAAACTTAGGATTCTGAGTTATGGCAATGGCACTTGTGTTGTCACAGAAAATGGGAGTTTTCTCTTCATTGAGTCCATAGTCTTTGAGTTGTTGTTGTATCCACAATATCTGTGAAGCACAACACCCAGAAGCAATATATTCAGCCTCTGTGGTAGATGTGGAAATTGAATTTTGTTTCTTGCTGAACCATGATATTAATCTAGCACCAAGAAATTGACAAGTTCTTGAGGTGCTTTTTCTATCAAGCAATGATCCAGCATAGTCGGCATCTGAATAGCCAACCAAACTCAATCCACTTTCTTTTGGATACCACAATCCAACTTCTACGGTACCTTTTACATACCTTAATATTTTCATAGCAATGTTGTAGTGTGTCTGCATTGGATTTGTCTGAAATCTAGCACACACTCCAACTGCATATTGAATATCAGGTCTACTTGCAGTGAGGTATAGTAGAGATCCAATCAATTTCCTATACTTGTGTTCTTCAACACTCTTGTCAGATTCAGTATAGGTCATTTTGGTTCCAATGCTCATTGGTATCTTAGCATTCTTTTCAGAAGACTTTAGATTAAACTTATTGAGCATGTCCTTTGCATACTTTGTTTGACTAATGAATACTCCATCATTGAGTTGCTTGACTTGCAGCCCTAGGAAGTAATTCAATTCTCCCATCATGCTCATCTCAAATTTACATTTCATGAGTTCAGCAAAATCTTCACATTGTTGCTTGTCTTTAGATCCAAATATAATGTCATCAACATATACTTGAACTAAAAGTAGTTTCCCGTCATGGTTCAGTGTGAAGAGTGTTTTGTCAACATCTCCTTTCTTGAAGCCACTTTCTAGTAGGTATCTGGCCAATGTATCATACCATGCTCTTGGAGCTTGTTTGACCCATCTGAGCTTTCTGAAGTTTATAGACCATCCTACTTTCTGAGGAAACTTCAAAACCTGGTGGTTGCTCAACATAGACTTCCTCAGCCAGTTCACCATTTAGAAATGCACTCTTGACATCCATCTGATAAACTATAAAGTCATTATGAGCTGCAAAGGCTAGAAAGAGTCTTATTGCATCCAATCTTGCAACTGGTGCATAAGATTCATCAAAATCTAGTCCTTCAGTCTGGCTGAATCCCTTGGCAACCAACCTAGCTTTGTTTCTGGTTATTTAACCAGACTCATTCATTTTGTTTCTGAAAACCCACTTGGTTCCGATTACAGATATTCCGTCAACAAATGGAACCAGTTTCCAGACTTTGTTTCTCTCAAATTGATCCAACTCTTCTTGGATTGCAGAGATCCAATCTTGATCCTTTAATGCTTCTTCGATAGTCTTGGGTTCAATTTTTGAGATGAAACATCCATAGAGACAACTTGCATTTTCAGCGATTGCTCTTCTAGTTCTAACTCCTTGGTCTATGGGACCAATCACATCTTTTGAAGGATGATTTCTTATCCATTTCATAATGGGTTTTGAACTAGTAGGATCAATATCAATTTGATTTGAATGTGAATCAATATGATCTTGATGAGATACTTGTGTAGTATCTGGGATATCTGACACATGGGAAATGTCATGGATATCTGTGTTAGGAATATCTGTTAGTATTTTGATCACTCATCACATGTTCTTATCTTAGCCAGAAAGGTGATTAAGTGCTCTTGGTTCACTTGAACATTGTAAAAGAGGAAATCACTGAGTATGATTAGTCTAGTAAATCTTGTATTAGGATTATAGGTCTCTGAGTGTAATTTTTATTTCAAGAAGACCATGAAGATCAATCCTAGCAATGGAGCTTTTTTGAAGATTAGAAGACTGAAGATTGCACAAGGTTTATGAAGACACAAAGGTTTAGTCTAACTCAGAAAGACTGTGTCCTTAATCCTTTCTTGAGTATATTAACTTATTTTCGGGATATGATTCTGAACATATGACATCATGAGTATGGAGCATGCAAGCCATCAGAAAGGCTCATGTATCCGTTGAGACTAAAGGACAATGAACGATTATGCATTAAATGCATCGGCGGAAATCTTTAAAGCGATCCTCTGAAAAATGAGATAGTGACTTCTGAGTACATAGTTCAAGATATAAACGGATATAATTTGATAGAGAGCACAACGGATACAATTCAAACGCCTGTCAAATTTATCTATATATATCACACACTTAGATGCTTGAAGAACATACCTTAGAACGCTCTATCTTGCAAACGTACCATCAAGCAAAGTATTCTCTCAAGCACTCTACTACCCTTTCTGAAAGCTTTTTGTTGCTTGAAGAATCACTAGTAGTTCTAAGTTGTCCTGAACCTTATCAAGAGATTGTTATTCGTGAAAGAGTTAAACTATCAGATACCATTTCTGAAGATCATTCTCCAGAACGGACACCAATTACTTGGGTCAAGAAAGCGGTCGCCATCCACTGAACAAGTGTATTAAGTAGTCTTATTCTATTAGGCTCTCTGAAAACATAACTGAAAAGTTATACGAGAAGCCTCTCTGACAAACCTTATAACCAACACCATCAAGGCGTGGGGTAGAGGAAGTACTTGATTTGGGAAATCAGGGAATAACTCCAAGGTTATCTGAGTAGAGGAAGTACTTAGCTCTAGGAGCTGGGGAATAACTCAGGGGGAACATTTGGTTGGGAACCATTTGTTTAGGAATCTTAGAATAAGGATTATTGTAAGGTGAACTCAATTATCTGTTCTAGTGAATTCTAGGTCTCAGAAAGACCGAAGTGGATTAGTTTGAGGATTACGCCACCTCCAGATACCACTATACTTGCTGTGTTATTTACCTTTATGTATTTACATTTCAGCAAAGCGCACACACACTTACTTATTGTTTCTGCACTTACCTATCTTAAAGTCTTCTGCGCTCTGAATTTAAGTATCAGAACCCCTGTGTTTCGAGAATCGTGTTTATCGACAAAAGTTTTAAAAGACTATTCACCCCCCCCCCCCAGTCTTTTACTTTGCCGTTATCTGGACCAATAATCTGACACTTTTTCAGTGTTAGAGATATCTGGATCTTGCATTTCAGCAATCTCATTTTCAGATACCTTTTCATGATGAAGGTTCTCAGTAGCCTGTTCCATTTATGGAATTCTCATAGGAAATTCTTCATCATGTCTTAGAGTCATCTGGTTGTTACTAAGCATAGGTTGCTTTTCATCGTCAGACTCATCCTCTATTTGAATGATAGAATTGTTTCCTTATGATGATCCTTTTTCAGAATCTTTAATCATTAGTTCTTTGAACCTATCTGAGAGATCATCATTCAAGAGTACTTTCTTGTTGCTTCATAGAATACTACATGAATAGATTCTTCGATCTTTTGCGTTCTTTTGTTGTAGATTCTGTAGGCTTTGCTATTCAGAGAATAACCAAGAAATACTCCTTCATATGCCTTTGGTTGAAATGTTCTCAAGTATTCTTTTCCATTGTTAAGAACGAAACATCTGCAACCAAACACCCTTAGATGTTTGATACTAGGGGGTCTACCAATGAAAAGATCGTATGGAGTTTTGTCATGGTGTTTGTTAATCAGACAACTATTTTGAGTGTAGCATGTTGTGTTTACAGCTTCAACCCAATATATTTCACTTATTTCAGTGTCAGCAAGCATTGTTCTTGCTGCTTCTTTCAGGGTCCTATTCTTTCTTTCAGCAACACCATTTTGTTGTGGTGTCCTTACAGAAGATAGTTGATGTTGTATACCTTTGCAAATACAAAACTTTTTGATGCACTGGTTCACAAACTCAGTACCATGGTCTGTTCTGATTACAGATACCTTGTCATTTTTCATGACTTCGAGCTTATTCAGCAAGTTAGGTATCTCAATCCTTGCATCAGATTTGTGTTTGAGAAAGACAACCCAAGTGAATCTTGAGTAATCATCAACAACAACCAGACCATACTTCTTTCCTGCATAACTAGTTACTGAGGATTCAAACAGATCCATATGTAACATTTGCAGTGACCTTTCACTGGAATGTCTAGTTTTGGACTTGAAAGATGTTTTGGATTGTTTTCTCATTTGGCAAGCTGAGCATACACCTTCTTTTCTATATGCCATTTTGGGTAAACCAACCACCAACTCTTTCTTAGCTAGTTTATTCAGAGTTTTGAAATTCAAGTGACTCATTCTTTTATGCCATAGCCAATTTTCTTCAGTGTGGCCAGATTGACTCACCATGAGACATTCTTCGGTTGTGGTGGATGCCCAATCAGCAACATAAAGATTTCCTTTACGCCTTGCAACCAAGACTGACTGCTTTGACTCATTGTCAATCACTTTACATAGTTTTGACTTGATCTTGACAGTGTACCCTTTGTCTACTTGTTGACTCATGCTTAGAAGATTATATTTCAATCCCTTTACGTGAAGTACTTCAGAGATTGTGAGGGCGCCGAACTTCAAATTGCCAAAACCTATGGTTGGATTTTCATCTCCTCCAGCAAACCTGATAATTGGTCCATCATTGCATTTTTTGTAGTTAATCAGATTTGTTTTGTCTCCTGTCATGTGCTTCCCATATCCACTATCAAAATGCCACTTTGAGTTAGTCTTTAGAGTGTTCTGCACAAAACAGGAAACAGGAGATTAGGTTCTCATACCAACAATGGAACCTTTTGGATTAAAGAATCTTCCAGTAGGAATCCATTTTTGAATGAATTTCCTAGGAACATTCTTTTGTCTAACAGGAACATAAGGAGGAATCTTAGTTAGATGATTAGTATCATTGTTGTTAAGAACTATTTTCTTCCTTGGTGTGTTCCTAGGTGCTCAATTTGGTGCTTTCAGATACCTGTCTCTGGATGATCAATTTTCTTTCCAGAAAACGTGACATAAGAAAATTTGCCAGCTCCTGGAATTTTTCCTTTTTGAGAGACATAGCACTGTGGGTGATTGCACTTCTCAGTGTTATGTTTCTTTTCATAGACATTTCCCACAGTTTCCTTTTGGACTTGTTTTTCCCACAAAGGCTTGGTCGCAACTGCTTTTCCTTTGTCAACAATCTTAGCTTTCTGACCGATACTGTAGATTGTTTGGGAATCACCTTGCTGAGCACTGACGAATGTTAGTCCTTCATTACTCTTATTCAGAGTGGTGGAACTATCTGTGTGTGTCCAAATTAAGTCCTCTCTTTTCAAGGATCTCTTAAATAAGATTGTACTTGATGAGAGTGTCACTAGCTTTGGCATAAGATTGAAAGGATAGTTCTTTCTTTTTGAGTTCCTTATTCTCAGAAAGAAGACCTTCACATTTCTTTTGAAGATTTGCCATTGCTTCTTTATGTGACTTTTCGGTCTCAGATATCTGAGCCTTGAGAAATGCATTTTCAGCATCCTTTTTCTCAGATATCTTGATTAATTTAGAATTTTCCTTTGCAAGAGAATTCTTTTCTTCTTCGAAATTTTCGGCTCTAGCTCGGAACATTAGAAATTCTCTTTTGTAAAGATCAATTTATTTTCTGAGATTTTTCAGTTCTGTGATTCCTTCGTCATCACTTTCATAAGTATAACAGGAAGTATGTGTTACCTCATTAGCCATTAGACAAGGTTCAATGTTGGAGATATCGGGGAAGATTTCTTCAGCCATTCCACACACTTCTTTCTTCTTTTGACCAAAGTCAATTACTTCATGAGAAACACCGCATATTTCTGGGGAAGGCAGTGCGGAATCATCTGAATCCTCATCCTCAGAATCGGACTCAATATCTAGAGCATCCAGTTGGAGTTGAATCTTTTTCCTTTCTTCAGTGAGCATAGCTCTTTGACTTCTTTTGAAGATTCTTCTATCTTTCTTGTCACCTGTCTTAAGTTTGTTGAAGGCAGGACAATCCTTCTTGAAATGGCCAGGTTTCTGACAATAGAAACAGATATCATTTCCGATTTCTGCTTCCTCAGTACTTGATGCTTTCTGAGCCGACTTGTTCAGCGAGCTTTGCATATTTTTGTACTGGTGATAGTTTGAGCCTAGATGCTTTTTCAGCTTCCCTTTGGCTTTTCTTCTCTCAATTTCTCGACTGACATATTTTCCCATTTGCTTTCTGAAGAGCATCCTCACCACATCCTTACCTTTCTTCTTTTGAAGTTCCTTGAGCAACTAGAGCAACACTCTGCAACTTCTCATTGTTTGTTCCTTTGAGTTGTCTCATAGTCAGCAGTGAGGTGAGAGAAAAGTTCCACAAGAGTGATATCGCATTCCTTGGTTAAAGTAGAAAAACTTTGTGTGTTCCCGATTATGATTTAGACTTCTCACAATTGTTTTAATCTTTTACATTGGGTATATCTATTACTTTCACCAAGTGCGCCATGTCACTCATAAGTGTTCTAAACCGAAATCTAGTTCTTCAAGAGTCTCTGGGACCTTGTTTGAAGTTTTGGAATTTTAGCTTCAAAACTTGAACTTATTTTCCTTTATTTTTTCGATGCCGACCTGATTTCTTCAATCGGTTGCGTGCCACTTTCATTGCTTTCTACACCCCGATTTACCTTGTATGTGCTCGAGTAGAACGTATGATGATATTACGAGCCATCCATCAATCTATTTCTCTTGGCATCTTCCGATGTCCAGAGATCTCTGGGCTTTGGTTCGGAACTAACTTGACTGGCAGGTCTCCCACTGGTTGATGCCTCTGTCTGTGAAGAACCATCACTTTGGTCTCTGTCTCTACCATTAGAAAGCTCTATTACTTGCTTGAGTTGTTGAATGACTATTGGGCCATTCTTTATTACTTGATCATTTTCGTCCGATGGCTTCTAGGTGGAGCATCATGTTGTTCTTCCATTTCTCATAATTCTCTGGCTTGAGAATTGGGGCGTCACTTAAAGACATCCTGCAGCAAACACACTAAACAAACGAATCAAGTGTAGGTGATAAGCAGTTAGTGGGCACTTATCTGGGATCCAGGTTCAGTGCAGAAGGCTTGGGAACCTCCCGCTCTGATACCACTTGTTGGTCCAGATAACGGCAAAGTATAAGACTAGAGGGGGGGGGGGGTGAATAGTCTTTTTTAAAAACTTTTGTCGATAAACACAGTTTCTCAGATATCTGTGAATATAACTGATACTTAATTTCAGAGAGCGGAAGACTTCTAAGATAAGTGCACGTGTTCAACAAGATAAGTGTAAGTACTTTGCAATGTAAGTAAAACAAGTAATAAACTGCAGAAAGTAAATAACACAAGTCTTTTTATAGTGGTATCTGAAGGTGGCGTAATCCTTCAACTAATCCACTTCGGTCTTTCTCAGACCTAGAATCCACTAAGATAAATGAGGTAACCTTACATATATCTTTTCTTGATTCCTAAATGCACTAGGTTCTCAACCAAGTGTTCCCCCTGAGTTATTCCCTGGCTTTCACAGCCAAGTACTTCCTGTACTCAGAAACCTTTTTGAGCTATTTCTTAGCTTCCCAAGCTAAGTACTTCATGTGCTCAGCAACCTTGGAGTTATTCCTTAGTTTCCCAAACTAAGTACTTCCTGTACTCCACGCCGTATATGGTGTTTGTTTTAGGTTTGTTTGTCAGGTGAGCTTCTTTAATAACTTGTTCAGTTATTCAGATAGCTCTGTGAATCAAGTATACTTAATACACTTTTCAATACTTAATACTCTGTGAATCAAGTTATTCAGATAACTTGTTCTCTACTGACCCAAGTCTATGGTAAGTGTTCAAGAGAATGAAACTTAGATATGAAATCTTAGTTCAACTCTTTCACAGATAACAATGCTCGTTAAGGATCAGGACACTTAGAACTTTTATGCTACTTAGAATCAAGAGCTTTGGTCGCAACAGAAAGCTTGAAAGTAAGTAGTTTGCTTGAGAGCGCTTGTGTGAGTATTCAATGTAAGTTCAGTGTGTTCTAAGGTGTGTGTTCTCAAGCAGTCTAAGTGTTGATATTTATAGATGAATTTGAGTGCCGTTTGAATAGTATCTGTTAGGCTTAAATCAAATTCAAACTATTGATATCTGAATATAGTACTGTAGCATGTTTGTCTTCTTCTTCAGAAGCTACCGTTTTTGTTCAGACATTTCTGTCTGCGCATTTAATGCACTGTACTATATTTTGTCCTGTAGTGCCAACGGAACTATGCATGGTATCAGAGATCTTTATACAATCAAAGTTTTCTGAAACTTTGCATGTTCTTTTCCAGAGATCATCATAGCTTCAGATACCACTTGTTTAAACAACTTGTTATAATATGTTTCTTTTTCAGAAGCATATTTTATGTCCAAGGTATCTGAGTGTAGATATCTGTGGGCACTTTCCTTGTCTCAGAAACCTTTTATTCTCAGATATCTTTTGCAACTCGTGTGTTTCAAAACACTTGTTTCTCCAAGATATCTGGACATAGGTATCTGAAAAACCCTTGTCTTCAGCAATCTTGTGCAGTCTTCAAATCTTCAAATCCGTTGAACTTTTCCTGCTGGATGCCTTCTTCTTGGTCTTCTTCAGAAAATAAAAATTACATGTCGAGACCTAACATCCTATACAAGATTTGCTAGACTATCATACTTAGTGAGTTTCCTCTTTTACAGTGTTCAAGTGAACTAAGAGTACTAATCACCTTTCTGAGCTAAGATAAGTCATTAGGTTGCTGATCAAAATCTAAACAGATATTCCTAAAAAATGCGATGTCTTCACATGGATCACGGAGGGCTTAACTGGAATTGATCCCCGTATCATGGTTCACGAACTCAACGTGGACCCCAATGTCAGGCCCATCCGTCAAAAGAAAAGAGACCATGGCCCCATCCACAACAAAATCATTGCAGAAGAGGTTGAACGACTTCTCAAAGCAGGACATATTCAGGAAATTCACTACTCAGACTGGATATGCAATGTGGTCCTAGTTGAAAAAAGTCCGGGGAAGTGGAGAATGTGTAACGACTTTACCAGCCTCAACCGCTTCTGCCCAAAAGACCCATATCCTCTCCCAAGGATTGATCAACTAGTAGACTCCACCGCATGATGTGCATTGATGAGCTTTATGGATGCCTTCCAGGGGTTCTACCAAATCAAGATGGCAAAGCATGACATAGAAAAGACCGCCTTCATCACAGCAGGCGGAGTTTATTGTTTTAGAGTCATGTCGTTCGGACTACGCAACGCATGAGCAACATATCATCGACTAATGAATCACATGTTCAGAGAAGAGCTGGGCAAATCAATGGAGGTTTACGTGGACGACATTTTGGTAAAAAGCAAGGAATCCACCGACCATATCCGACACCTGGAAAGTTGTTTCGCCATTGTAAGAAAATATGGCATGAAGCTCAATCTGGCTAAATGCACGTTCGGTGTTACAGGTGGAAAATTCCTAGGATACATGGTCAAACAAAGAGGGATCGAGGCCAACCCAGATAAGATAAAAGCCATTCTCGAACTCCCTCATCCGGAAAAACTCAGAGACGTCCAAAGACTTATAGGAAAAGTGATATCCTTAGCCGCTTCATTTCTAGGTCTGCTTTGAAGAATCTGCCATTCTTCAAAATCCTGAGAAAATTCGACCATTTCGAGTGGAACTCCGAGTGCAGAAAGGCTTTCGAAAACCTGAAACACTACTTATCCTTCCCGCCCCTCCTTTCAAAACCTGAAGAAGGAGAACCGTTGTACATTTTCCTCGCCATCACTCCAGAGGTGGTAAGTTCTGTCCTAGTACGTATACAAAAGAACGAGCACCTACCAGTATACTACCTAAGCAAAGTACTGGGAACAGCCGAGAAGAATTACAAAGAAATCGAGAAATACGCCTATTGCCTAATGGAAGCTTCGAGAAAGCTCAAGCCATACTTCCGATCACACAAGATAATAGTCCTCACCAATCAGCCACTGAAGCAGGTCTTGGGGGACGCATCCAAGTCAGGAAGATTAGCCAAGTGGAAAATAGAACTAGGAGATCACATAATCGAGTATCTGGCTCCATTCGCCAAGTAGGCACAAGTCTTGGCCGATTTCCTAGCCGAATACCCAGGAAATGCGGGGGCACCTATACCAGGAGATAACCAAACTCCAACCTCCGCGGATGGTCCACCCACAGGTGAAATTTTGACATTTGCAACAACCATAGCAGGCACAGGGTCCGGAAAAAACCCCAAGATCGACCCTGTGGCAGAATGGATTCTAGCAGAAAGAGAAAATCTCAACTTACCACCTCCACCGAAGGGAGAACCGCCCGTGACCGCCTAAAAATATAAACCGACCCAACAAGTTGCCTTTACCCTAAAGGAGCTTGGTCCGAATGAAAAAGACACCTGGGAACTTTATGTGGACGGATCATCGGCCGCTCATGCAAGAGGAACGAGACTCTTGCTCATTAGTCCAGAGAAAGCACAGATGGAGTATGCCATACGCCTAACATTCTCAGTCACCAATAATGAAGCCGAATATGAAGCATTGATAGCAAGGATGAGAATGGCTAAATTGGTGATGGCCAAAAAACTTCGCGCTTACTCCGACTCCCAACTGGTCACGGAACAATATTCGGGAAAATTCACGACCAAAAGCGCCTCAATGATAAAATACCTGAAGGTGGTAAAAGACTTGGAAAAGACATTTGACTTGTTCTCTTTGGTCAAAATCGGGCGAACCAACAACATTATAGCAGATAGCCTGTCAAAATGGGCCACGGCCTCTGGGGCAATTGATGCCCGAACGGTAGTCCTAATGACAGCCAACGAATTGGCCATCACCCCTGCAAAAGAAATGGCTAACATAGGTACCACAAACAAGTCCAACAATTGGACAAGCGACATCATACGATATCTGCAGGATGGGGTCCTACCCCCAGGACCAACTGAATCAAGAAGAGTACAACGAAGAGCACAACGCTACTTCCTTTCCGGAACCGACCTCTATCGAAAGTCCTACGATGAAACTCAATTACGATGCCTGGACCCGTCTGAGGCTAGCACGGTAATGAAAGAAATCCATTTAGGAAGTTGTGGGAATCATTCAGGAGGGAGAGCCCTAGCTCAGAAAATCCAGAGAAATGGGTACTATTGGCCAGAAATGCAGAAGGAAGCCAACAAATTTTCCAGGTCCTGTCCAGAATGCCAAAAATTTGCACGAATCCCGCATCAACCGACTATTCCTATGATCTCGTCCACGATTCCCTGCCCATTTGATCAATGGGGTATCCACATCGTGGGACCCTTTCCTTTGGGACCAGGTGGGAAGAAGTTCCTGATTGTAGCAGTGGAATATTTTTCCAAATGGTAGAAGGCGAGGCCACTGCCTCGATCTCAGAAAATAAAGTCATGGACTTCTTATGGCAACTATCTTGCCGATTCGGACTACCAAGGATTTTGATAGCCGACAATGGACGTCAATTTTTAGGTTACAAACTCAAAGATTGGTGTGAAGAAATGAAGATTGAGCAAAGATTCACTTCTGTCGGATACCCACAAGCCAATGGACAAACTAAAGTAACCAATCGATCCATAGTAGATAACCTCTAGAAAAGACTCGGAGATGCGAAGGAAGATTGGGTAGATGAGTTAGAAGGAGTGCTCTGGGCATACCGCACCACCGCCAGGACAACAACACACGAGACTCCTTTTTGTATGGTCTATGGTTCTGAAGCCATCATTCCAGCAGAAATAGCGGTTAACACTTTCCGCATTCAAGGATATGAACCATCTGATAATCACACCAAGAGAGTCTACGACTTAAACATGTTAGAAACCAAGAGAAGCACGACATTGGCAAGAACCTTAGGATATCAAGCTACCATGGTAAGAGCATACAACAAACACGTAAAAGGAAGAGACATCCAGGTAGGAGACCTCGTGTTACGAAAGGCCAAGATCCTAAAACCTACCGGAAAACTCGAGCCAAACTGGGAAGGACCTTACAAGATCACCAGTTCTAGCATCAATGGAAGTTACGGCCTGGAAGACATGAACGGGAAGCCACTCAAGCGCAACTGGAATGCTAGGAATCTCCAGAAATATTACCCTTGAAAAGGGGATTGTAACAAGATCGAATATATAAATATCTTCTGTAAAATGTTCAGTTTACATGAAACTTATGATTGCAGGTCCAGGTATAATCACAGATTCTATCAAAATAAAAGTGCCTCGGACCCAAAGTGTCCGAGTCCACTTCCATTGAAGAAATTATTGAAAGCAGTGTCTCGGACCCATGGAGTCTGACCCACCAGCTATGCTCAAAGTGTCTTGGACTTACAAAAGTCCGACACTCCGTCACTTCAACTATTTTGAAGAAACTATTGAAAGCACTGTCTCGGACCCATATAGTCCGACCCACCAGCTATGCTCAAAGTGTCTTGGACTTACAAAAGTCCGACACTCCGTAACTTCAACTATTATTGAAGAAATTATTGAAAGCGGTGTCTCGGACCCATAAAGTCCGACCCACGAGCTATGCACAAGGTGTCTTGGACTTACAAAGTCCGACACTCCGTCACTTCAAATATTATCGAAGGAATTATTAAGGATGGTACCACGGAACAAAGGAGTCTGGCCCATTAATCAAATGCAAAAGACAGGAAAGTACGCAGTATAAAAGAGAAAGCCGTCAGATATATTAATGGACGGTCAGCTGAGGATCTACAAAAAATACATTTGCCTATCTGATAAATAAGATCCTGAGCTGACCGACCGAAAATTACAAACTCTCTGACAAACCCTCACAGACCGAGGGGTAGTTAGCCTACTGAAAGAAGTACCGACAAAAATACACTTGGTACTTTCTTTCACAAAAATTCACGGGGACATACCCCGAACTACTCTAAGCTACTTGAGGGCCGGGCCCGCCTTCGCCATCTGCTTCCCCACCTTGGCTTGATCCCTCGGGTTGAGAAGAGACCGGCGGAACAGTGAGGGGTTCCTTTTTCTTATTCCAGACCGAGCGGACGATCTTCTTTCCATCCACCTTCTCCTCCACTCGTTCCGACTCAGCCATGAATGGGCCCCGGAAAATTCATCCAATCATTGTTTGATTGGAAAAAATTTCGGCTCTCCAAGGTACCGGTGTGCATAACCCCAGGGAACCAAGAAGGGAAGATGTGGCGGATTTCCTGGGGCCTCCTATCCAGCGGAGCCACCAATGGCCAGAACTCATCCTCGGCCAGCTCCTCAAAGGATTTCAGCTTATCATTCTCGAGCAGATCCCCCTCATGATCGGCCGCAATATTTATCCGGGGGTCTGATATGCTGAACGAGGGCTCCAACAGTCCAAGACCCTGCAGCTAGCTGTTGCAAGCAAAAAAGGCCTCCGTCCTGATGTCGACCTCCTCCATCTTTTTAAGATAGTAGAAGGAGTCGGACCTTAGAAAGTCATGGACGGAGTCCGGCCGGCTAGTTCGGGCCGCATCCGTGATGGCCTTCCCAAGACGAGCCCGGGCAGCGACCGTCAGCTTTAACCCTCGGTCCGTCCGAGCATAGGCAGCCTCCTTGTCCTCTAGCTTCTTGGTCACCTTCGCCTTGAAGGCCCGGAGCTTATCAAGTTTGGCCCGTTGCTCGGAGATTTTTGCATCCGTCAACTCCAGTTCCTTGGTCAGGCGGACCTTATCACTTCCGGATAGCTCGCTGAAGGCCTCAGCATTAGCACTCACCTACAAGGGAAAAATAACCAAGTTAAAAATTCCCAAAAAAGACCGACAAATACAAAGTTAAAAATTTGTAAAGAAACTTACGGCGTCCAGGTGAACCCGCATGGCATCAGACAACGCCCTCAGGCTGTCTGCAAGGTCCTCTTGAGAAAGGGCCCATATGGTAGAAGGGTCCGTCACCCTGCTCACCTTAGCACCCCGGCTCCTCTTAGCAGGGGGGCTATCCACCGGGCCCTTAGCCTTCCTCTTGGAGGCATCCAGCCTCACAACCCTTGTGGCAATGGCCAGTACCTCCCGGCCCTGTTCCTGCACCTAACTCCTGGTTAGTTGAGTAGGGGAGGAAACATGAACCCTCGAACCATCAATGGTGGCCGAGTATCCATGCCTTGCAAATTTTATGGGGGGGGGGGGGGGAGGTTCAGACCAATTACCTATTCCCGGGCGGAACTACCCTTAGAAGCCTCGGACTTATTAGCTGGCGGGGTTGCAGAGCTGTGGCCACGTTGGCCGGACCTTCAGTATGGATCTTGGCGACCCCTGGAGTAAACTTCTTGGCTTTACTCTTGCCCTCCTTCAGCTTCTGCATATCGCGGATTTTTTCCGCGGCCCTCTACTCCAACATACTCTTAGAGGCCTCCATTATCCAATATCCTGCACAAGGCAACAAGAAGAAGGCTCAGATAAAGTAGACCGGTAAGTATGAAAAGATCGGCACTCATAAAAAACAGGACTCACCCAAATCCTCCTTATTATTACAATAAATAGGAGTATTTGTAAGACCGGCTAGCCAGAGTTGAGGTTGGACCGCTAGGGCGTAGGGATAAAGTATTGTCGTATCCCTCCCATCTATGCCTAGCACGACCATCCTCTCCAACTCTAGCCCCGGATCAGGATCATGATCCAGGGTCATGGTGGCCCTGGTTCCAATAGCATCAACCAGCACCTCCTCTTCTTCAGACTCGTCCTCTTCAGCATCGGACTTTGGCATCAAGACCGTCATTGGAACTTGTCGCGCCTGAAAAATTTCGGAAGTCCCCAATCCCCGGACGGATGCCTGATGTAAAAGTACTTCGGCCACCACTTGGAAAAATGAGACGTTTCAAAACCATCTAGAAACCTCAAGCCCCAGCAGTGAGTGAAAAAGTAGAAGGCCGAGTTCGGGCTTGAGGAGATGGTAAAAGCAGAAAGGAATTTCTTGTAGGAGAATTCCTCGCCCTTTAACTTGAGGATGACTGCGAAGCACATTATGGTCCCTAGGGCGTTGGGGAGGACCTGCGACGGACACAACATGGTGTGACGGAAAAAGTCCGCTATTTCAGGAAGCATGGGTATCCGCCACCCACACTTAAAAGCTTGTACATGGAAGGTGAGGCACCCTTCCGGCGGATTGTACAGCATTTCCGACAGCCCAGGAATGATGATCTCATACTCCCGAGGGATCTCGTACAAATAGTGCAAATCCTCAATATCCGAGTCCTTCAGACTCGACGAACAAGTGGGAATTATCCCATCATCATTCTGCTCGGCGTCCGGTCTTAGAACTCCGATAGGGGCGGACCTGTCCGTTTTATACTCCTGGGCAGTCCTGGTGGACTTCTTGGAATCGGTCTTCTTGGAAGCCTTCTTCTCCTGAGCCCCCGAACTCTGCCCACCTCGGATACGAGAATGAGTGCCCTCTCGGGATTTTCGGCACTAGCAGACGGATTACTAGCCCCTGCATCCTCAGAAGTCCTCATAACATCCCTATTGTCCTTCATGGACCTAATGTCTACTTCCTCATCAGATGACTCCTCTTCTGACGACGAACTATCTGAGTCTGACTCCCCAGAACTTGAAGAATAAGAGTCTGCATCGATGGGTCTGTCTATCTGCATGTCCGTGGACTCATCATTGTTCTGGGTCCGCCTCGATGGAGGGTTGTCGTCAAAGGAAAGAGGAGATGACTCATACCCATCCCTACCATAATCCGTCTCCTCAATTCCAATCCCAGGAACTCCTGTAAAAGGTAGAGTTGTGGACGGACCAGCTTCATTCGTACCAGCCATGGGGAAGGAGGATACTGGTGATGGCTCGAAAACGGGAACCCTACAGTTGTAACCTAAACTGGCAAAAGAGTTTGGCGGATAGGGGTTCCGAGGGTGAGAAGCGACGTCAACCAAGTTGTATCGGACCGGCCTCAGAAGGTTGAGAAGTCCCCACAGTTTGGATGTTGGAGTGGGGAAGGTTAACAATATTATAGCGAGGGGAAGTTCTTCGGCGGACACCAACAATTTCAAGATCGGAAAGGAGATGCCAATATTTCGTCGAGATCCGAACCTTGATCAGAGTCAGTCAAATTGATAACCTCGTTCAGCTGTTGCACTTCCTCACCCTCACTCTCATACAAGTCTCCTAAATGATCGTCTCATACTGACATTCCTAGCTGTCCGAGCTGGGGAATCTACAAAGACAAAAAGACAACGAAAAAAATCTTAAGCCCCAAGCTCGGATAGGTCAAACCTACCAAACTAAGACCGTCGATAAAAACTTGACATGCAATTTAAAGGAAAAAGTTCGAAGGAAGAAAACTTACTTGTCGGAATTGGAAGCATGCTCTTCGAAACTCCTTGAAAGTTAAGGAAATGTCTGCCTGATGAAATCTTCTCTCTAGCCTTTGCTCGGTCTTAACTTTCTCTCTCTAAAGATTCGGAATTTTCGTTAAGTGGTAAAAGTGACAGGTTAAAGGCCTATTTATAGACATATTGGGCTGGTCTAACCTGGCCCATGGGCCAGGGTCCGAACCATCGTGTCGATTCACGTGCAAACCGTAATTATTACGAATCCAACCGGCCTAAACCGTCATAAAACATCATAATTCGTCCAAACCAACGGACTTACGTCAAACTTACATCACATATCAGAAAAACCAAAGGCTCCTACCAGCGGACAATAAAGCCACTGGATACCAACTTTAAAGTTCGCCCTTGCTTTTATTTCATAAACCAAGCGCCCGGAACTTGGGGGGGGGGGCTACAGTACCAATATGACGGACGAATATATGTTTGGCCGGACGGATTATTGGCTAAGCGGAGCGGGGGATCCGGCCAAATGCCCTTTGTCTCAAAAGAGAGTCCAAAACAAAACTTCTTGAGAACAAAAGGCAGCGGATCGGATCCTCATCACAACAAAGCCATCAACCCAGATCCGACGGGAAACCAATTATGGGAAGACAAACAGCTGTTGCTTAGAAGGTCACTCCCCTTTGGCATGCTTGCGTATCTTCCAAGACAACAGAGCTGGAAGCGGTCAGCCGTCTTAGCTCATCCCGCCAGCTAAACTATCTTGGAAGGACACAAACACCTAAAAAAAGAGGACCGGCCCTACGACTACATCGTGGAAAAAAAATGCAATTGAACTAAAAAATACATCGAGCTAAGGGAGTATATATAGATTTTCAGGTCCAATCAAGATCTGCCACGTGTGCATGTGGGCGCCGACACATTTGGGCTTGGGCTTGGGCCGAAACTTGGACTCCCTTAGTGGATCAACTTTCAGGCCCAAAATATGTATGGACGGACTTAGAAAAGATCCTGGACGGGACAACCACTTATAATTTCACAACCATCTCCTACTGTGTTGGTCCAGATAACGGCAAAGTAAAAGACTAGAGGGGGGGGGGGGGGGGTGAATAGTCTTTTAAAACTTTTGTCGATAACAACTATTTCTCAGATATCTGTGCATGTAGATATCTGATACTTAGATTCAGAGCGCGGAAGACTTAAGATAGATAAGTGCAGAAACAGTTAAAGTGTGTGTGTGTGTGTTGCTGAAATGTAAGTACAGAAAAGTAAATAACACAGCAAGTATAGTGGTATCTGAAGGTGGCGTAATCCTCCAACTAATCCACTTCGGTCTTCCAAAGACCTAGAATTCACTAGAATAGATAATTGAGGTCACCTTACAAAAATCTATTCTAAGATTCCTTAAACAAATGGTTCCCAACCAAATGTTCCCCCTGAGTTGTTCCCCGGCTTTCACAGCCAAGTACTTCCTGTACTCAGAAACCTTTTTGAGCTATTCCCTAGCTTCCCAAGCTAAGTACTTCCTGTGCTCAATAACCTTGGAGTTATTCCTTAGTTTCTCAAACTAAGTACTTCCTGTACTCCACGCCAGTGATGGTGTTGGTTTTGGTTTGAGTTGTCAGATGAGCTTCTTTAATAACTTTTCAGTTAATCAGATAGCTCTATGAATCAAGTATACTTAATACACTTTGCAATGTATGGTATCTTGTTCTTTTTACTGACCCAAGTCTTAGATAAATGTTCAAGAGAATGAATCTCAGATACTTGATCTTTCAATTCAACTCTTTCACAGATAGCAGTGCTTGTTTAGGATCAGGACACTTAGAACTTCAGTGTTACTCAAGATCAAGAGCTTTGGTCGCAACAGAAAGCTTTGAGGATAAGTAATTTGCTTGAGATAGCGAGATATGTGTTCAGTGTAAGTTCTTCAGGTTGTGTGTCTTCTCAAGCTGTCTAAGTGTTGATATTTATAGATGAATTTGAGTGCCGTTTGAATAGTATCCGTTAGGCTTAAATCAAATTCAAACTATCGATATCTGTGTATAGTACTGTAGCAGGTTTGTCTTCTTCTTCAGAAGCTACCGTTGCTTTTGTTCAGACATCTCTGTCCGTGCATTTAATGCATTGTACTATACTATTGTCCTGTAGTGCCAACGGAACTATGCTTTGTATCAGAGACTTAACTTTATCAGTTTTCTCTGAGTTTTAGCACGTCCTTACCTTTAACTTCAGATACCACTTTTATTGAAACAACTTTGTTTGCAATATATATTTCTTTATCAGAAATGTGGTTTAAAGCTCAAGGTATCTGAGAGTAGATATCTGTGGGCACTTTCCTTGTTTTCAGAAACCTTCCAGTTCTCAGATATCTCTTGTGACATAGCTTGTTTAAAACTATTCGTGTCTTCAAGATATCTGGCCAAGGTATCTGCAAAACTATTTCAGTAATCTTGTGCAGTTTCTTCAAATCTTCAATGTCGTTGAACTTGTTCTGCTTGGATGTCTTCTTCTTGGTCTTCTCTTCATAAAATAAAAATTACATTTTGAGACCTAACATCCTATACAAGATTAGCTAGACTATCATACTTAGTGGATTTCCTCTTTTACAATGTTCAAGTGAACCAAGAGTACTAATCACCTTTCTGAGACTAAGATAAGTCATCATGTTGCTGATCAAAATCTAAACAGATATTTCTAACAAAATATCTAATAAATTTCCTAACAAATTTCCCCTTTTTGATCAGTCAACGATGACTATCTGACCTATTACAAATCTGGATGAGTGAACAACCCAACACTTAATCATTTCTTAAGATTTTTCAATTCATTCAATTAAGTGCAGAAAGTAAACATCAACCAAATCACAAGGTGTGATCTTTGCTGACAAGTTATCTTTTATAGAATAATATCTGAGAGTAAGTTCATCAGATATGTTACAATGAAAGAATACAGATAACTTTAATACATAAAAAAATTTTGCTCAGTCAGCAAAAATACAAAAATACATAGTAAATTAGGACAACAGGAGTAGCCAAGCTCCAAGTAAACATCCTAATAGACTAGTCTTCAACTCTTCAAGTCTTTAACAGTAGTTCTATGGATTAGTCTGCAAATTTCCTATCTCCAAACCTGTTGATGTCATCAGAATAATCATAGAGAAGTGTTCTGACGAGCATCTCAGTGTCTCTGGCAAATCCACAGACCTCTTTGTAGGTTTTGGTAGGATTTTTCTTGACAAAATGTTTGACCCACAGATACTTTCCCCACTTCCAGGCATGCTCTATTCTGATATCTGAAAGCTTGAAGTATTCGTAGATAATCCTCAGATATTTGATGTCACCCTTGTATTGATCTTCAGTTAGATAGAACGACTCATAGGGTTCCACAGCGAGTCTTGCTCTTGTGCCTGTTCCTGTGATATTCAGAATTCTGTGCACATCATCTGGCTTTCCATATGGACATTCATCAGAGAGGTCCTTTCTCATGGCTTCAATTCTCTTGACAACTTCAAAATCCAACCAGGCTTTAATGTGATTGGTGTTGATCAAGGTTGGCTTATCTTTTCTCCATGCCATAAGTTGTTTATGGATTGGTTCTGGAAATCTTGAATTTACCAGTAGATGCTTAAGTTCCAGAATCCAATAGCCATTTTTCTGATTGATGCACCTGTAGACAGAGGAATCATTGTCATTCTTCACATACTCTATTTTGGCTTCTTCTGGCCTGAGTGGAAGTTGACTTTGTCTTTGCTCAGCTCTCAGTATGTTCCTTCTCTGTCTTGAATTCTCTTTGGGGTTGTTGCTTGAAGAACCACCCTGGATAGACTTGGTATTTCGGAGGTGTTTTAGCTGCTGGGGGCTTTGCAGCTATGGGCTCAGTTAGGCTTTCAATTTTCCTTTTTCTGTGAAGAGGAGCTTCATCTTCATCAGTTTCCTCATCATCATCAAGATTAAATCTTGTGAGAGTTTTACAGCCTTCTTCATTGCCCAGGGACTTGATTTGGCCTTCTTCTTTTTCTTCAGAAGATTCATTAATCCCTTTAACTTTGTCTTCTCCTTGGAGCCTTGGTACTCCTTGGAGGTTTACGTGCCATGCCCTTGTTATCATTGTAGTTCCTTGATGGGTTTACGGGAAGCGGCTACTATTTGCAAAGACTTGGCTTGAGGAGGGTTCATTGATTACGAGTGGTGGTCGGAAGTTTTCATGTTTCTTCTTCCTCTCTGAGCCGCACCAGATCCAGATTTCTTCTTGTTTTCTTCTCCTTCTTCCCATTCCCCCTGACTTTGAGGTCCAAATTTGTACACTCTTTCCCCCTTAGTCATTGTTGGCTGACTCAGTCTCATAAAAGAATCTGAGAGAGAGTCAAAATGCCCTAGTAAATAATTGTAGGCAGTGACCAACTTCTGAAGTTCGGCTTTGAGCTCCTGATTTTGCTTGATAAGTCCATTGTCCTTATCAGTGAGCTCTGCCAATGGGCCTAGGATGGCATCTGCTTTTCCAGCAGTGTAACTTGCCTCTTGGAAAGCTTTTTCAGCTAAAGACGCATCATCGTCCCTTATCATTCCCAGATCTTTCTGAGTAATGACTATGCTAGTTGTTCTCTGAGTGATGAGCTCAGTGAATTTTTTCATTTCAGAGGGGACGGAGGCAATTACTTCCTTGTTCTATGAAGACATCTCCTTTTCCAGATGAGCCAGTACTTGGTATCTGTTCATGTATTCATGGGAGTGGACATTTGGCAGTTTGCTGAAAGTTTCAGGAGCAATCAGTTTCCTTTTCAAGTGTGAAACTGCTAGATGTTCATTGCGGTGCTCTGCCAAAGTCTTGTCTTCTTCATCATCTGAGTAATCAGCCCAGTGATCTTCATCCTCTTGGACATTCTCATCGATTGTGTCGAGTCCAGCAACCATCTCAGAGATTGGTTTCTTCCCTTTTGGAAGGAGGATGGTACTTCTTTTGAAGATGATGCAGCCTTAGCATCATGCTTAATTTCAGATACTTCTTCAGTATCGAGTTCTTTAATGATGGCATTTATAGCATCCTGTAGCTCTTTAACCTCAGAGTAAGCAATCATCTCTTGCAGATATTGATCTTGTAATTGGTCAAGCTTGTCTCTGGATTTAGGTATCTGGTCTTCCAGTTGAAGATGGAGCTGTTGTTCTTCTTCCAACGGTTATGCGAGTTGGCGATTACGATTGAGTATTCAACAATTTCGGCGATTTCATTAGAATCCTCAACTACTTGTTCAATAATAACCTTTTGTTGGGAAGATGGATGAGTTGACTTTTGAGGAGATGAAGCGGAGATTTACATGCTTTCCTCTCGGTTTGCTTTTCAAAGGTTGAGGCATGATTTCTTTGTGAAATTCCTCCGGTCCACAGTGCGAGGCATCATCATCATCCTTTTTATGCATGTCATCCTTTTGGTGATGGTCGTGGGAGGTTCATCAAGTCGTTTCGTTTATCTCTTCCTCCTCATCATCTTCATATACAAGATTGATCACTTGAGAATAGTGATCTTCGCCCATTAACCTCTTCTTGTTCGAAGGTATAAATTGCGTAGTCTGAGGCGGCTTGAATGCCATCGTAATCTTGTCGACCATCACTTTGTTCAAAGGCTTGTATCAAAGCGTCGCCACTTCTCTGGAGAAATCCTTATGCAATAGAGTTATCGTGTCTTTGTTGGTAGGGAACATTGCATGGATATCGTCTCAAGTCAAGAGCTCGTGCTCAATGCGGTTGGTTGATCTGTGATTCTCAATATTTCAGAGAGATCAGAGCACCTTAACCTTTGCCATTTCTTGAAGCATTGAATATGCTTTGGCAGGGTTTGAGCTTTGAAGAAGGGAAGTAGGTCCCTTTTCTCATCATTGGGAGCCTGCTTTGCACTTGTTTGAGCCTGAAAGAAAGAGTTTTGAGTGAGCTTCAAAACTTTTGTAGATATCTGAGTAGAAGTGTAGTTTAGTTTCTGAGTTACCTGAGTAAGTACTTCAGGCTCGGAGACTTGTGCTACTGAGACAATTGGTGTCTCAGATATCTTGTTGTGAGGTGGAGACTTGGAAGTCTGGTCCTCATCAACCTTTCTTTCTTGAACCTGAGAATTATGATTAATACAATACTTAGGCACTTATTTGAACGAATTTGTGCAAAATGCTTTAATGAGTTCTGAGTTTTGGACTTACTTCCTCAATAGGAAGCTCAGAGTCATTTTTCTCAGAAACTTTCTCAGTTTCTGGTATTCTTTCATGTGATGTTGCCTTGGGAGCTTCATCAATTTCCATTGATGCAGGGGATGTCGCAACTTTTTCCCTTTGCATTTCTACTTCTGAATGAGCCTGTAAGTAGAAAGTATTGAATATTTTAGAAGAAGTTTAAGATAACCCATGATGAAGAATACTTATCACTGATTTTTCATGTACCTTCATGCTAGAAGGCTCAATGATGTGTTCTTCAGAAACCTTGTCGGTCTCTGGGTTCGTCTCTGGCATTTCTGCCTTATCTTCCTCTTTCTCAGTTGGAGCCTGTTAGAAACATTTACTTTAAATGATTAAGCACATAGACAAATGACTGAAAAGTGTTATCTTAAGAATCAATTATCACCTGTGGTACAGGCTCAGATTTCTTAAGAGGCGAGGTTGGGTAACCTCCTTCTCAGTTTCTGAGGCAAGCTTTCCAGCTTCCTCTTGTTTCTGTGTTTCTAACTCAGCCTGTAACAAAGAATTTTTATATAAGTAACAAGATATACAAGCATAAAATTTTTCACAAGGTAGGAGTTAAACCATTCAGCTACCTGAGCATTGTCAGGCTGATTGGTCTCTGGAACTTGTGACCCTTTTATACTTTGGTCTTCTTGTTCCAGTACAGCTTCTTTGTTTGAAGTTTTAGGTACTTCACACCTTTCCTGAGTGTGCAACTCAGTTGCCTCCCCTGGTTGATCATACTGAGTGGATGTCTCAGTTTGATCCCTCTTGTCGAGTTGGAGAACCTGTTGGTCCAGATAACGGCAAAGTAAAAGATTAGAGGGGGGGGGGGGTGAATAGTCTTTTAAAACTTTTGTCGATACCAACTATTTCTCAGATATCTGATACTTAGAATCAGAGTGCGGAAGACTTAATAAAGATAAGTGCAGAAACAGTTAATGTGTGTGTGTGTGTGTTGCTGAAGAGTAAATACAGAAAGGTAAATAACACAGCAAGTATAGTGGTATCTGGAGGTGGCGTAATCCTCCAAATAATCCACTTCGGTCTATCAGAGACCTAGAATTCACTAGAACAGATAATTAAGTTCACCTTACAATAATCCTATTCTAAGATTCTTAACAATTGGTTCCCAACCAAATGTTCCCCCTGAGTTGTTCCCCGGCTTTCACAGCCAAGTACTTCCTGTACTCAGAAACCTTTGAGTTATTCCCTAGCTTCCCAAGCTAAGTACTTCCTATACTCAATAACCTTGGAGTATTTCCTTAGTTTCCCAAATCAAGTACTTCCTATACTCCGATAACCTTGGAGTTATTCCCTGATTTTTCAAACTAAGTACTTCCTGTACTCCGCCTTGATTATGGTGTTGGTTTTGGTTTGAGTTGTCAGATGAGCTTCTTTAATAACTTATTCAGTTATTCAGACAGCTCTGTGAATCAAGGTACTTAATACACTTTACAGCGTATGGTATCTTGTTCGATTTTACTGACCCAAGTCTTATGATATCTGTTCAAGAGAATGAATCTCAGATAGTTGATCTTTTGATTCAACTCCTTCACAGATAGCTTTGCTTGTTTAGGATCAGGACACTTAGAACTTCAGTGTTACTTAAGATCAAAAGCTTTGGTCGCAACAGAAAGCTTTGTGAGTGAGTAAGTAAGTTGCTTTTAGAGAGTAAGATGTTCAGCGTTTTCAAGTTATGTCGTGTGTCTAAGGTTCTGTGTGTTCTCTCAAGCAGTCTAAGTGTTGATATTTATAGATGAATTTGAGTGCCGTTTGAATAGTATCCGTTAGGCTCAAATTCGAACTATCGATATCTGTGTATAGTACTGTAGCAGGTTTTGTCTTCTTCTCAGAAGCTGCCGTTGCTTTTATTCAGACATCTCCGTCCGTGCATTAAATGCATTGTACTATACTTTTGTCCTGTAGTGTCAACGGAACTATGCTTTGTATCAGAGACTAGTGTTATCTGATTCTTTGGACGTTCTTATCTTCAATCTTCAGATACTACTTGTATTTATTGAAACAACTTTGTTTGCAATATATATTTCTTTTTCAGAAACGTGGTTAAAGCTCAAGGTATCTGAGAATAGATATCTGTGGACACTTTCCTTGTTTTCAGATATGTCTCTTATTTCTCAGATATCTCTTGTGACACAGTTTGTTTGAAACTATTCATGTCTTCAAGATATCTGGCTAAGATATCTGAACAACAGATTCAGTAATCTTGTGCAGTTTTCTTCAAGTCTTCAATGTCGTTGAGCTTGTTTTGCTTGGATGTCTTCTTCTTGGTCTTCTCTTCATAAAATAAAAATTACATTTTGAGACCTAACATCCTATACAAAATTAGCTAGACTATCATACTTAGTGGGTTTCCTCTTTTACAATGTTCAAGTGAACCAAGAGTACTAATCACCTTTCTGAGACTAAGATAAGTCATCATGTTGCTGATCAAAACTAAACAGATATTCTTTACAAAATATCTAACAAAATTCCTAACAAATTTCTCAAGAAATTTCCCAAAAAATTTCCCAACAGAACCTGCTCTTTTGCAGGATTTTCTTCAGCGTGTTGTAATGCTGGTAATTCGAAATGGAGTTCATTTACCATTTCATCAACCACTTGTGGCTGTTGTGGTTGTCTGGAAGCAGAAGATCGTTCTGTAGAGTGTTCTTCCAGATTTTTAGATGTGGCATTTTCATCAGCATCTGCCAGCACTAAATTACCACTCATCAGGGCTTCTTGAAGTTGTGCGTAAGAAACGTTTCCTGATGATGTGTTTGCACCAACAACCTTTGCTATAGGTGCTTGTTCAACAACCTGAGGTGTAGGTTCTTCTTCAGAAACCTTATCACCAGTTACTGTTACAGTAACCTTAGCCCTCTTTGTTCTTTCTAGGACTTGAGAGATGACTAGTTCATCATCTTCATCGTCAGAGCTCTCACCAACATTGGGAACTGATTGGTCCATTACTCCTGCGATTTCTGCAGATGGGGCTTGGTGCTTTTCACCTGTTTTGGCAGCATTAATAAGTTCATCAGCAAGGCATTCTGCATTAGTCGCAACATTTCTGAACGCACTTTCTCTTGCTGAGTCTACTTGTTCAGTAGTTGATGACTCTTTTGCAGCATTGATGAGTTTATCTGCCTTTATCAGTTCATCGGCAAGGCCTGCAGATATCTGAGAATCGACAACCTCAATGGGTGTGTCTTCTGATTTGCCAGGAGACTTCTTTCTTGAAGTTCTGGGCTTCTTGGTCGCAACCTTTTCTTCAGATACCTTTTCAGACTTTCGCTTCTTAGAACCTTTCTGAGACCCAGTAACCTTTTTCATCAAGTTTGTATACTCATATTTGTAGAGTAGGTTACTGTTGGCTATTTCAGCCGTCTCTCTGAGCTCAATGCCAAGCTTCTCCAGCAAGTAGCATATCTTCAGACCATAGCCTACTGTGGCCTTTGGCTCAGCTAGTCCTTTGGCAATCTTAGGCTCGAAGCCTTGAATCTTCTTCACAAACTTCATGAAGGCGTACTTTCCCCAGTTAAAAGGGTTTTTCAGCCTTTTGTCTTGTTGATTCAGCAAGAACATCATGATCCATCGTTCTTGGCTTATCTGGTCAGCACCTCCTTGTAGACCATCAAAGCATCTGTGAAGAATGCAAGCCAATACATCCCAGTGAACCATCAGATGTCTGGTTTGGATGTCAGCAAGCTTGAACTCAGTGGGTGTATCCTATTTTTCAAGATCACACACGTCACTGTACAATTGTTTAACACCTTTAAGGAGATCATCATCCTTGGTGTTTATTTCAAAATCCTTTCCAAGATTTTGAAACTCAAACAACTTACAGAAAGTTGTTAAGTCCAGAAGGATTTCCTTTCCTTGGGTGAGGTTTTGTGAACACTATTGCAGTGCCTTCAGAAACACATGAATTTATCCTGGAGTTGTTGTAGAATTCCAACACATCGAGTGATGAAATTCCACTTGGGCGAGCAGATAGAAAACCCTTGATTTGTGCCTTTTCAAGCATGTCAAGAATCGACGTTTACGTCGGCTTGGTTCTCTATTGCAGTGAGGTATTCCTCAACCATGGCACCACCCAAATCATTCTATGATTTGAAGTCAATGGTCGATTAAAATCTCCTACCGGTCGGTTGTTCACAATAACCAACTCGGTGTTTGCTTTTCGATGCCGGTGGAGGATTGAGATTTCTGTGTGGAAGAATTCTTTGGGGCAATCTCTTTATATAGTGTAGGGAATTTGGATTGGTGTTTGAAAGAGATTTGATTCAGTAATTCTTTGCAGAAAAACTTAATCTTGATTTGCAGAGATTGTAGAAGGTTTGCAGAGAATCAAGAGAAGGTTTTGCTATTTTTGTGTAAGTCGGAATTTTGGATTAGGCGAAAGTGATTTCTTTTGCCAAAATCCTATATATATATATATATAGCAAATAGAATCTCAACAGACAAATACATACAAATTGATTTTGTGTGTACGTATCTGTGATTTGCAAGCAGGCGTGAGCAAAAGCTAGTTCGGCATTAAATGCAAAGTGGGCTTTGTCAGAATTTTTACAGTCCACTATTTACTGTGAATTAATTTCCACCGTATAGATCAAACGCTTAATTTCATCAAGGGTCACCATTGCTTCTTCAGCAATGATCACAATCAACAAGTGTAATTGTGCCCATTTAATGAATTTTGGCTATTAGCTATCTGAATCACGTTTTTGTATGACCAAGAACACTGTTTGCATCTGAATCTGTCTTATACTTAGGATCTTTCCAAGTTTTTCATCAAGATAGAAATAATGTGAATTTCAAGAGAGTAGTTATTTGAGATAGTTGTACTATTCTTCTTTGTGTTCCCCGTTTATAGAGTGATTCGGATATCCGAGTTCCGTCTCGGAGATCTTAAAACATCTTTGCTCTTTAGCCTTTTGACTTACGGATACTGTTCGATTTCTCTTTTCTCTTCTCTGGATGCGTTCGGATACCTCTTCTCTGGATGCGTTCAGATACCTCTTCTCTGGATGCCGTTCGGATACGAACTTTTCGGTTCATTGGTAATTCCATTAGTCCAAGACTATGTCTTAAGGCTAAGAATCTACTTTCTTGTAGTGGCTTAGTGAAGATATCGCAAGTTGGTCTTGATGCCAATCTTGAGTATCTCTATATTGCCTTTTTCAACATGGTCTCGATGAAGTGATGTCTAACATCAATATGCTTT
The DNA here is from genome assembly GCA_026545765.1 of Plantago major. Taxonomy (NCBI): domain Eukaryota; kingdom Viridiplantae; phylum Streptophyta; class Magnoliopsida; order Lamiales; family Plantaginaceae; genus Plantago; species Plantago major. Next base: position 25,646,955 of record CM048841.1, on the reverse strand, counting down.
GTTCGGCATGAAATTTAGAATTACGTAATGTAATAGCACTTGTGTAGACAAAGAAAATGGGAGTTTTCTCTTCATCGAGTCCATAGTCTTTAAGTTGTTTTTGTATCCACATAATTTGTGTTGCACAACAACCAGCAGCAATATATTCAGCCTCTGTGGTAGAAGTTGCAATTGAGTTTTGCTTCTTGCTAAACCACGAGATAAGTCTAGTACCCAGAAACTGACAAGTTCCTGAGGTGCTTTTCCTATCAGCGATGATCCGCAAGATAATCGTCTGAGTACCCAGCTAAACTCAATCCGTTTTCTTTAGGATACCACAATCCTACATCTACTGTACATTTTACATACCTTAATATTTTCATAGCAATGTTGTAGTGTGTTTGCATCAGATTTGTCTGAAATCTAGCACACACTCAGCGTATTGAATATCAGGTCTACTTGCAGTGAGGTAAAGTAGTGAACCTATCAATTTCCTATACTTATGTTCTTCAACACTCTTATCTGATTCAGTATAGGTCATTTTGGTTCCAATGCTCATAGGTATCTTAGCATTCTTTTCAGAAGGCTTAAGATTGAATTTTGTGAGCATATCTTTTGCATACTTTGTTTGACTAATGAATATTCCATCATTGAGTTGCTTGACTTGCAATCCTAGAAAATAATTCATTTCTCCCATCATGCTCATCTCAAACTTACTTTTCATGAGATTTGCAAAGTCATTACAAAGTTGCTTGTCCTTAGATCCAAATATGATGTCATCAACATATACTTGAACTAAGAGTAGTTTCCCATCATGATTTAAGGTAAATAAAGTTTTATCAACTTCACCTTTCTTGAAACCACTTTCCAGAAGGTATTTGGCCAAAGTGTCATACCATGCTCTTGGAGCCTGTTTGATCCATCTGAGCTTTCTGTAGTTTATAGACCATTCTACTTTCTGAGGAAACTTCAAATCCAGGTGGTTGCTCAACATAAACTTCTTCTGCAAGTTCACCGTTCAAGAATGCACTTTTGACATCCATCTGATAAACTTTAAAATCTTTATGAGCTGCAAAGGCTAGAAAGAGTATTATTGCATCCAATCTGGCAATTGGTGCATATGACTCATCAAAATCTAAGCCTTCAGTCTGGGTAAATCCCTTGGCAACCAATCTTGCTTTGTTTCTGGTTATTTCACCAGATTCATTCATCTTGTTTCTGAAAACCCATTTAGTTCCAATCACAGATATTCCTTCTACAAATGGAACAAGTTTCCAGACTTTGTTTCTCTCAAATTGATCCAACTCTTCTTGCATTGCAGAGATCCAGTCTTGATCTCCTAATGCTTCTTCTATATTTTTAGGTTCAATATTTGAGATGAAACATCCAAAGAGAGAATTAGCATTTTCAGCTATTGCTCTCCTAGTCCTAACACTTTGATTAATTGGTCCAATCACATCTTTTGCAAGATGATCCTTGATCCATCTCATCATAGGTTTAGTGCTAGTAGGATCAATATCCAAATGATTTGAATGTGAATCACTGGGATTTTGATTTGATACTTTTTCAGTATCTAAGACATTTTGCTCCTCAGAAGGGCAATTAATGTCTGACACTTGTTCAGTGTCTGAGCTATCTGGAACATGTCTTTCAGAGAGATTGTTTCCAGAGATAGCTTCATGATGAATATCTTCAGTTTCCATTTCTGGAAGTTTCATAGGAAATTCTTCATCATGTTTGTGAGTCATCTGGTGGTTACTAGGCATATCAAGCTTTTCTACGTCAGAGTCATCCTCACTTTCCATAATGATGTTTCTCCTTTCTGAGGATTCTTCTTCAGAATCCCTCAACATTTGTTCTTTGAACCTTTCTGAGAGTTCATCATTAGGAGGTGTTTTCTTACTTCCTTCATAGAATACAACATGAACTGATTCTTCAATTTTCTTCGTTCTTTTGTTGTAAATTCTGTAGGCTTTGCTATTCGTGGAATAACCAAGAAATACACCTTCATCTGCCTTTGGTTGAAATGTTCTCAGATAATCTTTTCCATTGTTTAGAACAAAACATCTACAACCAAATACTCTCAGATGTTTGATATTAGGGGATCTACCAACCAAGATTTCATAAGGGGTCTTGTCATGGTGTTTGTTTATCAAACATACATTACGAGTGTAGCAGTGTGTTTCTGACTTCAACCCAATAAACTTCACTTATTTCGATTGTCATTAGCATCGTCCTTGCGGCTTCTTTAAGGGTTCTGTTTTCCTTTCCAACACCATTTTGTTGAGGTGTTCTTCTGAGAGGAAAGTTGGTGTTGTATACCTTTGCGGTCTGAAACTCCTTTATGTCTTGGTTGACAAACTCGATTACCATGATGCATTACGATTGCAGATACCTTGTCATTTTCATGACTTCAAGCTTTTTCAGCAAGTTTGGTATCTCCACCCTGGCATCAGATTTGTGTTTCAGAAAGACAACCCAAGTGAATCTTGAGAAGTCATCTACAACAACCAGACCATATTTCTTTCCTGCATAACTAGTTACAGATGATTCAAAAAGATCCATATGTAGTAGTTGCAGTGGTCTAACACTAGAGTGTCTAGTTTTGGACTTGAAAGAGATTTTGGATTGTTTCCCCATCTGACATGCAGAACAGATACCATCCTTTCTGAAAGATGTTTTGGGAAGGCCAACCACTAACTCTTTCTTGGCAAGTTTGTTCAGAGTTTTGAAGTTCAATTGACTCATTCTTTTGTGCCATAACTAGTGCTCTTCTGTGTGACCAGATTGACTCACCATGAGACATTCTTGATTGTGGCGAGATGCCCATCGGCAACATAAAGCGCCTTTCCGAGCAACCAAGGCTATGCTTTGACTCATTGTCAATTAGTTTGCAATATTTTACTTTGAATTTTTACAAGAAACCTTTATGCAAACTGACTCATGCTAAATAGATTATATTTCAAATCCTTAACATGTAATACGTCAGTGATTGTTAAAGTTCCCAATTTGACGTTGCCAAATCCCAGAGAGGGATTTAATTCTCCTCCAGTAAATCTGATATCTGGTCCTGTGTTGCAAGCTTTGTAATCGACCAGATTTGCTTTGTCTCCTGTCATGTGCTTTCCGCATCCACTATCAAATAGCCATTGTCTTTAGTCCAGGAGGCATTACGCACTGACAGAAATAGGAGATTAGGTTCTCAATTTCTGATTGGAACCATCAGGACTAAACAATCTTCCAGTAGGAATCCATTTTTGAATGAATTTCCTTGGAACATTCTTTTGTCTGATAGGAACATAAGGAGGAATTCTAATTGAATGATTATCATTATTAAGAATTATTTTCTTCCTTGGTGTGTTCCTAGGTGCTCCATTTGGTGCTTTCAGATACCTGTCAGGTTTCTGAGTTTGCTTTTCAGCAAACTTAGCTTTCCTTGCCAGATTTCTTCTAGCCCTGGCATTCAGATTTTCAGTGGCTTGATTCAACTTCCACTTATGATAATTGCTTTGAGCAATTCTAGCCTTTAGCCATCGTTCTTGCTCCTGTTTGTATTCATGAGCAAGTTGTTTCCCGATGCCTTTATAGCCAATACCGTTTCAAGCACTTGAAGCTATCTGAGATCTTTTCTCAGCAGCTTTGCTAGTCTCTGTTTGGTCCAATTTCTTTCCAGAAAAAGTGACATGGAAAAATTTGCCAGCTCCTGCAATTCTACCCTTTTGAGAGACATAGCACTGTGGGTGTTTACACTTTTCAGTGTTGTGTTTCTTTTCAGAGACGTGCCCAACAGTTTTGTTTTTGACTTGTTTTTCCCACAAAGGTTTAGTCAATCGCCTTTCCTTTGTCAACAATCTTCGTCTTGACCGATACTATAGATTGCATGGGAACCATCTTCTTTGAGTACTTACAAATGTTCTTCTTTCCTAACTTTTATTGAGTGATAGAACAATCTGCATGTATTCAATTGAGTCCTTTCTTTTCTGAAGGATCTCTTAAGTAAGATTGTACTTGATGAAGAGTGTCACTAGCTTTGGCATAAGATTGAAAAGATAATTCTTTCTTTTAGTTCCTTGTTCTCGAAAGAAGATCTTCATATTTCTTTCGTAATTCACCATTGCTTCTTTATGTGACTTTTGGTCTACGATATCTGAGCTTTGAGAAATGCATTTTCAGCATCCTTTTTCCCAGATATCTTAACTAATTGAGAATTTTCCTCTGCAAGAGAATTCTTTTCTTCTTCAAGATTTTCGGCTCTAGCTCGGATCATTAGAAATTCTCTTTCATAGATGTCAAGTTCTTTCCTGAGATTTTCTAGATCTTTTATTTCTTCTTCATCACTTTCATAAGTATAACAAGAAGTATGTGTTACCTCATCACCATAAGATGATTTCTATGTTAGAGATGTCCGGATCGTCAATTTTGACTCTCCACATTTCATTCTTCTTGAGGCCGAAGTCGATTATATCATGAGTAACTCCACATAATTCTGGTGATGGTAAGGTTGAGTCATCTGAATTGTCATCTTCAGAATCCGTCTCAACGTCTAGAGCATCCAGTTGAGTTTGGATTTTCTTTCTTTCTTCAGTTAATAAAGCTTTCTGGCTTCTTCTGAAGATTCTTCTATCTTTCTTGTCACCTGTCCTTAGTTTGTTGAAGGCAGGACAATCCTTCTTAGTGACGGTTTCTGACAATAGAAGCAGATATCGTTTCCAATTTCTACTTCCTCAGTACATGATGCTTTCTGAGTTGGCTTGTTCAGCGAGCTTTGCATATTTTTGTACTGGTGATAGTTTGAGCCTAGATGCTTTTTCATCTTCTCTTTGGCTTTTCTTCTCTCAATTTCTCGACTGACATATTTGCTCATTTGCTTTGCAGCAAGAGCATCCTCAGTTCCTTCCTTGCTTTTCTTCTTTTCAGAAGTTCCTTGAGCAACTAGAGCAATATTCTGCAACTTTTCAGTTGTTTGTTCTCTTTGAGTTGTCTCATAATCAACCGTAGCAAGATGTGAGAAGAGTTCCACTGGAGTGATATTTGGCATTCCTTGGTTAAAATAAAATAATTTAGTATGCTCCCAGTTGTGGTTAAGACTTGACAATAGTCTTAATCTTTTACATTGGGAGTATCTGCTTTCCCAAGTCTTTGCCATATCACTCATGAGTGGTAAATGAAATCAAGTTCTTCCAGAGTTTCGGTGGGTCCTTGTTTGAAATTTTGAAATTTCAACTTGAGAACTTCGAACTTGTTTTCTTTGGTTTTCTCGATTAAAGCCTGATTTCTTCAATCGGTTGCGAGCAACTTCGCCGTTTTAGCACCCCACAGGTTACACTGTATGTGCTCAGGTGTCGATCTGATGATGATATTACGAGCTTGACCATCTAGACGATTTCTCTTGGCATCTTCCAGAGTTCTCTGGGCTTTGGTTCGTAAATAACTTGATTAGTAGATCTCCCACTTGTTGACGCATCAGTTTGTGAAGATCCTTCGCTTTGATCTCTGTCTCTACCATTAGAAACCTCCATGACTTGTTGAGTTGTTGAATGACTATTGGGCCATTCTTTATCACTTCGATCATTTCGTCACTTATGGCTTCAAGGTGGAGCATCATTATATTTTCCATTTCGTAGTTCTCTGGTTTTAGAGCAGTGCATCACTCGAGACATTCTGCACTTAACACACAAATTAAATAGTCCTCGAAAATGGACAAAGTTCCTTCACCTATCTGGGGATCTAGGTTCGGTCTGGAAAATGGTGAACCTCCTGCTCTGATACCACTTGTTGGTCCAGATAACGGCAAAGTAAAAGACTAGAGGGGGGGGGGGGGTGAATAGTCTTTTAAAACTTTTGTCGATAACAACTATTTCTCAGATATCTGTGTAGATATTTGATACTTAGATTCAGAGCGCGGAAGACTTAAGATAGATAAGTGCAGAAACAGTTAAAGTGTGTGTGTGTGTGTTGTTGAAATGTAAGTACATAAAAGTAAATAACACAGCAAGTATAGTGGTACCTGGAGGTGGCGTAATCCTCCAACTAATCCACTTCGGTCTTCCAAAGACCTAGAATTCACTAGAATAGATAATTGAGGCCACCTTACAAAAATCCTATTCTAAGATTCCTTAAACAAATGGTTCCCAACCAAATGTCCCCCCTGAGTTGTTCCCCGGCTTTCACAGCCAAGTACTTCCTGTACTCAGAAACCTTTTTGAGCTATTCCCTAGCTTCCCAAGCTAAGTACTTCCTGTGCTCAATAACCTTGGAGTTATTCCTTAGTTTCTCAAACTAAGTACTTCCTGTACTCCACGCCAGTGATGGTGTTGGTTTTGGTTTGAGTTGTCAAATGAGCTTCTTTAATAACTTTTCAGTTAATCAGATAGCTCTGTGAATCAAGTATACTTAATACACTTTGCAATGTATGGTATCTTGTTCTTTTTACTGACCCAAGTCTTAGATAAATGTTCAAGAGAATGAATCTCAGATACTTGATCTTTCAATTCAACTCTTTCAGAGATAGCAGTGCTTGTTTAGGATCAGGACACTTAGAACTTCAGTGTTACTCAAGATCAAGAGCTTTGGTCCCAACAGAAAGCTTTGAGGATAAGTAATTTGCTTGAGATAGCGAGATATGTGTTCAGTGTAAGTTCTTCAGGTTGTGTGTCTTCTCAAGCTGTCTAAGTGTTGATATTTATAGATGAATTTGAGTGCCGTTTGAATAGTATCCGTTAGGCTTAAATCAAATTCAAACTATCGATATCTGTGTATAGTACTGTAGCAGGTTTGTCTTCTTCTTCAGAAGCTACCGTTGCTTTTGTTCAGACATCTCTGTCCGTGCATTTAATGCATTGTACTATACTATTGTCCTGTAGTGCCAACGGAACTATGCTTTGTATCAGAGACTTAACTTTATCAGTTTTCTCTGAGTTTTAGCACGTCCTTACCTTTAACTTCAGATACCACTTTTATTGAAACAACTTTGTTTGCAATATATATTTCTTTATCAGAAATGTGGTTTAAAGCTCAAGGTATCTGAGAGTAGATATCTGTGGGCACTTTCCTTGTTTTCAGAAACCTTCCAGTTCTCAGATATCTCTTGTGACATAGCTTGTTTAAAACTATTCGTGTCTTCAAGATATCTGGCCAAGGTATCTGCAAAACTATTTCAGTAATCTTGTGCAGTTTCTTCAAATCTTCAATGTCGTTGAACTTGTTCTGCTTGGATGTCTTCTTCTTGGTCTTCTCTTCATAAAATAAAAATTACATTTTGAGACCTAACATCCTATACAAGATTAGCTAGACTATCATACTTAGTGGATTTCCTCTTTTACAATGTTCAAGTGAACCAAGAGTACTAATCACCTTTCTGAGACTAAGATAAGTCATCATGTTGCTGATCAAAATCTAAACAGATATTTCTAACAAAATATCTAACAAATTTCCTAACAAATTTCCCCTTTTTGATCAGTCAACGATGACTATCTGACCTATTAAAAATCTGGATGAGTGAACAACCCAACACTTAATCATTTCTTAAGATTTTTCAATTCATTCAATTAAGTGCAGAAAGTAAACATCAACCAAATCACAAGGTGTGATCTTTGCTGACAAGTTATCTTTTATAGAATAATATCTGAGAGTAAGTTCATCAGATATGTTACAATGAAAGAATACAGATAACTTTAATACATAAAACAATTTTGCTCAGTCAGCAAAAATACAAAAATACATAGTAAATTAGGACAACAGGAGTAGCCAAGCTCCAAGTAAACATCCTAATAGACTAGTCTTCAACTCTTCAAGTCTTTAACAGTAGTTCTATGGATCAGTCTGCAAATTTCCTATCTCCAAACCTGTTGATGTCATCAGAATAATCATAGAGAAGTGTTCTGACGAGCATCTCAGTGTCTCTGGCAAATCCACAGACCTCTTTGTAGGTTTTGGTAGGATTTTTCTTGAAAAAATGTTTGACCCACAGATACTTTCCCCACTTCCAGGCATGCTCTATTCTGATATCTGAAAGCTTGAAGTATTCGTAGATAATCCTCAGATATTTGATGTCACCCTTGTATTGATCTTCAGTTAGATAGAACGACTCATAGGGTTCCACAGCGAGTCTTGCTCTTGTGCCTGTTCCTGTGATATTCAGAATTCTGTGCACATCATCTGGCTTTCCATATGGACATTCATCAGAGAGGTCCTTTCTCATGGCTTCAGTTCTCTTGACAACTTCAAAATCCAACCAGGCTTTAATGTGATTGGTGTTGATCAAGGTTGGCTTATCTTTTCTCCATGCCATAAGTTGTTTATGGATTGGTTATGGAATTCTTGAATTTACCAGTAGATGCTTAAGTTCCAGAATCCAATAGCCATTTTTCTGATTGATGCACCTGTAGACAGAGGAATCATTGTCATTCTTCACATACTCTATTTTAGCTTCTTCTGGCCTGAGTGGAAGTTGACTTTGTCTTTGCTCAGCTCTTAGTATGTTCCTTCTCTGTCTTGAATTCTCTTTGGGGTTGTTGCTTGAAGAACCACCCTGGATAGACTTGGTATTTCCAGAGGGTGTTTTAGCTGCTGGGGGCTTTGCAGCTATGGGCTCAGTTAGGCTTTCAATTTTCCTTTTTCAGTGAAGAGGAGCTTCATCTTCATCAGTTTCCTCATCATCATCAAGATTAAATCTTGTGAGAGTTTTACAGCCTTCTTCATTGCCCAGGGACTTGATTTGGCCTTCTTCTTTTTCTTCAGAAGATTCATTAATCCCTTTAACCTGTCTTCTCCTTGGAGCCTTGGTACTCCTTGGAGGTTTCTGTGCCATGGCCCTTGTTATCATTGTAGTTCCTTGATGGGTTTACGAGCGACTACTATTTGCAAAGCAGCTTGGCTTGAGGAGGGTTCATTGATTCTGAGTGGTGGCTGGGAAGTTTTCATGTTTCTTCTTCCTCTCTGAGCCGCACCAGATCCAGATTTCTTCTTGTTTTCTTCTCCTTCTTCCCATTCCCCCTGACTTTGAGGTCCAAATTTGTACACTCTTTCCCCCTTAGTCATTGTTGGCTGACTCAGTCTCATAAAAGAATCTGAGAGAGAGTCAAAATGCCCTAGTAAATAATTGTAGGCAGTGACCAACTTCTGAAGTTCGGCTTTGAGCTCCTGATTTTGCTTGATAAGTCCATTGTCCTTATCAGTGAGCTCCTTGATGGGCCTAGGATGGCATCTGCTTTTCCAGCAGTGTAACTTGCCTCTTGGAAAGCTTTTTCAGCTAAAGACGCATCATCGTCCCTTATCATTCCCAGATCTTTCTGAGTAATGACTATGCTAGTTGTTCTCTGAGTGATGAGCTCAGTGAATTTTTTCATTTCAGAGGGGACGGAGGCAATTACTTCCTTGTTCTGTGAAGACATCTCCTTTTTCAGATGAGCCAGTACTTGGTATCTGTTCATGTATTCATGGGAGTGGACATTTGGCAGTTTGCTGAAAGTTTCAGGAGCAATCAGTTTCCTTTTCAAGTGTGAAACTGCTAGATGTTCATTCTTGATTGCTCCGAAGTCTTGTCTTCTTCATCATCTGAGTAATCAGCCCAGTGATCTTCATCCTCTTGGACATTCTCATCGATTGTGTCGAGTCCAGCAACCATCTCAGAGATTGGTTTCTTCCCTTTTTGGAAGGAGGATGGTACTTCTTTTGAAGATGATGCAGCCTTAGCATCATGCTTAATTTCAGATACTTCTTCAGTATCGAGTTCTTTGGTGATGGCATTTATAGCATCCTGTAGCTCTTTAACCTCAGAGTAAGCAATCATCTCTTGCAGATATTGATCTTGTAATTGGTCAAGCTTGTCTCTGGATTTAGGTATCTGGTCTTCCAGTTGAAGATGGAGCTGTTGTTCTTCTTCCAACAGTTGTCTGAGTTGAGCAGTTCTGGATTGAGTATTCAACAATTTCTGAGCGATTTCATTAGAATCCTCAACTACTTGTTCAGTAATAACCTTTTGTTGGGAAGATGGATGAGTTGACTTTTGAGGAGATGAAGACGGAGATTTCTGTGCTTTCCTCTCGGTTTGCTTTTCAGCAGTTGAGGCATGATTTCTTTGTGAAATTCCTCCGGTCCCTGGTGCAGGGGCATCATCATCATCCTTTTTGTCTGTGTCATCCTTTTGGTGATGGTCAGTGGGAGGTTCATCGAAGTCATTTTCGTTTATCTCTTCCTCCTCATCATCTTCATATACAAGATTGATCACTTCAGGAATAGTGATCTTCTGCCCATTAACCTCTTCTTGTTCAGAAGGTATAAATTGCAGTGCAGGCGTAATCGGCTTGAATGCCATCGTAATCTTGTCGACCATCTGCTGTTCAAAGGCTTGTATCAAACAGGCGCCACTTCTCTGGAGAAATCCTTGCAATAGAGTCATAGCTGTGTCTTTGTTGAGGAACATTGCATGGATATCGTCTCAAGTCAAGAGCTCGTGCTCGTCTGGTTGGTTGATCTGTGATTCTCAATATTTCAGAGAGATCAGAGCACCTTAACCTTTGCCATTTCTTGAAGCATTGAATATGCTTTGGCAGGGTTTGAGCTTTGAAGAAGGGAAGTAGGTCCCTTTTCTCATCATTGGGAGCCTACTTTGCACTCGTTTGAGCCTGAAAGAAAGAGTTTTGAGTGAGCTTCAAAACTTTTGTAGATATCTGAGTAGAAGTGTAGTTTAGTTTCTGAGTTACCTGAGTAAGTACTTCAGGCTCAGAGACTTGTGCTACTGAGACAATTGGTGTCTCAGATATCTTGTTGTGAGGTGGAGACTTGGAAGTCTGGTCCTCATCAACCTTTCTTTCTTGAACCTGAGAATTAAGATTAATACAATACTTAGGAAATTATTTGAAAGAATTTGTGCAAAAATGCTTTAATGAGTTCTGAGTTTTGGACTTACTTCCTCAATAGGAAGCTCAGAGTCATTTTTCTCAGAAACTTTCTCAGTTTCTGGTATTCTTTCATGTGATGTTGCCTTGGGAGCTTCATCAATTTCCATTGATGCAGGGGATGTCGCAACTTTTTCCCTTTGCATTTCTACTTCTGAAAGAGCCTGTAAGTAGAAAGTATTGAATATTTTAGAAGAAGTTTAAGATAACCCATGATGAAGAATACTTATCACTGATTTTTCATGTACCTTCATGCTAGAAGGCTCAATGATGTGTTCTTCAGAAACCTTGTCGGTCTCTGGGTTCGTCTCTGGCATTTCTGCCTTATCTTCCTCTTTCTCGGTTGGAGCCTGTTAGAAACATTTACTTTAAATGATTAAGCACATAGACAAATGACTGAAAAGTGTTATCTTAAGAATCAATTATCACGTAGTGCAGGCTCGATTTCTTAAGAGGCGAGGTTGGGTAACCTCCTTCTCGGTTTACGAGGCAAGCTTTCCAGCTTCCTCTTGTTTCTGTGTTTCTAACTCAGCCTGTAACAAAGAATTTTTATATAAGTAACAAGATATACAAGCATAAAATTTTTCACAAGGTAGGAGTTAAACCATTCAGCTACCTGAGCATTGTCAGGCTGATTGGTCTCTGGAACTTGTGACCCTTTTGTACTTTGGTCTTCTTGTTCCAGTACAACTTCTTTGTTTGATGTTTTAGGTACTTCACACCTTTCCTGAGTGTGCAACTCAGTTGCCTCCCCTGGTTGATCATACTGAGTGGATGTCTCAGTTTGATCCCTCTTGTCGAGTTGGAGAACCTGTTGGTCCAGATAACGGCAAAGTAAAAGACTAGAGGGGGGTGGGGGGTGAATAGTCTTTTAAAACTTTTGTCGATAACAACTATTTCTCAGATATCTGAATAGATATCTGATACTTAGAATCAGAGTGCGGAAGACTTAATAAAGATAAGTGCAGAAACAGTTAATGTGTGTGTGTGTGTTGCTGAAGAGTAAATACAGAAAGGTAAATAACACAACAGGTATAATGGTATCTGGAGGTGGCGTAATCCTCTAACTAATCGACTTCGGTCTATCAGAGACCTAGAATTCACTAGAACAGATAATTGAGTTCACCTTACAATAATCCTATTCTAAGATTCTTAACAATTGGTTCCCAACCAAATGTTCCCCCTGAGTTGTTCCCCGGCTTTCACAGCCAAGTACTTCCTGTACTCAGAAACCTTTGAGTTATTCCCTAGCTTCCCAAGCTAAGTACTTCCTATACTCAATAACCTTGGAGTATTTCCTTAGTTTCCCAAATCAAGTACTTCCTATACTCCGATAACCTTGGAGTTATTCCCTGATTTTTCAAACTAAGTACTTCATGTACTCCACGCCAGTTATGGTGTTGGTTTTGGTTTGAGTTGTCAGATGAGCTTCTTTAATAACTTATTGATTATTGAGATAGCTCTGAATCAAGGTACTTAATACACTTTACAGTATGGTATCTTGTTCGATTTCTTGACCCAGTCTTATGATATCTGTTCAAGAGAATGAATCTCAGATAGTTGATCTTTTGATTCAACTCCTTCACAGATAGCTTTGCTTGTTTAGGATCAGGACACTTAGAACTTCAGTGTTACTCAAGATCAAAAGCTTTGGTCGCAACAGAAAGCTTTGTGAGTGAGTAAGTAAGTTGCTTTTAGAGAGTAAGATGTTCAGCGTTTTCAAGTTATGTCGTGTGTCTAAGGTTCTGTGTGTTCTCTCAAGCAGTCTAAGTGTTGATATTTATAGATGAATTTGAGTGCCGTTTGAATAGTATCCGTTAGGCTCAAATTCGAACTATCGATATCTGTGTATAGTACTGTAGCAGGTTTTGTCTTCTTCTCAGAAGCTGTCGTTGCTTTTATTCAGACATCTCTGTCCGTGCATTAAATGCATTGTACTATACTTTTGTCCTGTAGTGTCAACGGAACTATGCTTTGTATCAGAGACTAGTGTTATCTGATTCTTTGCACGTTCTTATCTTCAATCTTGAGATACCACTTGTATTTATTGAAACAACTTTGTTTGCAATATATATTTCTTTTTCAGAAACGTGGTTAAAGCTCAAGGTATCTGAGAATAGATATCTGTGGACACTTTCCTTGTTTTCAGATATGTCTCTTATTTCTCAGATATCTCTTGTGACACAGTTTGTTTGAAACTATTCATGTCTTCAAGATATCTGGCTAAGATATCTGAACAACAGATTCAGTAATCTTGTGCAGTTTTCTTCAAGTCTTCAATGTCGTTGAGCTTGTTTTGCTTGGATGTCTTCTTCTTGGTCTTCTCTTCATAAAATAAAAATTACATTTTGAGACCTAACATCCTATACAAAATTAGCTAGACTATCATACTTAGTGGGTTTCCTCTTTTACAATGTTCAAGTGAACCAAGAGTACTAATCACCTTTCTGAGACTAAGATAAGTCATCATGTTGCTGATCAAAACTAAACAGATATTCTTTACACAATATCTAACAAAATTCCTAACAAATTTCTCAAGAAATTTCCCAACAAATTTCCCAACAGAACCTGCGCTTTTGCAGGATTTTCTTCAGCGTGTTGTAATGCTGGTAATTCGAAATGGAGTTCATTTACCATTTCATCAACCACTTGTGGTTGTTGTGGTTTATTGTTTATGCAGGCGGAAGATCGCTTACAGAGTGTTCTTCCAGATTTTTAGATGTGGCATTTTCATCAGCATCTGCCAGCACTAAATTACCACTCATCAGGGCTTCTTGAAGTTGTGCGTAAGAAACGTTTCCTGATGATGTGTTTGCACCAACAACCTTTGCTATAGGTGCTTGTTCAACAACCTGAGGTGTAGGTTCTTCTTCAGAAACCTTATCACCGATTCTTATTCTGATAACCTTAGCCCTCTTTGTTCTTTCTAGGACTTGAGAGAAGACTAGTTCATCATCTTCATCGTCAGAGCTCTCACCAACATTGGGAACTGATTGGTCCATTACTCCTGCGATTTCTGCTGGGGCTTGGTGCTTTTCACCTGTTTTGGCAGCATTAATAAGTTCATCAGCAAGGCATTCTGCATTAGTCGCAACATTTCTGAACGCACTTTCTCTTGCTGAGGCTACTTGTTCAGTAGTTGATGACTCTTTTGCAGCATTGATGAGTTTATCAGCCTTTATCAGTTCATCGGCAAGGCCTGCAGATATCTGAGAATCGACAACCTCAATGGGTGTGTCTTCTGATTTGCCAGGAGACTTCTTTCTTGAAGTTCTGGGCTTCTTGGTCGCAACCTTTTCTTCAGATACCTTTTCAGACTTTCGCTTCTTAGAACCTTTCTGAGACCTAGTAACCTTTTTCATCAAGTTTGTATACTCATATTTGTAGAGTAGGTTACTGTTGGCTATTTCAGCCGTCTCTCTGAGCTTGATGCCAAGCTTCTCCAGCAAGTAGCATATCTTCAGACCATAGCCTACTGTGGCCTTTGGCTCAGCTAGTCCTTTGGCAATCTTAGGCTCGAAGCCTTGAATCTTCTTCACAAACTTCATGAAGGCGTACTTTCCCCAGTTAAAAGGGTTTTCCAGCCTTTTGTCTTGTTGATTCAGCAAGAACATCATGATCCATCGTTCTTGGCTTATCTGGTCAGCACCTCCTTGTAGACCATCAAAGCATCTGTGAAGAATGCAAGCCAATACATCCCAGTGAACCATCAGATGTCTGGTTTGGATGTCAGCAAGCTTGAACTCAGTGGGTGTATCCTATTTTTCAAGATCACACACGTCACTGTACAATTGTTTAACACCTTTAAGGAGATCATCATCCTTGGTGTTTATTTCAAAATCCTTTCCAAGATTTTGAAACTCAAACAACTTACAGAAAGTTGTTAAGTCCAGAAGGATTTCCTTTCCTTGGACTGAGGTTTTGACAGACACTATTGCAGTGCCTTCAGAAACACATGAATTTATCCTGGAGTTGTTGTAGAATTCCAACACATCGAGTGATGAAATTCCACTTGGGCGAGCAGATAGAAAACCCTTAATTTGTGCCTTTTCAAGCATGTCAAGAATCAGCTTTCTGTCGGCTTGGTTCTCTATTGCAGCCGTGAGGTATTCCTCAACCATGGCACCACCCCAAATCATTCTATGATTTGAAGTCCAATGGTCAGGATTAAAATCTCCTACCAGTCGGTTGTTCACAATAACCAACTCTGGTGTTTGCTTTTCAGCAGTACCAGTGGAGGATTGAGATTTCTGTGTGGAAGAATTCTTTGGGGCCATCTCTTTATATAGTGTAGGGAATTTGGATTGGTGTTTGAAAGAGATTTGATTCAGTAATTCTTTGCAGAAAAACTTAATCTTGATTTGCAGAGATTGTAGAAGGTTTGCAGAGAATCAAGAGAAGGTTTTGCTATTTTTGTGTAAGTCGGAATTTTGGATTAGGCGAAAGTGATTTCTTTTGCCAAAATCCTATATATATATATATATATATATATATATATATATATATATATATATATATATATATATATATATATATATATAGCAAATAGAATCTCAACAGACAAATACATACAAATTGATTTTGTGTGTACGTATCTGTGATTTGCAAGCAGGCGTGAGCAAAAGCTAGTTCGGCATTAAATGCAAAGTGGGCTTTGTCGGAATTTTTACAGTCCACTATTTACTGTGAATTAATTTCCACCGTATAGATCAAACGCTTAATTTCATCAAGGGTCACCATTGCTTCTTCAGCAATGATCACAATCAACAAGTGTAATTGTGCCCATTTAATGAATTTTGGCTATTAGCTATCTGAATCACGTTTTTGTATGACCAAGAACACTGTTTGCATCTGAATCTGTCTTATACTTAGGATCTTTCCAAGTTTTTCATCAAGATAGAAATAATGTGAATTTCAAGAGAGTAGTTGACTGCAGATAGTTGTACTATTCTTCTTTGTGTTCCCCGTTTATAGAGTGATTCAGATATCTGAGTTCCCGTCTCAGAGATCTTAAGCTGTCTTTTTGCTCTTTAGCCTTTTTGACTTCTGGATACCCGTTCCAGATTTCTCTTTTTCTCTTCTCTGGATGCCCGTTCCAGATACCTCTTCTCTGGATGCCCGTTCCAGCTACCTCTTCTCTGGATGCCCGTTCCAGATACCTGAACTTTTTCAGTTCATTGGTAATTCCATTAGTCCAAGACTATGTCTTAAGGCTAAGAATCTACTTTCTTGTAGTGGCTTAGTGAAGATATCTGCAAGTTGGTCTTCAGTGCCAATCTTGAGTATCTCTATATTGCCTTTTTCAACATGGTCTCTGATGAAGTGATGTCTAACATCAATATGCTTTGTTCTGGCATGAAATTTAGGATTACGTGTGTAATAGCACTTGTGTTGTCACAAAAATGGGAGTTTCTCTTCATCGAGTCCATAGTCTTTAAGTTGTTGTATCCACGAAATTTGTGTTGCACAACAACCAAGAACAATATATTCAGCCTCGTGGTAGAAGTTGCAATTGAGTTTTGCTTCTTGCTAAACCACGAGATAAGTCTAGTACCCGACAAGTTCTGAGGTGCTTTTCCTATCAAGCGTTGATCCAAAGATAATCGGCGTCGAGTACCCAAATAAAGTCAATCCGTTTTCTTTAGGATACCACAATCCTACATCTCTTGTACCTTTTACATACCTTAATATTTTCATAGCAATGTTGTAGTGTGTTTGCATCGGATTTGTCGAAATCTAGCACACACTCCAAGCGTATTGAATATCAGTCTACTTGCGGTGAGGTAAAGTAGTGAACCTATCAATTTCCTATACTTATGTTCTTCAACACTCTTATCTGATTCAGTATAGGTCATTTTGGTTCCAATGCTCATAGGTATCTTAGCATTCTTTTCAGAAGGCTTAAGATTGAATTTTGTGAGCATATCTTTTGCATACTTTGTTTGACTAATGAATATTCCATCATTGAGTTGCTTGACTTGCAATCCTAGAAAATAATTCATTTCTCCCATCATGCTCATCTCAAACTTACTTTTCATGAGATTTGCAAAGTCATTACAAAGTTGCTTGTCCTTAGATCCAAATATGATGTCATCAACATATACTTGAACTAAGAGTAGTTTCCCATCATGATTTAAGGTAAATAAAGTTTTATCAACTTCACCTTTCTTGAAACCACTTTCCAGAAGGTATTTGGCCAAAGTGTCATACCATGCTCTTGGAGCCTGTTTCAGTCCATACAGAGCTTTCTGTAGTTTATAGACCATTCTACTTTCTGAGGAAACTTCTTATCCAGGTGGTTGCTCAACATAAACTTCTTCTGCAAGTTCACCGTTCAAGAATGCACTTTTGACATCCATCTGATAAACTTTAAAATCTTTATGAGCTGCAAAGGCTAGAAAGAGTATTATTGCATCCAATCTGGCAATTGGTGCATATGACTCATCAAAATCTAAGCCTTGATGCAGGTAAATCCCTTGGCAACCAATCTTGCTTTGTTTCTGGTTATTTCACCAGATTCATTCATCTTGTTTCTGAAAACCCATTTAGTTCCAATCACAGATATTCCTTCTACAAATGGAACAAGTTTCCAGACTTAGTTTCTCTCAAATTGATCCAACTCTTCTTGCATTGCAGAGATCCAGTCTTGATCTCCTAATGCTTCTTCTATATTTTTAGGTTCAATATTTGAGATGAAACATCCAAAGAGAGAATTAGCATTTTCAGCTATTGCTCTCCTAGTCCTAACACCTTGATTAATTGGTCCAATCACATCTTTTGCAGGATGATCCTTGATCCATCTCATCATAGGTTTAGTGCTAGTAGGATCAATATCCAAATGATTTGAATGTGAATCATCGATTTTGATTTGATACTTTTTCAAGATTCAAGACATTTTGCTCCTCGGAAGGCAATTAATGTCCGACACTTGTTCGATGTGAGCTATCCGAACATGTCTTTCGGAGATTGTTTCGAGAGATAGCTTCATGATGAATATCTTCGATTTCCATTTACAAAGTTTCATAGGAAATTCTTCATCATGTTTGTGAGTCATCCGTTGTTACTAGGCATATCAAGCTTTTCTACGCCGAGTCATCCTCACTTTCCATAATGATGTTTCTCCTTTCGAGGATTCTTCTTCGTAATCCTCAACATTAGTTCTTTGAACCTTTCTCGAGAGTTCATCATTAGGAGGTGTTTTCTTACTTCCTTCATAGAATACAACATGAACCGATTCTTCAATTTTCTTCGTTCTTTTGTTGTAAATTTCAGTAGCTTTGCTATTCGTGGAATAACCAAGAAATACACCTTCATCGCCTTTGGTTGAAATGTTCTCGATAATCTTTTCCATTGTTTAGAACAAAACATCTACAACCAAATACTCTCGGATGTTTGATATTAGGGATCTACCAACCAAGATTTCATAAGGGTCTTGTCATGGTGTTTGTTTATCAAACATACTGCTCGAGTGTAGCAGTGTGTTTACGACTTCAACCCAATAAACTTCACTTATTTCAGTGTCAGCTAGCATCGTCCTTGCAGCTTCTTTAAGGGTTCTGTTTTTCCTTTCCGCAACACCATTTTGTTGAGGTGTTCTTACAGAGGAAAGTTGGTGTTGTATACCTTTGCAGGTACAAAACTCCTTTATGTACTGGTTGACAAACTCAGTACCATGGTCTGTTCTGATTGCAGATACCTTGTCATTTTTCATGACTTCAAGCTTTTTCAAAGAAGTTTGGTATCTCCACCGGCATCGATTTGTGTTTCGAAAGACAACCCAAGTGAATCTTGAGAAGTCATCTACAACAACTGCACATATTTCTTTCCCGCATAACTAGTTACGTATGATTCAAAAGATCCATATGTAGTAGTTGGTCTAACACTAGAGTGTCTGATTTTGGACTTGAAAGAGGCTTAGATTGTTTTCCCATCTGACAGGCAGAACATATACCATCCTTTCTGAAAGATGTTTTGGGAAGGCCAACCACTAACTCTTTCTTGGCAAGTTTGTTCAGAGTTTTGAAGTTCAAGTGACTCATTCTTTTGTGCCATAACTAGTGCTCTTCTGTGTGACCAGATTGACTCACCATGAGACATTCTTCAGTTGTGGCAGATGCCCAATCGGCAACATAAAGACTGCCTTTCCGCCGAGCAACCAAGACTGTCTGCTTTGACTCATTGTCAATTAGTTTGCAATATTTTGCTTTGAATTTTACAGTAAAACCTTTGTCTGCAAACTGACTCATGCTAAATAGATTATATTTCAAATCCTTAACATGTAATACGTCAGTGATTGTTAAAGTTCCCAATTTGACGTTGCCAAATCCTAGAGAGGGATTTAATTCTCCTCCAAGAACTGATATCCGTCCTGTTGCAAGCTTTGTAATCGACCAGATTTGCTTTGTCTCCTGTCATGTGCTTTCCGCATCCACTATCACATAGCCATTGTCTTTAGTCCAGGAGGCATTCTGCATACAACAGGAAATAGGAGATTAGGTTCTCAATTTACAGTTGGAACCATCAGGACTAAACAATCTTCCAGTAGGAATCCATTTTTGAATGAATTTCCTTGGAACATTCTTTTGTCTGATAGGAACATAAGGAGGAATTCTAATTGAATGATTATCATTATTAAGAATTATTTTCTTCCTTGGTGTGTTCCTAGGTGCTCCATTTGGTGCTTTCAGATACCTGTCAGGTTTCTGAGTTTGCTTTTCAGCAAACTTAGCTTTCCTTACCAGATTTCTTCTAGCCCTGGCATTCAGATTTTCAGTGGCTTGATTCAACTTCCACTTCTGATAATTGCTTTGAGCAATTCTAGCCTTTAGCCATCGTTCTTGCTCCTGTTTGTATTCATGAGCAAGTTGTTTCCCGATGCCTTTATAGCCAATACCGTTTCAAGCACTTGAAGCTATCTGAGATCTTTTCTCAGCAGCTTTGCTAGTCTCTGTTTGGTCCAATTTCTTTCCAGAAAAAGTGACATGGGAAAATTTGCCAGCTCCTGCAATTCTACCCTTTTGAGAGACATAGCACTGTGGGTGTTTACACTTTTCAGTGTTGTGTTTCTTTTCAGAGACGTGCCCAACAGTTTTGTTTTTGACTTGTTTTTCCCACAAAGGTTTAGTCGCAACTGCCTTTCCTTTGTCAACAATCTTCGTCTTCTGACCGATACTATAGATTGCATGGGAACCATCTTGCTGAGTACTTACAAATGTTCTTCTTTCCTCACTCTTATTTAGTGTGATAGAACAATCTGTCTGTGTATTCAGCCCAAGTCCTTTCTTTTCTGAAGGATCTCTTAAGTAAGATTGTACTTCAGTAAGAGTGTCACTAGCTTTGGCATAAGATTGGAAAGATAATTCTTTCTTTTCGAGTTCCTTGTTCTCAGAAAGAAGATCTTCATATTTCTTTCGTAATTCAGCCATCGCTTTATGTGACTTTTAGTCTACGATATCCGAGCTTTGAGAAATGCATTTTCAGATCCTTTTCTCGAGATATCTTAACTAATTGAGTATTTTCCTTTTCAATAGAATTCTTTTCTTCTTCAAGATTTTCGGCTCTAGCTCGGATCATTAGAAATTCTCTTTCATAGATGTCAAGTTCTTTCCTGAGATTTTCTAGATCTTTTATTTCTTCTTCATCACTTTCATAAGTATAACAAGAAGTATGTGTTACCTCATCAGCCATAAGACAGATTTCTATGTTAGAGATGTCTGGATCGTCAATTTCAGCAACTCCACACATTTCATTCTTCTTGAGGTCAAGTCGATTATATCATGAGTAACTCCACATAATTCGGTGATGGTAAGGTTGAGTCATCTGAATTGTCATCTTCGTAATCCGTCTCAACGCCTAGAGCATCCATTGAGTTTGGATTTTCTTTCTTTCTTGATTAATAAAGCTTTACGCTTCTTCTCAAGATTCTTCTATCTTTCTTGTCACCGTCCTTAGTTTGTTGAAGGCGGGACAATCCTTCTTGAAGTGACCAGTTTCGACAATAGAAGCGTATATCGCTTTCCAATTTCTACTTCCTCAGTACATGATGCTTTCTGAGTTGGCTTGTTCAGCGAGCTTTGCATATATTTTTGTACTGGTGATAGTTTGAGCCTAGATGCTTTTTCATCTTCTCTTTGGCTTTTCTTCTCTCAATTTCTCGACTGACATATTTGCTCATTTGCTTTGCAGCAAGAGCATCCTCGCCTTCCTTGCTTTTCTTCTTTCGAAGTTCCTTGAGCAACTAGAGCAATATTCTGCAACTTTTCAGTTGTTTGTTCTCTTTGAGTTGTCTCATAATCAACCGTAGCAAGATGTGAGAAGAGTTCCACTGGAGTGATATTTGGCATTCCTTGGTTAAAATAAAATAATTTAGTATGCTCCCGCCAGGTTAAGACTTCCGACAATAGTCTTAATCTTTTCCGACCGGGAGTATCTGCTGCTTTCCCAAGTGTCGCCATATCACTCATGAGAGTGGTAAATCAAATCAAGTTCTTCCAGAGTTTCAAGGTCCTTGTTTGAAATTTTGAAATTTCAACTTGAGAACTTCAACTTGTTTTCTTTGGTTTTCTCGATCCCGCAGATTTCTTCAATCAGTTGCCAGTAACTTTCGCTTTTAGCACCCCAGTTTAATCAGATGTGCTCAGTGTCGATCCGATGATGATATTACGAGCTTGACCATCCAGACGATTTCTCTTGGCATCTTCCGAGTTCTTCGGCTTTGGTTCAGAATAACTTGACTAGTAGATCTCCCACTTGTTGACGATCGCTTGTGAAGATCCTTCGCTTTGATCTCTGTCTCTACCATTAGAAACCTCCATGACTTGTTGAGTTGTTGAATGACTATTGGGCCATTCTTTATCACTTCGATCATTTCGTCACTTATGGCTTCAAGGTGGAGCCTCATGTTATTTTTCCATTTCTCGTAGTTCTCTGGTTTTAGAACGGGCGCATCACTCAGAGACATTCCTGCACACTTAACACACAAATTAAATAGTCCTCGAAAATGGACAAAGTTCCTTCACCTATCTGGGGATCTAGGTTCAAGGTATATCGGTGAACCTCCTGCTCTGATACCACTTGTTGGTCCAGATAACGGCAAAGTAAAAGACTAGAGGGGGGGGGTGAATAGTCTTTTAAAACTTTTGTCGATAACAACTATTTCTCAGATATCTGTGTAGATATTTGATACTTAGATTCAGAGCGCGGAAGACTTAAGATAGATAAGTGCAGAAACAGTTAAAGTGTGTGTGTGTTGCTGAAATGTAAGTACAGAAAAGTAAATAACACAGCAAGTATAGTGGTATCTGGAGGTATGAATCCTCCAACTAATCCACTTCGGTCTTCCAAAGACCTAGAATTCACTAGAATAGATAATTGAGGCCACCTTACAAAAATCCTATTCTAAGATTCCTTAAACAAATGGTTCCCAACCAAATGTTCCCCCTGAGTTGTTCCCCGGCTTTCACAGCCAATTACTTCTCGACTCGAAACCTTTTGAGCTATTCCCTAGCTTCCCAAGCTAAGTACTTCCTGTGCTCAATAACCTTGGAGTTATTCCTTAGTTTCTCAAACTAAGTACTTCCTGTACTCCACGCCAGTGATGGTGTTGGTTTTGGTTTGAGTTGTCAGATGAGCTTCTTTAATAACTTTTCAGTTAATCAGATAGCTCTGTGAATCAAGTATACTTAATACACTTTTCAATGTATGGTATCTTGTTCTTTTTATTGACCCAAGTCTTAGATAAATGTTCAAGAGAATGAATCTCAGATACTTGATCTTTCAATTCAACTCTTTCACAGATAGCAGTGCTTGTTTAGGATCAGGACACTTAGAACTTCAGTGTTACTCAAGATCAAGAGCTTTGGTCGCAACAGAAAGCTTTGAGGATAAGTAATTTGCTTGAGATAGCGAGATATGTGTTCAGTGTAAGTTCTTCAGGTTGTGTGTCTTCTCAAGTAGTCTAAGTGTTGATATTTATAGATGAATTTGAGTGCCGTTTGAATAGTATCCGTTAGGCTTAAATCAAATTCAAACTATCGATATCTGTGTATAGTACTGTAGCAGGTTTGTCTTCTTCTTCGGTTACCGTTGCTTTTGTTCGTACATCTCTCGTGCATTTAATGCATCAGACTATACTATTGTCTCAGTGCCAACGGAACTATGCTTTGTATCAGAGACTTAACTTTATCAGTTTTCTCTGAGTTTTAGCACGTCCTTACCTTTAACTTCAGATACCACTTTTATTGAAACAACTTTGTTTGCAATATATATTTCTTTATCAGAAATGTGGTTTAAAGCTCAAGGTATCTGAGAGTAGATATCTGTGGGCACTTTCCTTGTTTTCAGAAACCTTCTCGAGATATCTCTTGTGACATAGCTTGTTTAAAACTATTCGTGTCTTCAAGATATCTCGCCAAGGTATTCGCAAAACTATTTCAAGAATCTTGTGCGCTTTCAAATCTTCAATGTCGTTGAACTTGTTCGCTTGGATGTCTTCTTCTTGGTCTTCTTCATAAAATAAAATTACATTTTGAGACCTAACATCCTATACAAGATTAGCTAGACTATCATACTTAGTGGATTTCCTCTTTTACAATGTTCAAGTGAACCAAGAGTACTAATCACCTTTCTGAGACTAAGATAAGTCATCATGTTGCTGATCAAAATCTAAACCGATATTTCTAACAAAATATCTAACAAATTTCCTAACAAATTTCCCCTTTTTGATCAGTCAACGATGACTATCTGACCTATTAAAAATCTGGATGAGTGAACAACCCAACACTTAATCATTTCTTAAGATTTTTCAATTCATTCAATTAAGTGCGTAGTAAACATCAACCAAATCACAAGGTGTGATCTTTTTGACAAGTTATCTTTTATAGAATAATATCCGAGAGTAAGTTCATCGATATGTTACAATGAAAGAATATGTATAACTTTAATACATAAAACAATTTTGCTCAGTCAGCAAAAATACAAAAATACATAGTAAATTAGGACAACAGGAGTAGCCAAGCTCCAAGTAAACATCCTAATAGACTAGTCTTCAACTCTTCAAGTCTTTAACAGTAGTTCTATGGATCAGTCTGCAAATTTCCTATCTCCAAACCTGTTGATGTCATCAGAATAATCATAGAGAAGTGTTCTGACGAGCATCTCAAAGTTGTCTCCGCAAATCCACGCACCTTTGTAGGTTTTGGTAGGATTTTTCTTGACAAAATGTTTGACCCACAGATACTTTCCCCACTTCCAGGCATGCTCTATTCTGATATCTGAAAGCTTGAAGTATTCGTAGATAATCCTCAGATATTTGATGTCACCCTTGTATTGATCTTCAGTTAGATAGAACGACTCATAGGGTTCCACAGCGAGTCTTGCTCTTGTGCCTGTTCCTGTGATATTCAGAATTCTGTGCACATCATCTGGCTTTCCATATGGACATTCATCAGAGAGGTCCTTTCTCATGGCTTCAGTTCTCTTGACAACTTCACATACTCTATTTTGGCTTCTTCTGGCCTGAGTGGAAGTTGACTTTGTCTTTGCTCAGCTCTCAGTATGTTCCTTCTCTGTCTTGAATTCTCTTTGGGGTTGTTGCTTGAAGAACCACCTGGATAGACTTGGTATTTCGAGGGTGTTTTAGTCATTGGGCTTTGCGCCTATGGGCTCGATTAGGCTTTCAATTTTCCTTTTTCAAAGAAGAGGAGCTTCATCTTCATCAGCTTCCTCATCATCATCAAGATTAAATCTTGTGAGAGTTTCTGACCTTCTTCATTGCCTGTGGACTTGATTTGGCCTTCTTCTTTTTCTTCAGAAGATTCATTAATCCCTTTAACCTGTCTTCTCCTTGGAGCCTTGGTACTCCTTGGAGGTTTCTGTGCCATGGCCCTTGTTATCATTGTAGTTCCTTCAGTAGGTTTCTGGGAAGCAGCTACTATTTGCAAAGCAGCTTGGCTTGAGGAGGGTTCATTGATTCTGAGTGGTGGCTGGGAAGTTTTCATGTTTCTTCTTCCTCTCTGAGCCGCACCAGATCCAGATTTCTTCTTGTTTTCTTCTCCTTCTTCCCATTCCCCCTGACTTTGAGGTCCAAATTTGTACACTCTTTCCCCCTTAGTCATTGTTGGCTGACTCAGTCTCATAAAAGAATCTGAGAGAGAGTCAAAATGCCCTAGTAAATAATTGTAGGCAGTGACCAACTTCTGAAGTTCGGCTTTGAGCTCCTGATTTTGCTTGATAAGTCCATTGTCCTTATCAGTGAGCTCTGCCAATGGGCCTAGGATGGCATCTGCTTTTCCAGCAGTGTAACTTGCCTCTTGGAAAGCTTTTTCAGCTAAAGATGCATCATCGTCCCTTATCATTCCCAGATCTTTCTGAGTAATGACTATGCTAGTTGTTCTCTGAGTGATGAGCTCAGTGAATTTTTTCATTTCAGAGGGGACGGAGGCAATTACTTCCTTGTTCTGTGAAGACATCTCCTTTTTCAGATGAGCCAGTACTTGGTATCTGTTCATGTATTCATGGGAGTGGACATTTGGCGCTTCTTTGAAAGTTTCAGAGCAATCGGTTTCCTTTTCAAGTGTGAAACGCTAGATGTTCATTGCGTGCTCGCCAAAGTCTTGTCTTCTTTATCATCCGAGTAATCACCGATGATCTTCATCCTCTTGGACATTCTCATCGATTGTCGAGTCCAAAGAACCATCTCAGAGATTGGTTTCTTCCCTTTTTGGAAGGAGGATGGTACTTCTTTTGAAGATGATGCAGCCTTAGCATCATGCTTAATTTCAGATACTTCTTCAGTATTGAGTTCTTTGGTGATGGCATTTATAGCATCCTGTAGCTCGTTAACCTCAGAGTAAGCAATCATCTCTTGCAGATATTGATCTTGTAATTGGTCAAGCTTGTCTCTGAATTTAGCTATCTGGTCTTCCAGTTGAAGATGGAGCTGTTGTTCTTCTTCCAACAGTTGTCTGAGTTGAGCAGTTCTGGATTGAGTATTCAACAATTTCTGAGCGATTTCATTAGAATCCTCAACTACTTGTTCAGTAATAACCTTTTGTTAGGAAGATGGATGAGTTGACTTTTGAGGAGATGAAGACGGAGATTTCTGTGCTTTCCTCTCGGTTTGCTTTTCAGCAGTTGAGGCATGATTTCTTTGTGAAATTCCTCCGGTCCCTGGTGCAGGGGCATCATCATCATCCTTTTTTCGTGTCATCCTTTTGGTGATGGTCGGGAGGTTCATCAAGTCGTTTTCGCTTATCTCTTCCTCCTCATCATCTTCGATACAAGATTGATCACTTCAGAATAGTGATCTTCCGCCCATTAACCTCTTCTTGTTCAAGGTATAAATTGCGTAGTCTGGGCGTAATCGGCTTGAATGCCATCGTAATCTTGTCGACCATCCGCCTGCTCAAAGGCTTGTATCAAACTATCGCCACTTCTGGAGAAATCCTTATGCAATAGAGTCGCAATCGTAATCGTTCGGTAGGGAACATTGCATGGATATCGCCTCCAAGTCAAGAGCTCGTGCTCGTCTGGTTGGTTGATCTGTGATTCTCAATATTTCAGAGAGATCAGAGCACCTTAACCTTTGCCATTTCTTGAAGCATTGAATATGCTTTGGCAGGGTTTGAGCTTTGAAGAAGGGAAGTAGGTCCCTTTTCTCATCATTGGGAGCCTGCTTTGCACTCGTTTGAGCCTGAAAGAAAGAGTTTTGAGTGAGCTTCAAAACTTTGGTAGATATCTGAGTAGAAGTGTAGTTTAGTTTCTGAGTTACCTGAGTAAGTACTTCAGGCTCAGAGACTTGTGCTACTGAGACAATTGGTGTCTCAGATATCTTGTTGTGAGGTGGAGACTTGGAAGTCTGGTCCTCATCAACCTTTCTTTCTTGAACCTGAGAATTAAGATTAATACAATACTTAGGAAATTATTTGAAAGAATTTGTGCAAAAATGCTTTAATGAATTCTGAGTTTTGGACTTACTTCCCCAATAGGAAGCTCAGAGTCATTTTTCTCAGAAACTTTCTCAGTTTCTGGTATTCTTTCATGTGATGTTGCCTTGGGAGCTTCATCAATTTCCATTGATGCAGGGGATGTCGCAACTTTTTCCCTTTGCATTTCTACTTCTGAAAGAGCCTGTAAGTAGAAAGTATTGAATATTTTAGAAGAAGTTTAAGATAACCCATGATGAAGAATACTTATCACTGATTTTTCATGTACCTTCATGCTAGAAGGCTCAATGATGTGTTCTTCAGAAACCTTGTCGGTCTCTGGGTTCGCCTCGCATTTCTGCCTTATCTTCCTCTTTCTCAGTTGGAGCCCTTAGAAACATTTACTTTAAATGATTAAGCACATAGACAAATGATAAAAGTGTTATCTTAAGAATCAATTATCACCGTGGTATGTGCTCGATTTCTTAAGAGGCGAGGTCAGTAACCTCCTTCTCAGTTTCTGAGGCAAGCTTTCCAGCTTCCTCTTGTTTCTGTGTTTCTAACTCAGCCTGTAACAAATAATTTTTATATAAGTAACAAGATATACAAGCATAAAATTTTTCACAAGGTAGGAGTTAAACCATTCAGCTACCTGAGCATTGTCAGGCTGATTGGTCTCTGGAACTTGTGACCCTTTCATACTTTGGTCTTCTTGTTCCAAGATGCCTTCTTTGTTTGAAGTTTTAGGTACTTCACACCTTTCCTGAGTGTGCAACTCAGTTGCCTCCCCTGGTTGATCATACTGAGTGGATGTCTCAGTTTGATCCCTCTTGTCGAGTTGGAGAACCTGTTGGTCCAGATAACGGCAAAGTAAAAGACTAGAGGGGGGTGGGGGGTGAATAGTCTTTTAAAACTTTTGTCGATAACAACTATTTCTCAGATATCTGAATAGATATCTGATACTTAGAATCAGAGTGCGGAAGACTTAATAAAGATAAGTGCAGAAACAGTTAATGTGTGTGTGTGTGTTGCTGAAGAGTAAATACAGAAAGGTAAATAACACAGCAGGTATAGTGGTATTTGGAGGTGGCGTAATCCTCTAACTAATCCACTTCGGTCTATCAGAGACCTAGAATTCACTAGAACAGATAATTGAGTTCACCTTACAATAATCCTATTCTAAGATTCTTAACAATTGGTTCCCAACCAAATGTTCCCCGAGTTGTTCCCTGCTTTCAAGCCAAGTACTTCGTACTTTCAAACCTTTGAGTTATTCCTAGCTTCCCAAGCTAAGTACTTCCTATACTCAATAACCTTGAGTATTTCCTTAGTTTCCCAAATCAAGTACTTCCAATACTCGATAACCTTGGAGTTATTCCCCATTTTTCAAACTAAGTACTTCATGTACTCCGCCGCTTATGGTGTTGGTTTTGGTTTGAGTTGTCGATGAGCTTCTTTAATAACTTATTCAGTTATTCAGATAGCTCTGTGAATCAAGGTACTTAATACACTTTACAGCGTATGGTATCTTGTTCGATTTTACTGACCCAAGTCTTATGATATCTATTCAAGAGAATGAATCTCAGATAGTTGATCTTTTGATTCAACTCCTTCACGTATAGCTTTGCTTGTTTAGGATCGTGACACTTAGAACTTCAAGAGTTACTCAAGATCAAAAGCTTTGGTCGCAATGAAGCTTTGTGAGTGAGTAAGTAAGTTGCTTTTAGAGAGTAAGATGTTCAGCGCTTTCAAGTTATATGTCGTGTCTAAGGTTCTGTGTTCTCTCAAGCGCCTAAGTGTTGATATTTATAGATGAATTTGAGTGCCGCTTGAATAGTATCCGTTAGCTCAAATTGAACTATCGATATCCTGTATAGTAATCAGAGCGTGTTTTGTCTTCTTCTCGTAGTCGTTGCTTTTATTCGCACATCTCGTCTGCATTAAATGCATTGTACTATACTTTTGTCCTCAGAGTGTCAACGGAACTATGCTTTGTATGTAGACTAGTGTTATCGATTCTTTGCGTTCTTATCTTCAATCTTGAGATACCACTTGTATTTATTGAAACAACTTTGTTTGCAATATATATTTCTTTTCGTAAACGTGGTTAAAGCTCAAGGTATCGAGAATAGATATCTGTGGACACTTTCCTTGTTTTCGATATGTCTCTTATTTCTCGAGATATCTCTTGTGACACGCTTTGTTTGAAACTATTCATGTCTTCAAGATATCCGCTAAGATATCCCGAACAATGATTCAAGAATCTTGTGCAGTTTTCTTCAAGTCTTCAATGTCGTTGAGCTTGTTTTGCTTGGATGTCTTCTTCTTGGTCTTCTCTTCATAAAATAAAAATTACATTTTGAGACCTAACATCCTATACAAAATTAGCTAGACTATCATACTTAGTGGGTTTCGTCTTTTACAATGTTCAAGTGAACCAAGAGTACTAATCACCTTTCTGAGACTAAGATAAGTCATCATGTTGCTGATCAAAACTAAACAGATATTCTTTACAAAATATCTAACAAATTTCTCAAGAAATTTCCCAAAAAATTTCCCAACAGAACCTGCTCTTTTGCAGGATTTTCTTCAGCGTGTTGTAATGCTGGTAATTCGAAATGGAGTTCATTTACCATTTCATCAACCACTTGTGGCTGTTGTGGTTGTGGTTGTCTGGAAGTCAAGATCGCTCAGAGAGTGTTCTTCCAGATTTTTAGATGTGGCATTTTCATCAGCATCTGCCAGCACTAAATTACCACTCATCAGGGCTTCTTGAAGTTGTGCGTAAGAAACGTTTCCTGATGATGTGTTTGCACCAACAACCTTTGCTATAGGTGCTTGTTCAACAACCTGAGGTGTAGGTTCTTCTTCGAACCTTATCACCGCCATCACATAAAGAACCTTAGCCCTCTTTGTTCTTTCTAGGACTTGAGAGATGACTAGTTCATCATCTTCATCGTCAGAGCTCTCACCAACATTGGGAACTGATTGGTCCATTACTCCCGATTTCGCAGATGGGGCTTGGTGCTTTTCAATTGCTTGGCAAGATTAATAAGTTCATCGCTAAGGCATTCGCATTAGTCGCAATATTTCGAACGCACTTTCTCTGCCGAGGCTACTTGTTCAAGAGTTGATGACTCTTTGCAGCATTGATGAGTTTATCGCCCTTTATCGCCATCGGCAAGGCCCGCAGATATCCGAGAATCGACAACCTCAATGGGTGTGTCTTCCGATTTGCCAGAGACTTCTTTCTTGAAGTTCTGGCTTCTTGGTCGCAACCTTTCTTCGTGATACCTTTTCGACTTTCGCTTCTTAGAACCTTTCCGAGACCCAAGAACCTTTTTCATCAAGTTTGTATACTCATATTTGTAGAGTAGGTTATCGCTGCTATTTCAAATTGCCTCTCTCGAGCTCAATGCCAAGCTTCTCCAAAGAAGTAGCATATCTTCGCACCATAGCCCATCGTGGCCTTTGCTCAGCTAGTCCTTTGGCAATCTTAGGCTCAAGCCTTGAATCTTCTTCACAAACTTCATGAAGGCGCATTTCCCCAGCTTAAAAGGGTTTTCCAAATTTTGTCTTGTTGATTCAAAGAAGAACATCATGATCCATCGCTTCGCTTATCCGGTCAAGACCTCCTTGTAGACCATCAAAGCATCCGTGAAGAATGCAAGCCAATACATCCCAAAGGAACCATCGATGTCCGGTTTCGATGTCAAAGCTTGAACTCAGTGGGTGTATCCTATTTTTCAAGATCACACACGTCACTGTACAATTGTTTAACACCTTTAAGGAGATCATCATCCTTGGTGTTTATTTCAAAATCCTTTCCAAGATTTTGAAACTCAAACAACTTACGTAGTTGTTAAGTCCGTATGATTTCCTTCTCGATCGAGGTTTCGATGCACACTATTGCAAAGCCTTCGTAAACACATGAATTTATCCTCGAGTTGTTGTAGAATTCCAACACATCGAGTGATGAAATTCCACTTGGCGCAGCGATAGAAAACCCTTAATTTGTGCCTTTTCAAGCATGTCAAGAATCAGCCGGCTCGTTCTCTATTGCAGTGAGGTATTCCTCAACCATGGCACCACCCCAAATCATTCTATGATTTGAAGTCCAATGGTTAGGAATAAAATCTCCTACCAGTAGGTTGTTCACAATAACAAACTCTGGTGTTTGCTTTTCATCAGTACCAGTGGAGGATTGAGATTTCTGTGTGGAAGAATTCTTTGGGGCCATCTCTTTATATAGAGTAGGAATTTGGATTGGTGTTTGAAAGAGATTTGATTCAAGAATTCTTTGCGTAAAACTTAATCTTGATTTGCGAGATTGTAGAAGGTTTGCAGAATCAAGAGAAGGTTTTGCTATTTTGTGTAAGTCGGAATTTTGGATTAGGTAAAGTGATTTCTTTTGCCAAAATCCTATATATATATATATATATATATAAATAGAATCTCAAATGCATAAATACATACAAATTGATTTTGTGTACGTATTCGTGATTTGCAAGGTGCGTGAGCAAAAGCTAGTTCGCATTAAATGCAAAGTGGGCTTTTTGAATTTTTACTACCCACTATTTATCGTGAATTAATTTCCACCGATAGATCAAACGCTTAATTTCATCAAGGGTCACCATTGTTTCTTCAAAGAATGATCACAATCAACAAGTGTAATTGTGCCCATTTAATGAATTTTGGCTATTAGCTATCCGAATCACGCTTTTGTATGACCAAGAACACTGCTTGCATCCGAATCATTTTATACTTAGAATCTTTCCAAGTTTTTCATCAAGATAGAAATAATGTGAATTTCAAGAGAGTAGTCGATCGCAGATAGTTGTACTATTCTTCTTTGTGTTCCCTGCTTATAGAGTGATTCGTATATCCGAGTTCCGCCCCGTAGATCTTAAGTCGCCTTTTGCTCTTAGCCTTTTGACTTCTCGGATACCCGCTCCAGATTTCTCTTTTCTCTCCGGATGCCCGCTCCAGATACCTCTTCTCTGGATGCCCGCTCCAATACCTCTTCTCTGGATGCCCGCTCCAGATACCGAACTTTTTCATTGGTAGTTCCATTAGTCCAAGACTATGTCTTAAGGCTAAGAATCTACTTTCTTGTAGTGGCTTAGTGACGATATCTGCAAGTTGGTCTTCAGTGCCAATCTTGAGTATCTCTATATTGCCTTTTTCAACATGGTCTCTGATGAAGTGATGTCTAACATCAATATGCTTTGTTCGCATGAAATTTAGGATTCGTAATCGCAATAGCACTTGTGTTGTCACGTAAAATGGGAGTTTTCTTCATCGAGTCCATAGTTTTTAAGTTGTTGTTGTATTCACGTAATTTGTGTTGCACAACAACCAAAGAACAATATATTCAAATTTCCTGGTAGAAGTTGCAATTGAGTTTTGCTTCTTGCTAAACCACGAGATAAGTCTAGTACCCAGAAACTGACAAGTTCCTGAGGTGCTTTTCCTATCAAGCAGTTGATCCAAAGATAATCATTCGAGTACCCAAATAAACTCAATCCGCTTTTCTTTAGGATACCACAATCCTACATCTATCGTACCTTTTACATACCTTAATATTTTCATAGCAATGTTGTAGTGTGTTTGCATCGGATTTGTTTGAAATCTAGCACACACTCCAACGGCGATTGAATATCGTGTCTACTTGCAAGGAGGTAAAGTAGTGAACCTATCAATTTCCTATACTTATGTTCTTCAACACTCTTATCGATTCAAGATAGGTCATTTTGGTTCCAATGCTCATAGGTATCTTAGCATTCTTTTCAGAAGGCTTAAGATTGAATTTTGTGAGCATATCTTTTGCATACTTTGTTTGACTAATGAATATTCCATCATTGAGTTGCTTGACTTGCAATCCTAGAAAATAATTCATTTCTCCCATCATGCTCATCTCAAACTTACTTTTCATGAGATTTGCAAAGTCATTACAAAGTTGCTTGTCCTTAGATCCAAATATGATGTCATCAACATATACTTGAACTAAGAGTAGTTTCCCATCATGATTTAAGGTAAATAAAGTTTTATCAACTTCACCTTTCTTGAAACCACTTTCCAGAAGGTATTTGGCCAAAGTGTCATACCATGCTCTTGGAGCCTGTTTCAGTAGATACAGAGCTTTCTGTAGTTTATAGACCATTCTACTTTCTGAGGAAACTTCAAAGCCAGGTGGTTGCTCAACATAAACTTCTTCTGCAAGTTCACCGTTCAAGAATGCACTTTTGACATCCATCTGATAAACTTTAAAATCTTTATGAGTCAAGAAGGCTAGAAAGAGTCTTATTGCATCCAACTGCAACCTGCATATGACTCATCAAAATCTAAGCCTTCACCGGTAAATCCTCGCAACCAATCTTGCTTTGTTTCAAGTTATTTCACCAGATTCATTCATCTTGTTTCGAAAACCCATTTAGTTCCAATCACGTATATTCCTTCTACAAATGGAACAAGTTTCAGACTTTGTTTCTCTCAAATTGATCCAACTCTTCTTGCATTGCGTAGATCCATTTGGTCTCCTAATGCTTCTTCTATATTTTTAGGTTCAATATTTGAGATGAAACATCCAAAGAGAGAATTAGCATTTTCACTATTGCTCTCCTAGTCCTAACACCTTGATTAATTGGTCCAATCACATCTTTGGTGATGATCCTTGATCCATCTCATCATAGGTTTAGTGCTAGTAGGATCAATATCCAAATGATTTGAATGTGAATCATCGGAATTTTGATTTGATACTTTTTCAAGATTCAAGACATTTTGCTCCTCGTAAGGGCAATTAATGTCCGACACTTGTTCAAGGTTTGAGCTATCCGAACATGTCTTTCAAAGAGATTGTTTCCAGAGATAGCTTCATGATGAATATCTTCGCCCATTTCCGGAAGTTTCATAGGAAATTCTTCATCATGTTTGTGAGTCATCCGTTGTTACTAGGCATATCAAGCTTTTCTACGCCGTAGTCATCCTCACTTTCCATAATGATGTTTCTCCTTTCTCGAGGATTCTTCTTCGTAATCCTCAACATTAGTTCTTTGAACCTTTCGAGAGTTCATCATTAGGAGGTGTTTTTACTTCCTTCATAGAATACAACATGAACCGATTCTTCAATTTTCTTCGCTCTTTTGTTGTAAATTCAGAGGCTTTGCTATTCGTGGAATAACCAAGAAATACACCTTCATCTGCCTTTGGTTGAAATGTTCTCAGATAATCTTTTCCATTGTTTAGAACAAAACATCTACAACCAAATACTCTCAGATGTTTGATATTAGAGGGTCTACCAACCAAGATTTCATAAGGGGGTCTTGTCATGGTGTTTGTTTATCAAACATCTGTTCTGAGTGTAGCAGGCTGTGTTTACAGCTTCAACCCAATAAACTTCACTTATTTCAGTGTCAGCTAGCATCGTCCTTGCAGCTTCTTTAAGGGTTCTGCTTCCTTCGCAACACCATTTTGTTGAGGTGTTCTTACAGAGGAAAGTTGGTGTTGTATACCTTGCAGTACAAAACTCCTTTATGTAATCGGTTGACAAACTCAAGACTATGGTCTGCTCGATTGCAGATACCTTGTCATTTTTCATGACTTCAAGCTTTTTCAAAGAAGTTTGGTATCTCCACCGGCATCGATTTGTGTTTCTGAAAGACAACCCAAGTGAATCTTGAGAAGTCATCTACAACAACCAGACCATATTTCTTTCCTGCATAACTAGTTACAGATGATTCAAAAAGATCCATATGTAGTAGTTGCAGTGGTCTAACACTAGAGTGTCTAGTTTTGGACTTGAAAGAGATTTTGGATTGTTTCCCCATCTGACATGCAGAACAGATACCATCCTTTCTGAAAGATGTTTTGGGAAGGCCAACCACTAACTCTTTCTTGGCAAGTTTGTTCGTAGTTTTGAAGTTCAAGTGACTCATTCTTTTGTGCCATAACCAAGGTTTTCTCAGGTGACCAGATTGACTCACCATGAGACATTCTTCAGTTGTGGCAGATGCCCAATCGGCAACATAAAGACTGCCTTTCCGCCGAGCAACCAAGACTGTCTGCTTTGACTCATTGTCAATTAGTTTGCAGTATTT
The DNA here is from genome assembly GCA_026545765.1 of Plantago major. Classification (NCBI taxonomy): domain Eukaryota; kingdom Viridiplantae; phylum Streptophyta; class Magnoliopsida; order Lamiales; family Plantaginaceae; genus Plantago; species Plantago major. Next base: position 25,612,059 of record CM048841.1, on the reverse strand, counting down.
TGCTTTGAATTTTACAGTAAAACCTTTGTCTGCAAACTGACTCATGCTAAATAGATTATATTTCAAATCCTTAACATGTAATACGTCAGTGATTGTTAAAGTTCCCAATTTGACGCTGCAAATCCTTAGAGGGATTTAATTCTCCTCCAGTAAATCTGATATCTGGTCCTGTGTTGCAAGCTTTGTAATCGACCAGCTTTGCTTTGTCTCCTGTCATGTGCTTTCCGCATCCACTATCAAATAGCCATTGTCTTTAGTCCAGGAGGCATTCTGCACACAACAGGAAATAGGAGATTAGGTTCTCAATTTACAGTTGGAACCATCAGGACTAAACAATCTTCCAGTAGGAATCCATTTTTGAATGAATTTCTCGAACATTCTTTTGTCCGATAGGAACATAAGGAGGAATTCTAATTGAATGATTATCATTATTAAGAATTATTTTCTTCCTCGTGTTCCTAGGTGCTCCATTTGGTGCTTTCAGACACTGTCAGTTTCCGAGTTTGCTTTTCAAAGAACTTAGCTTTCCTTGCTGATTTCTTCTAGTCCGGCATTCGATTTTCAAAGGCTTGATTCAACTTCCACTTCGATAATTGCTTTGAGCAATTCTAGCCTTTTAGCCATCGTTTGCTCCTGCTTGTATTCATGAGCAAGTTGTTTCCGATGCCTTTATAGCCAATACTGCTTCAAGCACTTGAAGCTATCTCGAGATCTTTTCTCAGCTTTGCTAGTCTCGTTGGTCCAATTTCTTTCCGTAAAAGTGACATGGGAAAATTTGCCACCTCGCAATTCTACCCTTTTGAGAGACATAGCATCGTGGTGTTTACACTTTTCGTTGTTGTGTTTCTTTTCGTAGACGTGCCCAACAGCTTTGTTTTTGACTTGTTTTTCCCACAAAGGTTTAGTCGAATCGCTTTCCTTTGTCAACAATCTTCGCCTTCCGACCGATACTATAGATTGCATGGGAACCATCTTGTCGAGTACTTACAAATGTTCTTCTTTCCTCACTCTTATTCAGAGTGATAGAACAATCTGTCTGGTATTCAAATTTCAAGTCCTTTCTTTTCTCAAGGATCTCTAAGTAAGATTGTACTTCAAGAAGAGTGTCACTAGCTTTGCATAAGATTGAAAAGATAATTCTTTCTTTTCGAGTTCCTTGTTCTCGTAAAGAAGATCTTCATATTTCTTTCGTAATTCAAACCATCGCTTCTTTATGTGACTTTTCACTCGATATATCCGAGCTTTGAGAAATGCATTTTCAAAGATCCTTTTCTCGATATCTTAACTAATTGAGAATTTTCCTTTGCAAGAGAATTATTTTCTTCTTCAAGATTTTCGCTCTAGCTCGGATCATTAGAAATTCTTTCATAGATGTCAAGTTCTTTCCGAGATTTTCTAGATCTTTTATTTCTTCTTCATCACTTTCATAAGTATAACAAGAAGTATGTGTTACCTCATCACCATAAGATGATTTCTATGTTAGAGATGTCCTGATCGTCAATTTCAAAGAACTCCACACATTTCATTCTTCTTGAGGTCAAGTCGATTATATCATGAGTAACTCCACATAATTCGGTGATGGTAAGGTTGAGTCATCTAAATTGTCATCTTCGTAATCCGCGTCTCAACGCCTAGAGCATCCAAATTGAGTTTGATTTTCTTTCTTTCTTCGCTAATAAAGCTTTCGCTTCTTCTCAAGATTCTTCTATCTTTCTTGTCACCGCCCTTAGTTTGTTGAAGGCGACAATCCTTCTTGAAGTGACCAGGTTTCGACAATAGAAGCGTATATCGCTTCCAATTTCTACTTCCTCAAGACATGATGCTTTCCGAGTTGGCTTGTTCAATGAGCTTTGCATATTTTCAGATGGTGATAGTTTGCGCCTAGATGCTTTTTCAGCTTCTCTTCGCTTTTCTTCTCTCAATTTCTCGATCGACATATTTGCTCATTTGCTTTGCAGAAGAGCATCCTCAATTCCTTCCTTGCTTTTCTTCTTTCGTAAGTTCCTTGAGCAACTAGAGCAATATTCGCAACTTTTCATTGTTTGTTCTCTTGAGTTGTCTCATAATCAACCGTAGCAAGATGTGAGAAGAGTTCCACCGAGTGATATTTGGCATTCCTTGGTTAAAATAAAATAATTTAGTATGCTCCCAGTGGTTAAGACTTCCGACAATAGTCTTAATCTTTTCCGACCGGGAGTATCTGCTTTTCCCAAGTCGCCATATCACTCATGAGAGTGGTAAATCAAATCAAGTTCTTCCAGAGTTTCAGGGTCCTTGTTTGAAATTTTGAAATTTCAACTTGAGAACTTCGAACTTGTTTTCTTTGGTTCTCTGGCCCGACAGATTTCTTCAATCACAGTGCAACTTTTCGCTTTAGCACCCCACGCTTTACAATCAGATGTGCTCAGTGTCGATCGATGATGATATTACGAGCTTGACCATCCAGACGATTTCTCTTGGCATCTTCCGTAGTTCTCTGGCTTTGGTTCAGAATAACTCGACTAGTAGATCTCCCACTTGTCGACGATCGCTTGTGAAGATCCTTCGCTTTGATCTCTGCTCTCTACCATTAGAAACCTCCATGACTTGTTGAGTTGTTGAATGACTATCGGGCCATTCTTTATCACTTCGATCATTTCGTCACTTATGGCTTCAAGGTGGAGCATCATGTTATTTTTCCATTTCTCGTAGTTCTCCGGTTTTAGAACGGGTGCATCACTCGTAGACATTCCGCACACTTAACACACAAATTAAATAGTCCTCGAAAATGGACAAAGTTCCTTCACCTATCTCTGGGATCTAGGTTCAGCAAGGTATAGGTGAACCTCCGCCTGATACCACTTGTTGGTCCAGATAACGGCAAAGTAAAAGACTAGAGGGGGGTGAATAGTCTTTAAAACTTTTGTCGATAATAACTATTTCTCGAGATATCTGTAGATATTTGATACTTAGATTCAGAGCGAAGACTTAAGATAGATAAGTGTGCGAAATGCTTAAAGTGTGTGTGTGTCTGAAATGTAAGTAAAAGTAAATAACACAAAGAAGTATAGTGGTATCTGAGGTATGAATCCTCCAACTAATCCACTTCGGTCTTCCAAAGACCTAGAATTCACTAGAATAGATAATTGAGGCCACCTTACAAAATCCTATTCTAAGATTCCTTAAACAAATGGTTCCCAACCAAATGTTCCCCGAGTTGTTCCCCGCTTTCACGTACCAATTACTTCAGACTCGTAAACCTTTTGAGCTATTCCCTAGCTTCCAAGCTAAGTACTTCTGTGCTCAATAACCTTGGAGTTATTCCTTAGTTTCTCAAACTAAGTACTTCCTCATCTCCACGCCTTGATGGTGTTGGTTTTGGTTTGAGTTGTCGATGAGCTTCTTTAATAACTTTTCGCTAATCGATAGCTCGTGAATCAAGTATACTTAATACACTTTGCAATGTATGGTATCTTGTTCTTTTTCGACCCAAGTCTTAGATAAATGTTCAAGAGAATGAATCTTTATACTTGATCTTTCAATTCAACTCTTTCACGTATAGCAAAGCTTGTTTAGGATCAGGACACTTAGAACTTCAGTGTTACTCAAGATCAAGAGCTTTAGTCGCAACATAAAGCTTTGAGGATAAGTAATTTGCTTGAGATAGCGAGATATGTGTTCAGTGTAAGTTCTTCAGGTTGTGTGTCTTCTCAAGCTGTCTAAGTGTTGATATTTATAGATGAATTTGAGTGCCATTTGAATAGTATCCGTTAGGCTTAAATCAAATTCAAACTATCGATATCTCGTATAGTAATCAGTAGCAGTTTGTCTTCTTCTTGGTTACCGTTGCTTTTGTTCGTACATCTCGTCTGCAGCATTTAATGCATCAGATTATACTATTGTCTCAGAGTGCCAACGGAACTATGCTTTGTATCAGAGACTTAACTTTATCAGTTTTCTCTGAGTTTTAGCACGTCCTTACCTTTAACTTTAGATACCACTTTTATTGAAACAACTTTGTTTGCAATATATATTTCTTTATCAGAAATGTGGTTTAAAGCTCAAGGTATCTGAGCACTTTCCTTGTTTTCAGAAACCTTCCAGTTCTCAGATATCTCTTGTGACATAGCTTGTTTAAAACTATTCGTGTCTTCAAGATATCTGGCCAAGGTATCTGCAAAACTATTTCAGTAATCTTGTGCAGTTTCTTCAAATCTTCAATGTCGTTGAACTTGTTCTGCTTGGATGTCTTCTTCTTGGTCTTCTTCATAAAATAAAATTACATTTTGAGACCTAACATCCTATACAAGATTAGCTAGACTATCATACTTAGTGGATTTCCTCTTTACAATGTTCAAGTGAACCAAGAGTACTAATCACCTTTCGAGATTAAGATAAGTCATCATGTTGTCGATCAAAATCTAAATGATATTTCTAACAAAATATCTAACAAATTTCCTAACAAATTTCCCTTTTGATCACCAACGATGACTATCGACCTATTAAAAACTGGATGAGTGAACAACCCAACACTTAATCATTTCTTAAGATTTTTCAATTCATTTAATTATGCGTAGTAAACATCAACCAAATCACAAGGTGTGATCTTTGCTGACAAGTTATCTTTTATAGAATAATATCTGAGAGTAAGTTCATCAGATATGTTACAATGAAAGAATACAGATAACTTTAATACATAAAACAATTTTGCTCAGTCAGCAAAAATACAAAAATACATAGTAAATTAGGACAACAGGAGTAGCCAAGCTCCAAGTAAACATCCTAATAGACTAGTCTTCAACTCTTCAAGTCTTTAACAGTAGTTCTATGGATCAGTCTGCAAATTTCCTATCTCCAAACCTGTTGATGTCATCAGAATAATCATAGAGAAGTGTTCGACGAGCATCTCAAAGGTCTCCGCAAATCCACGCACCTCTTTGTAGGTTTTGGTAGGATTTTTCTTGACAAAATGTTTGACCCACAGATACTTTCCCCACTTCCAGGCATGCTCTATTCTGATATCTGAAAGCTTGAAGTATTCGTAGATAATCCTCAGATATTTGATGTCACCCTTGTATTGATCTTCAGTTAGATAGAACGACTCATGTGGTTCCACAAATGAGTCTTGCTCTTGTGCTCGTGATATTCGTAATTCGTGCACATCATCCGCTTTCCATATGGACATTCATCGAGAGGTCCTTTCTCATGGCTTCAGCTTTCGACAACTTCAAAATCCAACTGTGCTTTAATGTGATTGGTGTTGATCAAGGTTGGCTTATCTTTTCTCCATGCCATAAGTTGTTTATGGATTGGTTCGAAATCTTGAATTTACCAAGAGATGCTTAAGTTCCGTAATCCAATAGCCATTTTTCCGATTGATGCACTCAGAGATGATGAATCATTGTCATTCTTCACATACTCTATTTTGGCTTCTTCCGCCCGAGTGGAAGTCGACTTTGTCTTTGCTCACTCTCGATGTTCCTTCTCCGCCTTGAATTCTCTTTGGGGTTGTTGCTCAAGAACCACCTGGATAGACTTGGTATTTCCAGAGGGTTTTAGTCATTGGGCTTTGCGCCTATGGGCTCGCCAGGCTTTCAATTTTCCTTTTCAAAGGAAGAGGAGCTTCATCTTCATCGCTTCTCATCATCATCAAGATTAAATCTTGTGAGAGTTTTACCTTCTTCATTGCCTGTGGACTTGATTTGGCCTTCTTCTTTTCTTCGTAAGATTCATTAATCCTTTAACTCGCCTTCTCCTTGGAGCCTTGGTACTCCTTGGAGGTTTCGTGCCATGGCCCTTGTTATCATTGTAGTTCCTTCAAGAGGGTTTCGGGAAGTACTACTATTTGCAGCACTGGCTTGAGGAGGGTTCATTGGTTCGAGTGGTGTGGAAGTTTTCATGTTTCTTCTTCCTCTCGAGCCGCACTGCATCCAGATTTCTTCTTGTTTTCTTCTCCTTCTTCCCATTCCCCGACTTTGAGGTCCAAATTTGTACACTCTTTCCCTTAGTCATTGTCAATGACTCACCTCATAAAAGAATCAGAGAGAGTCAAAATGCCCTAGTAAATAATTGTAGGCGTGACCAACTTCAAGTTCGGCTTTGAGCTCGATTTTGCTTGATAAGTCCATTGTCCTTATCGTGAGCTCCGCAATGGGCCTGGATGGCATCCGCTTCAAAGCAGTAACTTGCCTCTTGGAAAGCTTTTTCACTAAAGACGATCATCGTCCTTATCATTCCAGATCTTTCCGAGTAATGACTATGCTAGTTGTTCTCGAGTGATGAGCTCTGAATTTTTTCATTTCGAGGGACGGAGGCAATTACTTCCTTGTTCTCAGAAGACATCTCCTTTTTCGATGAGCCAAGATTGCATCCGCTCATGTATTCATGGGAGTGGACATTTGGCGCTTTGAAAGTTTCAGAGCACCGCTTCCTTTTCAAGTGTGAAACCGCTAGATGTTCATTGGTGTGCTCGCCAAAGTCTTGTCTTCTTCATCATCCGAGTAATCACCCAATTGATCTTCATCCTCTCGACATTCTCATCGATTGTGAGTCCAAAGAACCATCTCGTAGATTGGTTTCTTCCTTTTGGAAGGAGGATGGTACTTTTTGAAGATGATGCACTTTTAGCATCATGCTTAATTTCGTATACTTCTTCAAGATTGAGTTCTTTGGTGATGGCATTTATAGCATCCTCGTAGCTCGTTAACCTCGTAGTAAGCAATCATCTCTTGCAGATATTGATCTTGTAATTGGTCAAGCTTGTCTCAATTTAGCTATCCGTCTTCCAGCTTGAAGATGGAGTCGTTGTTCTTCCAACAGCTTGTCCGAGTTGAGCGCCTGATTGAGTATTCAACAATTTCGAGCGATTTCATTAGAATCCTCAACTACTTGTTCAAGAATAACCTTTGTTGGGAAGATGGATGAGTTGACTTTTGAGGAGATGAAGACGGAGATTTCGTGCTTTCCTCTCGGTTTGCTTTTCAAAGCTTGAGGCATGATTTCTTTGTGAAATTCCTCCCATTCCTCGTGCAGGGCATCATCATCATCATTTTTGTCAGGTCATCCTTTTGGTGATGGTCGGGAGGTTCATCAAGTCGCTGCTTATCTCTTCCTCCTCATCATCTTCGATACAAGATTGATCACTTCAGAATAGTGATCTTCCGCCCATTAACCTCTTCTTGTTCAAGGTATAAATTGCGTAGTCTGGGGCGTAATCGCTTGAATGCCATCTGTAATCTTGTCGACCATCCGCCTGCTCAAAGGCTTATATCAAATCAGGCGCCACTTCTCCGGAGAAATCCTTATGCAATAGAGTCGAATCGTAATTGCTCGGTAGGGAACATTGCATGGATATACGCCTCAAGTCAAGAGCTCGTGCTCGTTCGGTTGGTTGATCTGTGATTCTCAATATTTCGTAGAGATCGAGCACCTTAACCTTTGCCATTTCTTGAAGCATTGAATATGCTTTCGTGGTTTGAGCTTTGAAGAAGGGAAGTAGGTCCCTTTTCTCATCATTGGGAGCCTGCTTGCACTCGCTTGAGCCTCGAAAGAAAGAGTTTTAAGTGAGCTTCAAAACTTTTGTAGATATCTGAGTAGAAGTGTAGTTTAGTTTCGAGTTACCCGTAAGTACTTCGTGCTCAGAGACTTGTGCTATCGAGACAATTGGTGTCTCAGATATCTTGTTGTGAGGTGGAGACTTGGAAGTCCGTCCTCATCAACCTTTCTTTCTTGAACTCGAGAATTAAGATTAATACAATACTTAGGAAATTATTTGAAAGAATTTGTGCAAAATGCTTTAATGAGTTCGAAGTTTTGGACTTACTTCCCAATAGGAAGCTCAGAGTCATTTTTCTCGTAAACTTTCTCGCTTCGTATTCTTTCATGTGATGTTGCCTTGGGAGCTTCATCAATTTCCATTGATGCAGGGATGTCGAACTTTTTCCTTTGCATTTCTACTTCGAAAGAGCCCGTAAGTAGAAAGTATTGAATATTTTAGAAGAAGTTTAAGATAACCCATGATGAAGAATACTTATCACGATTTTTCATGTACCTTCATGCTAGAAGGCTCAATGATGTGTTCTTCAAACCTTGTCTCTGGTTCGCCTCGCATTTCGCTTTATCTTCCTCTTTCTCTTGGAGCCCGTTAGAAACATTTACTTTAAATGATTAAGCACATAGACGAATGATCGAAAAGTGTTATCTTAAGAATCAATTATCACCGTGGTATGTGCTCAGATTTCTTAAGAGGCGAGGTCAGTAACCTCCTTCTTAGTTTCGAGGCAAGCTTTCCACTTCCTCTTGTTTCGTGTTTCTAACTCACTGTAATAAAGAATTTTTATATAAGTAACAAGATATACAAGCATAAAATTTTTCATACAGGAGTTAAACCATTCACTACCCGAGCATTGTCGGTGATTGGTCTCTCGAACTTGTGACCCTTTATACTTTGGTCTTCTTGTTCCAAAGACATTCTTTGTTTGAAGTTTTAGGTACTTCACACCTTTCCCGAGTGTGCAACTGCTTGTTTCCTCGGGTTGATCATAATGAGTGAATGTCTCGCTTGATCCTCTTGTCGAGTCGAGAACCTGGTCCAGATAACGGCAAAGTAAAAGACTAGAGGGGGTGGGGTGAATAGTCTTTAAAACTTTTGTCGATAATAACTATTTCTCGATATCTCAATAGATATCCGATACTTAGAATCGTAGTGGAAGACTTAATAAAGATAAGTGCGTAAATGCTTAATGTGTGTGTGTCATCAAGAGTAAATACAGAAGGTAAATAACACAAAAAGTATAGTGGTATCCTGAGGTATGAATCCTCCAACTAATCCACTTCGTCTATCGAGACCTAGAATTCACTAGAACAAATAATTGAGTTCACCTTACAATAATCCTATTCTAAGATTCTTAACAATCGTTCCCAACCAAAGGTTCCCCCGAGTTGTTCCCCGACTTTCACAAACCAAGTACTTCGTACTCGTAAACCTTGAGTTATTCCCTAGCTTCCCAAGCTAAGTACTTCCTATACTCAATAACATTGAGTATTTCCTTAGTTTCCCAAATCAAGTACTTCCTATACTCGATAACCTTGAGTTATTCCCCATTTTTCAAACTAAGTACTTCAGTACTCCACGCCATTATGGTGTTGGTTTTGGTTTGAGTTGTCGATGAGCTTCTTTAATAACTTATTCAATTATTCAGACATGCGTGAATCAAGGTACTTAATACACTTTACAACAGATGGTATCTTGTTCGATTTTATCGACCTAAGTCTTATGATATCTATTCAAGAGAATGAATCTTTATAGTTGATCTTTGATTCAACTCCTTCAGTATAGCTTTGCTTGTTTAGGATCGTGACACTTAGAACTTCAAGTGTTACTCAAGATCAAAAGCTTTGGTCGCAATGTAAAGCTTTGTGAGTGAGTAAGTAAGCTTTTTAGAGAGTAAGATGTTCAAATTTTCAAGTTATGTCGTGTGTCTAAGGTTCTGGTGTTCTCAAGGCCTAAGTGTTGATATTTATAGATGAATTTGAGTGCCGCTTGAATAGTATCCGTTAGCTCAAATTGAACTATCGATATCTCGTATAGTATCAGAAAGGTGTTTGTCTTCTTCTCGTAGTCGCCGTGCTTTTATTCGCATATCTCGTCCGTGCATTAAATGCATTGTACTATACTTTTGTCCTCAGAGTGTCAACGAACTATGCTTTGTATCGTAGACTAGTGTTATCTCGATTCTTTGCACGTCTTATCTTCAATCTTCGATACCACTTGTATTTATTGAAACAACTTTGTTTGCAATATATATTTCTTTTCGTAAACGTGGTTAAAGCTCAAGGTATCCGAGAATAGATATCTGTGGACACTTTCCTTGTTTTCGATATGTCTCTTATTTCTCGATATCTCTTGTGACACGCTTTGTTTGAAACTATTCATGTCTTCAAGATATCTGGCTAAGATATCTGAACAACAGATTCAGTAATCTTGTGCAGTTTTCTTCAAGTCTTCAATGTCGTTGAGCTTGTTTTGCTTGGATGTCTTCTTCTTGGTCTTCTCTTCATAAAATAAAAATTACATTTTGAGACCTAACATCCTATACAAAATTAGCTAGACTATCATACTTAGTGGGTTTCGTCTTTTACAATGTTCAAGTGAACCAAGAGTACTAATCACCTTTCTGAGACTAAGATAAGTCATCATGTTGCTGATCAAAACTAAACAGATATTCTTTACACAATATCTAACAAAATTCCTAACAAATTTCTCAAGAAATTTCCCAACAAATTTCCCAACAGAACCTGCTCTTTTGCAGGATTTTCTTCAGCGTGTTGTAATGCTGGTAATTCGAAATGGAGTTCATTTACCATTTCATCAACCACTTGTGGCTGTTGTGGTTGTTGTGGTTGTCTGGAAGCAGAAGATCGTTCTGTAGAGTGTTCTTCCAGATTTTTAGATGTGGCATTTTCATCAGCATCTGCCAGCACTAAATTACCACTCATCAGGGCTTCTTGAAGTTGTGCGTAAGAAACGTTTCCTGATGATGTGTTTGCACCAACAACCTTTGCTATAGGTGCTTGTTCAACAACCTGAGGTGTAGGTTCTTCTTCAGAAACCTTATCACCAGTTACTGTTACAGTAACCTTAGCCCTCTTTGTTCTTTCTAGGACTTGAGAGATGACTAGTTCATCATCTTCATCGTCAGAGCTCTCACCAACATTGGGAACTGATTGGTCCATTACTCCTGCGATTTCTGCAGATGGGGCTTGGTGCTTTTCACCTGTTTTGGCAGCATTAATAAGTTCATCAGCAAGGCATTCTGCATTAGTCGCAACATTTCGAACGCACTTTCTCTTGCCGAGTCTACTTGTTCAAGAGTTGATGACTCTTTGCAAGATTGATGAGTTTATCGCCTTTATCGCCCATCGGCAAGGCCTGCAGATATCTGAGAATCGACAACCTCAATGGGTGTGTCTTCTGATTTGCCAGGAGACTTCTTTCTTGAAGTTCTGGGCTTCTTGGTCGCAACCTTTTCTTCAGATACCTTTTCGACTTTCGCTTCTTAGAACCTTTCTCGAGACCCAAGAACCTTTTCATCAAGTTTGTATACTCATATTTGTAGAGTAGGTTATCGCTGGCTATTTCAAATTGCCTCTCGAGCTCAAGCCAAGCTTCTCCCTCCAGAAGTAGCATATCTTCGCACCATAGCCCATCGTGGCCTTTCGCTCACTAGTCCTTTGGCAATCTTAGGCTCAAGCCTCAATCTTCTTCACAAACTTCATGAAGGCGATTTCCCAGCTTAAAAGGGTTTTCCAAATTTTGTCTTGTTGATTCAGAAGAACATCATGATCCATCGCTTCGCTTATCCGTCAAGACCTCCTTGTAGACCATCAAAGCATCTGTGAAGAATGCAAGCCAATACATCCCAAAGGAACCATCGATGTCCGGTTGGATGTCGCAAGCTTGAACTCAAATGGGTGTATCCTATTTTCAAGATCACACATCACTGCATAAATTGTTTAACACCTTTAAGGAGATCATCATCCTTGGTGTTTATTTCAAAATCCTTTCCAAGATTTTGAAACTCAAACAACTTACGTAAAGTTGTTAAGTCCGTATGATTTCCTTTCTCGATCGAGGTTTCGGCTGCACTATTGCAAAGCCTTCTAAACACATGAATTTATCTCGAGTTGTTGTAGAATTCCAACACATCGAGTGATGAAATTCCACTCAAGCAGCGATAGAAAACCCTTAATTTGTGCCTTTTCAAGCATGTCAAGAATCGCTTTTCTCTTGGTTCTCTATATCAGTATGAGGTATTCCTCAACCATGGCACCACCCCAAATCATTCTATGATTTGAAGTCCAATGGTCGATTAAAATCTCCTACCAATCGGTTGTTCACAATAACCAACTCTCGTGTTTGCTTTTCAAAGCATCAGTGGAGGATTGAGATTTCGTGTGGAAGAATTCTTTGGGGCCATCTCTTTATATAGTGTAGGAATTTGGATTGGTGTTTGAAAGAGATTTGATTCAAGAATTCTTGCGTAAAACTTAATCTTGATTTGCAGAGATTGTAGAAGGTTTGCAGAGACTCAAGAGAAGGTTTTGCTATTTTTGTGTAAGTCGGAATTTTGGATTAGGCGAAAGTGATTTCTTTTGCCAAAATCCTATATATATATATATATATATATATATATATATATAGCAAATAGAATCTCAACAGACAAATACATACAAATTGATTTTGTGTGTACGTATCTGTGATTTGCAAGCAGGCGTGAGCAAAAGATAGATCGGCATTAAATGCAAAGTGGGCTTTGTCAGAATTTTTACAGTCCACTATTTACTGTGAATTAATTTCCACAGATAGATCAAACGCTTAATTTCATCAAGGGTCACCATTGTTTTTCAAAGAATGATCACAATCAACAAGTGTAATTGGGCCCATTTAATGAATTTTGGCTATTAGCTATCTGAATCACGTTTTTGTATGACCAAGAACACTGTTTGCATCTGAATCTGTCTTATACTTAGGATCTTTCCAAGTTTTTCATCAAGATAGAAATAATGTGAATTTCAAGAGAGTAGTTGACTGCAGATAGTTGTACTATTCTTCTTTGTGTTCCCCGTTTATAGAGTGATTCAGATATCTGAGTTCCCGTCTCAGAGATCTTAAGTCGCCTTTGCTCTTTAGCCTTTTGACTTCTCGGATACCCGCTCAGATTTCTCTTTTCTCTCTCTGGATGCCCGCTCCAGATACCTCTTCTCCGGATGCCTGCTCCAATACCTCTTCTCCGGATGCCTGCTCCGATAATACGAACTTTTTCAGTTCATTAGTAGTTCCATTAGTCCAAGACTATGTCTTAAGGCTAAGAATCTACTTTCTTGTAGTGGCTTAGTGAAGATATCTGCAAGTTGGTCTTCAGTGCCAATCTTGAGTATCTCTATATTGCCTTTTTCAACATGGTCTCTGATGAAGTGATGTCTAACATCAATATGCTTTGTTCTGGCATGAAATTTAGGATTCGTAATCGCATAGCACTTGTGTTGTCACGAAAATGGGAGTTTTCTCTTCATCGAGTCCATAGTTTTAAGTTGTTGTTGTATTCACGTAATTTGTGTTGCACAACAACCAAAGAACAATATATTCAGCCTACGTGGTAGAAGTTGCAATTGAGTTTTGCTTCTTGCTAAACCACGAGATAAGTCTAGTACCCGTAAACCCACAAGTTCCCGAGGTGCTTTTCCTATCAAGCGTTGATCCAAAGATAATCATTCGAGTACCCAATTTAAACTCAATCCGCTTTTCTTTAGGATACCACAATCCTACATCTATCGTACCTTTTACATACCTTAATATTTTCATAGCAATGTTGTAGTGTTTGCATCGGATTTGTCTCGAAATCTAGCACACACTCCAACCGTATTGAATATCAGTCTACTACTTGCAAAGAGGTAAAGTAGTGAACCTATCAATTTCCTATACTTATGTTCTTCAACACTCTTATCGATTCAAGATAGGTCATTTTGGTTCCAATGCTCATAGGTATCTTAGCATTCTTTTCGTAAGGCTTAAGATTGAATTTTGTGAGCATATCTTTGCATACTTTGTTTGACTAATGAATATTCCATCATTGAGTTGCTTGACTTGCAATCCTAGAAAATAATTCATTTCTCCCATCATGCTCATCTCAAACTTACTTTTCATGAGATTTGCAAAGTCATTACAAAGTTGCTTGTCCTTAGATCCAAATATGATGTCATCAACATATACTTGAACTAAGAGTAGTTTCCCATCATGATTTAAGGTAAATAAAGTTTTATCAACTTCACCTTTCTTGAAACCACTTTCCAGAAGGTATTTGGCCAAAGTGTCATACCATGCTCTTGGAGCCTGTTTCATCCATACTGAGCTCAGAGTTTATAGACCATTCTACTTTCTGAGGAAACTTCAAAGCCAGGTGGTTGCTCAACATAAACTTCTTCTGCAAGTTCACCGTTCAAGAATGCACTTTGACATCCATCTGATAAACTTTAAAATGTTTATGAGTCAAAGGCTAGAAAGAGTATTATTGCATCCAACTGCAACCGTGCATATGACTCATCAAAATCTAAGCCTTCAGTCTGGGTAAATCCCTTGGCAACCAATCTTGCTTTGTTTCTGGTTATTTCACCAGATTCATTCATCTTGTTTCTGAAAACCCATTTAGTTCCAATCACAGATATTCCTTCTACAAATGGAACAAGTTTCCAGACTTTGTTTCTCTCAAATTGATCCAACTCTTCTTGCATTGCAGAGATCCAGTCTTGGTCTCCTAATGCTTCTTCTATATTTTTAGGTTCAATATTTGAGATGAAACATCCAAAGAGAGAATTAGCATTTTCTATTGCTCTCCTAGTCCTAACACCTTGATTAATTGGTCCAATCACATCTTTTGCAGGATGATCCTTGATCCATCTCATCATAGGTTTAGTGCTAGTAGGATCAATATCCAAATGATTTGAATGTGAATCACTGGAATTTTGATTTGATACTTTTTCAGTATCTAAGACATTTTGCTCCTCAGAAGGGCAATTAATGTCTGACACTTGTTCAGTGTTTGAGCTATCTGGAACATGTCTTTCAGGGAGATTGTTTCCAGAGATAGCTTCATGATGAATATCTTCAGTTTCCATTTCGAAGTTTCATAGGAAATTCTTCATCATGTTTGTGAGTCATCCGTTGTTACTAGGCATATCAAGCTTTTCTACGCCGTAGTCATCCTCACTTTCCATAATGATGTTTCTCCTTTCCGAGGATTCTTCTTGAATCCTCAACATTAGTTCTTTGAACCTTTCGAGAGTTCATCATTAGGAGGTGTTTTCTTACTTCCTTCATAGAATACAACATGAACCGATTCTTCAATTTTCGTTCTTTTGTTGTAAATTCAGAAGCTTTGCTATTCGTGGAATAACCAAGAAATACACCTTCATCGCCTTTGGTTGAAATGTTCTCGATAATCTTTTCCATTGTTTAGAACAAAACATCTACAACCAAATACTCTCGGATGTTTGATATTAGGGGTCTACCAACCAAGATTTCATAAGGGTCTTGTCATGGTGTTTGTTTATCAAACATCTTACGAGTGTAGCAGTGTGTTTACGACTTCAACCCAATAAACTTCACTTATTTCAAAGGTCGCCTAGTATCGTCCTTGCGGCTTCTTTAAGGGTTCTGTTTTTCCTTTTCGCAACACCATTTTGTTGAGGTGTTCTTCAGAGGAAAGTTGGTGTTGTATACCTTGCAGTACAAAACTCATTTATGTCTTGGTTGACAAACTCAAGACCATGGTCTGCTCGATTGCGATACCTTGTCATTTTTCATGACTTCAAGCTTTTTCAAGAAGTTTGGTATCTCCACCACGGCATCGATTTGTGTTTCGTAAAGACAACCCAAGTGAATCTTGAGAAGTCATCTACAACAACTGCACCATATTTCTTTCCTGCATAACTAGTTACAGATGATTCAAAAAGATCCATATGTAGTAGTTGCAGTGGTCTAACACTAGAGTGTCTAGTTTTGGACTTGAAAGAGATTTTGGATTGTTTCCCCATCTGACATGCAGAACAGATACCATCCTTTCTGAAAGATGTTTTGGGAAGGCCAACCACTAACTCTTTCTTGGCAAGTTTGTTCAGAGTTTTGAAGTTCAAGTGACTCATTCTTTTGTGCCATAACCAGTGCTCTTCTGTGTGACCAGATTGACTCACCATGAGACATTCTTCAGTTGTGGCAGATGCCCAATCGGCAACATAAAGACTGCCTTTCCGCCGAGCAACCAAGACTGTCTGCTTTGACTCATTGTCAATTAGTTTGCAATATTTTGCTTTGAATTTTACAGTAAAACCTTTGTCTGCAAACTGACTCATGCTAAATAGATTATATTTCAAATCCTTAACATGTAATACGTCAGTGATTGTTAAAGTTCCCAATTTGACGTTGCCAAATCCCAGAGAGGGATTTAATTCTCCTCCAGTAAATCTGATATCTGGTCCTGTGTTGCAAGCTTTGTAATCGACCAGATTTGCTTTGTCTCCTGTCATGTGCTTTCCGCATCCACTATCAAATAGCCATTGTCTTTAGTCCAGGAGGCATTCTGCACACAACAGGAAATAGGAGATTAGGTTCTCAATTTACAGTTGGAACCATCAGGACTAAACAATCTTCCAGTAGGAATCCATTTTTGAATGAATTTCCTTGGAACATTCTTTTGTCTGATAGGAACATAAGGAGGAATTCTAATTGAATGATTATCATTATTAAGAATTATTCTCTTCCTTGGTGTGTTCCTAGGTGCTCCATTTGGTGCTTTCAGATACCTGTCAGGTTTCTGAGTTTGCTTTTCAGCAAACTTAGCTTTCCTTGCCAGATTTCTTCTAGCCCTGGCATTCAGATTTTCAGTGGCTTGATTCAACTTCCACTTCTGATAATTGCTTTGAGCGATTCTAGCCTTTAGCCATCGTTCTTGCTCCTGTTTGTATTCATGAGCAAGTTGTTTCCCGATGCCTTTATAGCCAATACCGTTTCAAGCACTTGAAGCTATCTGAGATCTTTTCTCGTGACTTTGCTAGTCTTATTTGGTCCAATTTCTTTCCGTAAAAGTGACATGGGAAAATTTGCCCTGCAATTCTACCTTTTTGAGAGACATAGCATTGTGGGTGTTTACACTTTTCAGTGTTGTGTTTCTTTTCAGAGACGTGCCCAACAGTTTTGTTTTTGACTTGTTTTTCCCACAAAGGTTTAGTCGCAACTGCCTTTCCTTTGTCAACAATCTTCGTCTTCTGACCGATACTATAGATTGCATGGGAACCATCTTGCTGAGTACATACAAATGTTCTTCTTTCCTCACTCTTATTCAGAGTGATAGAACAATCTGTCTGTATTCAAATTCAAGTCCTTTCTTTTCTGAAGGATGTCTTAAGTAAGATTGTACTTCAGTAAGAGTGTCACTAGCTTTGGCATAAGATTGAAAAGATAATTCTTTCTTTTCGAGTTCCTTGTTCTCAGAAAGAAGATCTTCATATTTCTTTCGTAATTCAAATATTGCTTCTTTATGTAACTTTTGTCTCGATATCCGAGCTTTGAGAAATGCATTTTCAGATCCTTTTTCTCAGATATCTTAACTAATTGAGAATTTTCCTTTGCAAGAGAATTCTTTTCTTCTTCAAGATTTTCGGCTCTAGCTCGGATCATTAGAAATTCTCTTTCATAGATGTCAAGTTCTTTCCTGAGATTTTCTAGATCTTTTATTTCTTCTTCATCACTTTCATAAGTATAACAAGAAGTATGTGTTACCTCATCAGCCATAAGACAGATTTCTATGTTAGAGATGTCTGGATCGTCAATTTCAGCAACTCCACACATTTCATTCTTCTTGAGGCCGAAGTCGATTATATCATGAGTAACTCCACATAATTCTGGTGATGGTAAGGTTGAGTCATCTGAATTGTCATCTTCAGAATCCGTCTCAACGTCTAGAGCATCCAGTTGAGTTTGGATTTTCTTTCTTTCTTCAGTTAATAAAGCTTTCTGGCTTCTTCTGAAGATTCTTCTATCTTTCTTGTCACCTGTCCTTAGTTTGTTGAAGGCAGGACAATCCTTCTTGAAGTGACCAGGTTTCTGACAATAGAAGCAGATATCGTTTCCAATTTCTACTTCCTCAGTACATGATGCTTTCTGAGTTGGCTTGTTCAGCGAGCTTTGCATATTTTTGTACTGGTGATAGTTTGAGCCTAGATGCTTTTTCAGCTTCTCTTTGGCTTTTCTTCTCTCAATTTCTCGACTGACATATTTGCTCATTTGCTTTGCAGCAAGAGCATCCTCAGTTCCTTCCTTGCTTTTCTTCTTTTCAGAAGTTCCTTGAGCAACTAGAGCAATATTCTGCAACTTTTCAGTTGTTTGTTCTCTTTGAGTTGTCTCATAATCAACCGTAGCAAGATGTGAGAAGAGTTCCACTGGAGTGATATTTGGCATTCCTTGGTTAAAATAAAATAATTTAGTATGCTCCCAGTTGTGGTTAAGACTTCTGACAATAGTCTTAATCTTTTCTGACTGGGAGTATCTGTTGCTTTCCCCAAGTGCTGCCATATCACTCATGAGAGTGGTAAATCTGAAATCAAGTTCTTCCAGAGTTTCAGTGGGTCCTTGTTTGAAATTTTGAAATTTCAACTTGAGAACTTCGAACTTGTTTTCTTTGGTTTTCTCAGTTCCGGCACAGATTTCTTCAATCAGTTGCCAGGCAACTTTCGCCGTTTTAGCACCCCACAGTTTACACTGTATGTGCTCAGGTGTCGATCTGATGATGATATTACGAGCTTGACCATCCAGACGATTTCTCTTGGCATCTTCCAGAGTTCTCTGGGCTTTGGTTCGTAAATAACTTGACTAGTAGATCTCCCACTTGTTGACGCATCAGTTTGTGAAGATCCTTCGCTTTGATCTCTGTCTCTACCATTAGAAACCTCCATGACTTGTTGAGTTGTTGAATGACTATTGGGCCATTCTTTATCACTTCGATCATTTCGTCACTTATGGCTTCAAGGTGGAGCATCATGTTATTTTTCCATTTCTCGTAGTTCTCTGGTTTTAGAACGGGTGCATCACTCAGAGACATTCCTGCACACTTAACACACAAATTAAATAGTCCTCGAAAATGGACAAAGTTCCTTCACCTATCTGGGGATCTAGGTTCAAGGTCAGGTCGGTGAACCTCCTGCTCTGATACCACTTGTTGGTCCAGATAACGGCAAAGTAAAAGACTAGAGGGGGGGGGTGAATAGTCTTTTAAAACTTTTGTCGATAACAACTATTTCTCAGATATCTGTGTAGATATTTGATACTTAGATTCAGAGCGCGGAAGACTTAAGATAGATAAGTGCAGAAACAGTTAAAGTGTGTGTGTGTTGCTGAAATGTAAGTACAGAAAAGTAAATAACACAGCAAGTATAGTGGTATCTGGAGGTGGCGTAATCCTCCAACTAATCCACTTCGGTCTTCCAAAGACCTAGAATTCACTAGAATAGATAATTGAGGCCACCTTACAAAAATCCTATTCTAAGATTCCTTAAACAAATGGTTCCCAACCAAATGTTCCCCCGAGTTGTTCCCGGCTTTCCATGACCAATTACTTCGTACTCGTAAACCTTTTGAGCTATTCCTAGCTTCCCAAGCTAAGTACTTCCGTGCTCAATAACCTTGAGTTATTCCTTAGTTTCTCAAACTAAGTACTTCACATACTCCACGCCGGATGGTGTTGGTTTTGGTTTGAGTTGTCGATGAGCTTCTTTAATAACTTTTCGCTTAATCGATAGCTCTGTGAATCAAGTATACTTAATACACTTTGCAATGTATGGTATCTTGTTCTTTTTACTGACCCAAGTCTTAGATAAATGTTCAAGAGAATGAATCTCAGATACTTGATCTTTCAATTCAACTCTTTCACAGATAGCAGTGCTTGTTTAGGATCAGGACACTTAGAACTTCAGTGTTACTCAAGATCAAGAGCTTTGGTCGCAACAGAAAGCTTTGAGGATAAGTAATTTGCTTGAGATAGCGAGATATGTGTTCAGTGTAAGTTCTTCAGGTTGTGTGTCTTCTCAAGCTGTCTAAGTGTTGATATTTATAGATGAATTTGAGTGCCGTTTGAATAGTATCCGTTAGGCTTAAATCAAATTCAAACTATTGATATCTGTGTATAGTACTGTAGCAGGTTTGTCTTCTTCTTCAGAAGCTACCGTTGCTTTTGTTCAGACATCTCTGTCCGTGCATTTAATGCATTGTACTATACTTTTGTCCTGTAGTGCCAACGGAACTATGCTTTGTATCAGAGACTTAACTTTATCAGTTTTCTCTGAGTTTTAGCACGTCCTTACCTTTAACTTCAGATACCACTTTTATTGAAACAACTTTGTTTGCAATATATATTTCTTTATCAGAAATGTGGTTTAAAGCTCAAGGTATCTGAGAGTAGATATCTGTGGGCACTTTCCTGGTTTTCAGAAACCTTCCAGTTCTCAGATATCTCTTGTGACATAGCTTGTTTAAAACTATTCGTGTCTTCAAGATATCTGGCCAAGGTATCTGTAAAACTATTTCAGTAATCTTGTGCAGTTTCTTCAAATCTTCAATGTCGTTGAACTTGTTCTGCTTGGATGTCTTCTTCTTGGTCTTCTCTTCATAAAATAAAAATTACATTTTGAGACCTAACATCCTATACAAGATTAGCTAGACTATCATACTTAGTGGGTTTCCTCTTTTATAATGTTCAAGTGAACCAAGAGTACTAATCACCTTTCTGAGACTAAGATAAGTCATCATGTTGCTGATCAAAATCTAAACAGATATTTCTAACAAAATATCTAACAAATTTCCTAACATACTGAGATACTTGGAAACTGGGGGGACTTATGATGTATACATATGAGTCCGTCCGTGACTCTCGCCGAACCAAGACGACTTAACACAATCTATACAGGTGCTTCACTGGAGTCCGCCCACGATATCTTTTGTCCGGCACTAAAACACTTCATATTATCAAGATTCCAGGGTGAAAGATGGGGCGGTCCGACCTCCCACATTCCTCACCACGGACATATCCGCTCTCTAGGGAAAAACTTCTGGATCAAGACAAACTTAAAATGAGTCCATCCAATAATTCAGTCCGCCTGGAGTTCATGGACGGACTGCTTCTGGTCTTATCCTAAATATTAGCGTGAGTCCAACGGCCCACCTATCTCCGAGGCCACGTGTCAACCTACCACCAGGCCAACCAAGCTCCGGGATGTCAGAGAGTTTGTCCCCATAGCTCAACACTATAAATAGAGGGCATTTACTCCTCATTAAGGTACGTAACAACTTCACAATAATCCACTCTCTAAGTTTTGAGGTTCGAGCCCTAGCTTGATCCGCCTCCTAACTAGTTGAATCTTAGTCCGGACTGTCTAAGGCAGGCCGGCCCAAAAGGGTCTAACCCCTTATATTCTTTTTTACAGAACAAGCATCTAAAAGTGTCCATCTGGCGGACCATCACTCAGGAACGGTCGTACTAATCTGACGGACCCATTGCTATTAAAGGACTATACTGACTACCTCCTATTTCTTGGCGGATCCTAACCTGTGGCCGGATCGAATTCTACAAAAAGGACTTCGAACTAAGGCAAGACGATTTAGGAAGTACCAGACCTACGCTTTGACGGATTCCCTACGACCTAGACTTTGACTATTGACTAATCCGGTTTTACCCCACATCAACTATAAATAAAACAGTGAAAGTCCTAGACTGGAAGATTAAAAATTAACATGTTTCTGATGCCTAACCATACCAAGAATCATGAAAAGACATTTCTGTTTTTTAAGGAATTTTTTTTTTCTTTTCCATGTCACAGAATATTAATATTAAAGGTTCACATAAAGTTTCTTCATGAAGAATACGCAAAACCACATATAAAACCTATACACATTTCTCAAGTATTAAAAAAAAAGGCATAAACTACGGAAGCAATTCCACCCAAGTTAGCAAACTTAACTTTTCCACATATGAAGAGTATTATAAAATAGTTCACCAACATGATGATCCATCCACCGAACATAAACAGAACGGTCTTTCGCAAATCCCATTCGGAAAAGATAATCAATCAAGATTGTGCTTAAGACTGTTGGTTATCCGGTTGGTTTTTCTCCGCGTAACATGTCATCAAAAGAATAATAATATAATTAGTATATTATACACATGACCGTCTTGGAGATTTCAAGGGCCCTGTGCGGCCTTTAAAACAGGGCCCCAAATAATCATATAACAAAATTTAATATTATTTTTATAATGGAAATAATGAAGCTATATTTAAATATACAAATATATAGTGTATAAATTATTAATGAATCAATATAATAACATTACGAAAATTTTATTATTATAAAATTATATCATATTCAATAAATGAAAACAAAAGATATAGTAAGTAATGTGAAATAAATAAAATAATATAAAAAGGATCCACGTATCGCAAAACAATATATGAAAAAGAATCATATTACTAACAAGAGTAAAATGGTTAATAAGAAGAAACTGGTGCAATGAGGACTTGTACCGTGACCTATGAAAGATGAGAGTCTCCAGTCTCAATGCGTGGCCAACAGGTACTTCGATTCAATTGCCGTTTTACTGTACAAGTACTGTGATTATAAATTTTGGTTAAATTTTGGGCCCCCTAAAATGTTGGGCCTCTGCACAGGTTTTAGCGGGCCTGATTATACAAATCATAATTCACAAACTCAATAAGAGTGAGAAACAAACTAGCAACACTTACCTTCTTATGTTAGTGGAATACGGATTAGCGTACAAGTACTAAAAAATTCGGATTGAATCCTGGACGAGACACCGGTGCGACCACTTTCCCTTAATTAAGCACAATTTGATCGCCTTTCTATGCTTCAGGCCTACTTGAGCAATTTGCTCCCAATGTACAATGCCCAATCACAACTAATCTTAAAAGCAACAAACTTAGTTCTTTCGAACTTTTCAAGTGTTGGAACTCTCTTGATGCTCAAGTGTATGCCTACTGCAAATCTCTATATTATGAAATGAGGATGATGATGCCAATGGATGAGAGGGAGAGTAGAAGATCGTATTCTTTCTTGTGTTCTCCAAAGTGATGGAGAAACAACCTTTTATAGCCAAGAAAGGCTACCTCAAAGTTCACAAATTAATCCATGTACTAAAACCACCATAAAACCTCATTAGAGGTGCAAGACCATGAGTTACCATTTTAAATCATCTTTAATTCCGAAAATTAAAGAAATAAATGATAAAATGGGAGTGATTAAATGGGAGAAGTGCAAAAGACTTCTTCTACAATATTCACATAATGTTTATACTCCCAATATGTACCTCACAATTCGAGCCAACTTTTATTCACACCGAAAATTAATTTTTGTCCATGTATTACATAATCACGTAACTTGCGCAATCCACTACGTGATAAACTATTATAAAACATGTCAAAACAAATGGTGGATCACATAAAAAATTTGCTAAAAGATATGTCCTCTTGACATTTCAACTTTCAAGTTAAGTTGCACATTTTACGACTTTAGTACGTATAAATGGTTGCTCAATCAATCAATTCTCCAACAAATATGTCATACAAAATTTATACTACAATTACAACTAGGACTTAAGAAACTCCATAAGGGTTTAACTTGCTCATTCATTTCAAAAGAGAGACTGTGTTAGCTTGATTGGCACTGTGGTGTGCTACTGGATTAGCTTCTATGTACACATAAGAGCTAAATTGGCTCGTTAGCACCTATAACACGTTTATTAGGTAAAATAAGTTAAATGTAGGTGATGAATGATATAAAACGAATGAGAATTACATCTCTAGAAAATTCACGAATGGCAAGTCACTTAAGGTCCGTTTACAAAAATAGCTGATAAGCTAACTGCTAGTTGAATGGGTAGTTGATAAGGTATTTGATTTATATGAAGGTGCTCAGTAAATTAATTATTCGATTTGCTAATTATAGTATCTTAAAAACAAATCAGTTATAAACTATCAACTAAATATTCACGAAGCAAGCTTATTTTTATCGAGCTAAAAGCTAATGGTAAACCGAGACAAAATACTACAACATCCATATATTATGTAAAGCACAGGGGGCTAAACCCCACCAGATTAATTCAATCCTACGTGGAATTTTGTGGAATTAGTAGTATTTTAGCCAGTAGATATTTCATTGTTATTTTTGGTATGTTGTCTACATGTATAGTTTTTATTAAATCTCATATAACTTTATCTACAAAAATCCGAAAAATATTTTGAACATATATTTAAATTCGTCGTAACAAGACGAATCCATAGACACCAATCTTGAATAGTATTATTTCAAGAAATCATTTTATTCATTAAAATAAAATATAAATTTATTAAATAAGATAAAATGAATTAATGAAAATTTAAAAAATAGAGTATTTATTAAATAAATTCAATCTACGTGAAATTTTGTGGAATTAGTTGCATTTTCAACCAGTATATCTTTCACTATTTATTTTTTGTATGTTGGCTGCATATATAGTTTTTATTAAATTTAATATAAATTTATTCTACAAAACTCCGAAAAATATTGTGTACATATATTTGAATTCACCGTGACAAGACGAATCTATAGACAACAATCTAGATTATTATTATTAATTAAATAAATTATTTTATTCACTGAAATAAAATATATACTATTAAAGAAGATAAAATGAAATAATGGAATTTAAAAAATTGGGCATTTATTAAATATTTAATATTCCACCCATCTATTTAAATAGATATTTAGATTTTCAATTATAAATTTTGATTCTACGGTTGAGCAAAGTCCAAATAGGGGGGCGAGAATTTTGTTCCATGATGTTTTGCCATGTTAAACGTGAGGCTAATGTTTTAACGCTCAGATTATCAGTTGGGTGTTCTTATATAATATAACTAGAACGTGAGCGTGTCATTGTGGCATTTAATTATAAATAATAATAAAAGTATATGAAGGTAAGTGCAATCGTTGTTTCTGATAACGAATTGTCTTTTTTAGTTGAATTAAAATTTTAGGTAGTGCGAATTGATCTGTTCCAATTTGATTAAAGAAGATGGAGAAGAAATATTGGTTATCGTTGTTTTTTTTTCTTTAATGATGAATTAGTTTTTTTGGAGTTCGATTAGGGTTTTGAATTTATTGGAGATGACATATTGAGATTTTTTAATGATGAATTGATTTTGTTAGGGTTGATTTAGAGCTTAAAATTTAATTAGAGAAGACAAATTGAATTTTTTTAATGATGAATTGATTTTGTTGCAGTTGATTTAGGGCTTAGAATTAGAATGAATAAAACATATTGGTTTTTTGTAATTAAAGTCTAATTTACATGCGTATCACAAATCGGTTCAATTTAACTTAAATTAAATACTCAATTGCACAACTCTAATAATTGTGCACTTATATATATATAAATAAATACTAGCATTTACGTAACACACTACGTGTGTTAAGGGTTTTTATATAAACCAATGAATCTGTGATTGAAAAAAATAGAGAAAATTTAGAAAAATAATAAATAAAATGGAGAAACTTACGCCAATGGAATTCGAACCCTGCACCTTCTACTGAAACAATGACACATGTACGTACCTGATTCAAATTGAATTAGTAAGATTAACGGATGAGATTTAAATTGAATTACAAACTTAGTGAAACTTTTTGAATTATTATACTACTTTAAATATACTGTAATATATAAAGTTGATAGACTAAATCCACCAGATTCATTCAAATTCCAGCCATCCTACGTGAAATGTTGATACGGTTGAGCAGAGTCCGAATAGGGGACGTATTAGTGTTGTTGCTAGGGATCATGAGGGCAATGTTATTGCTTGGTATTTTTTTTTATGTCTTATGGTTGCTGAAAATGCGGAAGGTTGGCCAGCCAAATTAAGAACAAAATTTGTTCGAAATTTTGAGTGACAACATGTAGTAATTGAAAGGGATTGTTCTTTGGTGATTAGATCTCTTAAATCGACAAATTTTATCTTTGTCCCTTTATTTCACTTTTCAAATAAATTCAGGTATTTGATGGAGAATTAAGCTTTGTCAAGTTAAACGTGAGGGTAACGTTTTAGCACATATATTATCGGTATTCTTATGATGATGTTGGTTTGGTATATTTGTATTATCCACATCGTTTTAGCATATATTGTTATAGTGGTACACTACAAAAAAACTGGTCTGTAGTGACGGATCTATCCGTCGCTACAGTACCAGCGATCCGTCGCCCCAGCTCTGGCGACGGATAACAATTCCGTCGCCCCACTAGAGCTGTGGCGACGGATAGATAATCCGTCGTCCAATTCGCGACGGATTGGACGACGGATTATCATTTTTGACTTTTTTTTTTTAAATTGATTATTGGTGACGGATAGAATCTATCCGTCGCCAATATAACGACGGATAGATTCTATCCGTCGCTCCACGTGGTGACGGATAGATCTATCCGTCGTTACATTGCTATTTTAAAAAAAAAAAAATCCTTATTCGAATTTTTATATTCGTATACGGATTAATTCGTATCCAATTTGTATTCGTATACGAGATATTGATTTATCGAAACTACAATATTCAAATCGGACAATAATTCGGTTGATATTCAAATCGAAACTACAATATTCAATACGATTATACAATAAATCGAAAATTGTATACAATGACAATAATACAAATTCATTATACAATAATACAATACAAACTAAAATACCGAAAATGTACAAAAAGATAAAAGATAAATAACTAAAATGTACAATCTAAAATACCTAAAATACCGAAAATATATAAAAAGATAAATCGAAGATCCGGAGGTGGACGATGGAGATCCGGTGGCGGTGGTGGCGATGAGATCCGGAGGCAGTGGTGGCGTGGAGAGACGGGTGGTGGTGGTGAGAGGCGGATGGTGGTGGTGGCAGTGTGGTAGTGCGGTGGTGGTGGCAGTGTGGTGGGAGGAGAAAGGTGGTGGTGGCAGTGGTGGTGCGGCGGGTGTGGTGCGGTGGGTGTGGTGCGGTGGTGGTGGGTGTGGTGCGGTGGTGGTGGGAGTAGGAAAGGAGGAGGTGGAGGAGATGGTGGTGGTGGCAGTGTGGTGGTACGGTGGTGGTGGGAGGAGAAAGGTGGTGGTGGAGGAGATGGTGGTGGTGGCAGTGTGGTGGTGCGGTGGTGGTGGGAGGAGAAAGGTGGTGGTGGAGGCGGAGGAGAGGAGAAATGGAGGAGAGGTGGTGGAGGAAAGGAGGTGGTGGTGGAGATATATTATATTTTTTAGGCTTTTAGCGACGGATAGATCTAGATCTATCTGTCGCTATTTTTAGCGACGGATAGATCTATCCGTCGCTAAATTTTTTTTATTTTTTTTCTTTTTATTATGGTCAACAAAAGTAGTGACGGATAATTTTATCCGTCGCTCTGTAGCGACGGATAACTTTTATCCGTCGCTACGGGTAGCGAAGGATTAAATCCGTCGCTACCCTTAGCGATTCGTCGCTACAAGGGCTACGGATTTTATCCGTCGCCCCTTTCCATCGTTTTTCCAGTAATTTCTTGTAGTGGTATATATGTTACTAGACATGTTTTTTTCAGTTCCAGGATATAGAAGAGATGCACATGAGCTAATTGGTGGTGTGTTGGTCTTTACATGTCTATCAACAACATTTTACACGTAAAGACTTTTAAGTTCCTTTTCTTTAATTCGATCGGTAGGATGAGGTATAAGGGTTCTCTTCTCTACGGTCTATGTCCGAAAGGACTGGTTCTATCCAATCCGAATTCAACCCTGTGCGAAATAATGATGTTCAGGTCCCCTCTAGCATATACTCGAACCCGTTCCACACCTTTGTTACAAGACCCGAGCGCAACATTTTATAATTAACTTAGTAAAAAGTACGCGGGGCGGGGGGGGGGGGGGTCTGCAGATACTCTCGAGGCGGGAACTCT
Source organism: Plantago major (assembly GCA_026545765.1). NCBI lineage: Eukaryota > Viridiplantae > Streptophyta > Magnoliopsida > Lamiales > Plantaginaceae > Plantago > Plantago major. The sequence goes on along the minus strand of CM048841.1, from coordinate 25,584,536 downwards.
CTTCGATCTTCGCTCTACTTTCTTGATCTATAACGGACCTGGGGATCTGATACTCTCGGGTTTTCTTGATCTATATAATTGTTTTATTATATAAAAAAATTGAACATTTTACATTTGCGGTTTAAGATTAATTCGTAGTCAAAGTTGGAAAAGTTTGACCGCAAAAAGTCAAAGTGGGAAACTTGTTCGGGGACGGAGGAAGTAATATGGAATGAAGAAGGACTACCGACCGACACCATGATCAACGTTATTCACATAAATTTAACTACCTTATTTTTTCAATTAATTTATTTTGACAACCCCTATCTATTTATTATTAAAAGTCAACTATACCGTGGTATCGCCACGGGTTAGTACTATTATTACTATGTAAAGTTGCAAACTTTTATATTCTTGCAACATGAATTGGCCGGGTTTGAATCCTCAATTACACAAATTAATTAGGATAAATAAAAATGATTTAGTAAGGGGTACATTTGAATACAAATATTGACATTCGGTGCGTTGAAATTGGACTTTTCCCATCTGTCTGCAATCATTATTCGATCTGTATGCAATCATTGATTAACCCATGCATCCGCGTTTCCTATAATAGTTTGTGCCGCGTAGTGTGGTTTAGGAGTCGAAGCGAGTGGAATATTTCATTTGTTGAACTTGATTTAGGTCGTAATTAAGCTTGAAATCGGCTCATTATCTTAAGCGAGTTAATTTTTCAAGTTCAAACTCGAATTACAATAATTAAACTCGAACTCAACTTATTTGATTCGAGTCGAATTCGTTATCAAATGATACATATAAATAAATGTTAAAAAAATTAAAATGATCATGATCGGGTCTAATCGAGCATCAACAATCAACAAGTCAAATATTTCTACTCGACTCGATAGTACCAAGTTAGACTTGAACTCGACTTGCACGCCTTATCTAACATTTTAATTTCGGGTCTTAATGGATTTGAACTCTTGATAAACTCTAACTTGCAAGACGATATTTTAATGTACTATATTAAAAGTTAAAACCATAAATAAACACTCGACACGCCAGTCTCCACCGTAATACCTACCCATACGAAATATGCTCAACAGTAAACTATATAAAAATCCACTTTTCTGCTTTTGTAGGAGTATAATTTTTTAAAGTGATGTTTATATATTCTATTGATGTGTTTTCAGAATAAAATTCCTTGGAAAAAAGCAAAAACAAAGAAAAGAAGAAAAAACAAAGAAAATGTAACGGACAAAGTTTAAAATAAATTTTAGAAAATTTAAAAAGATTGATACCTCACTTTTCAGAAAATACATTTATAAGAACTTCAAAGTTAAACTTATTTATTCCAGAACAATCTTATGATGTGTGATAAACCGGGAAGTCTCCCAGTGCACTCACGAGTGGGGACGAAGTACGCAAATAACACATATTGGTACAATAGAGTCATCATATCACTCAGAGAGTAGTGAAGTAGTAACCGAGCCGTCTTAAAGGGCCCGGCCTTGGCCCGTAAGGGGATGGACATTACAGAAAATGTGAAATAAAACAAAGCAAAATAAATTGAGTAAGTCTCCTGAGAGACAGTCTCTAGATTATTTATCTATAAACAAACATATATTATCAAGAAAATCATCGATGTTATTAATCAAATACTAAGTCTCATAAAAGTACTACTATATTTGGATAGTCCAGAGAGACCCCTAGTTTCTCATAAAAATTGTCTATATTTAATGTCCGCCCATTTTGATCCTTTTTCTTTTTTCGCGGATCCTTCTCGCGGGTCGAAGTTTTGGAATTTGGATCCGGGTCGAACGGTTTCCATAATCAGATGGAGTATAAAAGGCTTTTTTTCCTCTTCTTTATTTTATTTCTCTTATTCCTGCTCTCTCAATTTTTTTAACATAACCTAAATCTCCTCCCTACTGCCGCCTTCTCCCCTCCACTCTCTAGCCACCGTGACACCACCTAGCCACCGTACCACCGCCCACCGGAATCTTGTTGTTGCTATTCTCCGTCACTTGCCCGCAACTCTCTCAGATCCGCGATGTGAAGAAATCTGGATCCCCGTCACTCGCATGAAACTCTCTCCGATCCGCGGTGAAGGTGAAGAAATATCGTTCCATTTTTCGTATCCAGTGATTTGACTCGTTCTCATCCACGAGGACCACGATTGTACGTTTTCTCCGAACTCACTAATTTCTTCATTTCCAAATTTGTCTCGTTTTTATTTTCCTGTTCTCGTTCAATTTGTGTGGAATCTAATTCGAGAAGTTACTTGAAGATTGTTTCCTGTAGCTGATTATCATGGATTTGTGTATAGATTTTGAGATTTTGAATCTGTAAAGTTTGTTTCGTTGTTGATGTTGTTTTGGATGAATGAAATTGAATGATGTAGATTTACTGAGTGGAAATGTGATATGTTTACTTGTTTATACAAATTTCATATTGTTCTCTGTGTCCATATAGTATTTGTGTAGATTTGTTGCAAATTTTCCTTGAAATACAAATCTCTAGCAATCTTATACTCCTGCATTATATTTCTTCAAGTGGAACTTTTTTTATTCATTTTTTATACTACAGTGAGAAGGTAATCCAAGGAAAATTTATGATTGGTTTGGTTTGGTTAAATGGTCTATGTTTTAGTAGAAATTATTTATGTTCTTTGTTGCTGGTTTAGTTTTCATATAAATTGTCTATGTTTTACTATAAATTGTCTAGTTTTTTTTTTTGTATAAATGGTATATATTTTAGTAGAAATTGTCTATATTGTCCGTTGTTGCTGGTGTAGTTTTTTGTATAAATTATCTATGTTTTACTATAAATTGTCTAGTTTTTAACATATATTGTCTAGTTTTTATGTAAATACCTTATGTTTTAGCTTTTAACACATATGGTCTAGTTTTTAACAATATTTGTCTAGTTTTTCATGTTATATCTTTCTGCTGTGCAGTTGTGTTGAACTGTTTAGTTTTTAGTATGTATTCTCCAGTTTTTATGTAAGTTGAAAAAGCTAGAAGCAAAGAAAGTTACTGATGAAAAAGCTTCTCAAGGATCTAAGAGACCTGCTGATGATGATGATTTTGAAGAGGGTGGATTGGATGATTTGAGGAAGAATGCTCTGAAGAAACTAAAGCAATCGAAGAAAAATTAGTGTCTAGTTTTTACAACATATTGTCTAATTTTGTAACTAAATTGTCTAGTTTTGTAAATGAATTTTCTAGTTTTATTACTTGTCCAGAAATTTACTCACTCAGTGTAACATAATTGTATATATTGTCTAGTTTTTACATTATATTGTCTAGTTTATGAAAGGAATTCTCTAGTTTTTACATGATATTAAATTTGCATTATATTGTCTAGTTTTTACTTGACCCGTTTTTAATGAATCCGGGTCAAAAGATCTGCGAAAAATCATCAGAAGCCAAGTCGAGAAAAAATGTATAATTGTCTAGTTTTAATGTTTGAAGGGGAGTTTCGAGACTCTCCTATATATAGGGGTCTCTAGCAAAACGGACTCTTAATCAAAACACCCATGACTCAACACTGATGTTTTTTTATATTACAACAAGACTTATTTCGTTCACAGCATAGACATTTTGATTAATAACATGAATGATTTTATTAATAACATAGGCCGTTTCTAGATAGATAAGTTATCTAGAGAACGTCTTTCATGAGACTTTGTGAAATAAATTAAGAAAAAATGCATAAAGAAAAATAAAAAGAATGCGCATGACCATTAATTAACCCCGAGTAAAACGTTGTTAAACGTATAGATCGTTAACTGTTTACATTAAAACTATAGATGGTCGTATTTGCATAAAACTCTATAACGCATGCATTGCTCCCATAATAAAATCCGAAATCTTTATAACATTGAGTTTGAATAAGGTGTAACTACTTAGTGACGGTTTTATGGAAAGACTAAAAGAGATATACAAACATTACAATTATAAACAAAAACATTAGAAGTTTTACTAAAAACATCGATGATATAAATATACATAAAAAGTTATATAAGATGTTCACTCATAAAACATCAGTGATATTGTTTAAAACATTATACATATACATAAAAATATCAATCCGTCTCTAAGGACTCTCACTAAAAGACGTATTTTCTAAGAATTTGTGTTGAATAAGAACTTTGCAAATTTGATATTCGATCGGACAGTTCAATTTGAGATTAATCTGATTTTGGATCATATATAAATCCTTACCAATCCAATAACCATAAGAAACTTAGATCACAGTAAAAATATAAACATGCTGAATGGAAATTTCAGTGCTTCAATGTTGGAACTATATTGTTCTCAAATAACAAGGCATTGGCCAGAATCGCCAACACAAGCAAAATATGATTACTAATTAGGATTACTCAGCAAGCATATGAATTAAGTCTGCCTCCTTTGGCTGATGAATGATCTTTACAAACATATCATTCAAGTTTGAGTGACCAACCATATGTTCTAGAATCTGATCCTCAAAACCAACAGCCTGCAGATTTCACTTTATTGTACTGCTCATCTGATGTAGAGGAGAATACAAGCTCGGACAACCGCCCCTTCTCCGCTTGGCAACAATATTTGTGTCCCTCATTCGTCCTCGATGTCATTAGGTGGTACGTATACACAAACTTCTTCTGACCGATTCTGTAGGCACGGGATATAGCTTGTCTCTCTACAGACGGATTCCAAACGACATCCAACAGAACTACCCTTGATGCCCCAACTAAACTAATTAATACCTTCATTACAACACTTGGTGGAGGCAAGCATCACTTTGGCTTCACTTAAAGGATCATTGTAATAGTTAATTAGCCATTGCCGCTTCGTCTGTCCAGTATCCCCGTTCAGTATCAAAATCTGCTTATCGACATCCCAGTTGAAAGATAACTCAACTGCTCCAATATCAGCTCTAGCGGATGAATAAACTGGCTGAAGATGAGGACTTTTTCATTTGCTGCCACGGCAAGGCGCAAAAACTCAAAAATAAATTTTGTTTTGGCACCATCATTAGGACTTAGCTTCAAAGCCTCCACTAAACTTGGATCAATTTCAAGTCTTTGTATTTCTGCAGAATTACAACGTTGCAGAAGATACGGGTGCACAGATATCAATGCAACCGTATGCTCATACTCAATTGACATCCGCCCTTTCAATTTTTCAATTAAGTTCTTCTTTAGTGATGGTGGTTTCAAAACGATCGATGACAACTTCTCTCAACCCGGGGAGACTGTCTCGAAGTATGATTCCTTTGTGCACTTTGACGAATGGTCGTATGGCAGATTTTAGCTTCTCTAAAATTTCGTGATTAATGACTTCTGGAACTGCAGCAGATTGAGTAGCTTTATTTTTGTACATCCTCTTACCCTTCGACATGTAAATCTCGGCAAATATGTTTTCTCACCTTCAAGCATGCTAGCAACTACAGGTCTGACCAAACTCAGTGTGTTAAAGAGTTCATTGAAATTATTTTGAAAAGGAGTTCCTGAAAGTACCACTCGCTTTTCTGTCTTGAGTTTCAGGAAACAATTCCAGATGTTGCTTTGTTCGTTACAAGGATAATGGCCTTCATCGAGAATAGCAAGTCTAGGTTTCCCAAGAAGTATTTATTTTGCTAAGAGATCCATCGTGCTCTTCAAGATTTCTCTCTGTCAGTATTCTTGTTCTGTTCCCACCGGTCAATTTCTCACATAATTAAGGTATAGCTAATTCCCAAAACACTTACATTGTCATCCCATGAATATGCTTTACCCATACGAATTGTATCCTTGGTTCGCATGCGGCAACTTGGGGGTTTTGAGGTCATAGAATGGAAATGGAAAATTCCATTTCCGAAACTCTTCCTGCCATGTCAAGAGCATACCTGAAGGAGCCATAATCAGAGGTTGGCATCTTGGGAACATTTTCAAGTATGTTTCCAGGAAAATAATGGTCAGCCGGGTCTTTCCAGTCCCTGGAGCATGTGATATTATGCTGCCACCCCCTTGACGAGGTTGAGAGCTCTTCAGCTCGGCTAAATTAATGCTTCCAGCCAAGTTATTCCACAGGGATTCAAAGCCTTTTTGCTGATGTTTGTACATGCGTTCTGTTACACCAGGTTTGATATCCCAAACAGTCATATCATCACTAATGTTGAAGGAAACATCCCTTTTCACTAACGCTTTCAAAGGAACTTCTAATTCTGGGGGAGAATGGCACAATTGGTCCTCCCGTCTGGGGCAAATGGCTCACGCACTACTACGTTTGATCAACCAGTCATGGATAATCCTATTCTTGGATTTGTCATGACAACATGTGGACTTTTCGGCCAGATGGCTCATAGTCAACGTTGACTGCTGATGTTGCTTCGTGGTCAACTAGTCCAATGTAAAACATCACCTGCCAACTAATTACTGATAATAAAGAAAATGGAAAATAAATTCGAAAATTCAAAAAATTAAAATAAAATAAAATAATACAATTTAAAATTCAGTAAAATAAAAAATAGAAAAAAATAAAAAATAAATTTAATAAAAAAAAAAAACTAAGAGAGAAATCTGGTTTTGGCGCCAGATTTCCCTCTAAAATTACAACTCCCCCTAACCCTAATTATATATACTCCCCTGCCTATTTCCCTCCCTTCTATACACACCATTTTCCTCTCTTCTAATTTGTTCTCCTCTCTTCAGTCAACAAACTAGAATTCTGCCCTGTCAAGTTCTTCATCAAGCTCGAATGCAACACCGAATAGGAGACTATGTCACTGTGGGCTAATTTCACGCCAGCTAACTTCATGGACGGATGCCAATCCCAGTCGGAGATGGGTCCAATGTATCAACAAGGGGAAAGTTGGTGGTTGCAGCTTCTGGGAGTGGTTTGATCCTGCTATGTGTGCAAGATCAGTTGAAGTACTTCTTGGGTTGTTGCGCAAAATGAATGGGATGGAGGCACGAATCCAGGGGTTGTTGGAGGAAAATGCTAGAATGTTTGATTTGGAGGCACAATTGGCTTTACAGGTGTAAGAAAACGTTGATATGAAGAAGATAATGGAGGCAATGTTGGAGGAGAATGCTAGAATGAAAGTCATTGAGGCGCATGCAATAATCAAAGGGATGGTTAAGGAAAATAGTAAACTGCAGCAATTGAAGAAATTGGTTGTTTGTGTTGTTGTTATCTGGTTTGTGTGGGTTGTTATATTCAAGTAATTAGTTAATGTTTAGGTGTTTGTTGCTAGTGATCATTTGGGAAACTGTTTCCTGAATTTTGGTTTTTGCTAGATAATGATCAAAGGGTTGCTTCCCCTGCTTCAAACATGTAATGGCTTATATATATTTTCAATGAATTAAGTTCCAGTTAAGAATGGATATTCACTTTGTTGTTAGAAAATATGGAACAAGAATGAAAATTGCAAAGTAACAGAGAATGGAACAAGAATGTAAGACAGCAAAATAAGTTGGATTTAACAATGACAAAGAACAACCTATACTCCAGTAACACATCAAACAACAATGAGAAAGAACACTTGCAACAGTAACACAACAAAAGAACATGAATTAGCACAAAAGTTCAATCTAAGAGTTGTCCATTCATTCAAATACTTAGCAAATTCATTACAAACACCAAAAGACTAATTTGTGTTATACTAAAGTAACACATGAAGCATGACAGTTGAGATAGTTCAACAACAAAAAGACTTCTTGTACTCAATCAACCAAAAGACTTCTTCTACTCAACAGTTTGAGATAGTACCACATTTCCAAAACAGATAGTTAAGTTAGACTTTCTCCTTGCCTTTTCCCTTTGCCATGATATCTTTGAGATTCTTCAAGGGCACATACTTCCTTCCATTCTTGGTGAAAGTACCATCATCATCCACATCAGGATGTAGTTGCTTGTAAATAGAGGGCGCCTTGCTCAACTGTTTCTTAGCTGTAATATCATTCACCTAATCAAATATAAACCACATGATCATCAATCATCCAGTGGTGTGTATACATAATCAAATAGGCTAAGTTGTACACATAAGTTTCTTACAGTTTTTGGTGGCTCATTGATGATTATCCCCTTTTCTGCTCTTCTCTTTTTGGCCACTGGTGGAACATTTGCATCAACATCAATATGGACCTATTGAAACATGAAAAATAACTTAATTAACTAAGCAAGACAGATTTGTAATAGGTGACTTGGTTATGTGATAAAGTAAAATTATACTAGTTTGTGAAGCTTGTCTGAGCACTTGATGAGTTGCTTCCACCCCTTTCTTCACCTTCTTACTCTGTTCATAAATCAAAAGATCACATGCTTAGTAAATGAACAAAAGCTGAACAATAAATAAACAAACAAACTGCAATAAAAGAGCCAACAACCATATTACCTTAGTTGTTTTGCCAATGTATTCAGTTGTTAGCTGAGACAAGAACATGTCATCAGCAATATCACCAAATGCATCAAGAAAGTCATCACCCTCATCACTTTCATCTTGTTCACCACCTGCATCTCCACTTCCATTTCCAGTATCTTCCCATCCATTTCCATCTTCTTGAGCAGATCCATCTTCTTGGTCATCAACCTCTTCTTCACTTCCATCTTGTTCATCAGTGGTATGCAGATTAGGCCTATTAAGGGGACTTGTGTCCCTGCTTCCCACATGAACCACAACGTGCCCACCCTTTTGGCTTATTCAGCTTAAATCTATCAGCTCTTTTACCCTTCTTCTTTTTTGATATCTTATCCTCCTCACCCTTTCTTCTTTCCTTTTGATACCTACCAACATGCTTCACTTTGCCAAAACCAGGAGGCAATGGTGGTATGTAAAAGGAGTCATCCCACAAATCTACCCTATTAATGCCATATATTGCACTCTCATACACATTAACATATGTATCAACTGTGTAGCAGTCATCAACAAACATATTTGGGTCCTCTTTAGCCCTTGCCATTGCACTAACAACATGTACACATGGGATGCTAGTCAATTGCCACCTTCTACAAGTACATGTCCTATATTGAATGTCCACATTATACATTGAACTACCTTTCTTTTACCTCACCTAAAATATGAGATTTAATTAGAACTAGTAGATACAACATCACAAAGATAAAAAAGTCTAAGCAATAGTCACAGTCTAAGCAATTAATACATAAGTGTATAAAAATATACCTGATAATTGTTGTCATCTGATTTTCTGGAGATGACCTTGTTCAGCCTATATATATTCTTGTGCATTATCTTGCTGATTGCTGGGCAAAGTCTCTGATTCATCCACCTCTTTTTTGTTGTGTCCCTATTCTTCTGCAGCATAGACGTCATATACTCCCTCATCCACTCTAACATGGTGATTATTGGCTTATCCCTAGCTGGTAACAACACCTTGTTGAATGACTCATCCATTGTTTAGAGTCATGTCACATAGAGGTAGTGTGTTGAAATATGATTTACTCCAATGTCTTGGATCCTTATCATTGAGCCAGTCCACTGCCTTTGGATCAAGCACTCTCAACTCCTCAATAGCCACAACAAAATCTCCCTCAGTAGTTGCATTTGAGGCCTTGTACAGGGCATCCCTAAACCCTTCACCCTTGAAGCCAGCTTTATAAAAATTCTTCCACATGTGTCTAATGCAAAACCTGTGAGTACCACCAACAAACAACTCTTCAAATGACTTGATCAGGCCCTTTTGTTTATCACTGATCAAGGTATAATCTGTAGCAGGGGTTAACTCTAGATCAACCTTCAAAACACTGAAGAACCAATCCCATGTACATTTGTCTTCTTTCTCTACTATTGCCCAAGCAATTGGATATGGTTTATTTTTGGGATCCACACCCACACATGTCAACAACACTCCCTTAGCAGGGTAACTCAAGTGACTCCCATCTACACCAATCAATGGTCTACATCTTCTAAACCCTTCTTCAGTGCAGCAAAACATACATAAAAAGATTTAAACTCTCCATTCTCTTAAGTATCAACCGGTACTGTGGATCCAGGATTGCTCCTTCTCAACTCTACAACATAGTCATACAACTTACTATACTGAGCATCTGGATCACCTAACACCATCTTCATAGCCTGTTCTCTACCCCTTCTAGCTTGATCCCATGTTGTATCCAAATTCAGTCCAGACCCTGCATCCTTCCTAAAATCCTCAATGCTCCTAACATTATCAGTCCTAAACCAGTCCAAAAACCTCTTTGCTAGGTAGTTTGAAGTCAAATTATTCACTTCATAACTTGGACAACAAGTGTGTTCATGGCAGTACACAGTAATCTGGAAGGTCATGTGAGCTGCAATAACTCTAGCAGTCAACTTCCATGGACATGTATTTGAATCCTCACATTTAGCATACACTCTAACTCCATCATTCTTCTTAATTTGTAAAATAAGTACAATAAGATATTAGATGATAATAAGATACAAGTGATATAACAGTATACTTATTGAAAATCAAATGACATATGATTAAATAACCTTCAAGTTGTGTTGAGTCTTTATAGCATGAGCATGTATGGCTTCTATCAATACACCTTTGTTAGGAAATATTTGGTCCAATGCAAACTGAGGGTTATACTCATCTTCAGGCCTAAAAGGAACCCTCTTTGGTCTATTTGTAGGTCTTTCTAAATCACTTCCATTTGAGTCAAGAGCTGAGTCAAAGTCCTCATCACTTTGTAGCACAATGTTTTCACTATCATAACTGCCTTAACTATCACTTTCCTCATCCCTTTCAACAGTAGGCCTGGTGCCACTACCTTGCCCACTTCCACTACCTTGTCCAGTAGACCTATTTTCACTTCCACTGCCTTGTCTATTAGTCCTATTTCCACTTCCACTACCTTGTCCATTTAGCCCATTTCCTGTACCACTATCACTACCTGTCCATTAAGCCCACTTACAGTACCATGTCCACTAGGCCTACTACCTTGCACATATCCATTAAGCCCAATACCATCTCCATGTCCATTAAGCCCAGTTAGATAAGCCTGCATATGCTCAACTCCAGATGGACTAAGTGCCCCCAAATTCTCTTTTATATATGTATCAACATTCTTGTTCCAACCATCATCATCTGTCTCATAAGATTCTTCCTCATAGTCATCATCCATACTTGAGTTAGATTCATCTTCCTGTTGCAAATCAACCTCATTATCATCCATTGTATTCTCAAGTTCCTCAGTTACCTCATTATCAAGCTCCGGCACATCATCATCCAATGCCTTCTCACTTCCATCATCACCACTACTTCCCTCATCATCACCATTACTGTCACTACTTCCCACCTCAATATCATCACTGACTAATTCACCATCAATCCACAAGTGAAACTCCCTATTTTTAGTATGCTCTTTGCAAGCTTTTTTCAGGGATCGAGGAATTTGCACATGGATTTTCTTAACCACCTTAACTCCCAAGTCATCACAGTAGGCTTTAATCAGTTAAACAGACAAATTTTTCAGTTGAAAGTAATCCCATTTTTTAATTTTTCCACCATTATACAATACTGACCAGTCCCTTGTGAACCAATTCCCTCCATAATGTAATACTAAAGTTAAGTAACTTTTGGAACGATCTGCAGATGTAAAATAGTAGCATACATGAGGTGGGAAAACACAAACAGACAAGATCGAAAGGAATAAACTAACCAACAACAGATAAAGAATGGCAAAAGGGGGTAGACACAAGGAATCAATGCACATATACCTACCACCATTAAACAACTCAGAGGGGACCATTTGTTGTAGCTTATTCGACATAAAGGTCATGGGTGAATGGCCCACGTTACTCAACACTAAACTGGGATTAAGGAATTAAAAACGACAAGAAAACTTACTGTGAATAGGCGGCTCCATTCTGTTCAAGTGCTCAGGCCGTTCCTTTATCATCGTCGCCGGCTACTGTCGTCGTCGATTAGAGCTCAAGCACGGGAGAGACAACAATGGCAATTAGGGTTTTACTTGGTATCTCAAGCACTGAGGAGACAACAATGGCAATTAGGGTTTTACTTGGTGAATTTGGGGGTAAAACGTTTATTAACCCCAGTCGTTCCTAACCACTAATTTTTTATTTTACTTTTTTCTATTTTTTATTTTACTGAATTTTAAATTGTATTATTTAATTTTATTTTAATTTTTTGAATTTTTGAAATTTTGAATTTATTTTCCATTTTAAATATTTGCATCATATTATGGCCAATTACCAACTTCTTGCATATTTTGAGGTCATGATCGCGTTTTTGAGGAATTGCACGATTTCCGGTGTCAAAACGTCATATTTAACCGAAATTGAGGAAATACGCTGATTTGGCCGTTGCACGGAGTTCGAGGTGTCAAAACATGTCATGTGACCAACCAATGTGAAGATAATTGAAGACGCTATAACATTGTAGAAGACCACTTTTCGAGGAAACGAAGTTACGAAGCCCGAAATCGAAGAACGAAGAAAATAGACAAAAAGCTGGCAGAAATCGAAGATGGCGGTCGACTGTTGACCGCAGAAGGCTCTCTGTGGTCCACTTTCGACTGCAGTGGAGAGGAAAGTTCTGGAAACAGGCTTTTTCCTGGCCTGTCAGGCTAGAGCCCGCCTTTCTAACCTTCCTTAATGATAAATGGCGGCCAAAGCTCGAGATTTTCAGTATAAATAAGACCCTTGGGGTCTCATAATCATTTACCGCTCCCAAAGCAGCTCTCCTGATAGAGAACCAGTCCTCGGGGAAGTGAAACCCCAAAACCCCTGGCCGTCAGGCACCCAGAAGGAGGAAACCATAGAAGCAACACGAAGACATCAAAGACTAAGCTTCTCTTTTCTTCTTCTTTCTTCCTAGTTTTCGATTTCTATCAGTAGATTACTATGAGTAGCTAACTTTCTCTTGTAAAGGCGAACCGCCGAAACTCTGTTGTGCTACTTCTTTATATGCCGTGGTATACTAATGGAATAGTTCTTAGACATAAACCGTGGTTATACAACTCTATACATCCTTTGTGGTGTGATGTTCTGCTGAGTGACACAGTAGTTTCATTGAACTGGGTAGGAGGTACTGGTATCGACTGTGCCTTGGTATTTAGTATTATGCCATGCTGTCGTTATAGGTAACCGTGTGGGATATTAACTAGGAAGTTGGGAGTAGCATAGTACGAGGGAGGTCGGGAGTCCTTTACACCATCACCATCATCGATTTTCATAAACAAAATTAGGGTTTTAATTGCAATTCGATCATCTGCTTACATACAACCTGTTTACTTACGAACTGTCTGATTCTGCATTCAATACGATATTTGCTTGTTCCTATGCTAAGTGTCCGTGGAGAACGAAATCCCGAGTTAACTTACTGCCATTGCTGTGTGTTTGTGAGCTTCCGACAATAATATAAATTTAATCTTTGATTGTATTTGAGGATTATAGGTACTACAACACATTCAAATTCTCAAGTGCACATCAGTGGTTTACTAGCATCCACCTCAATCATTATACGAGCATAAGAAACCCGTACCTTATCCCTAGTTAGCTTATCCGCCCACAAGGTTTGCCAACCATACTTGCAATGCGCCCAAGCATATGCGTAGTCCAAAATTGGAGGTCCAAATCAGGTAATTTAACCCAAACCGGTATGGTTTGCAGGCTGGAAGCATCAAGCTTCATACCATGCTGCCATTGGCATAGAAGAAGTGGAAAAATACCATTAACCGTTCGCGGACCACCATTAAAAAACTTAAGCATATCCACCTCAAAATCAAAGCGAAAAACACATAAACTTTTATCCGTCATACTAATTGTAGGGGAGAGTTTTCAATAAGTACGAACAAAATGCTCTAAAACTTTAAACATAGGTTTCTGACCAATACCTGTTCCAGTCAGAGAAGAAGTCCAGAAATCAATACCTTCTTGTACGTCCTGCGAATCATATTCAAGGATACCAGACTCCGGTGGAACAGTAAACTGAAGCGCCTAACTATTCTCAGGCTTCCTATTACCAGCCAACACCGAGTTGTAGGGCTTACGCGGGAGCTGTCGTTGTCCAAAATCCATCGGTGCATTCAAATAAGCAAGAAGCAATAGAGTATCACCAACCGTTTGAAGAAAATCAGGCGGAGCACGAGAGTCTTCGGCAAACTCAACCTCTTCGTCCCAATATGAGGTATAAATTGAGAGAGGATCATCAGTCATCATCGCCAAATCGTCAACCAAATTACTCAAGACCTCACGCGCACGTCTCTCACGCATTGCTCCAACTGAATTAACCGTCTTTGCCATGGAATATGGGGAAGGGAAGCTAGAAATCAACAATGGAGGTAAAAGCACACAGTGGACGCGTTTTCGCCCTTGTACGAGAGAGAAAACGTGTTTTCCTCCTATTCTCAATGTTGAAATAGATCTCGGTCAGTCCTTATTTGTTACTTATACATTTGATGAATGTGAACAAACCTAGTTCGAGAAATATGTTTATGCTTATGTTGTCGTGTTCAAAACACCCTAGCTGATATGTGAAATCTTGTGAAGTTCTTTTAGAGGTTGCTCTATTGGGACGAGTTGTTATGGATAATTTGCTATCTCATACAAATTATCCGAAGGACCCATAATTTATTCCCGTTTTCTCCACTTGGAATATAACTTCCTACCATCTAATATACTAATTACAAATCATCAATAAACCTCCCATAGAACTCCATAAGATGATGACTTTTATTTGAATGAACCATGAAGTTGACGTTTACTATATAATTTCAATTTCCAAATTCAAATCCAAAACATTAATTAAAATAATTCATACTATAATAAATCACACGTTACTGGTACTATACTACTATATGACTTGGAGATGTGAAAATTTGGTCGATAGTAGGTTCCAAATTATTACAATGGTGGTAATGAAATGAAAAGAGCCAAAGAGGGGTGGAGATGGAAAAGGAGTTGAATTGGTGAGAGATGTGATATTTAAATACAATTGGAAATAATGTTTTGTTATTCAATGTCACCAAAATGTGTATGTATTTTAGTAGAAATCCTAAATAGAGGCGAAGTCGGAATGGGATATTATGAGGACCGTTCACCTCCTTTGAATTGTTTTATATATGTAATATTTTTGATAGTTTTAAATCTCGTCCCTTAAACTTGAAAATAAACCCATATCATATGTAATTTCGTCCCTAAATGTCGATGCCCCTGATGTTTTTAGCTATAACAATAGAAAATCTTTTGAGAGATATTATATTTTGGAGAGACCAAATCTAACATAGTATATTTAGTTATAAATATAACATGTTTTGTTACAAACATTATATATTCAAAATTATAAGTAATGAAATTATAATGCAGTTTAATTATACACACATAAAATTAAACATGGTCTATCGGAGATAAATTTTCAATTCCCTGAGGCTGAAGAGAGTGGTCATCGGTTAGTACAAGTAGGTCCCACATGCATTGTTTTCAGTTAGTACAAAAGCGTGTCTGTTTTCCTCCTTTTTCTCTCTCTCTATCTGTCTCTCTTTCTTCTTTCCAAACAAACAAAGTGTTAGTTATTTCCATACATTTCTCACATGGTCTGCTATTTCGTGAAGTATCCAAGACTAACAGTAACTGCTCTCTCTAAATCGCCGGCTTCCATCTTTTTCTCTCCGACCGAACATCGTACTCTGCTCCTCCTTTTCACGTCAACTCTCATCTGCGCATCTATCGCTCTCTCTGTCTGTTCTTAGCATCTTTACTAGCTAGTCTTACTCATCGAGAAAGGCGGAGTTTTTTCACTGGATTTTGTCGTTTCCTTCTTCTTTTTTAGCTAATTGAATCGGATGTACTACTCTTCAGAGTGGAATTGATTGATTGATGTTATCTTCAGTCATCAATTCGATTGCTATTGGCACGTGGGTGGCTCTTCTTTTGGGTCCACGGGTGGGTTTACCATGATTGAGTGAGAGAAAGCTGTTAAAGGTTTCATTTTTTTGAGGTTGATGTTGTGTAATTGAGCAGGATTTATGCTTTTCAGTTTTCTTGCTTTGTGAAATTTCAGCTATGCGTTTTGTAAATGGAGCTTGATTTGGGTGAAAAACTGCATCCGTTTTATGGTCCGGTGGTACCTTGGGCTATGGGGGAAAAGAGCAGTGATTGGAAATTGAGCGACTGGGAATGGGATTGTCATACCTTACAGGTTCGTAGGCAGGATTCCGACACGTTTGGTTCTACTAGTAAGCAGGTTTTGCTCGTTGGACCGGATAAAAATGGGGCTTGCAGCGTCTCATCAGGGTCTGAGGAGGATATGGGGAGGAGGGATTTGGAGAAACGGAGACGATATGAGGAGGTTGAAAATGAAGAAGCTGGGGGGCTTAGTCTGAACCTAGGTGCACAAGTGTATCCGATCACTGTGGATAAGTTGGAGAAGAGCGGAAAGAAGTCGAAAGTTGTTTCTGGTGTACCCTCTGCTCATCCTGTATGTCAAGTTGATGACTGTAAGGAAGATTTGAGCAATGCCAAGGATTATCACCGACGGCATAAAGTGTGTGTTGTGCACTCTAAGGCTAGTAGTGCTTTGGTGGGTGATATTGTGCAGAGATTTTGTCAGCAGTGCAGCAGGTCATTACTTGTTTTGACAAATTTTGCTCATTCAGAGAGTATTACTATCATGTTTTACACTCCTCCCTCTGAGGAACCTGTATTATCAAGAGTTGCTGATTTGTGTGTTCTTTTCATCTTGTTGCCCCTTACACATGGATTCTGACTTTAGTATTTAGTGGCACAACCATATTATAAGTTTAGACTGGCTAATTAAATGTGTTTGTGGAGCTATTATTTACTCTAATAATGTTATTTATTTTTAGAAATTAGATTGGCTTGTTTGCAGGTTTCATCTTCTTCAAGAATTTGATGAAGGGAAACGAAGCTGTCGTAAGCGCCTTGCGGGACACAACAAACGACGGAGGAAAACTCATCCAGAGAATGAAATGAATGCAGGCACCTTGAATGGTGAGCGGGGTATTAATTATGCATTGATCCATGTGCTGAGGTTACTCTTGGATAACCAGTGTAAGTAGTAGTTTGGACTTTAGACAACAGTTTTATTGCTTTGCCACCCCCCCCCCGAAGGTAGGACTTTATCACACTGCATGGATGATAGTTTTGTTGAGAGAGAGTTCTACACTCTTGAACTTTGAATCAGGACCTCTACCATATATCTGTATCGCTTGTTTATTTCAACTTTTGGGAATATTATTGGATATCAAGGTTATCTAAGAGCTACAAATCTTGTTTGTTATTTCATTATAAGCAAAATGGTTTATGTTGAGAGCTAAACTTGATCTCTTAAAAGGTTGAAATCGAGACTCATAAATACTATTTTTGGCTCTGGATATTCTGTGTTAGGCAGTTCAATTTTGTCTTAGCGGAGCATCATAAGTAGAAGTATGAAATAAGTTGGTACTTTGGAAGTGTATGAATTGATATCTGTGAAAATCTGTCGGATTTTTTACAGTATATTTTTGTTGGTGATGGCACTGAAGCTTTTGAGTAAAAACCATGAACTTTTTCACTTGTTACAGTTTTCTTGTTCTTCCACCGGCTCTAATTGTTTAACTGCCATCTGCCTGCTGTTGGATGATAAATATTGTCTTCCTTATTCTTGTCTCCTATCTAGCCTTTTTGTTCATGAAAAACTCCATTATTTAAACCAATACATTTCTTGCAGCCAACTCCGATCAAACAAAACAGTATCTGATTCATCTACTGGAAACCCTTGCAAATAATGCTGGTAAAGCTGATGCAAGAAACCCTGCCGAATTGTTACCTGTTTCTCATTGCTTGCAGGATGTTGGAACATCTTTAACAACTGCTGTAAAGGTTCTAACCTGAGTCATTAACATCTAACTTTGCTGTGTGGTCTCTTATTATCTTCTGATTGCATTTACAGGACCCTAGCAGGGTTGCGGGGCCAAGTGCGTGTGTACCTTCACCTGGCTTATCTCAGAATGGGGTAGCAAAAGATTATGGTCAAGGTGGTTTTAGCCACAATGAATCTTCCTCACAACCTCCTGTACAATTTCAGGCAGAAGCTAGCAACTCAATTAAAGAAAATACCTCATATGATAAAGTTG
Organism: Plantago major; assembly: GCA_026545765.1. Classification (NCBI taxonomy): domain Eukaryota; kingdom Viridiplantae; phylum Streptophyta; class Magnoliopsida; order Lamiales; family Plantaginaceae; genus Plantago; species Plantago major. The sequence continues at coordinate 25,566,486 of CM048841.1, read as the reverse complement.
GAAGGATAGTAGTAAATAATTTTGACTTAAATAGTGTATATGATGGTTCTGAAGACTGCATGAAGGATGTACAGGACACTATTACATGTGGAAATCATGCAAATTTTTCTTCAGTTGGACCTTTGTGGTTGCATAAAGGTTCTCAACAGTCTAGCCCTCCTCAGAATAGTGGGAATTCAGGTTCCACACCGAGCCAGTCACCATCGACATCCAGTGGAGATACTCAGGTTTGAAACCATATTCCAGAAAGCTTGATATATAACCAATTTCGTTGGAGTGAAACTTAAATAGCGATGCTTCGTTTGGCATTAATTTGCAAGGAAATGGTCTTCCAATGTGCACTAATGACCGAGATTGGTTTTTGTACTTCATAAATGATGTTTGGGTGATTTCATGAGAGCTGATCTGTTCATGATATGCATTGTTAAATAATAGAAAAACAGGAGCCACCCAGGATGAATTAGGCATGCTGTTTCTTATATCAGGGCCGACCCAAATTTCTGAGGCCCTTTGCATAAATTTCAAAAGAGGCCCCAAGTAACAAGATGGATAAAAGATAATAAATGTTCTATATAAAATTTTGAAATTATTTTTCTAATTAAACAATATATATGAAATATATCACTTTCAAAGGGTGACACTTAAGTGTTATTTTCATATTTTCAATAACCTACTAATACCATGATAATGAATTTGGAGCCCAAAGTTTTGGGGCTCTATGCGGGTGAATATCCCGCAAGGACTCGGTGGGTCCTTGTCTTTTATAAATAAAAGCATTTCAATGTACCTATTTGGCAATAGCTCAATCTGGATTGCTGCATGTTCCATATTTCTACTAAATAACCAATTCGTGAAATGATTTGCAGAGTCGAACGGAGCGCATTGTTGTTAAACTTTTCGGGAAAGATCCTAGCGATTGGCCTGTTGGCATGCGAGAACAGGTCAGTCTCTTTCTTTAATCTTTAATGATCAAACTCCTCCCTTATCTTCCTCGATTGCTGATTCTGAAGCTTTGATATAATTGCATTTCAGATTCTTGCTTGGCTTTCAAATAGTCCAACTGACATGGAAAGCTACATCAGACCTGGTTGCATCATATTGACCATATATTTACGTATGGATGAATCTACTTGGGAAGAGGTGAGTCTGTCTTTGGATATAGATACTATGTTAACATTATAGTTTCTATTTATACCATTCTACTTTCAAGTGTTGCAAACTTACAACCATTGTTGCTTGCAGCTTCACTGCAACTTAAAGTCCAGCTTGGGGAGACTTCTTGACTCATCTACTGATACATTCTGGAGAACAGGATGGATATATATCCGGGTCAGGAATCGTGTCAACTTCATTTATAATGGTATATCCCCAATCTGAATTCTGTAATATGTTTTACTTCCTCCGTCCCGGGACAAGGTTCAATTCAACTTTTTGGTCAACAAATAAGGAAAAGTCTCTATTATTTAAATGGAAAAATAATAAAGAATGGGTAAAAATTGCTAGTGGGTTGTTAAAGTAGAAAGTTGAGTATTAATTAAATGAAGAAAGAATAAAGAATGAATAAAGAAGAGATAGTGGGTTGGTAAAGTTGTATATGATTGTATGATGTGGAAATTAGTTAAGTATGGTAGAAGTAAGATTTTCCAAAATAAAAACGGGAACATTTGTACGGACGCCAGAAATGGCAAAATAAGAACCTTAATGCGGGATGGAGGAAATAACTTCTAATCAAGCTTTCCACTGACCAAGAAATAGGTTAGCTACGTGGATGGGACTTTGACAAGTTTTTTGCTGGTACAGGCCAGGTTGTTATGGACGCACCCTTACCCCTGAAAGACCATAGGCGTTGCAAAATATCTAGTATCAAGCCGATTGCTGTTACTGTCTCCGATACTGTGAAGTTTGAAGTCAAAGGCTTCAATTTGTCTCATCCAACTTCAAGGTATATTAAGTTATGACATGCATCAGTCTTGTGTTTTGGAGATGGTTGTTTGAATCTTTTTCTGCATGTTATGCCTATCTACCTGTGCTTCTCCTTGTATTTTCCGTTTCCTTTTTCTCATGAAGGCATTTAATTTGATATCAATTTATATCCTTTTCTCTCAGGATTCTCTGCGCAATTGAAGGGAAGTATCTGGTTCAAGAAAATTGTGCTGACATGACAGGAAGTGCAGATTCATTTGTTGAGCACGATGGGATCCAATCCCTTAGTTTCTCATCTGTTTTACCAAATGTAATTGGCAGGGGATTTATTGAGGTGATATTATTTTCTCAATCAGAGATAGTGAAGTGGTAATCGTCTCTTGAGTTACTTTCTTTGAGTGCTAATATGTTTGTGGTTACTGGCTCTTGTATCAGGTTGAGGATCAGGGGCTTAGTAGCAGCTTTTTTCCGTTCATTGTTGCGGAGAAGGATGTTTGCACTGAAATTTGTACTCTAGAAAGCATAATGGAAGTTACTGAAGTTGGCAATGGACACACTGACAAACTAGAATGTAGAAACCAAGCTTTGGACTTCCTAAACGAAATGGGTTGGCTTCTCCACAAAAGCCATGTAAAGTTAAGATTGGGTGAAACTGCTGGCCCTGTGGATCTGTTTGCTTTCAGGCGCTTTAGGTGGCTTATTGAGTTCTCCATTGATCGTGATTGGTGTGCTGTGGTCAAGAAGCTTTTAAGTATTCTGGTTGACGGTACTGTGGATTCAGGACAATACAATTCTGTTTTACTTGCACTGCTAGATATTGGGCTTCTTCACCGTGCTGTTCGGAGAAATTGCAGGTCGATGGTGGAGTTTCTGTTGAAATACCATCCACGCGTTCCTCTCGATGAAAATTCTGGCTACTATTTATTTCGGCCTGATTCTGTCGGACCAGGGGGATTGACTCCTATTCATATAGCAGCTAGTCTAGATAACTGTGACAACGTCCTAGATGCATTAACTGAAGATCCTGGACAGGTTTGCTCTTTTCCCTGGTTCTGCTTATCCTAGTTATTATTATTTTTTTTTTGGGCCGTTTAATAGCCCAGTCAGCTTTTTGTCAAGTTACTACCTGCTTTGGATGTTAGGTAACTATAGTAAAAGAGTAGGAGTGGAGTTGTCCGATCATGTTGTTAGTATGTGAGGACATAAAAGTGGGAACATATTTTGCAGATGAAAGATCATTTACTTCAATCTATTAGTTGGGTTGAGTTTGTGAATAAAGTGAGTACTCACTAATGGAGTCAATCTAGTGGCTGAATCTTGACCCGAAAAAGATATAGATAGCTCCAAGAAATGAATGATATGATATAGTTGACAGGGAAGGACCTTGTGACTATAGTGATGAAGTGTTTGAATTGATTTGATGAGAGTTTGAATTTTTAATAACGTAGAATACTGTATTAGATTTTGTGTAAAATGAGAAGGGTCTGGAGAAAATAGTTGAAAGAAAACATGATGTCCTCGAAAAAATTGTTGATGAGAACAAGTTTTTATTTCCGTTTTTCAGGTGGGAATTGAAGCATGGAAGAATGCTCGAGACAGCACTGGATTAACTCCACATGACTATGCATGCATCCGCGGCCATTACTCCTACGTCCATCTAGTTCAGAGGAAACTTGACAAGAAATCTGGAAATGGACATATTATCCTTGATATTCCTACTACCGCACCAGAAAATAATTCTGGCAAGGCCGTGAAATTTGCCACCTTCAATACTGAGGCAAACATGGCAAGAAGTTTGCGACGATGTGGTCAATGTGAGCAGAAGTTGGCTCATGGTAGCCCCCAAGCATCTTTAAGCATGTACAGACCGGCCATGATTTCGTTGGTTTTGATTGCTGCTGTTTGTGTTTGTGCTGCATTACTCTTTAAAAGCTCACCGGAGGTTCTTTGTTCGACGAGGCCATTCAGGTGGGATGTCTTGGAATATGGGTCTCAATAGAGAAGTAAATTCCAAGATGATTGTTGTCATGTCATGTCATGTGTGTAAGTTATAATTGATATACTGTTAGTTATAGTTGATTGATCTATATATAGCTCTAAGTTCACACTTCACTGTGGTAAAGGTTAGAACTTAGAAATAAATAGTCCTTCAGTGTATTTTTTAGCAAAATGTATTTCCAATCCTTTTTGACCTGTCATTTATATAATGGACTACTGTAATTTCTGTTTTTTTAGCAAACAAAATTACATTATATAGCTGAGTTAAAGGAGTTACTGCATGAATTGAAATCCTTATCACAAAAACTGAAAGTCAAGGGTGAAATACACCCGAGTCAATATACACCTAGCTTACGAGGTTGGTCTACATGTAGGGAGGGTCTTATTTCATTACCTATCAGACTGACAAAGCCACTTTTAGGCTTCGATTGCATCCACCATAGACGAAAACGAGCTGCTGATAGGGGAATATTGTTTTTGTTTATCAATGATGTTTTGATCTTATTTACTTGCTTTAGCAAATGGAGATGTAAATGCTACCATTCTTTTTCTCTTTTGGAGAAGGTTGAAAAACATGAAGAACAAATTGATTAAAAAGTTAAGTTATCTAGAAAAACAACTACTAGATATAAACATTGCCCCCATGCAGGATCGAACTACAGACCTCCAGTTTACAAGACTGGCGCTCTACCACTGAGCTATAGGGGCTACGATTTCAACTCGCCACGGTATACTTTAAGTATGGTACGCCATCCCAATTTGGACTCTATGTAATACAAATTCAATTAAATTATATAATCAGGAGGTAATATTTTATTTAAATGATGAAAAGTTGAAATTGCAACGTTTCAAAATAGAATGCGATAAGTTGAATTCGGGACGGATGAAATATTTCACAAGGTAGGCTTGAATTCACATTTCATACTTTTTATCTTATAATTTTGTATTTAGTCACATGATATATAATTTATACGACCAATGAACAAATATAAATTAACAGTTATACACGGATTTCTGCATGTCACGATTACTAGTCCCGGAGAACTATACATTATTGTTACAACATTTACGCACAAAAATCAACAGTTATAAACTATACATTGTTGTCAGTAAATATGTCACAGTTTACTCAATTTATTACTCCCCGTGAAGTTGGCACGTAGTCTTTAGTGGAAAGTTAAAGTACTGAACTAATGATAAAAGAAAAAAAAATGTGGGAAAAGTGTATTTTTAGTTGTAAAAAGTTGTAATTTGTGTGTAAAAATGATACTACCTCCGGTCCATCAATAAATTAGGAAGGAGATTTTTTTTCTGAACTTTAACCGTAAATTACTCGCAAATTACACGACAAAAAATATAATAAAATTATATTATGAAAATAAATTAAATATATTTTACTGACATAACTTTATTTTATATTTTTTACGTGTAATTTATGGTTTAAGTTCCGAAAAAAATCAAATAGTATATAGTAGTATGGTGGGAGGGAGATAATTTATCATTTAAATCGAAAGTGCACGCCTCCATTTTCATCTCTGAGCAACAATGGAGCAAAACACTTTCGATCCGGTAAAAGTTATCTGTAACTCATTCGGTAACATCTTAATTGTAGAAATCGTTGTCGAATTGTTTATGATTGCGAATGGAAATCATTTCAATTTCGTTACATTGAACAGGAACTCATTCGTGAAATTTTCAGACTCGTCTGGCAAAAACGAGCTTCAGGTATCAATTTTTCTGATAATATAACACATATTTGAATTTGAGATCCTTCAATTATTTGAATTCGTTTCATTTTTTGTGTTGCAGAGCGGGAGAAAATTCAATTCTCAGAGAATGAAGCTGAGGTTTCATTTTTTTCAATATGTTCTAATTATTCCTTTAGGTGATTTGTGTATTATGTGTTAAATAGCGTTGATGATCATTTTTAGGTATAAAAAGAATAAATCTGTAAATTCCCCTATTTTTTTCCTTTTAATGTACCTACTTGGTTTTGTTCATTGATTGATTTTGATTCTATCTCAATTGTTTGTAGGTAGGAACAAGCACGTCGAAGAGAAGCCGATTGACTTCCGGTAATGAAGTACTAGTTTAAATACTGGGTTCTGGTTGCTGAATTCTGTGTTTTACTTTGAAAACGCGCTCAATGTGTGTGTGAAGACGAATGTGGGATTGAGCTGTTTTATAATCTCCATATGTGGACTATTTTGTGTGATGTTTGCCAGAAGAGTGTACTATAGTGGCCCTAAATAGAGGTTAATTGTGAAATGCACCGTGTTGTCATTTTTATGGTTTGTGTTAATCAGAATTTTAACGAGATTAATGTTGATGAGAGGATCTCGTTGTGATCTGACGTTATGTTTTTTTGATTGTGAACGATATTTGCACTTTGTATGGAGTAGTTCTGTCATTAAAGTTCATCTGGCTGTGAATTCATTGTTGACTTCTCTGATGAGAATCAGGATTGTTGGGAAGTTTGTCTAGATGTGTATGTGTTGGGAAGTGGGAACAATAGGGGAAGATGAAATGTGGAATGCAGCTCTTTTATAATGTCCAAACGTGGACTATTGCCGGCTGCTCACAAGAAGAATGTAAAATAACGTGCCTTTGAATGTAGGCTTTTGCTTGACTACATGCTAGGATAACATCCACTTTTGTTAGATAGTAATGTCAATGGAAATGCTATCCAAAGTCCCTTTGCAAGCAAATGAACTGTTTGAGGGTAAACCATCCTAGAACTTAGAATTAATGTTCTCACATAAGAGGACTTAATATCCATCTTGTGTTCATATTAAAGGAATAGTTTTTAAACTCTGGGCTGAATTGCTGCTGTTCTGTCCTGTTATATTGGGGTAATGGTCTGTTCATTGTTGTGTCATCTTTTATGGGGCCTTAGTATGGTGTTTCTTCACATTGAGAGAAACAGCAGTGTTCTGCTTGTAACTCTGTGACTAGACTAGTCCCTTTTGCTCATTCTCCAGCCAGGTTTTGTCTATGTATAGGTCTTGTGATACTTTTTCGAGGACCTTTATAATGTGATGCTTCGCATTGTGATGGATGGCGACTCGGCGAGGTGCTATGGTATTTCTTTAATGATTCTAATTTGAGTGTAGCCTAGGCATCCTTACTGAGCCTGTCATGTCCAGCTTTGCTGAGTCTGTCAGTTGGTCTTGTTTTCCTGCTAGAGGTTGATTCTCGTGAAATTTTGGTGCTTGTGTTGTACAAATTATTCGAACCTTATGCATGTCTCAATCATCAGCTGGTGTTTTGTTCAAACAAAATTATGGATCAATTGGAGTTTGAATTGGCTGCACTTTTTTGGTACTTGTACTATGAAGAGATAGAGAAGCACCTCATTTTCTACTCCGATGAGAATGCGAATTTGGTAGGTTACTTTTGGTTTTATGTCTTGCCTGCAGTCTGGTAGAGGCTTCACCATCTTGCAATTTCATATTTCTATGTGATCATTATCTTCTCCCTTATCTAGTTTCAGATTATATGTTTCACCTTCCAATATGCAATTCTGGCCCACAAATCTGGCAGAGTTTGTTTGATATAGTTGTTTCCTGGTCACTTTATGTCTTCACATTCTTTCACCTAACATGCTCTTGGATGTCAGAACTAGTTCATTCAAAGAATAATCTTGTATCTGTAGTATTACTCATCGAAGCACATTTAACGTATACTTGCTTTATATGTGCAGTCAATGCAAATGCATTAAAGGTGAGCTCTGAACTACTCCGGCTATTTGTGACAGGTTTGCCTCCTAGAGCTGTATGCTTATCAACTTGGCCGTGCAATATCTCTATTGATCTTTCCTGTATATCATGTTATAGAAGCTATTCAGCGTGCTGCAACCATTGCCGAAGCAGAGGGTTCTCCTAGAATAGAAGCAACTCATCTAGAGAGGATACTACCTCAGCTTTTGCTAGACTTTTAAGGAGCTTCTTCAACGATTGATTTTTTCAAGTATCTGAACTCAACTTAGAAATTGAACTGTAAGTACGATACATTAGGTATGTATGGGACTGGTACCTTGTTGCCTGAAAGTATGTTTCTCTTCTTTTACATGAACATATGGTAAATCTAATAATGGATGTTCTGACAGTTGTGAATTCTTCTTTATATGTCAAATTTTCAGGCTGATTGGGAAATTTTGTGTGATCGTACGGTGTGTATATATATGTATCTTTGAAACTCTGCTTGATCCGGTAGAAGTGTCAATGAGGCTCACCCTTACACCCCTTTCAGATATTTAGTAAGTGAAGTGACACTGGATGGTACAGTAGAGTGGAACCCGGTAGACGGATGGTGGATTTTGTGAAGACTTCTAGTAGCTGTAGCGTACTCTGAGTTTTGTATTGAATATGATGATTTGTATCGTTGAGGTGGTTGTTATGTACAGAGGACTTGTAATTATTATTGTAACTACTGTTTATGGGATTTTAGATGATCTGTTTGTACCACTCTGAGATATTGTTATATTTTGAGGATTAAAGGTAGGCTTCGTCTTGACGTGAGCCCATCTCACGATAGACGGCCGGTCGCGCCAAAATGATTTGGTTTTGGGGCGTGACATGCATGATGGAATTTTTTTGTTTCCATATTTTTTAATATATAAATAAATTATTGCAAAATAATCTAAATAGTATATATTGCTCGCACATTTTCTTTTTATTAGTGAGAGATCTTTCTGAAAATTTAATTTATAATGAAACTCATTTACGTCATCAACTTAGACACGTGTATATTATTTACTAAGTCACAAGTTACTTTAGGCACATTTCGTCAATGACAACAATAACCCATCTAATTTACGTGCGGATAGAGAATGAACATGTGACTCATGGTTATTCTTCCTTATGCCAACAGTGCAATATAAACTTCAACTCTTCAATTTTCCGCATTAACCTCCGTCATTTATGAATTATATAAATAAAGAGTATTCCTCTCGTATGCAAGTCAAATATGTCTCAAGTAGTGATATTTAGCAACCACTGCATACCAGTACATCTTGCTCTATGTGCCCACTACATTTTAAGTTTCTTTTCTATTTCAAATATTTTCTTTAATTTTTTTTAGCTCATCATTTAGCTTAATGGAGAAATTCCTAAAGGTTTTGAATCTAGCACGCCCAAGCGGGATTCGCCCAAAAAAAAATTCATACATTGGGGTTCACACGCAATTTTAGTTGAGAGATTAAGTATAATTATAATGTCATAAACGATACTAACAATATTTTAATTGGGAAAATTTCATATATCACTCTTTTAAGATGGTCACTGAACGTTTATGTCATAATGTTTGAAATATTACATTGAAGGACAATTGTTTTATTTTTGGTTGACTTTTGTTGTAAAGTTATATTTACACCAGTTTTTCTTAATTAAATCATTTACTTTGAAATGCAAGTTTCATTTACTTACATATATGACTCAGAACTTTTAAAATCTATTAATTAAACCACGATACTTTTATCCTATCTAACTTGTATTTTCCTTCATTCTTTATTAAACTATTTTTTTTATGAATTAATAAGGAGCTTCCATAGATTTTTTTTGGAGCTCCGGCAATCGAGCTCCAGGAAGCTCCAAAATATGAGCTTCCATAGAATCTATAGTTTTCTATTTTAACGATAAATTTAAATATTTTATTTTATGGTTTAGTTATAAGGATGAAGAAAGTTAAAAATATGAAGCAAAAAAAAAAAATTTTTTTGGTGATTTATATATTTAAACTAAAAAGTTGTGGGGTTGACTGTAATAAGATGAAATATTAAATAGAAAACAAAAGGAGAAATGAAACGGTAAAATTGTAACATCAATGATGAGGGTTGACTGCTATCCTTGATTGTAATTATTTTTATTTCGTAAGTACATTTTGTCCTTCGATGTAATATTTCACACATTAGGGACCTAAACGTTATGTGACCATCTTAAAAGGGTGTCAAATGAAAATCACCCTATTTTATAAATGAACATTTTGTGACGGATATCCGTCATGAAGAGTCGTACACCACATGCTCCTGAAGGAGGTAAAAAAACTAATTTACAATTATACTAAAATTGAGTACCAAATGAAAATGCATAACTCTATTTTAAAAAGAGATAACTCTTTTAAAGTAGACAACCAATTCCAAAAACCCTAATCGAAATTTACAACTGCCTCCTTCTTGCTACTCACAAGCCTCATACTGACGCCACCTCTATCTACTCTGATCGCGCCTCCTCACATCCCCAGTTCTCTACTAACATTCGTCCCTCCGTTTTCTTCCGAGAGGGACCTTCTTGACTTGGTCCCTCTCGGTTCTGCTGCTACGGAATTTAAATTAAACTCCACCAAATATTTTATTTAATTTTTTAGAAAATAGTATTAATGTTTTACTTGTGTACGTGTAGTACCAGTGTTATTAGTAAAAATCTCTAACATTTATGACTATAAACATTTGTGTCGATCATTTTAGTCACGGTATAAAAACAATCATTTAGGAGACTTACTCAATGAATATGTTGAATATAAGATTATATTAAATTATATGTAAGCATGAGAATAAACTATTATAACCGTGTCGTTTTGTTCTTTATATTTTCCTATTATTTATAATATATAATTAATGTTTTGTTTCAAGAATAATAACGTTACATTTCGTTTCAATGTAAGCTTTTTCTATAAATTAATTCTTTCTTCATGAGGGTATATATTGTATTTTCCTACCTTATAAACCTAAAACCAATTAAACATTCTACAATTTTGCAAAACAAATTGGACTTAATTAGTTTTGGCTTTCAAACCCACAACCCCACATACTCCAACATTCAAATTCAAATCAAACGGGAAACTAAAACCCGAAAACCAACTTTGAAAACCAATTTATAATACAGGCTATCATATTAATCCAAAAATCAAGCCGAAAGCCAATCCACCGAACGGAGTGTAACTTATCTCTAGTCTATTTCTTCACCAAGTTTGGCTCACATGCAATGGCATCTCTTCCTTTTTTTACCTCAATTCATCATTTCGAACCTTATACAAAACTTACCTTTTCATTTCCATGTGTCTATTCTCCTCGCATTGGACAGATGGAGGATTTTTCCTACTACATCATGTTTCTATACATAATTAAAATTTCTCTGCTTTGGGAGAAAGCAAGAAAGAAAAGAAAAGAAGGGTAAAGTTGTCCCAGTGTAGGCGAAGATTGAAGCTAAATTCATATTACAAAGTTAAGTTAATCGGATAAGGCTCTGTTCTCTTCATCTGCAAACTCATTCAATTCGATTCGGATCCATCCATTCGATTCGACTTAGTTATATTTTATACTATAATTGATTCGATTCGATTCGGCATTTAAGAGAACATAGTCTAAATCACTCAACATATGTTCCATCCAATTTCATAGGACAACAAAAAAGCATATGGGAGGCCTGCGAGCATTTCACGGGGAAAAAGTCATCTTACCAAACGAATGTTTATACCCCAAACCATAGTCCAATTTAACGAACACAGCTCGCACAACATCCATTGCCTTTCTTTTAAATCTCATGCGAGATGAAAGGCAGACTAAACGGAGTAACAACTATGATTTGCGAGCTTCCAAATCTTTCTGTCAATGAGGACAACAACTTAGGATCACATATGCCTATAGTAGTAATAAATTACAATTCACAATTGAGATGGACATACATTAATAAGTTCACTGCATCTCAATAGTTTTACCCAAGATCATAAGCTTAGGGAACTATTTATCATGTATAAATTTGATCTTGAATATCTCAACTATCTTTTTTTATTTGCACTCGAAAGTTACGAACTTTATGATATTGATAAAACTAAGATCTGATGATGCATTCTATAATGAGGCATGACAAAAGATTATTAGTCTATGAGTAACTAAAAAAAGACTAATTGTTCTCTTTGTTCACTATGCAAGAAGCTCGATGTCTCTTGTCAAATGAAATGATCATGACTGTAGTCTAACAGCTCGCATTGTATCCAAATTCCCAGCTAGAGTAGAATTACAAATAGATTTAATATTGGCTTATGTAATTGCGGATACTCTGAACACTTATGGTGTTCTATGTGTTTGTGGTGAATGAATAATACTTTAAATTCTTCAAAAAAAAAAAAAAGATTTGTATGACATGAAAGACGAAACACACAATTAGATTAGTTATCTCACAAAATTCTATTTGAGACATTGTGCTTACTCAAGCGACCTTTGTATAGCCGAGTTGGTAGTACTCTGGACCTCATTCCGGCTCCTTCCTTTTTCCCATACATCATTGCACACCGGGTTCTTGATTAAAAGACTTCATGCATTCTTCAATTACAAAGATTTAACCAAGAAACAAATACCATTTTAGCTTCTTAATCTTGCTTGCGCTCCTTGATAAAATACTCCTCAGTTTTGATATTAATTCTTTATGCTGAAACTTCGGTATTTCCATGAACTATTGTAATGGTAAATTGTGGAGGTTACTTTGTCATTTGTTTAATGCTTTTAAATTTGATCATAATGCATCATGAACAGAAGAAATTAACAAAATGCTAGGTTGACTTTCTAATATAGAATGGTATTTTTACTAGAATAGTTATTCCTCCAAATTCAAATTCATTAATTGTCCCATAATAACGAAACCAACATGTTGGACGACCACAATTATACTACAATATTAGCATTCATTCCTTAAAAGTAACGGACGACACTACTTTAAATGTGGTAAAAATGTCAAGACCATTCATTAGTTTTTCATGTGTATTTAAAATACAAACAAATTAGATACAAAAATCCACATAGGATTTTGGGTGCTCTAGCACATCTAAGGATGGGAATAAAAACTTATCTTTATTATATATATGGATTCTCCTCGCATTGGACAGATGGAGGATTTTTCCGACTACATCGTGTTTTTATACATGATTAAAATTTCTCTGCTTTGGGAGAAAGCAAGAAAGAAAAGAAAAGAAGGGTAAAGTTGTCCCAATGTAGGCGAAGATTGAAGCTAAATTCATATTACAAAGTTAAGTTAATCGGATAAGGCTTTGTTCTCTTCATCTGCAAACTCATTCAATTCAGTTCAGTTCAGATCCATTCAGTTCAGTTCAGCTTAGTTATATTTTATACTATAATTCAGTTCAGTTCAGTTCAGTGCAGACGAAGAGAACATAGTCTAAATCACTCAACATATGTTCCATCCAATTTCATAGGACAACAAAAAAGCATATGGGAGGCCTGCGAGCATTTCACGGGGAAAAAGTCATCTTACCAAATGAATGTTTATACCCCAAACCATAGTCCAATTTAACGAACACAGCTCGCACAACATCCATTGCCTTTCTTTTAAATCTCATGCGAGATGAAAGGCAGACTAAACGGAGTAACAACTATGATTTGCGAGCTGCCAAATCTTTCTGTCAATGAGGACAACAACTTAGGATCACATATGCCTATAGTAGTAATAAATTACAATTCACAATTGAGATGGACATACATTAATAAGTTCACTGCATCTCAATAGTTTTACCCAAGATCATAAGCTTAGGGAACTATTTATCATGTATAAATTTGATCTTGAATATCTCAACTATCTTTTTTTATTTGCACTCGAAAGTTACGAACTTTATGATATTGATAAAACTAAGATCTGATGATGCATTCTATAATGAGGCATGACAAAAGATTATTAGTCTATGAGTAACTAAAAAAAGACTAATTGTTCTCTTTGTTCACTATGCAAGAAGCTCGATGTCTCGTGTCAAATGAACTGATCATGATCGTAGTCTAACAGCTCGCATTGTATCCAAATTCCCAGCTAGAGTAGAATTACAAATAGATTTAATATTGGCTTATCTAATTGGGGATACTCTGAACACTTATGGTGTTCTATGTTTTGTGGTGAATGAATAATACTTTAAATTCTTCAAAAAAAAAAAAAAAAAAAAAGATTTGTATGACATGAAAGACAAAACACACAATTAGATTAGTTATCTCACAAAATTCTATTTGAGACATTGTGTTTACTCAAACGACCTTTGTATAGCCGAGTTGGTAGTACTCTGGACCTCATTCCGGCTCCTTCCTTTTTCCCATACATCATTGCACACCGGGTTCTTGATTAAAAGACTTCATGCATTCTTCAATTACAAAGCTTTAACCAAGAAACAAATACCATTTTAGCCTCATAATCTTGCTTGCGCTCCTTGATAAAATACTCCTCAGTTTTGACATCAATTCTTTATGCTGAAACTTCGGTATTTCCATGAACTATTGTAATGGTAAATTGTGGAAGTTACTTTGTCATTTGTTTAATGCTTTTAAATTTGATCATAATGCATCATGAACGGAAGAAATTAACAAAATACTAGGTTGACTTTCTAATATAGAATGTTTTTACTACAATAGTTATTCCTCCAATTTCAAATTCATTAATTGTCCCATAATAACGAAACCAACATGTTTGACGACCACAATTATACTACACTATTAGCATTCATTCCTTAAAAGTAACGGACGGCACTACTTTAAATGTGGTAAAAATGTCAAGACCATTCATTAGTTTTTCATGTGTATTTAAAATACAAACAAATTAGATAGAAAAATCCACATAGGATTTTGGGTGCTCTAGCACATCTAAGGATGGGAATAAAAACCTATCTTTATTATATATATGAATGGATGGATGGATACCATCTCTCTTCCTCTATTCAATTTTCTTTTAAAACTTGTGTACGGGCCTGCTGAAGTTCAACCCGGGACGGAGTCTATTTCTCTGGAGGATGATCTATATTATCAGAATAAGTAGAGCTAGTTGTTACACGGGCCGAGTCTTCTTAAGGGCTCGACTCGAATCGTTCAATAAGGTGTTCGAGCCTAAAGTTGGGCTCGTTTTTGTTATCGAGCTGAGAAGGGTTTGGATCGTTGATACTCGACAAGACTCGGTTAAATATATACTCTATATATATTTTTTAATATTTATATGTATTGTTCGTTAACGAGCTCAACTTAAACTCGAACCAAATGAGATAATCATTTGGGTGATTTTGTATGTTCTAAAAAGTATTGAAGTAGGTTCCTTCCTCCATTTGCTCTCTGCAAATAGTAATTTAGCCAAGCTGAGAGGTCGTTTGTGTAATTTAGCCAAGCTACATATCAATCAAGCTTAACTCGACCAGTCAACTGACCGCCGGCAAATTTCCTCCACCGCATTTGCTCTCTGCGCAGGTACAATTTCAAATTTCTCCGTTTCATGAATTGGATTGAGACGAAAAACCAGCGTGTATGTTAATTGTTAACTGTTCAAATGTTCTTTCAATTCGCGATATTTCGACCTCACAATGTGAAAACCTAATCATATTCATGTTTTTCTGTCATAGATGATTGTTTGTGACTGTATTTCCGATGAAGAATTCTCAATTTGATAGCTGTCGTATTTCCATTTTTAGGTTACTCACTGCACAGGTAAATAAAATGCCATCAGATGCTGTTAATTTAACTACTTTCAAACCCTGCCTACCTAGAGCTTTTCCCTTTGATGCTACCGTGTCGTTTCGATCCATGTTTTCCGATTCAACCGTCTCGCCTTTCGCTGCCAAAAGATTTCAGTGAGTTTTTTTGTGTGTTATTGCACTTTCATACTGTGATTCAGGTACTTAGAAAATGGATAGTTACTTTTAGAATTGAATGTGTTGAAATAAGCTGAGACCTGATACAATGACATAGGAGGATGGCGTGGTCTGTTAGAAGTGCTACCGATGGGAGTAGATTAGGTTCGTCCTCTACGAATGACTCTGGTGGTGGGACTCGGCTAATCAGGGCTTTCCAGGATCTTCAAGGTAGGTTGGTTGCCAGGTTAAAGGAACTGAGGCGAAACCTTCCTTTGAAATTGTTTTCTTTCTTGGCGGGATTCTATTGTGCAACTGCTTTCGCCACAGTTATTGGACAGACGGGTGACTGGGATGTGCTCTCTGCTGCGTTTGCTGTTGCTATAATTGAGGGTATTGGGGCTCTTATGTATAAAAGATCTCTTTCTATAGCCGATAATGTTAGAAACGTGATTGTCATATTTAATTATTGGAAAGCTGGGCTCTCTCTTGGTCTATTTTTGGACTCGTTCAAGTTTTAGAAAGACGTTAGCATGATACGAGATGCCTTACTGAGTATTCAGTTGAGTCTGGCTGAATGATTCTAACTTGTACACCGGAAATGGGGGAATAAATGGTAAGGTGCTGACCAATGTTTGTTGCATAAGGGGTCTCTTTAAAGAACACAGGCAACGGTCCAGTGCAGGAGTGACTCTCAGGTACATTGCTCGTCATGTGAGTCTTGAAATGTTCTTTTTCTGTTGCTTTCTTTTGCCTCCCATGTTAATTGTGTTCGTTTGATGTGACAAATATTATGTTTCTGTGATAAGTTGGATTACTTGTATTAAATACAAAGAAAGAACCCTACCCAGCTATTGTTGTTTCTTTATGCTCGCGGTAACTCTTACAGAAGCAAGGGGTACTGCTATCTTCGTAACAATAACAACTAACAAGACATCTGGTTTTCCCCATCTTAAAGGTAAAATTTTGGGCTTCATTGTCGTTTGTGGATGTTCAGTTGGGGCAGTCATACGTCCATAATCCTTCTCCACTAGGACTAGAGATAACTTTGTTATTACTTTGGCTTGCCCGAGTGCTGATCAAAATGACTGCACTCAAAACTGCATGCACAATTGAGTTTCTTGACTAGGCCTTCTTATAAGTATATTAGTAATAGTGTTTGGGCAAAATGTTTGTTACATGTTTTTCTATTTTTTGGGATCTTTGAGCTGCTGATAGAGTAACTTTCTGTTGATTACAGTAAGGAACTGACACATGCGAATTTTTCGTCTTCAGAAGACTTGTCAACTAGGCGTGCATTTCGACGTTCTACTGGAACAATGTGAAGATTGGTTGAACTAAATCAGATGGTAGCAACCCTTGTCTTTGAAAGGGCTGTCTGTCTGCTTTCTCCACATATGGCTGCTGTCTTGCTAATCCATGTTCTGTTAGGATAGATGTTCACATGTTACATATGATGGATGCTTAGGAAGACATCATCTTACTACTCTTGTGCATAATTGTATAGGTAAAAATTATTGCTGCTTTGTATAAATTTATAGTTACTACTTGCACTTTGGAGAATTAACAGCAAATCTGTACAAAGTTCGTGTGTCAAACTAAAATGTATAATGCATATACAATTTCAGAAATGGGCTCTTCTATCTAGCGCAGCTACTATTACTTCTTATCAATACCAAATCACTTACAGAAGTGATGAGGCTGATTGGCGTGAACTTACATGCAGAAGTTGGAGCACCCGACGAGTTAACACAAATTTTGATGTTTTTGCGTCAGTGTAAGAATTTGACAAAAGCTTAATATATATATATATATATAAACTCTTGTAAGAGACCGTCTCTTAGAGAGATTCAACATCACATGTTTACGTACAAGCATCACATATGTTTAATTTTGTGGACCTTATTGTTATTTCCTAAAGTTGGTTGCAACTAACGTTTGATCTCGTAGTTGTTTTGCCAGATAGTTTTTTTTTTTTTTTTTAATTTTGAATAAAAATCGAGGTTTTCCTCCAACTTTGTCAACCTTCGTTATTTTTTTTTTGTGAAACTAATAAGGTAAGTAGTGTATATATTTCATCCTCCACACTATTTATTACTGAATTTGTTTTTCTTAACGTCTCATCAATAAATATTCGGTTGTAAATGACAAAAGTAACACCTATTACTCGTATTTCTATTTTACAGAGTATTATTTATCTCTTATATTTTTTCCACTATTTACTCAGTTGACTATCATTGTAATGCCCTATCCCTTGCGGGCGGTGCGGTTACTAATGAGCTGCTTTCCAAGTGATATGTTGGCCCTACTGTACTAACACATGTGATTTTCCGCCCACTTTATATTCACTCGTACGCTAACAGGGAGACTTTCCAGTTTGTCATCCATTGTAAGACTGATTCAAAGCAAACATGCTAACTTTAGAGTTCTTATAGATAAATTTCTAAAACGAAAGGTGCACCTTGTTGTTATGGATACCGTTCCCAATCCCTTTAAGCGCCCTTGAAACTCATAAAAATTTAGGGTGTTACATTCACCCATTTTAAATTGTGCACGTCCCGTCGCCCCTTGCATGGGCCAACCACCCACCCTTGTGGGTATTGGGTTGGCTCGATTATGTAATTGTAATGATTCGTCCCCAAAGGTTGGACCCCAACCCACAAGGGGACGAGGCGTCAAAATCATATTTTAATAACCACTAATTAATTTTTTTTCTTTTTGTTTATCATTTTCATTTATATTCAGTAAAATGCACAAACAATTATGGGTTATTATATGAGAGTGATTAGGGGTGTAAATGAAACGAACGTTCGTGAAAATTTCACGAAAAATTTCAATAACGCCTTTCAGGTTCGAAGTTTGGCTAACCGGTCAGTCATGAACATGTTCGTTAATAAACGAACACGAACATATAATTTATTGTTCGGTACTATAATAATTTTATATTATCTTATATATGGAGTATAATATTTCCTAACCTAATCTATCATTTCCATTTCCCACATAAGTTATAATACTTCCGCCGTCCCAAATTCATTTACCCGCAGGCCGGACAGAGATTTTAAGATAAAATTGAATAAAGTAGGAAATATGGTAATAAAGTAGGAAAGATGATGAATAAAGTAGGAGATATAGTGAATAACATGTGAGAGAGAATGAATAAGGTAGGAGAGAGAGATTTTCCATTAAAGGAATGAGAAGTTCAAATTGGGACGTCCCAAAATGGAATGCGGGAAGTTGATTTCGGGGCGGAGGAAGTATTTTCTAACCTAACCTACACAAAACCTATAATAGTTCACGAACTGCCCGTGAACATGTTGAAACCTTAACAAACTGAACATGAATAAGTGTTGAGATGTTCGACGAACATGAACATGAACACACGAACAAACGTTCGTTAAGGTCAATGTTCGGTTCGAAATACACCCTTAGGAGTGATAGTCTGATAGAGTACCAACGGTTTGGCTTAAGTGGTAAGGGACTTGAGTTCACTTAAGCAAGGTTTCGGGTTCGAGCCTTGTGGATATAAAAATACACCGCTGGAAGAGCTATCCCTCAAAAAGGACCCGACAGTGCTCGGTTGGATTAGTCGCATGTAGCGGATACACGAGAAATCGAAAAAAAAAGATAGTCTCATAGAGTATATTTTAAGTAATCAACTAAATAAATTACACCATTTACATGTGTACCGTTCTACGGGTAATATGTGGGCGCAATAACATGTCATTCTTCTGTGTATCTTGGTCAACTCATGTGTGCAATGCTCACTATGAGTTTGCTCGAAATCAAGAGCTTACTTCAAATCAAATACTTTTAATTTTAAAATTATTATGAATATATTTAGAAAAAGAAAGGTGGCCGGACTTAGCTTAATTGTAGTATCACTTGAACTCCATTAAATTTTGGAGATTACAATTTAGATATTTAGGTCTAAATCCAATTTTCTCAATATTTGATACAGCCACATTTGATTGTATTTTTATTTTTTTAAAGGTCTAACTAACTTAAAGAGAGTGAATATTGATGAAGACAAAATGGCATGTTAGCCCAATTAGGCATTTGATTGTATTTTTTTTTTTAAAGGTCTAACTAACTTAAAGAGAGTGACTATTGATGAAGACAAAATGGCATGTTAGCTCAATTAGGCTATTTTCTCTTCGTCTGCAAACTTATTCAGTTCAGTTCAGTTCTGCTTAGTTATATTTTATACTATAATTCAGTTCTGCTTAGTTGTATTTTCTACTATAATTCAGTTCAGTTCAATTCAGTTCAGTCATGTTCTGTTCTGTGCTGTTCAGACGAAGAGAACAAATCCTTATTATTTATGACATGTTGGAGTAGTAAACATATTGGTATATGATCTGCCGTTTGCCATGCCAATAGATAGATTGGCACTAGTATTATATGTTAGTTAGAAAGTGAACAAGAATTAGAAAACATCATCATCAATATGTTGAGAAATATTTTCATGTTTCCGGACAGTTACGATCTGGTGCTGATGATTGTGGGAGTTTTGGGTGCCATTGCAGATGGAATCACACTTCCATTCTTATTTTTGTTCTATGCCAAGCTTCTCAACACCATTGCCTCTACTGCACCTCATACTTCTGTTTCCACCTTCTTCACTCAACACATCAAAGAGGTATCAAACTATCGCAAAATTAACATCAATGAATAGATTTCATACGTTTCTATATGTTATGAGTTTTTATATCATATGAAATTATATTTTGATATTTGAAATTTTGACTCGTATCCAGGTCGAAGTTCGAATTAGTCAACACTACGTGCATTTATTAATCTTTCATTACAGTAAACTTTAACAACATACACAGTAATGATACTCGTTTGACGAACGGATATATACACACACGGAGGTGCCAACATGATCGAGACTTCATAGTTGAGAAGTTCACTTGTTTAATTGAAATTCGCAACAACTACTACAATATGATATTCCAAGATTTTGGGGTCTTTAGTAAGTTGTGGGCCTGGAGCATCCTTAGTTTTATACTCCCTCCGTCCCAGAACAAATGTCTCATTTTAATTTTTCTCAGTCAATATTTTTGAATTTGGACTACGTTTTAATCTTAAACCATAAATGTAAAATGTTCAATAAACCGTAGTCAAAGTTGAAAAATATTGATTGCGAAAAGTCAAAATGGGACATTTGATCTAGGACGAAGTACATTTTAACATATATTTTGATATTTTTATGGATATTTAAGTGTAGAGTACAAATAGTTATGAACATTCTAAAAAAAGGTTATGTGAACAGTAATGTGGCATTACAACTTTACAAGTATATCACCCAAAAAGTTGCTAGGAACTGCCTAGACGAGTTGGGGCGCAATGCCAAAAAAATACCATCACGAAAAATACAAAAACTTGTGAAAGTCCAAGTTTTTGTAGCCCCGCAATATCAGATACTAATCTTACGGATTATGCAGTAAATTGTTGATTTGTATTCAGAATTATCATTAATTGTTGCATTTGAATCTTTTAGTGAAAAATGCCATCGATATTACAATTGTGTATTGTTCCGGAGTAGTTTTAGGACTTGTGAGCCATGGTAAGTGTTTTGAAGTATGCATCAATGCAATGCTGACCAAGTTTGTTGTATAGTAGATGCATTAATGGTTTAATGCCATGGAGGTCGAATCTCGACCCGTGGGGTTCGGGATTGTGAGTTTTTACACGTGGGTCCGGAATAGTGAGTTTTTTCAATATAACCTACTACTCACAAGTCACAATTTCATATTTGTATTTGAAAACATCAGTATTTTATAAATGCGTATTTGAAAGAGGTCAGTTGTTTCTCCAAAGAATCATTTGATTCCTCAACAACTCATCCGTTTTGATTTGTTTCTTCTTGGTTCATATCATTACTTACTAGTTTATGTTTTGATTGCAGAATGCATTGATCCTGTGTTTTATTGGTTGTGGACAATGGCTTGCCTGTTTCCTTGGTAACCACTCTGAATTTTTGGGTTCAATTTATTCATTCCACAAATGAAATGGGATGGTTTCAGATTTCGAATGGAGTTAATGGTTTATACGATAGAATTTCATCTAATCTAAACGCTCGAGCTTGTAGAGGGGTAAGATCTAGTCATTTATAATAATTCTTCAATATTCCCCTGCATTCGTGATCAATTTCAACCTTTCGAGAAGTCCATTCGAGTAAAAATTTAATACTGGATGGAATGTAACCCAGGTTGGGGTTCCATGACAGGGTTACATCTCATCTACAAGCTCGAATCGTAGAGAAGTGTGGGATATAGTCATTTCATTTATATTAATTCTTCAATATAATCGATGCTCTAATAAAAAGCATTATCACAGTTCACTAGAACACACTTATCCTAATGTATTAGCATCAGACTGATTTTAAGACCTGTGTATCTTTTTGGATAGAGGGATACTGTTGGTCTAAAACTTCAGAGAGACAAGCATCAAGACTTGGAATCAAGTATGTGAAAGCTGTAATGAGGCAGGATGTAGCCTACTTTGATTTGAATATCACCAGCTCAGCTCAAGTTGTAGCCAGTGTTTCCAGTGATACTCTTGTCATTCAAGATGTCATTAGTGAAAAGGTTCAGAACACCTCACTATGCCCCTTCTGGTTCCTGATACAATTGATGTTAGTGTGCAACTTCATGTGCAGGTTCCTGTTTTTGTGATGAACTTATCAACATTTGTTTCGGGATACGTGGTGTCTTTCATTTTGCTTTGGAGGTTAGCAGTTGTGTCGATTCCTTTCGTCCTCCTTCTGGTTGTGCCAGGATTAATACATGGAAGAACACTTGTGAGAATTGCCAGAAAGATGAGGAGCGCTCATAATAAAGCTGATACTATTGTCGAGCAGGCGATTTCTTCTGTTCGCACAGTTTATTCATTTGTTGCTGAAATGAAGATTATCACTAACTACTCCATAGCTCTTGAAGCTGCTGTAAGATTAGGATTGAAGCAAGGCTTAGTGAAAGGTCTAGCAATTGGTAGCAGTGGTGTCATATTCGCGATTTGGGCGTTCATCACTTATTACGGTGCTAGACTAGTCATCTATAATGGTGCTAAAGGGGGCGATGTCTACATTGCTGGAGCATCGATGATGATTGGCGGGTTGTAAGTATATACTCCCTCTGTCCTGCTAATTAATACATGTATTCCTTTTATGAACGTCCGTTAATAAGTATCAAGATTGGAACTTCATACTGTTATAACCAACTCATGATTCTGGAACAGGGCATTTGGTTCTTGTTTGCCCAACATAAAGTATTTCACAGAAGCTAGAGCAGCAGGAGAACGGATTATGGAAGTCATCAGAAGAATACCCGCAATTGACTCCAACAATGTGGAAGGTCGAGTTCTGGAAAACGTGTTGGGTGAAATAGAATTTAATCACGTAAAGTTCTCTTACCCCGCAAGGCCAGATAGCATGATCTTCGAAGATTTTAATATGAGAATCCCACCCGGAGAAACTGTAGCACTGGTTGGGGGTAGCGGATCTGGAAAATCAACGGTAATTGCTTTGCTGCAGAGATTTTATGATCCCGACGGAGGTGAAGTTCTCTTTGATGGGGTACCTATCCATAAATTACATCTCAAATGGCTTAGATCACAAATGGGACTGGTGAGCCAAGAGCCAGCGCTTTTTGCGACAACAATTAAAGAGAACATACTTTTCGGCAAAGAAGATGCTTCTATGGAAGAAGTTCTTGAGGCTGCCAAAGCTTCTAATGCACATAGCTTCATTAGCCGGTTGCCAGAAGGTTACGACACTCAGGTCTGCTTCTCTTTTACTTCATTTCTGCAATTACAAAATTGTGTAAAATAAGCTAGTGTATTTTACATCAAGATGATTTATTCAGGTAGGTGAAAGAGGTGTACAGTTGTCTGGGGGGCAGAAGCAGAGAATAGCAATAGCCAGAGCTATCATTAAGGTACCTAAAATTCTTTTACTAGATGAGGCCACTAGTGCGTTGGACTCAGAGTCGGAGCGGATTGTCCAAGAAGCTCTTGATCAAGCAGCAGTAGGCCGTACCACAATCGTTATAGCACACCGTCTCTCTACCATTCGAAGTGCAGACACCATCATTGTTATTGAGCATGGCCAAGTCAAAGAGACTGGCTCGCACGATGAACTTATGTCCGACAGAAATGGTCTGTACGCTTCACTTGTTCACCTGCAAGAAAATGACAATGATAATAGAGAACTTGCAGATGTTGATGCCAATATTTCATATGATGTTTGTGGGACAAGTTGTCGAAGGATGTCCAGAAGACTGTCCAGTATGAGCCGTTGTAGTTCAGCTAGCTCGGATGCACTAAGCAAGTCCACGAGGCTGGCAGTTGTTTCGAAGGACCAAGTATCGGTGGTCCCTTCGTTTAGGAGACTACTGATGATGAATAGGCCTGAGTGGAAGCAAGCAACACTAGGGTGCATCAGTGCAGTACTGTTTGGTGCTGTACAACCTGTATATGCATTCACAATGGGGTCGCTGATTGCAGTGTATTTTTCGACAGATCTCCATGAAGTTAAACGGGAAAGTGATAGATGTTCCTTAATTTTCTTGGGTATGTCAGTTTTCTGCCTCCTAATCAGCATCTGTCAGCACTACAATTTTGCGGTTATGGGTGAGAACTTGACGAAGAGAATCAGGGAGAAGATGCTTCGGAAATTGCTTACTTTTGAGATCGGGTGGTTTGATCAGGATGATAATGCCATTGGTGCTATTTGTTCGACATTAGCTAGAGATGCCGAGGCCGTAAGATCTCTAGTTGGTGATCGGATGTCAATACTCATCCAAGCTTCCTCTGCAGCAGTCATTGCTTGTACTATGGGCCTTGCGATTGCGTGGAAGCTAGCATTGGTAATGATATCCGCGCAACCTTTTATCATATTATGCTTTTATTGCAAGAAAACTGTGTTACAAAATGTGTCTGCAAAGTCCATTGAATCCCAGAAGGAAAGCAGCAAGATTGCTGTTGAAGTGGTCACCAACCTTAGAACCATCACTTCATTCTCATCTCAAGATCGTATTATTCAACTACTCGAGAAAGCCCATGAAATCCAAAGAAGGGAAAGTGTACATCTTTCATGGTTCGCTGGACTTTTACTCGGCACATCACAAAGCCTGGCAACATTTTCGTGGGGTTTGAGTTTTTGGTATGGAGGGAAACTCATAGCACAAGGTGATATTGGAGCCAAGGAACTTTTCCAGACAATCTTGATCTTGGCTAGCACTGGACGTGTAATAGGCGAAGCTGGTAGTATGACAAGTGATATAGCTGCAGGTGCCAGTGCAGTTGAATCGGTTTTTGCAGTATTAGGCCGAATTTCTTCAATTGATCCAGAAGATTCAGATGGATTCAAGCCCCAGAAGTTAACCGGACACATCAAGCTCCAGAATGTTGATTTTGCTTACCCGGCCCGACCCTCCACATTGATATTTCAAGGATTCTCCATTGACATTGAGGCAGGAAAATCAACGGCTTTAGTAGGACAAAGTGGATCAGGGAAGTCCACTATAGTAGGTCTGATCGAGAGATTCTATGACCCGATCAAAGGTACAGTGAGTATTGATGGTCGAGATATCAAGTCGTATCACCTGAGGTCATTGAGAAGACACATCGCTCTTGTTAGCCAAGAACCAACCTTATTCGCCATGACCATACGCGAAAACATTTCATATGGTGGGGAACAAGACGTTGCTGAAACGGAGGTCATTGAAGCAGCAAAAGCAGCAAATGCTCATGAATTCATCGTTGGATTGGAGGATGGATATGACACGTTTTGTGGAGACAGAGGTTTGCAGTTATCTGGCGGGCAAAAGCAAAGAATCGTGATTGCACGTGCCATTTTGAGAAACCCTGGAATCTTATTGTTAGATGAGGCCACGAGCGCGCTGGACAATCATTCAGAAAGAGCCGTGCAGGATGCACTGGAAAGGGTGATAGTCGGGAGGACTAGCATTGTTGTGGCGCATCGGCTAAGTACCATAAGACACTGCGACATGATTGCTGTCTTGGAGCAGGGAAAAGTTATAGAGAAGGGAACTCATTCTTCTTTGTTAGCTAACGGTGGAGTTTATTCCTCATTGGTTAGCCTTCAGACCATCTCTCACGTTGATGCTCAATCACAGACAACATAAGTGATTTATAAATGTTTTTTGTGTATCTTGATTAATTTTCTGCAACTATTGTCTAATACTAGTGCTCTGCTTCCAAGTTCCTCATTGCGAGTAGTTTCACGATAGAGTGTTTGGTTCACGATAGAGAGTGTTTAGGCCGCGTACAAAAGGGGAATTCACAACTTTTCTTAGATCTCAGGTCAGGGTGGGCTGTTCGTGAAATCACATTCTTGAATAATCCCCTGCTAGATTATTCTTCTGCTAGATTATTCAAAAGAAATATTATCTTGCAACCAGACAAATCATTTGGTCCAATTATCTTGTTTAAGCCATTTTGTATACTCTATTTGATCAAGGATTACCACAAGAAATGAGAATCAAATGCTTTCATCTAAAGTTTTGTATAAATCCATATGATTGAGAGATCATAATCATTTGACCAGACAAAGCAACAACACTTCAAACCAAACAAAAAAATTATAACATTATATTCTCAAGGCATAAGAAACAAGGACAGTTAAACACCAGTCCAAAAACTAATTCAGCATATTTTGCATAATCTATTGCAAATGTAGCTACTAATTAAGCTTGAACCTTGTCATGCTTGAGAGGCTTGACAACTTCCCAGGTGAAATCAGGATCATCTCTTCCAAAATGCCCATAAGCAGCAGTCTTCAAGAACCTGTTACCAGATCCCCTCTTAAGATCCAGGTTGATGGAAATCATACCAGGCCTGAAATCAAAGTTCTCCTTCACAAGTTGAAGAATTTCCTTATCCGGAATCTTTCCAGTACCGTAAGTGTCCACAAACACCGACAACGGCTCAGGCACACCGATGGCATATGACACCTGCACAATGCACCTCCTGGCCAATCCTCCAGCAACTATGCTCTTAGCCGCTTGCCTAACAATGTAAGCTCCACTACGGTCCACCTTTGTAGGGTCCTTTCCAGAGAAAGCACCGCCTCCATGAGCTCCCCATCCTCCATAGGTATCAATGATGATCTTACGTCCCGTAAGACCAGCATCTCCATGAGGTCCACCGATCACGAACCTTCCTGAAGGATTGAGGTGGAAGATAGTCTTCTCATCCAAATACTTCTCAGGGATCACCGGCGTAATCACATGCTTCTTCAAATCAGCAGCAATCTCATCGTTTGTAACAGTCTCATCGTGCTGAGTCGAGATCAGGACCGTGTGAACACGGATAGGAACCATCGCACCATCCTCATTGTAATACTCAACGGTCACTTGAGTCTTGCCATCAGGCCTCAACCAGGGGCAAGTTCCGTTCTTGCGAACCTCAGTAAGCTTAGCGCCGAGTTTCGTTGCCAGAACATGGCTAAGAGGCATCAACTCGGGTGTCTCATCAGTAGCATAGCCAAACATGTGGCCCTGATCACCAGCACCAATCTCCTCCGGTTTCTTGGTCAAGTGACCGTGGACACCCTGGGCAATATCAGGACTCTGCTGTTCAATGTTGACAAGAACCTTGCAGTTGTCAGCATCCAAACCAACGTCATTGGAAATGAAACCAATCTCGCGGCAAGTGTTGCGGACTATCTTCTCGTAATCAACATCAGCTTTGGTGGTGATCTCCCCGAACACCATCACCATATCAGTCTTGGTGCAAGTCTCGCAAGCCACCTTGCTCTCGGGGTCTTGAGAGAGGCAAGCATCAAGAACTGCGTCGGAGATCTGATCGCAGAGCTTGTCGGGGTGTCCCTCGTTCACGGACTCGGATGTAAACAAGAAAGTCTCCATCTTACGATTCTTCAAAACTAAAAATGCCAAAATGAAAAGAAGAGTCAATCAGCAAAACAGTGATTGTTTAGAACCTCAATGAAATGAACTTTGCAATCAACAATGAAATTTCAGAACGGTTTAAAACACAGTATATAGAAAAACGAATCTCCCCCAAGAATCTAACTGAACTACACTCAATTGAGAGAGTGAAACATAAATTCTTCAGTTATTCACCAGATCATAGATTCAAATTAACACTGTGAAGTGTAGATCAAGGTCATCACATGAATCAGAATATAAGCTTTACAAGAACACAGATCTACTAACTAGCAATTATCATAAGCATAAAAATTGGAACTTTAGCAAAACCCATCGAAGATCTGCAGAAAACTAAGTAAGGGAAATACCCAATGGCGAAAATCCGTGTAAAATCACTACAAGCAAAAGACACTAAACGCATAAAATCTGGGGAATAAAAGTTGAACAGTACAATTGTACATACAAGAAGCATAGCATAACATGAAATCATAAACGCAAGAAATACATAGAGGATGAATAAGGAGGCTGGAAAAGAGAATTACAGTAGTAGCGAAGAAGAGGAAGTACCTTAAGTTGGGTGGTGTGAAGATGGCGGGTGTGAGAAATGGGAGATTTATAGGGAAAAAAGAAAGGGTTTCACTTGCTGGAAGGAATCTGGACGCGATTACAGCACACTGATGATCGACGGCTAAGGTGAGAGATAGAATGAATATGGACGGCTGGATTTGCACTTGGTGGGTGAATATCGTCGGTGATCTATGGGTTCACCAACCACACTCCGTTACATGTATGACACTTCTCAAAGGGGAATTTGTCAAGTTTTGATCGGGACGGAGTAACCGATTAAATAGCGTATTACTACTTTTCTTATGAAAGCTGTCAAGAGTCGAGCTTTTATACGAGTAGTGAATCTATTTTATACATACGGTAATACACATTCGCATTTACGTGAAATAAGCTAGTCTAGAGTAAACATGATCTGGAAATATATGATGGTGAGCCTGCCTCTAAACTAGATTTCCGCCGTTTTTTCATCCGAAAATTCATTAATTTCATTAAGTTGGATCTTTGTTGAATTTTATCTTATACTTGCTCGTATCGAAGAATGAGCCTAATCATACAATAATTCGTACATGTGAACGAAAATGGTACATAGCAGTTCGGTCGCAGACAATTAATGGTGAACAATTGCGTCTCTTTCTCCCATCCTTTCGATATCTATATATAGGGCTCCCCCACTTCGTTTTTAATCATCCAATTCCATATTCTCTTTTAGGAGAATTGTAGAGGATCCCCAGATAATTATCTTTTACGGAGTTCCAGTCCTAATTAACTTGCTAATTTTGGACAACGTTGGATACGAATTTCCATGGAATTTTCTAACCGTAATGAAGGATAAAGAAGTATAAAATAGAGTTTCTATTCTGATACTTGGCGGGTGTTGGATGTTCTTCAATTTTTCATATTGTAGTAGGCCACTCGAGTTTGTATCTAGTGCTAGGTTACAAACTCACCTGTTGTTCTATCTTTGGAGACTGTTTGCTATCGAACCGTTGGCATCAGAGCGTGGCAAATGAAATCTTAAGGACCGAGGGACAACACTATGCTTAAGAGCTTATTAAATATTGTGTTCTTGTGCTTTGTCCAGTTATCAATCTCGATACACCAGCCCCGGTTATATACAAATTACCCAACATAAACGATATAGGGTGTGCTTATTCTAATCTCTCTGATAATTTATCATTGGAGACCAACTCACACGCTTTGCAAAAGAGAAACAGTGACGACTTTGTTGTCATATCAAAACCCAGAACATATGATACATCGTTGACTCAATTCTACTATAATGCCCCTATTCCACATCTATTAAGAGCGAGTGGGGAAAAGGGGTATATAAATAGACTATCAATCTCACATAATAGTATGAGGCTTTTTGGATGATTCAAAAAGTAAATCTGTGAGGACTCCAACCCAAAACAAACAATAGTATTATACTATTGTGATGTAAGATTGTGTGTCCAAGTCATGCATAACTGCACCGGCCCAAATATGTTAGTGTTTAGGGATGTAGAAATGGCAATTTTGGACTTCCAGTCAAAATATAATCGCTTTCCTTAAAGCGTAATTCGCCCCCACTATCAGTGTACAACAGGATTGCAGCAAATCGCTCCCAGGATACAAGGAAGCCCATAAAATCTGTAGATATTGTTTCTGTAGCATTTCTTTTACTGCTTATTCCAGTTCTTGAGTTTGATTCCGATAGTACATTCCGTAGTCAAACATACAGATTCGCTGCAACCCTGTTGTACACTAATAGTGGGGGCGAATTACGCTTTAAGGAAAGCGATTATATTGTGACTGGAAGTCCAGAATTGCCATTTCTACATCCCTAAGCACTAACAATCTTAAAGCGTAATTCTGTTGCTGTTTGAGATGGATGGAGACATTCATTGAAGGAGTTTGCGACCAACATTGTCAAGTTGGAGAAATTCGAAGGTGACAACTTCAAACGCTGGCAAAAGAAGTTGCACTTCCTGTTGGCGCAATTAGGCGTAGTGTATGTTCTGACCACTCCAAAACCAGAACAGGCAGATGATGAGACGGTTGCACAAACAAGGAACAGGCTGAAATGGGAACAAGATGACTATTACTGCAAGGGCCACATCTGCAATTCGCTGTCAGACACACTGTCGACATGTACCATGAGAAGCAGACGGCTAAGGAGGTCTGGAAGGAATTGGAGAAAACAAACCTGGTGGAAGATGCGACAAGTAAGAAATTTATCACCAGTAAGTTCTTCCGCTATGTTATGGTAGACAATAGGAAAGTACTTGAGCAATTTTATGAACTGAAGCAAATTGTCAATCAGTTTAAACAACATGCACTGACTATGGACGAGTCTATTATTGTTACTGCTATCATATACAAACTTCCTCTTTCCTGGAAAGCTACCAGGAAGGAACTTAAACATAACAAAGAAGAAATGTCTCTTGCAGATCTTGAAAGCCATCTGAAAATTGAAGAAGAAGACCGACTCTGTGATGGTGGAGATGGTGGATATGGCTCCAAGGTTCTTATGTTGGAGGAAGGTCCGAGCAAACTGAATCACAAACATTCCAAAGAGAAAAACTCAAAGCAGAAGCACAATTCCAACAAAAAGAAGAAAAATGGTGCATGTTGGAAATGTGGTGAAACTGGCCATATGAAGAAAGACTGTCCAGATCTCTCAAGAAGAAAAAGAAACAGAAAACAGATGAAAAATCTGAAGGCAACAAGTTTGTGGCAACTGTTTCTGAGGTCAATCTTCTTGAGAGTGACCTATCTTGGTGGATTGACTCTGGAGTACCAAGGCATGTCTGCGAAGACAAATCCATGTTTGTGGAGTACACTCCAGAAGAAGATGGCACTATTGTCTACTTGGGAAATGGTGAAGCAACCGCTGTCAAAGGAAAAGGAAAAGTGCTGCTCGAGTTCACTTCTGGAAATGCTCCACCCTGACTGATATGTACCATGTACCAGAGATTAGGAAGAATCTTGTGTCAGGCAGTCTGCTGAACAAATTTGGCTTTAAGCTAGTCTTTGAGTCCGACAAATTTGTGTTGACTAAGGGAGGGGATTTTGTAGGAAAGGGATATCTGTATGAGGGAAAGTTCAAACTCAATGTAACAGATGGCTATGCTAATAAAAGTTCTGGTTCTGCTTACTTGCTTGATTCTTCTTCTTTATGGCATGATAGATTAGGACATGTTAATTTCAGAAAGTTGCATCGCATGGTTAATCTAGGTTTAATTCCTAAAATTGAGAATGATGTTAGTAAATGTCATACTTGCATGCTTACAATAAATAGAATGCCTTTTCCTAAAGCTGAAAGAAATTTTGTTTTGTTGAAACTTATTCACAGTGACTTATGTGATTTTCATAGTACTCCCACTCGAGGAGGAAAACGTTATTATGTTTCTTTCATAGATGATCATTCTCGTTTATGTTATGTTTATCTCATCAATCATAAACATGAAGCATTAGACAAGTTTAAAGTATTCAAAGCAGAAGTTGAGAATCAATGTGGTACTTCTATCAAAAGACTTAGAACTGATAGAGGTGGTGTATACTATGATCCAACATACTTCGAAAGTGTTGGAATAATACATGAAGTTACTGCACCCTATACTCCACAGCAAAATGGTATTGCAGAACGGAAAAATAGGACATTAACGGAAATGGTTAATGCTATGTTGTCCAAATCTGGAATGAGTAAAGGATTTTGGGGAGAGGCACTTTTAACAGCTTGTCATGTTTTGAACAGAGTGCTTACCAAGCAAAATCCTGTTACACCATACGAATTGTGGAAGAAGAGAAAACCAAACTTGAAGTACTTAAAAGTTTGGGGATGTAGGGCTGTAGTAAAACTCTCTGAACCTAAGAGAAACAAATTAGGAGAAAGGGGAGTTGAATGTGTATTCCTTGGTTATGCTTTGAATAGTAAAGCTTACAGATTCATGGTTATTGAACCAAACTATGCAGTTAGTGTAAACACTATTATTGAATCACGAGATGCCATTTTCGATGAAACAAGGTTCTCTTCGGTTCCTAGAATTTCAGAAAATAAACCTTCTGAGGTAGATTCAAAGGAAACTGAAAAAGAAATTGAAGAGCCTAGAAGAAGCAAGAGAGTTCGAGTCAAGAAAGACTTTGAACCTGACTTTCAAATGTATCTCGTGGAAGGTACAAGGAAAAGTCAAGTCAATGAAATCTTTGTTGCCTGGCAAGGTGAACCGGATCCAAAAACGTATCAAGAGGCTATGAAGTCTCAAGATGCGAGTTTTTGGGAAGAGGCAATAAACGATGAAATGGATTCCATCATGGGAAATAAGACTTGAAAATTGGTTAACTTACCTCCTGGTTTCAAACTAATAGGATGTAAGTGGATTTTCAAGAAGAAAATGAAAGTTGATGGAACCATTGAAAAGTTTAAGGCAAGTTTAGTCGCAAAGGGCTTTACCCAAAAGGAAGGCATCGACTACTTTGATACTTATGCACCAGTAGCTCGAATTGCAACAATAAGGCTTCTCATTGCATTGTCCTCCATCTATAAATTTGAAATTCACCAAATGTATGTTAAGACAGCATTCTTAAATGGTGAATTGGATGAAGAAATTTATATGGATCAGCTTGAAGGTTTTATCATGAAAGGGCAAGAAAAGAAGGTGTGTAAATTGATCAAGTCTCTCTATGGACTTAAGCAAGCACCTAAACAATGGCACGAAAAATTTGACACTGTTTTGTTGTCAAATGGGTTCAAGATACAATGATACATCAATCTGATAAGTGTGTCTATAGCGTTCTCAAATAATAAAGGTGTTATAATTTGTTTCTATGTAGATGACATGCTCATCTTTGGTACTGATTTTGAACAAGTTAATAACATCAAGACTTTCCTATCTGCAAATTTTGATATGAAAGATCTGGGTATTGTTGATGTTATTTTAGGAATTAAAATAATACGGAATCATGAAGGCATCATACTGAGTCAATCTCACTACCTTGAGAAAGTATTGAAGAAATTCAATTACTTTGACTGTACACCTGCTAGTACTCCGTTTGATTCTAGTACTAAGTTGGTGCCTAATGATGGAAGAGCATATTCCCAACTTGAATATGCTAGTGCAATCGAAAATCTAATGTATTGCATGACATGTACCCGACCAGATATCACATTTGCAGTTGGTAAATTATGTAAGTATACTCATAATCCTAGTAGAGAACATTGGAGGGCAATGTTTAGGGTCTTTCAATACTTGAAAAAGACCATTCATTATGGATTGTGCTATAATGGCTATCCAATTGTCTTGGAAGGATTCACTTATGCTAGTTGGATAACTCAAAATGATGGAAGTTCCACAAGTGGGTGGATCTTTACTCTTGGCGGTGGAGCAATATCATGGGGATCCAAGAAGCAGTCATGTATAACTGACTCAACTATGGCATCTGAATTTATAGAATTAGCTTCTACCAGTAAAGAGGCAGAATGGCTAAGGAATTTGCTATTGGAAATTCAAGTATGGCCTAAACCAATGCCACCAGTTTCTCTACACTGTGACAGTCAAGCCACATTGTCTAGAGCTTATAGTCACGTCTATAATGGAAAATCTAGACATATTGGTTTAAGACATAGTGTTGTGAGGAAAATGATTAGTGATGGAATAATCACAATCAGTTATGTGAGGTCTGCAGCTAATTTAGCTGATCCTTTAACAAAAGGTCTTGCAAGGGAAATGGTTTATAAGACCTCAAGAGGGATGGGACTAAAGTCCATTAAACAATAGTCATACATGGAGGAACCTCAACCCAATACTTGAAATATCAAGCTTGGGTTCAATGAGTCAAATACTTCATCTTATGACTGGAAAGCACTTAAGAATTTTATCAAATCCATTCCAAGGGAAAGTGCTTGGTACTTGTAACATTCAGGTGAGGCTGAGTTTAAGACTCTTAATAGACTTGTAAACACTAGTTGTTGGAATGCTTTGGTTACAAGGGCATTCTTGACGAGTCTACCTAAATGAGCGAAAGAAGTGAGCCGCTTCATTAGAGTTTGGACTTTAACTCTAAAATTCATTCATCATGCCAGGATATAGACACATGGCTGTTAAGGTGTCGGCTTCTTAGAACGAAGAATAAGTGAAAGAGTATGTGTGAGATTTATCCGGTTAGTCATTTTCGAATCGCTAGTTCAAAGACTTGTCTACTATATATGCGTATTCTGATTAACATTGATGAGTTTTCACTAAGTGAAGGTTCAAGTCGAGAGACACCTTCATTTATGCATATTTCTTTTGAAAGAAATTTATTTTTGGAAATGGTGGAGAATTGTGGGAGATTTCCAAGAATAAATTATGGAATAGATGGGTAATCAATGTCCCACATTGCAATTGAATGATGAGCTTTGGAAAGTGTGAAGTAATATAAACTATTACTTCTTGTCCCACATGGAAAGTGTGAAATAATAAATAAACTAATGCACTTTGTCCCACATGGGAAAAGTAAGTGTGGAAAGTTTAGTTTATCTATGGAAGTGCATTAATGATGTGTATACTAATCATTAAGTAGGTGCACTTGGCAGGGCCACACGCGCGTGCCCGAGCCCGTGCCACGGGCGCGTGGCGCATGTGGCGCTTTTATGTCGTTTTTGTTAGGCGCACATAGCACTTTGCACGCTTGCATCGCTCATCGATCTCGGCGGTTAATTTTGTTTAAAATTTATACGGTCAGGATTTAATCTAGAGAATAATCCCGCAGTCAAGTTTAACCCGGGAAAAGCCAACAGCTTTTTAAATTTGAACCAACAGTCATTTAATCATGACCGTTGGTTTGAAAAGGTGTGATCCAATGGATAAGATTTAATCCAGATCCATCAGATTCATCTTATCCGTTTTCGAGAGTTGTGTCTCTTCGCATACTCTTGAAATCTATAAATAGGAAGGTTTGCATTGAAAAACACGTAACCTTCTATCTCTCCCTCATGCTACGGAAAAAATATATGCAATAGTTGTTTCTGTAGCATTTCTTTTACTGCTTATTCCAGTTCTTGAGTTTGATTCCGAAAGTACATTCCGTAGTCAAACATACAGATTTTCTGGGCTTCCTTGTATCCTGGGGGCGATTCGCTACAACCCTGTTGTACACTGATAGTGGGGGCGAATTACGCTTTAAGAAA
Organism: Plantago major; assembly: GCA_026545765.1. NCBI lineage: Eukaryota > Viridiplantae > Streptophyta > Magnoliopsida > Lamiales > Plantaginaceae > Plantago > Plantago major. The sequence continues at coordinate 25,531,335 of CM048841.1, read as the reverse complement.
GCAATTATATTGTGACTGGAAGTCCAGAATTGCCATTTCTACATCCCTAAACACTAACAAAATAGTCGTATCTTAATTGAATAGAGGTGGAATCGTTACATATAAACAAAAAGTTAAATGATCCAATGTATATCAAACAAAAAGTTAAATGACCCATCTTGTTTTATGCTAGATAGTTGTTCAAGCTTTCATATACCATAATACATGTAATGCAAATAAATGAAAGGTAGAAAAATATGGTAATACACTGCTTATTTCATCCAACCAAAATTGGTCTATTACATTTGTTCGACGGACATAACACTACAAATATAACTACCTATGCATATTAAAGGCCTGGTTCGAAGTATAAACATGATACCAAGAATGACGGGCGAGGACGGTAGGATCATCCATGGTTGTAGAACCCCTCGCAGAGGCTAACACCACTAAATCCATCACCGGGACCTTCAATTCAGGCTTCTGCCTCAGACTCATCATTGTAACCACCACGATAGCATCTTCCGTCACCACCGCCTCCAGAGCTCCGACCTCACAGATCGAGAGAAGATGGGACTAAACGAGTTTGACATGGATAGTGCAGGGAAAGAGAAAGGTGAAGAACAGGATAGAGGATTATTATTGTTATCTGCTGCATCAGTTTCATGATTGCAAATAGGGTGGTCAAATGTATTATCAATGTTGGTGTAATTACAATTGGATTTGGAGTTGAGGAGATGTGAGTGAATTTTGCTCAAATCAGATAGTTTTACAGGTTTCAGCAGGAACTCTAGTGCTCCTCCTTCCAAGCACCTGTTTGACCAAAAGTTACAATATTGGTGGAACTAAATTTGATTGATCTGTGATAACTTTACACTATTCATCTTGTGCCATAACAAATATCATAATTTCAATTTTCTCCAAGAATATACTCATCGTCACAAACTCACATGCATTAAATAAATTCAATGTTCTTTAAGAATACTGAAAAGATCTAAATTGGGAAGAATAAGAAACTAACATGTTAATTCTTGAAGGTACATCCTCTGACGACACTACTATGACTGGGATATCTTTCCAAGAGGACTCCTGCAATACAATCCAAATCAAACGGACTAATCAGTTAATTTATCAATTAATCTTGTAAACCAACTTACAAGGTTGTGTACTTGTGTTGTAAGGAAATGCTAACCTTTACTTTCTTGAGCAAATCGTACCCAGTGATTCCAGGCATGCTATAGTCAGTTATAATTAGGTTTACTTTTGACACCTGCAATACACCAATTATCACTTGAACATACTTGAAAACCAATCTTCAATCATCCCTTTGAAATATAAAGTACAAAAAAACTTAATTTTACAATTGAGTTTATTTACAACTGAATTCCCGTTATAAATCTCAGATGGCTAGTTCTACGCGGATATTCAAGACATGACTTTGATTTTAAGGCTACTCAATTTCAAGATTACAGATCGAGAAAATTAAAAATATGATTAAAAATATGTTATAAAAAGTTAATATATGATTTTGTTTCAAATAACACTTGAAATGTTACATTTTCAAAGTGATATATTATGTATACAATTTTATTAATTTTTATATATGAATTTTTTATTATTTTTAATATAATGATATGTGGGGTCCATTTTGAAAATTTCGCTGGGGCCTCGAAATCTTTGGACCGGTCCTGATAAATCACATAAGCCAGCGCGAACCAAATGAGTTCTACAGTTTAATTGTAAAGCAGGTTTTATATGGTTCCCCTTAAAAATGTATGCATAATAAGAAGCTACTTCACAAAGTATATTTGCATTTCTCAATTAAAATGTGTAAGCAATTACTCATTGAAAAATAAATCTTGTATGCAATTATTTTTCTTACCAGTTTTTGCTGACATGACTTTGATGAAAATGAACATGATGAAGCTGAAGCTGCTTCTTCTTCTTGAATATTATCAAGCAATCCAAGGTACTCTAAAGCCTTGTCTCCAGAATCCACACATGTTACTGCATCATAATATTTTATCAAGGCTTAATCCCAAAAAGAAAATTTTAACCACTCAAGTTAAAATTCAGGAAAACTATCTGGTAGATTATAAGATAGTATTTTGTTTACACCTAACAAATTGTAAAACCGGTTTCATTCGCATCTAAATGACCTGGTCGGTCGCACATGTGACCCAGACAATGTACTCGTAATACCTACCTTGATATGAAGAGGCAGAGAGAAGCCTCTCCAAGAGTTTTCTGTCAACAAGACTGTCATCAACAGCCAAAACATGAAAATTTTCTTCTTGCTTTTCTCCTGCAAATTGCTCTTTAACACTTCTGGTAGCAGCTGCTAATTGATCTGAACATGAATGCATCTTTTCTTACTCTCTTCACCAAATTCAATCAATAAGTATAGTAGAAGCACTTATTGATTGATACTACAAGTCATGTGTTAAGTGTGATTGGTGCACTAATTACATGTCATGTACATGATGATGAGCTTGAGGATATATAGGATGTTAGAGTAGTTTTTCATTTGAGACATAAGCAAAATTTGTATGTATTGTATGCAATTTGCAAAACATGTTGGTACACTTGTACACACAAAAGATCTTCTCCTATTTGTTCCACATCTTTGTGGGACCTTACAATCTCACTCTAATTGTCTTCAAAAGGCTGGTTGGACGGATAAAATCAAAAATATATACCTGAAATTGTACCTTGTACAATAAAGTACCCTAATCAATTTTTTGCTGTAAAGTAATTTGTAACGCATTCTGGTCTCCTTTATGTGTTGATCTCATTTACATGATTTCTTTCAACGCTCATTAAATTTTAGACCACTTATTCAATAATCCATTTGACAATTTACATAGAAGAATAGCATCAATATAAGCATACTTCAATGATTAACAAAAACTAACAACATTAAAACATATTACGATGATTCTTATACATCATGCGTTATTTTCGGATGAAAAAATTAACCAGGATATCTGATGTGACAATGAAATGTGCAATATTGCATGCTTTTAGACTCTCGTTTTTTACCTTAGATTCAATATTTGTATCGTTTTATGGTCAAATACCAACTTCGTGTGTATTTTGTAGGTCATGATCGTGTTTTTTAGGAATTGCACGATTTCAAGCACGAAAACGACATAATTGTGCGAAATCGAAAAAGTTAAGCGAATACGCCCGATTGACCGTTGCACGGATTTCGAGGAGTCAAAACATGTCATGCGACCAACCAATGCGAAGATAATTGAAGATGCAACAACATTGTAGAAGACCACTTTTCGAGGAAACGAAGTTACGAAGCCCGAAATCGAAGAACAAAGAAGAACATACAGGATTCTTTAGGAATTGCACTCTGCGGCCCACAGGGGACCACAGTTAGGTGTCTGATTTCTTTCAGGCCTTTTTCCTGGCCTGTCAGGCTGGAGCCCGCCTTCCTAAATCTTCCTTAATGAAGAATGGCGGCCAGAGCACGAAAATTCAAGTATAAATAAGACCTCAGGGGTCTCATAATTCTACACCGCTCATAAAGCAATCTCCGAGAGAACCACCCTCGGGAAGTGAAAACCGTGGCCATCGTGCACCTGTAAGGAAGAAACCCTAGAAGCAGCACGAAGACATCAGAGACTAAGCTTCTTCTTCTTCTTCTTTTTCTTTCTGTTTTCGATTTCTGTCTTAGTATTACTATGAGTAGCTAACTTTCTCTTGTAAAGGTGAACCCCCGTAACTCTGCTTTTGCTACTTCTTTATGTACCGTGATATATTAATGGAATAGTTATTAGACGTAAATCGTGGTTGTACAACTCTATACATCCTTCGTGGTGTGATGTTCTGCTGAGTGACACAGTAGTTTCATTGAACTGAGTAGGGGTACTCGTGCATCGCGCCTCACCATAGCATGCCTCATTGCGTTAGAGGTAATCGCGTAGGATTTTAGCTAGGAAGTTGGGAGTAGCATGGCAGAGGGAGGTCGGGGATCCTTTACACCTTTCTCATCATCGATTACATCTCATCAATTTAGGGTTTACTGCGATTCAATTAATCAGTATGCAATCATTCTGTTTACTCTCTGCATACAATTCATATAGGTTATTTGCTTGTTCCCTATATATTAAGTGTCCGTGGAGAACAACATCCCGAGTCAGCTTTCCGCTATAAACTGTGGATTTGAGGACTTCCGACTTATAAATTTAATCTAGATTGTATTTAAGAATTACAGGTTTTACAACGAAAATCGAAATCTCTGAGTGCACATCAGTATCTTGTTTGAACGGTGGGAGAAACTGTGTTAGTTAGTGTTGGTTTGATGAGACATGATCGGTCATCTTATTATTAATTAGGTGATTCAACTTATATTTTGACCAAATATCTGGTTTGACTACTCTTAAGTACGTTAAATGTCCATAAAGTGACTAATCTGAAAATATACTCTATATGTTTTCTTTTTTAAATATAATATGGCTGATTAGCTGCCAAACAATTTATCATATGCCAAGTGTCAGTCACATTATTAGCTACTTTGCCTCGTACACTTAAATATTGGTTTAGCATTTTAGTGTATACTCCCTCCGTTCCATAGATTTATTTCCATTTTTTCATTTTGGGCGTTCCATTAAAAACTTTCCATTTACTTTTATGGAAACCCACTATCTCCATTATTAATATTTTAATCTCTCTCTTTCATACTTTTTCAATTCTCTTTCTTACTTTTTACTATACACTTACTACTTCATCTATATAAACCCATTTTTTACTCAAATTTCTTAAAATTTGTGCAAAAATAAAATGGAAAGAAATTGATGGAATGGAGGGAGTAATTGTTTAGCATACGACATTTGTACATTTTTATAATTATTCACTACAATATGAATTCATATACTACCTTTGTCCCGTACTTAACTTCTCGTTGATTCGAGCACAAATTTTAAAATAAAGTGAGTAAAGTATGAAAGATAATGAATAAAATAGAAAATAGAGTAATTAAAGTATGAAAGAGTGTAAATTGAAGATTATTTATTATTTAGGGTATGGAAAAGCTTCTTTGTTTAGTTATGTATGAAATATGTGATACGGATGAAAATGATAAATATCTAAAATTATACGGGACGGGTGGAGTATTTTCTCAACACTAAATTATTAATGGGATGGAGGGAATAATTATTAGTCTTAGTCAAAAGTTATTACTTAAAAATAAATATGTACTCCTCCCTTCCAAATTCAAATTCTCATGTTGATCTTTTCGGGTCCATTGTCAATTTTAACCTTGGATTACTTTTAAACTACAAAGGTATATTATTTAATAAAAACACATATTGAAGATTTAAGAATCAAGAATTTATAATATAATTTTGTTAAATATTTAACCAATTGTCGTTTAAAAGTAATTCGGGGTCAAAATTAATAAAAGTTAACTGAAAAAAATCAACACAGAAAGTTGAAATCGAGACAAATGAAGTATATATATATGTTAGTGATACGGTATAAGTAAATATAATTATTTGTATAACATGCATGTTCCTTGTAACCCACACTTGTGGGCATAGAACAAGACACAGCGTGGATACATTGTTTGTACTGATTGAGACAACAAATTAATTAATCATACCACTTGTGTATTTTCAAAATCTTGCGGGGTCCTTTCGAAATACCCTAAATCTTTTGTGGCCCCCTTTAATTTTAGTACCATCTACAGCTGTTCCTGTAGTGATCACCATGTCTATACAAATGTCGCATTCAACTTGTTTTGATTTTGTCTAGGCCTGTGTTTTCAAAAAAAAAAAAAAAAAAAAAAAATTATTTTTAAATAGTAAAATCAGTTTTTTAGTGTTTTATATTACAACTTCTACGTCAACTTCTCTGGAAAAAAGCAGGTAACCGTCAGAAGTAGATAAGCAACCCAATAACTGGTTCTAGCTGCTTTAAGCAAGTAGTAGTTTTTTTTTCAATTAAAAACAACTAATTAAATTAATTTTTCCAAACACTAAAACTTCTGTTTTTACAATTTTAAGCTGCTTTTTATATGATATATCAAACACTAGTGACTTTTGCTTAAAATCAACTTTAATCAATTTTTAGTAGAAGCAGAAAATTAAAAAAAAAAACAACATTAAAAGCATTTGCAAACCCACACTAAGATACGACTTTCGCAGCTGATTATACGCAGTAAAACAAGTGAAACAAATGTTAGTCGGGATTTGTGAAGCAGCTACTCCCACCTTATTAATGTTGGTTGGGGGCGTATTCTCTCCCATTCTCTTGATACGGTAAAATATACTATTACGTATCATATTTACCATAACGAGGATTGGACCATGAAAATATATAGATGGCCAAGTATGATAAAGTCATCTAGCAAGACCAGATCCAACTGGAGTGCAGGTCTTCGTGATGTTGACCTAGTGCATATGCTATATACTCCTTCCGTACCGCGAATCTAGACCTATTTATTTCCGACACTATTTTTAAGAAAATCAATTGTTTATTGTTTGTTGTTGGGTAGGGAAATCATAAAGAAAGAAAAAAGTATGAGAGAAAATATATATAATTATAAAGAATGGAAAAAGTAAGAGAGATAATTGAGTTAGTGGGAGTACTTTTTTGCTATTTTTGTAATGAAACTAAATTAGTGAGACGTCCATAAAAGGAATAAAGATCAGATTCATGGGATGGAGGTAGTACTAGGCTTCAATACAAAAAATACACACATAATATAATTGTCTATTTACTCTCCTCAATCATTATATTAGGTATGTTGAATCTGACCCCGGCCTAACCAAGGCTTGCTGGTAAAACTAACTCTCGGATACCGAATGATGGATTTTTGCATCATCATTGGTGTTGTCCGTGGGAATCTGATGGAACTCGGTTTCATGAAACAGACTGACAAATTACACAATAATTAAACGATATGCGTGTTTTGAGACGAATTATCTTGAAGGTCCTGTGGATATTTGATGGGAACCGAAGCGAGCCATCACCATAACGTCAAACCTAGGGATTGCATGCCCGTCATCTCTTTGGAATTGGAGGAATAGTCTAGAACATGTCTAGAATTTCCAATAAATACCCATAAATACTATTTTAAGTAATTAGATTTTGTCTTGATTAGCAAGACATCAATAAAAGTCAATGTGCCGTTAGGAGTCATTTAATTATAGGAGTAGTAGTTGGTTAGGAAACTTTACATTCTTTTATATCTTTATTTCCTTTAAAGTTTTAGATTACCTAAAATACTATGTCATGTAGCTAGTATAAATACAACCATTAGGGTTTAACCCTAATCAGTTGATGAGTGATAAACGTGTCTTTCGTTAGATTTGGAGGTGCCAGTTCTTCGTAATTTGGCTTCTATGGGTTAGTTTTGCATCACGTTTCTTTACTTTTTAGTTCGCGAATCTCAAACAGAGATCTCATCACTTGGTATATTAGTCAGGTTGTGGGGTTTTCGATACGTTTCCAAATTAGTACTCTAATAACTCTGCCAGAAATCTGCAAAGATGTCAAGAACATTGTTGTCAAGTCATGAACGAATTGATGGGTTGGATAGTTCCACATGTGAGATCAAGACATTGGTGGAAGAAGTAATCATGGCGCGCTAAGGACACCGGAATCGGCCAAAGCACCGTGCGTTAGGTGTATGCGTTAACCAGCTCAACAACACGCCTCTTGTGCCCGAGATCGATCCCAACCTGGAGTTGAATGCCATTCCCATCATGCAAGGGTCCCCACAGATTCATGTTTATGCGGAAGGGTTTGAAAAGGGGAGACATCAATCGTAGGGCAACTTCCAAGGAAGGAATTGGATGAATTTGATCCAAATCCAACCATGGGAAAGGCGAAGAAGGGAGAAGGCCTGGTGATTGGTCCATGGGAAGCTGGAGCGGTGAGGATTGAATGAAAGAAGGCTAAGGAGCAACATGAACGAGAATGGGAAAGCAAAAGGAGATACCAGGAGGAAAATTTGACCGAAACTTCTAGGCGTTCTGGGAAGGAGTAGATGTTAAAGGAGGAGAGAGGCCCAGGAGAGAAGGATATTTCAAGTTCAGTGGATACCAAGATCTGTTCCATGAACATATTCAGCAGCAGGATACGAGGGTTAATTATGAGGGAAGCAACTTGGACGAGGAGCGTTGAGAACGCTATCAGTTACGTTCGGTTAATTTAAGGGGAGTTTATGAGAGATTGAGAGGATTGGGAATTAGGATCCTAGGAGAATTCGTCTTGAATTTCCCAAGTTTGTTGGGATGGTGTGCTTAACTGGGTAGATAAGGTTGAGCAGTATTTTGAATTCGAACGAACTAGCAACGAGGTTCAAGTGCAGCTGGCTTCTTATTATCCGGAGGGTGAAGCACATAGCTGGTGGCACAGGTATACTCCGGTGAATGCATATCCTTGTGACAGGCAATTCGAGAGAGGGATCATGCTAGGATTTGGGTCTACTGAACTCGACCATATATGTTTCACATAAATACTAAGTATGGTACTTCTCCGTCCCGCAGATCTTCTTACATTTGTCTTGTTTAGCTGTCTCACAAAACTTTATATATTATTAAAAAAGAAAGTATCACCCGACAAATAATAAAAAGTTTATATTAAACATATCAATATTTCCCATTAAAAATACACATTTTGTTCACCTTTAATGTTTTATCATTTACCTAAACTTTCATTAATAATTCAATTGAACATTTTATATTTGCAGTTTAAAATTAATTTGTAGTCAAAGTCGTAGACGGTTGACCGAAAAGTAAAAACGTGGCCTATTTTATCGGGGCGGAAGGAGTATTATGAACGCCTATCAAAATTAAAATGGAAAAATTTATTTGGAATGCAATATGGAGAGAGTAATATTGAGAGCAAATTGGGGTTCATCACAGGTCGATACTCCTTCCCAAATTTTAATTTAAATAGAGACCTCCGAATACTATATTAACACAAAATTTGATTCTGACATTATATTAATACATAACTTACGATTCTGACATTATATTAACTCGTGCAGTCTCTTTTTGTAATACTTGTTGGCAAAGGATCGTTGGCTAGAATTTTTCAAATTGAGGTGTAGTGAAATAACAACACGCATGTGAGAGAAATAGGGCCCAATTGGAGTAATGAGTTCTCAATGTTTCATACTGGACCAGATCAGGTACTCTCTAAAACTCTCATATCTCTGGCCCATGAAAAGAGCTTTAAATTTACATTTCTTCCTTCAAAAATATATACTGTAGCTGTTACATTTTATTAACATTCTCCATCACCCAGTTTTATGTTTTAATTTTGATAGAGTTTAATGGTAATGATTAAGAAGAGTTTATTATAAAAGGAGCAAAAGGCATAGAAAATTATACCAGAAACAATTGCAATGAAATTGCAATCTACTCCTTGAAAAAATCTCAGTTCACTAATTCTACTATATACCACATGAAAGAAAGGGGGAGTAAAAAGGGAAAAGAATTACAAACACTCTGATTTCCCACATTACCATTCACCCGTTTGCTAACAAAATCTACATATCCACATCTTAGCTTCCATCTTCATCCTTCCTGCTGCACCGCGCTCACTGAGATATAGCGATCATGAAGATACCTCTCGGCAATGGCAGCATGAGTCGCTGCTCCAACAGGAAGGGCGTTTTCATCAACCTTCAGATACGGAGAATGAGGCGAGTGAATTGACCCAAATGTTTCATTGTAAATGCCTATGTAGAAGAAGCCAGCAGGGATCACTTCAGAGTAGAATGCAAAGTCCTCCGATCCCATGAGTGGCTCCACCACTTGGAAGTTCTTGGCGCCCAACAAATCAACCGCAGATTTCTTCAAATGTTCGTATATCTGGTCGTTGTTGATCATCGGTGGGTATATTGCAGAGGCTTCCTTGAAGAAGTTAACTGTTGCTGAGCATTTGTACACCTTAGCTTGCGCTACAATCACCTGTTCATTGGAGGTTTGCATTTTTACCATTAGCATCCATGATCTATCTTACAATTATTTCAAAGAAAATCAAAATGTTCCGTTCATCAGATAATAAGATACAATTATATCCTATGCTAACTAGTTTAATAATGAGCAATATCCAGAGAAAATTGAACACATCTAGCCAAATCTGTATCAGGATATCAAATTTCCATCTAAATGTTAGTCACAGTGTACGTCTATGCTAGTACATAATATCTTGAAATTAAAGTATTAAACGTGTTTACCTCTTCGATTCTGGTGAGAAGTTGGTAAAAGCTTGCATTTGAAAAGGCCCTCAAGGTGCCGCCAAATTCAACTTTTGCAGGTATACCATCAACACCATCTCCACTGTCCATGAAAGTTACCGAAACCACCTATAGAAAAGCAAAACAAAAAAAAAGAAAAAAAAAAGTATTCAAGTCCGGAAACTATTTTAGGTATTGGTTGCACAAGTTTTTAGGTACGAAACGAATTACACTTCCGAGTAAGACCAACCTGTGAGTCCAAAGGATTAGATTCTCGTGATACAATGCCCTGCAAACTAATCACAGCAGCTGAGGCTGCCAAAACTGGATCGAATGAGCTATGGAGATTCCGAGACAGACCCGGTCCAGGTGTAATAACAGCCTTGAAGACACCGCAACCTGCAAGTAAAGGTCCGGATCTTGACCCGATAACACCAGTAGGCAAAAGATGTGATATGTGCACTGCAAATATGGACTCGACTCCTTCAATAGCACCGTCATCTATCATTCTTTTTGCTCCGTTCCCAGCTTCCTCAGCAGGTTGAAAGATCAGTATCACCGTTCCCTGTCATGAGAACTAACATTAGCATGTTACTATTTACATGTTTACGATAATGTATACGTTATAATCCTAATAGTGAACAGAGAAGGTTCGCGTCGATCAGCAAGTAGGATTCCAGAAAGATTCATCTAAACGGAGAGTGAAAGACATAATAATTCATACTATAATAGATACAAAAGCCCAGAGGACGTTCACGTGGATTTCAATACATTTATCGACTGCCGAACTTGAGTTTCAGAAACATCTCAGAAATGTTCAAAAATCAAATCAGCAGGTAAATATCAGTTCACTTCACGAATAGATGTACCGGTTTTGTTGTTTGCCTTCATAATTTCCCAAAGAACTTATCGGACCCCCCGAGTATTATTTACATGTTTACGATAATGTCTACGTTAGTATTCTGATTTGGACATCTCATTGACCACTCCAAAATCACTCCACATCATGAAACTTTATTTTATGCACGCTATTATGTTGTACGTGGACCAAGGTTCTCAGAAAATCGACTATATGTGGCCCACGGAATTTACAGGGAGGACCATACAGACAGCTCCAGGTTATCATGACATAAATCTTTTATCAAAGGGAACCACTCAGGTCTCTGATAGTGAACAGAGAAAGTCGACGTCAATCAGCAAGGAGGTTTCCGGAAAGATTCATCTGATCTAATAGATACAAAAGCCCAGAGGAGGTTCAAGTGGAATACTATACACTAATCCACTGCCTAACTTGAAGTTTCAGAAACATCAATCTCAAAATGTTCATATATCATCTCAGCAGGTAAACATCATTTCACGATTAGCTAGCTGTACTGGTTTTTTGTTGTTTGCCTTCATAATTAAGTTCCGAAAAAACACATAGGACCCTCGAAAAAGATACAAAACTGATCCTAGCTAAGGATGTCATTGAATGAAAATTACATGAAATGTCACAACAGCTCAAATTAGAATTACATGTATATTTCTGTCAGGAGCACATTATATTTTATCTTCTGGCTGGTTGAAAACAAGTGGCTCATAACCCTATGTTTTCTTCTTTCATGCAAACAACACTAAATTCCATGGGACCATTCCAACTGTTACATTTAATAAAAGATTGTAAAATAACAAAATCTGAAAAACATAAATAAAATAAAAAAATGTGTCAAACACCATTAACATTTTTAATTGTGCAAACTTCCCCCAAACTCTTAAATATGCAAACTACGCCCCCAAAAATTCAAAATGTTGTGCGCATTGCCAGTAAAATCAGACAGAAGTACGCTCAGCATCCAGAAAAGGAAACACTCAAAAATTGCAAGACAGTCTCATTTACTTCAAAGTGCAAGATAGATTTATCAGATGGCACATATGGGCAATAGCAGGATAGTAACTAGTAACTCACAAACCGAAGTCGAGCCATTCATAGTAGGCCATAACTTCTTCATAAAGGTAAAAAATTTACTTTTACCACAATCAAAAGTTACTTATATATTCCTGTGTCACAATAAGTATTATACCATTATTGATTGAAAATGTGGGAGGCTGGGAGCACGTTTAGATTCCAAAATGCCATAACAATAATTTAATGCATCAACACCGAAATAATGTTTATACTAGATTCTACATGTATAAATTACTCAAGGCTTTACTGAAGGCCTAACACTATCTATCAAAATTCTCCACTGACAGAGACAAAGAATTAATGCTTGGCTGATAGGAGAGCATAATTTTAAAAGCACTAAGTAGGATAATTAGTATATAATTGCAACAAGTAGAAATTAAATATCCATATAATTAACCAACACTAATGGTTAACCAAAAAGGAACTTGAAGAGCATGAGTATTAGATACCAATTAGTGCTTGCAACTAATTCTTTGGTTGAGTTAAACTAACCTTCAAGTGATCTTGTCGAGCTTTCAAAATCTTGGCTGCACCAAGAAGCATAGCCACATGAGCATCATGACCACAAGCATGCATCTTGCCTGGATTTTTGCTTTTGTGCTCCCATTCAACAGCTTCCTGTACATGCATTGAATAAAGTCCCCATTTTCTTGCACATGTGACTAACTACTCTTTAATTTAAAGGCATTTAATCATCTGTTCCGCAACGTGTATTATCAGAAGCATGATCCACAGCTGACAGGTTCATTTCATCCTTATGGTTAGCGGTGCGAAAGGGCAAATTGGTTTAAAAGGAGTACAAAAGTAAAGTTATCAAGTAATTAAAAGGCCACATGCTATAATCAGGTCATGCCGACGGGGCTATTTTTCCAAAGTAAATCTAAATTAAAAACTCTACATTCCAAAAAAACCGTTAATGGAAGCCGAGTACATTAATAAGGTCCTACGATAAAAATACATTGTACGGGAGTGAAACAATATTGCTGATAAATTTGAGATTCCAGTAGCTACTGAGGAACATTAAACATGTTATGATGTTAACATGTCATAAGGATACATCTTATTAATCACATCGAGCTAAAGATATCAATAGGGATAGCATGAAATATTCTTGTATGAGAGGAACGGAAATTTCGACCCCGGTAGTAGCACCCGTAGCTTGTGGGTCCCATCGTGGGGCCCATTGCTGCAGCACCCACGGGAGAGCAACGATTCAGTCTTTTCTGAGTATTACGGGAAATCACACTTAAAAGCCATTATCTTGACAGTATGTTATTTACCGGTCATGCATTTTAGAAAAAAATGGCATTGCCCGTGCAATGGGGGCATTAGGCCCGGGCGCTGGGTACTGGGCACTGGGGCCGGGGCATTGTTGCCCTCTGAAGTCGTCGGGGAAGGAGAGAGTCTACGTATACATCAGCCCGGGGCATTGGGTCGAGGCACTGGGTCATTGGGCATTGGGTCGGGGCACTGGGTCATTGGGCATTGGGCACAGGCAAAATTTCATCAATTTCGATAAGTTGGGACCGTATACATCAGTTTTATCAGGTGACCGGACTTATATATTACTACCTCCGTTCTTTTTAAAGCTTGCTCATTTGACTTTTTCCGATCTATAGTACTCAAATTTGATCACAAATTATTCTTAAACTATAATAATGAAAAATTTAACAAAATTATATAACAAAATTCCATTGAGTATGAAGCCAGAGAAGAAGAGCAATGTTTTGTTCTAATGCGTACTTAGTTGTTTTTTTTTTTTTTCCTTATCTATTACTCCCTCCATTTCAGAAAAAGTGTTACATTTTATTATTCTGCGGTCAACTGTCTCCGCGTTTGACCACAATTTACTATTAAACGATATTAATAAATAAATTATTAAAATTATATAATGAAAATTTAGTAATTAAATTTTTATTATATGATTCTATTAAATTATTTACAATTATCGTTTATGAGTAATTTGTGATCAAACTCAAAGACAGTTGACCGGTCAAAGTCAAAATGTAACAATTTATCTTAAATGGAGGGAGTAATTGTTTGTTTTCTTACACTTGACCAAATTTGAATATCACAAGAAAACAAAACATAGCAAACAGAGTTAGTCAGGTGACATAGTAAGTACTATGAGAGTGACTTTAATTGTAAAAACCCTTATGGACCCAGCATGCCAGACTCAATTAATCTTACAAGGTCAGTACATAAATATGTACTATTTGGTAAAAAATGTATCAACTTGTTGATTGATTTGTTTGCCATAGAAATTTGTAAAAAGTAACACACAAATGTGCTGATTTGTAAAAAATCCCAGCACCCACAGGGTCTGACCAACCAGAAGGAATACATTAACAGGGCTATACCTATAAATCTAAAACATTTAATTATGAGACCTAAAAATATTAATAGGATACATGCCATTAATTCCTCACGTGGGAGCTAAAGACATCACTGTTTCAGAAAAGAAAGGGACAAAAATGTATATAGCAGGGTCTAGAAAGGGAAATTCTCAATTTGCAAAAATAAAAAACTAAAGGAGTGTTTGAGTTATCCTTCCCTTGGAAGTTGGAACCAACCACAAATTGTGTGAACTTTGAGATAATGTGCCAAAATGCAGTTGTGTGGAGCTAGAAACCATAACATTCGACACACATTTCCGCACTTCAAAACCACGAGTGAAACAACGATATGCCAAGAACCCGCCATACGGAAGCTAAAGACATCAACTAATAAGGCTGTCGCCATAAAAACGGTGTTTTGCAAATCCAACACTCGTACTCATCATCTCTCCCCACCCACACACGTAATCGTCCACGTGTGTGGATGAGAGATTACATTTTGTAGCATAAGATTTGAGTGTGATATAAGACAAAAATACATCATTCAATAAAATGGTCGGTCCAAATCAAAACGACACGAATCCCCATCTTCCCATCCACACACGTGGTTGAAAACAAGTACATTTTGTAATCTAAGATTTGAGTCACATTTGCAAGTACAAATTTGGATACAAAAACTTGCACACAAGAAAACACAACTTTTAACCAAACAAACACACCCTTTAGCTTTATTCTTCACAAGATACTTACACAGTGAAGTGAGAAGTCACATTATATACACAACGTGCATATAGAAAACAAAAACGAACAAACAGCTAAAAGCACTAAAATCCACCTTAAAATGCGCAATAGAAAATTGAACACAAACTGAAAATAGAAAATAGAAATGAACCTGAATTGGCAAAGCATCCATATCAGCCCTTACGGCGACAAACGGCGGTTTACCAGTTCCGACGAGAGCCCGTATCCCCGTTTTGGCAAATGGGTAAGTGTAACTGATACCCATTTTCTCCAATTCTCTCCGAATAAGCTCACTCGTCTCATTTTCTTCAAAAGCCAGTTCTGGGTTCTGGTGTATTCTTCTCCGAACGGACTTAATCCATTTGACGGTTTCCTCATTTTGGGCAATTTTCAAGATTGCTTGGGTACATTCCCTGGTCCAAAAGGTGCAGTCTTTTTGGGTGTTGAGGAGCAGATTTTTGGGTGAGGATGAGAGGTTCTTGAGTTTGGAAGATGGGTTCTTGAGGGAAGTTAATGAGGTTTCGAAGAAGGTGAAATCTTGATCAGGGGAGATGGTTGAAGTAGTGTTGTACAAGAACAGGAACATGCAGAGGAAGAAGAAGGGGGTTATTAGGAGGTGAAAGGTTGGAACTTTACAAGGAAACTTCATCATGAATGGAGAGAGAGAGAGCAATGGAATTCTATTTTTTAATGGGATGGGATTTTGAGTAAGTGATGAGAAGGAGAAGAAAAGAGTCAGAAGGATGTCTTCTTGGGTTTACTAGTTTGAGGTGGGGTCGATCCAATAGAGCACATGGGATAAATAACATACACGTCAATTTTATAAAACTTCATATATTAGATTGTCGTGTAATTTTAAGTTAGAAAAATTAAGTAAATGATGATGAAAATGTGAGGAAAAATTTGTACTTTTAGTGCGCATAATGTAAGATTATTTTAAATGCACAGGTCGGTGTAATTCTGTAGGACAGGGGAATACCCAATACTGAATAGTGTGGGTGACGGTTACTTTTTCAGTTCAGAAATGGCTGATCGATTTTCTTAAAGAAACTATAATGTCTGAGTAAAACTATTAATATCTCGTGATTGAACAATTTTATATCATGATTCTTGCAATAAAATGACATTCTTATCATCAACTATTTTAAAAGTAAAGGTTTATATTCTTATCATCAACTATTTTAAAAGTAAAGATTTATATTTTAACAAAAACATATCATTTAGGTTTATGTAAAAACACATGTATGTTTTTACTAAAAATCTAATGGATTAGAATATAGTCACAAGTTTGTATATACATTTTCGTACACTAGAAAATTTAATATCTGGTACTCGCATGTCAAACTTCGGAGAACTTATTGCTGGAAAATAAAAAATTAATGATTCAATAAATAATTTACACCATCTAATAATTAGAAGGGTGATATAAGAAGACTAAACCAGTTTATAACACCGTTACAAATTTCAATTTGTACAAAATGTGATCGCCTAAAAAGGAAAGGGATAAAAAATTTAGCTACATTTTGATCCGCTAACAACCTTATCAATCCTTTTAAAATAGTATAAATAGATATATAAAATATCACATTTTCATATTTGATTTGCCAACTAGGCTACTGAGCGTATATGTAGCGCCCCAAAATTTCAAATAAATTTTAGAGAGATTAAAATGATTGAGAACGCTACTCATATCAACACGGAACATTTTTTCGGGAATCCATCCATAAGAAATTTAAAGTTGAGCAGCTTGCTAAGGAGCAATCTTAAGATGGGTGATGAACAGGGAAGTCTCTCGGTGCGTGCACGAGTGTAAAAAAGTTCAGGGGAATAACGTGTGGGGCCAACATATCACCTAGAGAGCAGTCCAGGAATAACCGTGCCGGCCAAAGAGGTCGGATCTCGATCGATTAGTGGTCAAGTCATTACAAATGGTATTAGAACCGAACTAATAAAAATCCACAAGGGGTGGACAGTTGGTCTAGGCAAGGTCCAACGAGGATGATGCACAATTTAAGATGGGTGAATGTGATGCCCCAAAAGTTTCAGTTACAGGGATTGATAACGTTACTCGTATCAACAAGGTGCATCTTTATTTTCGGAAATCCATTCATAAAAAATCCAAAATTAAGCGTGCTTCCTCTGGAGCAATCTTATTATGGGTGACTAATATGTCAAATTAAGCTTTACAATTTATATTAAGCCAAGAGTTTATTTTCAATTTAATCTTACGAAAACATGTAGTGACGTTAACCACGAGTGTCGTTCTCTAAGGACTTTACTAGGCTGAGTATGATTTACGAAAATCAATTTACCAGTTAAAAATAGTAAATTGGTTTGTGCATCAGTAGCGAGAGTAAACTAACGATATTTATAAGCAAACAGTAATAGGAACTGAACAATGCAAACGACTTTGACTATATGATAAGGAATTATGGAGTGATAATGTAGTATAATGCTATCTAGCAGGGAAATTGCATTTAATGCTAGTTGATACGATAATCTACATAGCACTGGGACACGCCCAACGGGAAATTACGCTCCCTTCTGGTAGGCAACCTTACTAATAAGGCACGTTGATAGCTATGACAACGGTTTATTCAATTATTACTAATTAGACTTGCGTTATAGAATTCTTACAGTGACAACATTCAACGAGATAGCAATGAACGAGTTGTCAATTCTCCTTGCTATAGACTAACAACTAATGTGGTTTGATGGAAGATTTAATCTATGGAACTAAAGCTCCTTAGATGGTTTTGTAATTGATAATACCAACCATCTATCCACATACACTAGTTAGCCACTTCGTATAACCTATATCAACATTGTAGCATTAAATCGCGAAGAACAATAATGAGCATGCATATGATTCCATCACCACCCCATGATGGAGTGTTTAGCTACTTATAGAATATGCAAACATAATCATTGTAGTACAATAACACTTGAAATAAACAATAATATATTAAATACAAAGAAAAAATCAAGTTTGATACAAGTTACCCAAAGATGTCACAAACCCTAGATAGACGATGAACATTCATGATGGTACAAAGTATGAGTTATTGCTCACAAACAAGGACGCTAAGTCGAATTACAAAGTAAACGGTACATTTTTCCCAATTGAAAGAGAGGAAATTGCCTTAACAAAAGTTATAGGGTTGAGAGCAAAATAAGAAAATAAGATATGTTGAAAAAACCAGAACATAAACGGACTTTTTAACTCCCGTTCATGTTTTGACGAACGCCAAAAATGTTTTGACGTTCGCCAAAACGTAGATAATAATAGTGTATGCGTTTTTACGAACGACAAGTGCCAATCGTGCATGATAACTTCCGTATTTGCATAGGGTCTTGTTAGGAAATTTGTTAGATATTTTGTTAGAAATATCTGTTTAGATTTTGATCAGCAACATGATGACTTATCTTAGTCTCAGAAAGGTGATTAGTACTCTTGGTTCACTTGAACATTGTAAAAGAGGAAACCCACTAAGTATGATAGTCTAGCTAATCTTGTATAGGATGATAGGTCTCAAAATGTAATTTTTATTTTATGAAGAGAAGACCAAGAAGAAGACATCCAAGCAGAACAAGTTCAACGACATTGAAGATTTGAAGACTGCACAAGATTACTGAAACAGTTTTCCAGATACCTTGGCCAGATATCTTGAAGACACGAATAGTTTTAAACAAACTGTGTCACAAGAGATATCTGAGAAATAAAAGGTCTATCTGAAAACAAGGAAAGTGTCCACAGATATCTATTCTCAGATACCTTGAGCTTTAACCACATTTCTGAAAAAGAAATATATATATTGCAAACAAAGTTGTTTCAATAAAAGTGGTATCAAGTTAAAGATAAGAACGCAAAGAATCGTAGAAATCGATCAAGGTTGTCTCGACATAAAGCATAGTTCCGTTGCACTACTGAGACAAAAGTATAGTACAATGCATTAAATGCATGGACAGAGATGTCTCGAATGTACAACGGTAGCTTCAAGAAAAGACAAACTCACATAAAGATTATACAGATATCAATAGTTTGAATTTGATTTAACTAACGGATACTATTCAAACGGCACTCAAATTCATCTATAAATATCAACACTTAGATCGCTGAGAAGACACACTACACAACTGAAGAACTTACACTGAACACATATCTTAATCTCTCAAGCAAACTACTTACTCTCAAAGCTTTCTGTTGCGACCAAAGCTCCTGACCTTAAGTAGTACTAAAGTTCTAAGTGTCCTGATCCTAAACAAGCACAGCTATCTGTGAAAGAGTTGAATTGAAAGATCAAGTATCTGAGATTCATTCTCTAGAACATTTATCTAAGACTTGGGTCAGTAAAAAGAACAAGATACCATACATTGAAAAGTGTATTAAGTATACTTGATTCACAGAGCTATCTGATTAACTGAAAAGTTATTAAAGAAGCTCATCTGACAACTCAAACCAAAACCAACACCATCAACGGCGTGAGTATGTGAAGTACTTAGTTTGAGAAACTAAGGAATAACTCCAAGGTTATTGAGCACAGGAAGTACTTAGCTTGGGAAGCTAGAGAATAGCTCAAAAAGGTTTCTGAGTACATGAAGTACTTGGCTATGAAAGCCGGGGAACAACTCAGGGGGAACATTTGATTGGGAACCATTTGTTTAAGGAATCTTAGAATAGGATTTTTGTAAGGTGACCTCAATTATCTATTCTAGTGAATTCTAGGTCTTTGGAAGACCGAAGTGGATTAGTTAGAGGATTACGCCACCTCCATATACCACTATACTTGCTGTGTTATTTACTTTTCTGTACTTACATTTCAGCAACACAAACACACACACTTTAACTGTTTCTGCACTTATCTATCTTATGTCTTCCGCGCTCTGAATCTAAGTATCAGATATCTACACAGATATCTGAGAAATAGTTTTTATCGACAAAAGTTTTAAAAGACTATTCACCCCCTAGTCTTTTACTTTGCCGTTATCCGACCAACAAGTGGTATCAGAGCAGAGGTTCACAAGCCTTCAAGACCGAACCTAGATCCCCGTGATAGGTGAAGGAACTTTGTCCATTTTCGAGGACTATTTAATTTGTGTGTTAAGTGTGCAAGAATGTCTCGAGTGATGCACCCGTTCTCAAACCGTAAAACTACGAAATGGAAATATAACATGATGCTCCACCTTGAAGCCATAAGTGACGAAATGATCGAAGTGATAAAGAATGGCCCAATAGTTATTCAACAACTTAAACAAGTCATGGAGGTTTCTAATGGTAGAGACAGAGATCAAAGCGAAGGATCTTCACAAACTGATGCGTCAACAAGTGGGAGATCTACTAGTCAAGTTATTTACGAACCAAAGCCAGAGAACTCGGACATCGGAAGATGCCAAGAGAAATCGTCTGGATGGTCAAGCTCGTAATATCATCATCGATCAACACTGAGCACATACAATTAAACCGTGGGTGCTAAACGCGAAAGTTGCTGCAACTGATTGAAGAAATCTGCATGAATCGAGAAAATCAAAGAAAACAAGTTCGAAGTTCTCAAGTTGAAATTTCAAAATTTCAAACAAGGACCCACCAAACTCGAAGAACTTGATTTCAGATTTACCACTCATGAGTGATATGGCAAGACTTGGGAAAGAACAGATACTCCCGGTCGAAAAGATTAAGACTATTGTCAAGTCTTAACCACAACCGGAGCATACTAAATTCTTTTATTTTAATCAAGGAATGCCAAATATCACTCCAAAGGAACTCTTCTCACATCTTGCTACGGTTGATTATGAGACAACACAAAGAGAACAAACAACCTAAAAGTTGCGTAATATTGCTCTAGTTGCTCAAGGAACTTCTGAAAAGAAGAAAAGCAAGGAAGAGACTGAGGATGCTCTTGCTGCAAAGCAAATGAGCAAATATGTCAGTCGAGAAATTGAGAGAAGAAAAGCCAAAGCCAAAGCCAAAGAGAAGCTGAAAAAGCATCTAGGCTCAAACTATTACCAGTACAAAAATATGCAAAGCTCGCTGAACAAGCCAATTTCGTAAAGCATCATGTCTTGAGACAAGAGAAATTGAAATGATATCTGCTTCTATTGTCGTAAACCGGTCACTTCAAGAAGGATTGTCCCGCCTTCAACAAACTAAGGACAGTGACAAGAAAGATAGAAGAATCTTCGTAAGAAGCCGAAGCTTTATTAACTGAAGAAAGAAAGAAAATCCAAACTCAACTGGATGCTCTAGACTTTGAGACAGATTCTGAAGATGACAATTCGGATGACTCAACCTTACCATCACCAGAATTATGTGGAGTTACTCATGATATAATGGACTTCGGCCTCAAGAAGAATGAAATGTGTGGAGTTGCTGAGATTGACGGTCCACACATCTCTAACATAGAAATCTGTCTTATGGCTGATGAGGTAACACATACTTCTTGTTATACTTATGAAAGTGATGAAGAAGAAATAAAAGATCTAGAAAATCTCAGGAAAGATCTTGACATCTATGAAAGAGAATTTCTAATGATCCGAGCTAGAGCCGAAAATCTTGAAGAAGAAAAGAATTCTCTTGCAAAGGAAAATTCTCAATTAGTTAAGATATCTCGAGAAAAGGATGTGAAAATGCATTTCTCAAAGCTCGATATCCGAGACCGAAAAGTCACATAAAGAAGCAATAGTTGAATTACGAAAGAAATATGAAGATCTTCTTCGAGAACAAGGAACTCGAAAAGAAAGAATTATCTTTTCAATCATATGCCAAAGCTAGTGACACTCTTCATCAAGTACAATCTTACTTAAGAGATCCTTCGAAAAAGAAAGGACTTGAAATGAATACACAGACAGATTGTTCTATCACTCTGAATAAGAGTGAGGAAAGAAGAACATTTGTAAGTACTCAGCAAGATGGTTCCCATGCAATCTATAGTATCGGTCAGAAGACGAAGATTGTTGACAAAGGAAAGGCAGTTGCGACTAAACCTTTGTGGGAAAAACAAGTGAAAAACAAAACTGTTATCGTCTACGAAAAGAAACACAACACTGAAAAGTGTAAACACCCACAGTGCTATGTCTCTCAAAAGGGTAGAATTGCAGGAGCTGGCAAATTCTCTCATGTCACTTTTTCTGGAAAGAAATTGGATCAACCAGAGACTAGCAAAGCTGCTGAGAAAACATCTCAGATAGCTTCAAGTGCTCGAAACGGTATTGACTATAAAGGCATCGGGAAACAACTTGCTCATGAATACAAACAGGAGCAAGAACGATGGCTAAAGGCTAGAATTGCTCAAATCAATTATCAGAAGTGGAAGTTGAATCAAGCCACTGAAAATCTGAATGCTAGGGCTAGAAGAAATCTGGCAAGGAAAGCTAAGTTTGCTGAAAAGCAAACTCAGAAACCTGAAAGGTATCTGAAAGCACCAAATGGAGCACCTAGGAACACACCAAGGAAGAAAATAATTCTTAATAATGATAATCATTCAATTAGAATTCCTCCTTATGTTCCTATCAGACAAAAGAATGTTCCAAGGAAATTCATTCAAAAATGGATTCCTACCGAAGATTGTTTAGTCTGATGGTTCCAATCAGAATTGAGAACCTAATCTCCTGTTGTGTGCGTAATGCTTCCTGGACTAAAGCACAATGGCTATTTGATAGTGGATGCGAAAGCACATGACAGAGACAAAGCAAATCCGTCGATTACAAAGCTTGCAACAGGACGGATATCGCTTTCGGAGGAGAATTAAATCCCTCTCTGGGATTTGGCAATGTCAAAATGGGAACATTAACAATCACTGACGTATTACATGTTAAGGATTTGAAATATAATCTATTTAGCATGAGCCAGTTTGCAGATAAAGGTTTTACTGTAAAATTCAAAGCAAAATACTGCAAACTAATTGACAATGAGTCAAAGCAGACAGTCTTAGTTGCTCGGCGGAAAGGCAGTCTTTATGTTGCTGATTGGGCATCTGCCACAACTGAAGAATGTCTCATGGTGAGTCAATCTGGTCACACAGAAGAGCATTGGTTATGGCACAAAAGAATGAGTCACTTGAACTTCAAAACTCTGAACAAACTTGCCAAGAAAGAGTTAGTGGTTGGCCTTCCCAAAACATCTTTCAGAAAGGATGGTATCTGTTCTGCATGTCAGATGGGGAAACAATCCAAGATCTCTTTTCAAGTCCAAAACTAGACACTCTAGTGTTAGGCCACTGCAACTACTACATATGGATCTTTTTGAATCATCTGTAACTAGTTATGCAGGAAAGAAATATGGTCTGGTTGTTGTAGATGACTTCTCAAGATTCACTTGGGTTGTATTTCTGAAACACAACGATGCCGTGGTGGAGATACCAAACTTTTGAAAAAGCTTGAAGTCATGAAAATGACAAGGTATCTGCAATCGTAATGCACCATGGTACCGAAGTTTGTCAACCAGTACATAAAGGAGTTTTGTACCTGCAAAGGTATATAACACCAACTTTCCTCTGTAAGAACACCTCAACAAAATGGTGTTGCAGAAAGTAAAAACAGAACCCTTAAAGAAGCTGCAAGGATGATGCTAGTTGACACTGAAATAAGTGAAGTTTATTGGGTTGAAGCTGTAAACACAGCCTGCTACACTCAGAACATATGTTTGATAAACAAACACCATGACAAGACCCCTTATGAAATCTTGGTTGGTAGACCCCCTAATATCAAACATCTGAGAGTATTTGGTTGTAGATGTCTTGTTCTAAACAATGGAAAAGATTATCTGAAAACATTTCAACCAAAGGCAGATGAAGGTGTATTTCTTGGTTATTCCACGATTAGCAAAGCCTACAGAATTTACAACAAAAGAACAAAGAAAATTGAAGAATCAGTTCATGTTGTATTCTATGAAGGAAGTAAGAAAACACCTCCTAATGATGAACTCTCAGAAAGGTTCAAAGAACTAATGTTGAGGGATTCTGAAGAAGAGTCCTCAGAAAGGAGAAACATCATTATGGAAAGTGAAGATGACTCTGACGTAGAAAAGCTTGATATGCCTAGTAACAACAAGATGACTCACAAACATGATGAAGAAATTCCTATGAAACTTCCAGAAATGGAAACTGGAGATATTCATCATGAAGCTATCTCTGGAAATAATCTCTCTGAAAGACATGTTCCAGATAGCTCAAACACTGAACAAGTGTCAGACATTAATTGCCCTTCTGAGGAGCAAAATGTCTTAGATACTGAAAAAGTATCAAATCAAAATCCCAGTGATTCACATTCAAATCATTTGGATATTGATCCTACTAGCACTAAACCTATGATGAGATGGATCAAGGATCATCCTGCAAAAGATGTAATTGGACCAATTAATCAAGGTGTTAGGACTAGGAGAGCAATAGCTGAAAATGCTAATTCTCTCTTTGGATGTTTCATCTCAAATATTGAACCTAAAAATATAGAAGAAGCATTAGGAGACCAAGATCGGATCTCGCAATGCAAGAAGAGTTGGATCAATTTGAGAGAAACAAAGTCTGGAAACTAGTTCCATTCGTGGAAGGAATATCTGTGATTGGAACTAAATGGGTTTTCAGAAACAAAATGAATGAATCTGGTGAAATAACCAGAAACAAAGCAAGATTGGTTGCCAAGGGATTTACCCAGACTGAAGGCTTAGATTTTGATGAGTCATATGCACCGGTTGCCGATTGGATGCAATAAGACTCTTTCTAGCCTTTGACTCATAAAGATTTTAAAGTTTATCAGATGGATGTCAAAAGTGCATTCTTGAACGGTGAACTTGCAGAAGAAGTTTATGTTGAGCAACCACCTGGCTTTGAAGTTTCCTCAGAAAGTAGAATGGTCTATAAACTACAGAAAGCTCTGTATGGACTGAAACAGGCTCCAAGAGAATGGTATGACACTTTGGCCAAATACCTTCTGGAAAGTGGTTTCAAGAAAGGTGAAGTTGATAAAACTTTATTTACCTTAAATCATGATGGGAAACTACTCTTAGTTCAAGTATATGTTGATGACATCATATTTGGATCTAAGGACAAGCAACTTTGTAATGACTTTGCAAATCTCATGAAAAGTAAGTTTGAGATGAGCATGATGGGAGAAATGAATTATTTTCTAGGATTGCAAGTCAAGCAACTCAATGATGGAATATTGATTAGTCAAACAAAGTATGCAAAAGATATGCTCACAAAATTCAATCTTAAGCCTTCTGAAAAGAATGCTAAGATACCTATGAGCATTGGAACCAAAATGACCTATCTTGAATCGCATAAGAGTGTTGAAGAACATAAGTATAGGAAATTGATAGGTTCACTACTTTACCTCACTGCAAGTAGACCTGATATTCAATACGCCGTTGGAGTGCATGCTAGATTTCAGACAAATCCGATGCAAACACACTACAACATTGCTATGAAAATATTAAGGTATGTAAAAGGTACAATAGATGTAGGATTGTGGTATCCTAAAGAAAGCGGATTGAGTTTAGCTGGGTACTCGAATCGATTATGCCGATCAACGCTGATAGGAAAAGCACCTCAGAACTTGTGCCGGGTACTAGACTTATCTCGTGGTTTAGCAAGAAGCAAAACTCAATTGCAACTTCTACCACAGGTGAATATATTCGCTTCGTTGTTGTGCAAGACAAATTCGTGGATACAACAACAACTTAAAGACTATGGACTCGATGAAGAGAAAACTCCCATTTTCCGTGACAACACAAGTGCTATATTACATTACGTAATCCTAAATTTCATGCGAACAAAGCATATTGATGTTAGACATCACTTCATCGAGACCATGTTGAAAAGGCAATATAGAGATACTCAAGATTGGCACTGAAGACCAACTTGCATATATCTTCACTAAGCCACTACAAGAAAGTAGATTCTTAGCCTTAAGACATAGTCTTGGACTAATGGAACTACCAATGAACTGAAAAAGTTCGTAAACGAACGGCATCCAGAGAAGAGGTATCCGAACGGGCATCCAGAGAAGAGGTATCCGAACGGACATCCGAGAAGAGAAAGAGAAATCGAACGGGTATCCGTAAGTCAAAAAGGCTAAAGAGCAAAAAGGCGACTTAAGATCTCTACGACGGAACTCGGATATCTCGAATCACTCTATAAACGGGAACACAAAAGAGAATAGTACAACTATCTCGCAATAACTCTCTTGAAATTCGCATTATTTCTATCTTGATGAAAAACTTGGAAAAATCCTAAGTACAAGACAGATTCAGATGCAAACAGTGTTCTTGGTCATACAAAAACGTGATTCAGATAGCTAATAGCCAAAAATTCATTAAATGGGCACAATTACACTTGTTGATTGTGATCATTGCTGAAGAAGCAATGGTGACTCTTGATGAAATTAAGCGTTTGATCTATACGGTGGAAATTAATTCACAGTAAATAGTGGACTGTAAAAATTCTTTGTTACAGGCTGAGTTAGAAACACAGAAACAAGAGGAAGCTGGAAAGCTTGCCTCAGAAACTGAGAAGGAGGGTACCCCAACCTTGCCTCTTAAGAAATCTGAGCCTGTACCACAGGTGATAATTGATTCTTAAGATAACACTTTTCAGTCATTTGTCTTTGTGCTTAATCATTTAAAGTAAATGTTTCTAACAGGCACCAACTGAGAAAGAGGAAGATAAGGCAGAAATGCCAGAGACGAATCCAGAGACCGACAAGGTTTCTGAAGAACACATCATTGAGCCTTCTAGCGTGAAGGTACATGAAAAATCAGTGATAAGTATTCTTCATCATGGGTTATCTTAAACTTCTTCTAAAATATTCAATACTTTCTACTTACAGGCTCATTCAGAAGTAGAAATGCAAAGGGAAAAAGTTGCGACATCCCCTGCATCAATGGAAATTGATGAAGCTCCCAAGGCAACATCACATGAAAGAATACCAGAAACTGAGAAAGTTTCGAGAAAATGACTCGAGCTTCCTATTGAGGAAGTAAGTCCAAAACTCGTAACTCATTAAAGCGCTTTGCACAAATTCTTTCAAAAATTTCCTAAGTATTGTATTAATCTTAATTCTCGTGTTCAAGAAAGAAAGGTTGATGAGGACCGACTTCCAAGTCTCCACCTCACAACAAGATATCCGAGACACCAATTGTGTCAAGAGCACAAGTCTCGAGCACAAGTACTTACTCAGGTAACTCAGAAACTAAACTACACTTCTACTCAGATATCTACAAAAGTTTTGAAGCTCACTCAAAACTCTTTCTTTCAGGCTCAAACAAGTGCAAAGCAGGCTCCCAATGATGAGAAAAGGGACATACTTCCCTTCTTCAAAGCTCAAACCCTGCCAAAGCATATTCAATGCTTCAAGAAATGGCAAAGGTTAAGGTGCTCTGATCTCTCTGAAATATTGAGAATCACAGATCAACCAACCAGACGAGCACGAGCTCTTGACTTGGAGACATATATCCATGCAATGTTCCCTACCGAACAATATACAGTTGCGACTCTATTGCATAAGGATTTCTCCAGAGAAGTGGCGCACAGTTTGATACAAGCCTTTGAATAAAGTGATGGTCGACAAGATTACAGATGGCATTCAAGCCGATTCGCCTGCACTACGCAATTTATACCTTCAACAAGAAGAGGTTAATGGGCGTAAGATCACTATTCTGAAGTGATCAATCTTGTATCTCAAGATGATGAGGAGGAAGAGATAAACGAAACGACTTGATGAACCTCCCACCGACCATCACCAAAAGGATGACACGTACAAAAGGATGATGATGATGCCTCG
This sequence comes from Plantago major, assembly GCA_026545765.1. Classification (NCBI taxonomy): domain Eukaryota; kingdom Viridiplantae; phylum Streptophyta; class Magnoliopsida; order Lamiales; family Plantaginaceae; genus Plantago; species Plantago major. The sequence continues at coordinate 25,503,356 of CM048841.1, read as the reverse complement.
CACTGTGGACCGGAGGAATTTCACAAAGAAATCATGCCTCAATCAAAAAAGAAAACTGAGAGGAAAGCACATAAATCTCCGTCTCCATCTCTTCAAAAGTCAACTCATCCATCTTCCCAACAAAAGGTTATTACTGAACAAGTAGTTGAGGATTCTGAGGAAATCGCTCAGAAATTGTTGAATACTCAATCCAATCGCCAACTCGCATAACATTGGAAGAAGAACACAATACTCCATCTTCAATCGGAAGACCAGATAGCTAAATCCAGAGACAAGCTTGACCAACTACAAGATCAATATCGCAAGAGATGATTGCTTACTCGAGGTTAAAGAGCTACATGATGTCAGTAAATGCCATCACCAAAGAACTCGACATCAAGAAGTATCCGAAATTAAGCATGATGCTAAGGTCAGATCATCTTCATAAGAAGTACCATCCTCCTCCCAAAAGGGAAGAAACCAATCTCGAGATGGTTCTTGGACTCAACACAATCGATGAGAATGTCCAAGAGGATGAAGATCAACGGACATTACTCAGATGATGAAGAAGACAAGACTTTGGCAGAGCATCGCAATGAACATCTAGCTTTTTCACACTTGAAAAGGAAACTGATTGCTCTTGAAACTTTCAGTAAACTGCCAAATGTCCACTCCCATGAATACATGAACAGATACCAAGCATCGCTCATCTAAAAAGGAGATGTCTTCACGAACAAGGAAGTAATTGCCTCGTCCCTCTCGAATGAAAAAGTTCATCGAGCTCACTCGGAGAACAACTAGCATAGTCATTGCTCGGAAAGATCTGGGAATGATAAGGGACGATGATGCGTCTTTAGTGAAAAAGCTTTCCAAGAGGCAAGTTACATCACTGAAAAGCAGATGCCATCCTAGGCCCATCAAGGAGCTCACCGATAAGGACAATGGACTTATCAAGCAAAATCAGGAGCTCAAAGCCGAACTTCAGAAGTTGGTCACTGCCTACAATTATTTGCAAGGGCATTTTAACTCTCTCTCAGATTCTTTTATGAGACTGAGTCAGCCAACAATGACTAAGGGGGAAAGAGTGTACAAATCTGGACCTCAAAGTCAGAGGGAATGGGAAGAAGGAGAAAACAAGAAGAAATCTGGAAGTGCGGCTCAGAGGAAGAAGAAACATGAAAACTTCCGACCACCACTCGTAATCAATGAACCCTCCTCAAGCCAAGTCGCTTTGCAAATAGTAGCCGCCCGAAACCCATCAAGGAACTACAATGATAACAAGGGTCATGGCACAGAAACCTCCAAGGAGTACCAAGGCTTCAAGGAGAAGACAGGTTAAAGGGATTGATGAATCTTCTGAAGAAAAAGAAGAAGGCCAAATCAAGTCCCTGGACAATGAAGAAGGCTGTAAAACTCTCACAAGATTTAATCTTGATGATGATGAAGAAACTGATGAAGATGAAGCTCCTCTTCACAGAAAAAGGAAAATTGAAAGCCTAACTGAGCCCATAGCTGCAAAGCCCCTAGCAGCTAAAACACCCTTTGGAAATACCAAGTCTATCCAGGGTGGTTCTTCAAGCAACAACCCCAAAGAGAATTCAAGACAGAGAAGGAACAGACTGAGAGCTGAGCAAAGAAAAAGTCAACTTCCACTCAGGCCAGAAGAAGCCAAAATAGAGTATGTGAAGAATGACAATGATTCCTCTGTCTACAGGTGCATCAATCAGAAAAATGGCTATTGGATTCTGGAACTTAAGCATCTACTAGTAAATTCAAGATTTCCAGAACCAATCCATAAACAACTTATGGCATGGAGAAAAGATAAGCCAACCTTGATCAACACCAATCACATTAAAGCCTGGTTGGATTTTGAAGTTGTCAAGAGAACTGAAGCCATGAGAAAGGACCTCTCTGATGAATGTCCATATGGAAAGCCAGATGATGTGCATAGAATTCTGAATATCACAGGAACAGGCACAAGAGCAAGACTCGCTGTGGAACCCTATGAGTCGTTCTATCTAACTGAAGATCAATACAAGGGTGACATCAGATATCTGAGGATTATCTACGAATACTTCAAGCTTTCAGATATCAGAATAGAGCATGCCTGGAAGTGGGGAAAGTATCTGTGGGTCAAACATTTTGTCAAGAAAAATCCTACCAAAACCTACAAAGAGGTCTGTGGATTTGCCAGAGACACTGAGATGCTCGTCAGAACACTTCTCTATGATTATTCTGATGACATCAAAAGGTTTGGAGATAGGAAATTTGCAGATTGATCCACAAAATACTGTAGAAGACTTGAAGAGATTGAAGACTTGAAGACTAGTCTATTAGGATGTTTACTTGGAGCTTAGCTACTCCTATTGTCCTAATTTACTATTTTTTTGTTGCATTTTTGCTGACTGAGCTAAAACTTGTTTTATGTATTGAAGTTATCTGTAATCTCTCTTTGTAACTTATCTGAAGAACTTACTCTCAGATAGTATTCCATAAAAGATAACTTGTCAGCAATGATCACACCTTGTGATTTGGTTGATGTTTACTTTCTGCACTTAATTGAATGAATTGAAAAATCATGAGAAATGATTAAGTGTTGGATTGTTCACTCATCCAGATTTGTAATAGGTCAGATAGTCATCGTTGACTGATCAAAAAGGGGGAAATTTGTTAGGAAATTTGTTAGATATTTTGTTAGAAATATCTGTTTAGATTTTGATCAGCAACATGATGACTTATCTTAGTCTCAGAAAGGTGATTAGTACTCTTGGTTCACTTGAACATTGTAAAAGAGGAAACCCACTAAGTATGATAGTCTAGCTAATCTTGTATAGGATGATAGGTCTCAAAATGTAATTTTTATTTTATGAAGAGAAGACCAAGAAGAAGACATCCAAGCAGAACAAGTTCAACGACATTGAAGATTTGAAGACTGCACAAGATTACTGAAACAGTTTTCCAGATACCTTGGCCAGATATCTTGAAGACACGAATAGTTTTAAAAAAACTGTCACAAGAGATATCGAGAAATAAAAGGTCTATCTGAAAACAAGGAAAGTGTCCAGATATCTATTCTCGGATACCTTGAGCTTTAACCACATTTAAAAAGAAATATATATATTGCAAACAAAGTTGTTTCAATAAAAGTGGTATCTGAAGTTAAAGATAAGAACGCAAAGAATCGAGAAATCGATCAAGGTTGTCTCGATACAAAGCATAGTTCCGTTGGCACTACAGACAAAAGTATAGTACAATGCATTAAATGCATGGACAGAGATGTCTCAATGAAGCAACGGTAGCTCAAGAAAAGACAAACTGCCATAAAGATTATACACGTATATCAATAGTTTGAATTTAATTTAAGCCTAACGGATACTATTCAAACGGCACTCAAATTCATCTATTAATATCAACACTTAGACTGCTTGAGAAGACACACTACACAACCTGAAGAACTTACACTGAACACATATCTTAATCTCTCAAGCAAACTACTTACTCTCAAAGCTTTCTGTTGCGACCAAAGCTCCTGACCTTAAGTAGTACTAAAGTTCTAAGTGTCCTGATCCTAAACAAGCACATTATCGTGAAAGAGTTGAATTGAAAGATCAAGTATCCGAGATTCATTCTCTAGAACATTTATCTAAGACTTGGGTCAAGAAAAGAACAAGATACCATACATTGAAAAGTGTATTAAGTATACTTGATTCACAGAGCTATCTGATTAACTGAAAAGTTATTAAAGAAGCTCATCTGACAACTCAAACCAAAACCAACACCATCACTGGCGTGGAGTACAGGAAGTACTTAGTTTGAGAAACTAAGGAATAACTCCAAGGTTATTGAGCACAGGAAGTACTTAGCTTGGGAAGCTAGGGAATAGCTCAAAAAGGTTTCTGAGTACAGGAAGTACTTGGCTGTGAAAGCCGGGGAACAACTCAGGGGGAACATTTGGTTGGGAACCATTTGTTTAAGGAATCTTAGAATAGGATTTTTGTAATGTGACCTCAATTATCTATTCTATTGAATTCTAGGTCTTTGGAAGACCGAAGTGGATTAGTTGGAGGATTACACCACCTCCAGATACCACTATACTTGCTGTGTTATTTACTTTTCTGTACTTACATTTCAGCAACACAAACACACACACTTTAACTGTTTCTGCACTTATCTATCTTAAGTCTTCCGCGCTCTGAATCTAAGTATCAGATATCTACACGGATATCTGAGAAATAGTTTTTATCGACAAAAGTTTTAAAAGACTATTCACCCCCCCCCCCCTCTAGTCTTTTACTTTGCCGTTATCTGGACCCACAGGTCTCTTAACGAACATTCTAGATCTTGGTATTATCTACGTGTGGACGCTGATTTCAGGTCACTCGTAGTTCGTATGAAAGAGTTATGCTCAAACTTCAATACTGCTCCAAGTTTACACTTTCACGAGTTTTTGCTCAAACAACTCCAAAATCGTTATCCGAACTCCGAATCAACTTCTGTTTCGACCGGTTGACTCGATTATCTACAAAGATTGTTCCTAAGCATTCCCCTTCCATCTAATTGAGACCTTGGAACTTCCTTGCTTATTTTAATACATCAAACGCATGGTTTTAGTCTCGTGATGTGACAATGAAATGTGCAATATTGCATGCTTTTAGACCCTCATTTTTTGCCTTAGATTCAATATTTGTATTATATTATGGTCAATTACCAACTTCTTGTGTATTTTGTAGGTCATGATTGCATTTTTTGAGGAATTGCACGATTTCAGGCACAAAAACGACATATTTGTACGAAATCGAGAAAGTTAAACAAATACGCTGAATTGACCGTTGCACGAAATCTGAGGAGTCAAAACATATCATGCGACCAACCAATGCAAAAATAATTGAAGATGCAACAACATTGTAGAAGACCACTTTTCGAGGAAACGAAGTTACGAAGCCCGAAATCGAAGAACAAAGAAGAACAGAAAAAACCTGCAAAAATCGCACTTGGCGGTCGACTGTGGACCGCAGAAGCCTCTCTGCAGCCCACTGTCGACCGCTCTGTCTGATTTCTGGGCCTTTTCCTGGCCTGTCAGGCTAGAGCCCACCTTCCTAAACCTTCCTTATTGAAGAATGGTGGCCAGAGCACGAAATTTCAAGTATAAATAAGACCTCAGGGGTCTCATAATTCTACACCGCTCATAAACAGCTCTCCTGAGAGAGAACCAGTCATCGGGGAAGTGAAACCCTAAAAACCGATGGCCGTCAGGCACCCAGAAGGAGGAAACCCTAGAAGCAGCACGAAGACATCAGAGACTAAGCTTCTTCTTCTTTTATTTACTGTTTTCGATTTCTGTCTAGTAGAATACTATGAGTAGCTAACTTTATCTTGTAAAGGCGAACTGTCGTAACTCTGCTTTTGCTACTTCTTCTTATACCGTGATATCTATTAATGGAATAGTTATTAGATGTAAATCATGGTTATACAACTATATACATCCTTCGTGGTGTGATGTTCTGCTGAGTGACACAATAATTTCATTGAACTGAGTAGGGGTACTCGTGCCGACTACGCCTTAGCACAGTAGTATTATGCCATGCTGTCGTTAGAGGTAATCGCGTAAGATTTTAGCAGAAAGTTGGGAGTAGCATAGCAGAGGGAGGTCGGGGAAACTTTACGCTTTTCCATCATCGATTTACAACAAAGCAATTAGGGTTTACTGCGATTTAATTAATCTGTGTGTGATCAATCTGTTTACTTTCTGCACGCAATTTAAATACGATATTTGCTTGTTCCTATGCTAAGTGTCCGTGGAGAACGACTTCCCGATCAACTTTCCGCTATAAACTGTGGATTTGAGGACTTTCGACTTATAAATTTAATCTTGATTGTGTTTAGGGATTATAGGTTCTACAACAAAAATCGAAGTCTCTGAGTGCACATTAGTCGTCCAATTAAATAGTTGGCCCAAGTTTAACTACTATTTCAAGAGTTAGGTCAACCGTTATATCTCTAAGAGATATGAGCAATAAAGGAGTCGACCGAGTTAGGGAACTAAAAGATGATGGAGGATATATACGTTCTTCCAACGTCATCTCACATCTCCAACTACATCCCAACAAATGAGGGATTCATTACAAAGTCCATTGGAGATGCATCAATTATTTGAATGAAGAGAGATAGAAACTCAAGAGTCATCTGAGATATGATATCAACTACGACTTGCGCAACATTAAGTACTTACAATTGAGTGGGCCATCTCATCAATCACCTACTTGAGTTTCGAACATCATCTTCTCCTTAATTCCCATCAAAGACTGAAACCGCAATTGCTACCGTTATCATCATCATTGCCTCCATCTTATTACATAACCTATTGATTCAATTCACTCCATAGCCGACCCGACTGAGTCCGCATCTGACTACCAGCAGAGCTACTACATTTCAGAAATGAAAATTATTGTTAGGAATATTTGTTTAGATTTTGATCAGCAACCTAATGATTTATCTTAATTCAGAAAGGTGGTTAGTACTCTTGGTTCACTTGAACACTGTAAAAGAGGAAAATCACTAAGTATGTTAGTCTAGCAAATCTTGTATAGGATGTTAGGTCTCTGAATGTAATTTTTCTATCTTTGAAGAAGACCAAGAAGAAGGCATCCAGCAGGAGAGTTCAACAAATTTTGAAGATTTGAAGACTGCACAAGATTGATGAAGACGAAGGTCATCAGATACCTATGTCCAGATATCTTGAATAAACAAGTGTTTTTCAATAAACAAGTTTTGCAAAAGATATCTGAGAACACAAGGTTTCTGAACGAGGAAAAGTGCCCATAGATATCTACACTCAGATACCCTGGATAAAACTATGTTTCTGGAAAACAATGTTTCAACAGGTATTTGGAGATGTGAAGGTCTCTGGAAAGGGACATGCAGTGCTTCAGAAAGCGTGCATAGTTCCATTGGCACTACAAGACAAAAATAGTACAATGCAATAAATGCGCAGACAGAGACATCTGAACAAAAGAGAAAATCTCTGAAAAGATACAACGTCTTCTGCAGTACTATTTACATATATCAATAGTTTGAATTTCATTAAACCTAATGGATACTATTCAAACGGCATGATTTTCAACTATAAATATCAACACTTAGAATGCTTGAAATACACCTTGAACTAACACTGAACACACCAAGCATCCAAGCCTTCAATCTACTTATTCACTAGCTTACTGTTGCGACCAAGCTCTTGAATTCTAAGTAGCACGAAAGTTCTAAGTGTCCTGATCCTTAACAAGCATTGCTATCTGTGAAGGAGTTGAATTAAAAGATCAAGTATCTGAGATTCATTCTCTAGAACATTTAACATATACTTGGGTCAGTAAAGAGCATATCACCACACATTGTGAAGTGTGTTAAGTGACTCTTGTTCTATAGAGTATTCTTACACAACTGAGAAAGTTATTAAGACTACTCACCTGACAAACTACCTTAACCAACACCTTAAACGGCGTGAAGTACAGGAAGTACTTAGTTTGGAAAACTAAGGAATAACTCCAAGGTTACTGAGCATAGGAAGTACTTAGTTTGGAAAACTAAGGAATAGCTCAAAGGTTTCTGAGTACAGGAAGTACTTGGCTGAGAAAGCCGGGGAATAACTCAGGGGGAACACTTGGTTGGGAACCTAGTGTAAAAGGAAATCAAGGGATAGGTTTATTGTAAGGAGAACTCAATATCTATCTTAGTGAATTTCAAGTCCTGAGAAAGGGCGAGTGGATTAGTTGAGGGATTACGCCACCCTCAGATACCACAATAAAGATCTGTGTTATTTACTTTCTGCAACTTGTTACTTGCTTTGTTTACCTTGCTGAGTATTTACACACTTAATCTTGCTGAGCACGTGCACTTATCACAGAAAAGTCTTCCGCTCTCTTAAATTAAGTATCAGATATCTTCACAGATATCTTAGAAATTGTGTTTATCGACAAAAGTTGTAAAAGACTATTCACCCCCCCCCCCCCCAGTCTTTTTCTTTGCCGTTATCTGGACCAACAATTATTCTCTATTTTCTTGTTCTATGTCTTCCAAAATCACTAGCTTGAGCGTCGGAGTCCATTTTGTCGGCACCACACCGGTGTCCCATTTGGATCTTATGCTCCAGCGTGTTACCCTGCAGGTTATCGGTGCCCCCAATTCTAATCTACAATTTGGCGCCCACCATTGGACCCCGACTATCAAAAGTGTAATTCGCTAGCTATGGTGCACATTGGAGATGTTCTCCTCTAATTATAGGCAGAGAAAAGTATATGTCACCGCTCAAATCAGAGCTATAACTGCTCAAATAAAGGTGAATGTGCGAAGCTTGAAAGAAAATGTGTAATTTGTCATTTATCATAATCAGTCGGTAGCAAACTTCCCGAAGGAAGTTCCGACCCCAGAGACGAGGTTTAGGCTTCATGTGTGGAACAAGGTTGGTGATTGGATCAATATTTGTATCGTCACCGATGATTAGATTCGACATATCATAACTAGTCTTCACATGGATAAACTAATGCGTGTTACTATTTAACTTTGAGTTCTAGGGAGTGTTCACCATCGAGTGAAACCGGTCTTAGTTATTTGGATTATCTAGTTTCACGTAGACGGGAACGTGTGGTAAAGAACTGGATTCACTACTTGGTAAAACAAGGATAAAAATTAGACTTCCAAGCTAAGTTGATTTGGGATTGCAAGTATGAAGTCATGAGCTCAAGTTTCCTTAAATAGAAACTAGATTCCTTGTACAAAATCAATTGTATTCATGGATAAAGCGGTAAAGCGAAATAAGGATTAACAGTTTTTACTTACATTCACATCAGGATGTTCGGCAGCTGGCCAGAATATTTGAGGACGTGACTTTTTATTTGGCCTATAGAGAGACCAATAGCGTGGCAGACCACATAGCAAAGATGGACAGTGTGTGTTTTGACCAAGTGGGATAACCCCTTATCCTTTGTCCCCTCCCCCAATTATGTATCCTATTTGCCCCTATTGTATGTTTGGTACATGAAATATTTTTGGCTAAGTCCCCCTTTTATTCATGTGTATGTTAAGAAAGTTAATATGCCAGTATAACTCTATAATTTTGAATCATTAGTTAACTTTAGAAAGAAAAAAAAACCCAACCCTATCCATTTCTCATACATCAATATATAAGAATACCATCTGGAATAATGCATACGAGTCATAATCGGGATCAAGCGGTAAAGGAATGAAGTGTCAACAAGATGTGCTGGGAAATAAATATTTTTAACCACTCTCTTTCATAATTAATCTATTATATCTATCTTATTGTTAGTGAAATGGCCGAAATACTCCTTTACTTTATATACTCCCTCCGTTCCATTAAAAACTTTCTAACTTTCCTTTTTTTGTGTTTCATTAGAAACTTCCTAACCCAAAAAAGGAAAGTTTTTATCCCACTATCTAATTGTTTATTATTTCTCTTTCCTACTTTATCATCATTTTATTTACTCACTCACTTACTTTATAACCCACTTACACCTTTACCAATATAATACCTCTCACAAACCATTTTTTTATTACAACTTTCTTAATTGAAGAGAAAGTGAGAGTTTAGGAAGCTCTTAATGAACCGGAGATAGTACAACTGAAATAGTTTAAGGACCCAGATTTGACACTAAACTAACGCTACCAGGAAATCCAGTGTCTATAGAACACCTGTTATGCTGTAGCTTGAACCGATGTTCTGAAAACACTGCTCTTCGATAACCTAATCACAAACTTATACTTGACACTAAATAAACAGCGGAAATAAACATGACAAGATATAAGTTTCTAGCAGATTATATTGCTATAATCTACCGAGCCTCAAGGCGAAAGTATCCACAATACAACGATGACAATGAATACAAAACTAGTCTAGATTTATTCTTACGAATATCTCTAGATGCAAATCAACTGAGTAGATGTAAAGAGCTACCTCTACCAATCTAACTATCAATCTCTGACCTATAGAGAACACAAGATAGATACAACTCAGAAAACCTTAGATAATACACGAATCTATATAAATATTCTTGGGAGAATAATAAGCTTGATTCGCGTATCTATCTTCAATGTCGACTCATCTATATATAAGCTTGAAGGCCGCTCCTCATCTTTTGTAGAGTCCTACATTGATTCTTGTTATAACCTTGTAAGTTGAATCCTAGTCGGATTCTCCTTTCTTCCTTGGCACACACGAATACACACTCCTTGTTCTACTCATCTTTGATTTGCTCAAATCTCCTAGATTCCATGAGATCTTTTATCCTAAGATATCTGCACATAGAATACAACTAAAACTGTGGAACAATATTAGAATTAGAATAAAGGTAAAAACTATACTAAATATAAATATCGAAGTGTGACTTATCAACTAGTGAGGCGAGAACACTTAATCCACAGTGTTCTTAAAACACTAGTACAAATACTGTGAATGTTATCAAAACACCCCCAGTAGTCACACTTACATTCTCCCCCTTAGTTTTTGCCTTTCTTCACATCACCTAAAACCTGTAACATAAGTCCACAAAATATACTAACCAAACAATATAAATGTAAGAGAAATTGCTCCCCCTCAAATTCATAATGATCGTGCTAGCATAATTCAGCAAAAGATCCAAAACATCACAGAATCTAGAATTCAGAATATTACAGACCCAAAATAAACAAAAATAGAAATAATGCAGTATCTGAATTAAAATAGAAAAGATAGAAAAGAAAACATAATATACTCCAGCAAGATAACAAAATTTGAAGCAAGTTATATATATATATATATATATATATATATATATATATATATTTATTTATTTATTTATTTATTTATTTATTTGACTAGGGTAACAAATTGAATGAAGGCAGCCGGAACTCCTATCATCCCAACCGTAACACAAGCCTTTTCAGCAACGTGGGTGAGTACATAGGCACTGAATGAAGACAGCCGGAACTTCAACACCCCAGTAACCCAATGCGTACAAATTTACCACATCACCTTTTTAGAGAAAACCTGAAGTCAAATAGTCATACCGAATGCAGGCAGCCGGAACTCCATACACCCCAGCACAACTACCGACTATATCTGGTATCCCATTAACAACCATAAAGTAGACAAAAACAAGCGGAGTTTTTATTGGTCCAGAGAGTGGTAAAAAACAATCCATACCCAGGTGACTTTAACCCACAAATCACACGGTGTTCTGCACACACACGAGCACTTTATTTACAAAAAGGAGGCACATGTATCAGGAAAGTCAAGAGCCCAAAAATTCAAGGAATTGAGAGAACTAGACACAAGAACAATTAAAAACAGATAGTAACTGAAAGAAAGAGAAAGGAGAAGGATTTAAAAACAAGATCATAACACTTAACACCACAACCAAGACTGGTGTGTTCCGGTGGTGTTGCGGACACACCATTGCACTCAGATTTTAGACTATTCACATTCCGAGAGATTTTCTAAGACTAAGAAATCTCTCAGCATCCAGGGGTTTTGTAAAGATGTTAGCTAACTGATTAGTGGTTTCTATATGTTGAATATCAATAAGCTTTGACTCGACCAAATCACGCAAAAAGTGGTGTCTAATATCTATGTGCTTTGTTCTAGAATGTTGGACAGGATTTTTGGATATATTAATAGCACTCAAATTATCACAGAACATCAGAAGAGTATCACTTTCCAAACCATAATCATGCAACATGTGATTTAACCATACTAATTGGTTACACAACTACCTGCGGCTATGTACTCGGATTCAGCGGTTGAAAGAGATACACAGTTCTGTTTTTTACTGTACCAAGACACTAGATTATTCCCTAAATAGAAACATCCACCACTCGTAGATTTTCTATCATCAAGATCCACTGCCCAATCAGAATCACTATAACCAACAAGATTGGCATTAGTGTCCCAAGAAAACCAAATTCCCAAAGAAGCAGTACCAGAAATGTATCTAAGGATCCTTTTAACAGCTACTAAATGAGAAGCACGAGGATCAGCCTGATACCTGACACAGACACATACGGAGTACATGATGTCTGGTCGAGTGGCTAAGAGGTATAAAAGACTGCCAATCATGGAACGATACAGGGTGTGGTCAACACACTCGCCTGCACCATCCTTGGAAATCTTGATACTTGAGGACATGGGTGTCTTGTAGGGCTTTGCTGCAGCTAACCTAAACCTTTTCACTAGGTTTTTAGCATACTTTTCCTGTGAACATCCCATTGGATTTCTGCTTGACTTGCAAACCTAAAAAGAAAGAAAGTTCGCCAATCATGCTCATCTCGAATGTACCTGTCATAGTTTCAACAAACTTATCCAGAGTAGACTTGTTAGTCGAGCCAAAAACTATGTCATCAACATAAATCTGAGCAACACACACATCATTCTGAGATCTGAGAATAAACAAAGTCCGATCACCTTCACCACGAATGAAACCAAACTTTAACGAAAATTCTGTAAGTCTATCATACCAAGCTTTAGGTGCTTGTTTTAAGCCATACAAAGCTTTATCAAGTTTATACACATACTCGGGATGATATGGATCAATGAACCCTTTGGGTTGTTCAACATAGACCTCTTTGTCAATGTATCCATTTAGAAATGCTGCCTTAACATCCATTTGATACAAGGTAATGCGCAGATGACAAGCAATAGCAAGAAGTAAATGAATAGACTCAATTCTAGCCACAGGAGCAAAAGTCTCATCGAAGTCAACTCCTTCAACCTGTGTAAATCCTTGAGCAACTAACCCTGCCTTATTCCTAATAATTATACCATTTTCATCGCTTTTATTCTTAAAAATCCATTTAGTCCCAATTATATTAACATTATCGGGGCATGGAACAAGAGTCCAAACTTTGTTTTTGGTAAATTGTAAGAGTTCTTCCTGCATTGCATTTATCCAATGAGTATCCTTAAGCGCCTGATTCACATTTTTAGGTTCAAAGGAAGACACAAAACAAGAAACTTGCACCTGATCAGTAGTGTGTTGAAAACACACATGAAGATTTACCATCTTTTTGTAATCCAAGCGTTCTTTGACACGCGTTTTCATACCATCAGTCAGTTCACCAATGACCAGTGTGGATGGATGATCTTTTCTGATTCGCGGCGGAGGATCATGCCTTGCATTGTCACCTCTCAGATGATCTTCAAATACTACGCCTGTTATGTTGTCACCTGGAGGTGTTTCCAGAACACCGGTTGTATTGTTTGCTGAACTACGTTCAGTACGTATGCAAGGAGATTTAGATGAATCTTCATCTTGCTCAGCATCTGATGTGTCTGACCCACTTTCAACCTGTTCATCAGTTGGAACTGGAACTCGAGCTTCTTCTGGTGTGTTGGACACACTAGGTACTCCATCAGTGGGTGTTTCCACAACACTGTATGGTTCTTCCTCAACCTGTACTTTTGCATTACTAACACAATCATCAAATACAACATTGACTGAATCCATAATAGTTCTGCGTGTAGGGACATAGATCCTATACGCATGACTATTTACAGAGTAGCCAACAAAAATTCCCTTTTCACTCTTAGGATCAAATTTACTCAATTTGTCCCTATCATTTAAGATATAGCAAGTGCTCCCAAACACACGAAGATGTGCAACAATGGGCTTCTTGTCTTTGAGAAACTCACAGGGAGTTTTGGTTGTACCTGGCCTAAGATAGACTCTATTGGTTAGATAACATGCAGTATTTAAAGCTTCAGCCCAGAGATGTTTGGAAACTTTCATAGAGTTCAACATTACCCTAGCCATTTCTTTCAAAGTCCTATTCTTACGTTCAGCTATGCCATTTTGCTGAGGTGTTTTAGGAGCAGAGTACTCATGAAAGATCCCATGTTTATCACAAAAGTCAGCAAAGGATTTATTCTCAAATTCAGTTCCATGATCTGATCTAATGCGAAGAACAGACGAACCATACAAATTGACTATACTAGCATGCAGTGTTTTGAACACACCAAAGGTTTCTGATTTTTCTTTAAGAAATTTAACCCAAGAGTAACGAGAAAAATCATCAACAATCACATAAGCATATCTTTTACCACCAAAGCTATCAACTTCTACAGGACCCATTAGATCCATATGGAGTAGTTGAAAGCACTTATTAGTACCGACGTGTTGTCCATCCATGAGTACTGGGTTGTGAGAAGCTTTTGTTTGTTTTCCTTTGAGACAATCCTCACATACTATCTTCCCTGGACTACTCAGCTTTGGAAGTCCTCTGACTGCTTCAATCTTGATCAACTTCTCAAGATTTATGTAGTTTACATGTCCAAGTCTTTTATGCCAGAGTACATCATCTTCCAATTTGGCCTAATTGCATTTGACTTGATTGTTCACCACGTAGCAATTATCCTTGGACCTGGTGCCTGTCATAATATAACGATTTCCAGAATCGAACACCTCACAAGTGTTCTTACTAAACAGTACCATTAGGTTATCATCACACAATTGACTAATGCTGATTAGGTTTGCCATCAACCCTTTTACCAAGAAAACTCCTTTCAATAGAAGGAATCCAGGGAGATTCAGGACCCTTTTACCAATTATTCTACCTTTGGTCCCACCGCCATATGTTACGGTACCTATAGTTAGTTTCACAAAATCACTAAGATGTGACTTTTCTCCAGTCATATGACGAGAGCAACCACTATCAAAGTACCATGCACTTGCAGGGTTAGATTTCAATGTAGTGAAAACAACTGTGCTAAGTATCTTAGTCTTGATTTTCCAAGCCTGATTCAATTTGTTTTCCCTTTTCTTAGCTGAGACTCTGATTCCAGGTGTTGTTGAGACACTCTCCACAGATTTTTCTTTTTCAGTATCAGGAACTGGTGTTGAGACAACACTGAGTTCACTATTTTCTTTGTTACTGTGATCAGCGGGTGTCTTGCCAACACTTCATCAGAGTAGGTTGGTTTACCTTTTTTCTTAAGCAATTTATAGCAATAAGGCTTGATGTGACCTGGTTTTGAACAATTTTCACAAATAAAAACCTTCTTTTGTTTTTGTAAAGTTTTCTCAACAGTTTCTTTGGCTTTGACAAAAATTGGTCCTGTAGATAAAACCAACTCAGATTTAGACATAGGCAAAACATCATCAACAGGCTTATGATAACCAAGACCAGTAGTTCCAACATTTCCAACACTGAGTATTTCATCAAGTTTAGAGGTACCGGAATTAATCTTAGCAAAAGTAAGTTCATGCTTTTCTAACTTTGATTGTACCTTTTCAAGTTCAGCCTCTTTTTGTGTAAGAGTAGCTTCCAGAAACGTGAGACTGTATCTTTGAGAAACTTGTTCTCCTTCTTGAGAGCTTTAGCATTCTTGATCGCCTTCTTCCATTCATCAATGAGATCAGCATAGATGCTCTTCAGTTCCTCCACTATTTCTTCATTGCATGAATCATTGTCAGATTCGGTACCTGTACCTTCATTAAGATCAATACTATTACTCATGCATACGAAGTTAGTGTCCTCATAAAAAATATCTTCATCAGTATTCTCAAAACACACAGAATCTGGAAAATCTACAAAGAAAACTTCATGAGTATCTTCAGTCTTCTCAGCACACCATGCATCATAGTCTTCATCCAGCAAGACTGAAGAACGTACGGCTGAAGTCTGAATGTTATCCTCTTGTGGAGTATCTTCATCTTCTTCAGAACCTGTATTATCTTCACTTACACATACCCAATAAGCACCTCCCTTGGTACGAAGGGTATTAGCACATTCATTAGCAAAGTGACCATAGCCTTCACATGCAAAACACTTCTTTTTCTTTATTTGGTTAGCTTCTTCAACAGATAGTTTCTTATAAGCTGGTTTAACAACAGATTTAGAAGAATTACCACTTGAACCTGCTTTGAATTTGTCCTTAAGACTGCTTTTCTTAAAACGTTTAACAATAGCATTAAGAAGCTTATTATCAATAGTTTCTTCATCAAAATCATTATCAGATACATCAGCAGCTTTTGTTTGAAGAGCAACACTTTTGTTCCTATCAACACTAGGTGGTGGATCAGTCATTGAGATCTCATAATTCAAAAGTATGTTCATCAAAGTTTGCAAGCCCATAGTTGACAAATTGTTAGCAGTTTCAATAGCAATTCTTTTCATCTCATAATGCTTAGAAAGAGTTCTAAGAGCCTTAAAAACCATCTGCTTGTTAGAGTAAGGATCACCAAGTATTTGACTTTCATTAGCAATATCCATTAGTTTTTCAAAATACTCAGTTACGCTTTCATCATTAGTCATTCTTAAATTCTCAAATTTACTACTAAGCAATTGAGATCTAGAAAGTTTGACACTAGCATCACCCTCACAATGCGTTTGAAGAATTTTCCATGCTGATTTAGCAGAAGTGCATGATTGAATCAACTTAAACATGTGATGATTAACATGAGCAAATATACTATTAAGAGCTTTTTCATGAAAAGTAGCATCATTTAACTCTCCTGGAGTATATGCCGATTCTGGTTTGGGCAGGACATCACCATCTTTATCTGGCTCCAGCATGGGAACACGGTAGCCTTCAGTGATACACCTCCAAGCACGAACATCGATGGACTTGATGTACGTTCTTATGCATATGCTCCAGTAGCGGTAGTTCGGACCATCCAAGATAGGTAACCTGTTGGCATTGGGGTTAGCAAAATCCATCTCTTTAGTATCAAATCCAAACACAAATTGATTTGGTGCCTAGATCTTGATGCCAATTGAAATAGTTTAAGGACCCAGATTTGACACTAAACTAACGCTACCAGGAAGTCCGGTTCATAGAACACTGCTCACGTAGCTTGAACCGATGTTCGAAAACCGCTTCTCTTGAACCTAATCACAAACTTATACTTGACACTAAATAAACAGCGGAAATAAACAAGACAAGATATAAGTTTCTAGCAGATTATATTGTTATAATCTAACGAGCCTCAAAGCGAAAGTATCCACTATACAACGACGACAATGAATACAAAACTAGTCTAAGATTTATTCTTACGAATATCTCTAGATGCAAATCAACTGAGTAGATGTAAAGAGCTACCTCTACCAATCTAATTATCAATCTCTAACCTATAGAGAACACAAGATAGATACAACTGAGAAAACCTTAGACAATACACGAATCTATATAAATATTCTTGGGAGAATAATAAGCTTGCTTCGCGTATCTATCTTCAATGTCGACTCATCTATATATAAGCTTGAAGGCCGCTCCTCATCTTTCGTAGAGTCCTACATTGATTCTTGTTATAACCTTGTAAGTAGAATCCTAGTCGGATTCTCCTTCCTTCCTTGGCACACACGAATACACACTCCTTGTTCTACTCATCTTTGATTTGTTCAAATCTCCTAGATTCCATAAGATCTTGTATCCTAAAATATCTGCACATAGAATACAACTAAAACTGTGAAACAATATTAGAGTTAGAATAAAGGTAAAAACTATACTAAATATAAATATCGAAGTGTGACTTATCAACTAGTGAGGCGAGAACACTTAATCCACAGTATTCTTAAAACACTAATACAAATACTGTGAATGTAATCAAAACACCCCAGTAGTCACACTTACACCAACATGCAGTTGACCCAAAAATTTATAACTGATTCAAATTGTATCCTAAAGTTTGCCTAGTTGTGACTTGTGATTTGTGCCTTGAAATTACAAAACATATCCAACTTAAACCTATAAAAAGCAAGAAAATTCGAAATTACATGGTCTAAATTGCACTAAGTTTGAAACTCAAGAGGTTTTGGGGAAGTGGGAATAGTAAGTTGTAGTGGGAGGACAGACATACAGACCTTAGTTAAGTTTGTAGGCCCGTGATTCTATAAGCATGTGGAGATAAAGAATTAAACAATGATAGATGAAGTACAATATGACTACTGTACGTGAATTTGAATGACTGATACGCCACGTGTTATTTGTAGATCGTTTATATCCTAAACGTCATTCATGGAATCTCTAGGTACAAAGATAAACTCCTAGATCTAGCTAGTACTACTACTCCTTCCGTCCCGCAGAACTTCATACATTTACCATTTTTAACTGTCCCACAAAACTTCATACATTATTAAAAAGGAAGTTATACCACACCCAACAAATAATAAACAATCTCAACTTTACAATCAAATTACACATTTTGCCACTAAAAGTATACTTTTTCCCACATTTTCTATATTCTATCATTACTTTAATTTTTCGTATAAAACTGCGCGCTAACCCTAATGTATGAAGTTCTCCGGGACGGAGGGAGTATCATTTATCCGAAACCTGTTGATTTAATATAGTCCATGTTTGTCCAAAACTAAATGGTAATGGTATAAAAAAAAAAAAAAAAGGATTTTTTACAAACTAGTCACTAATGGGACAACTTTTTACCATGAGACACCCATAGATTTTGCCTAACTAACTGGTCACTTTGGTTACGGGCAAGTCACCTCGGTATCGGTACCGGGTATCGGTTCCGGGCATCGGTACCGGACATGGGTGATGGAATCCGATGGTGTGGTGGTGGAATCCGGTGGTGGGTGGTGGAAGATGGTGAAAGGGAGAAGAAGGTGAGATGGAGAAGAAGGGTGAAATGAAGAATAAGGGAGATTTTCAAGTGAGTCACTAAGGATAAAAACGACTTTTCATACCAATTGGTGACTTAGACGTAAGTTGTGCAATTGGTGACCTATTGGTAGCTTGCCCATAAAAAAAACTACTGAATTGGGACGACCCGGTGGATTTCGTGGATGTAAACTGATAATGTAGTTGAAAACTGAGACTGATAAGGTAATCAATGTGTTTGACAAATTTCCCGTGATACGTTAGTGGATACTACACTCACTTTTTTTATAATCTTTAAACTTTACTATTTACAGTCAACCACAACCAATTTTGATCATGAATTACTTTTAATTTATGGCATGTATAACAACTGAAACCCTAAAATTCATATTAAAAACACTTAAAATTTTATTTAACTCAAGTTTTTAAGTCTATATGAAACACTCATTTAATACTTAATAAAATTATAATGAAATATTATAGTCAAATTTCGCTATATAATTTTGTTCGCTTTTAATCATTATATTATGAAAATAATTTGTGGTCGAATTGATTATAATTGATTGAAAAAGTCAAAATGAAAATATTGCAATCAGTGGTGGAGTTGGAGCAACTTAAGAGAAGAAAGAAAACGGGGTAAAATAGACAAATTATACTCTAGCTTGTACCAGTTACAGTTTATGTACTCAACATTGATACCATATAACATTGATACCTTAAATCAACCATCCGTATAAACGATATACTCCGAACAGTTTTGTCATCAGAAAATGACGCGTGTTATTCAAACGCCGGCAATGTTCACACAATAGACGAGTAAAATAAATAAATTATACTCTAAGTTGTGCCTTATATAGTTTATATACTTAACATTGCTACAGTGTAAAATTTACATCTTAAATTAACCAATCATTTAAACATTATACTCTGAAAATGGCGACACGTGTCACCTTGTGGTTAAATCTGGAACATTTTAATTTAAAAAAATGTAAAATAACTTTTTAAATTGTATAAAATAAAATTAGGATTAATTATATACTTCCACTAATTAAAAAAAAAAAATTCTTCCGTCCATGGAAGCTTGGTAAATTAAAAAACAAAGATCATCAAATGTCAGATTTACATTTAATCAATTGGTTGGACATGTGTTAGCTGTACTGTTTAGATTAAATATGTCTCCTCAAAGTTAGTACGAATTACCACGAACTAAAGTACGGGCTTTAGACAAAATTCTCGAGAGAGCTCCATCCGAGGAACTTCTTCCAAGAGGCATCTTGAGTCCACCCGGTACACTTTATAAATCCCATAGAATCACATCCTGGAAATATGAGACTTTCCACCTCCGAGCAGCTACGGTCCGAGGAGCCAACCTTCATACACAAGGACCACTCTCCGGTTGACACGTGGACATCCTACTATCTAAGACAAAGTTCCCAACCGATGGACATCTATAGATAGGCTCACTTATCAAGGTGACCAGGTAACTTAGTTGCATGCTTATTGTTCAATATTTACCGCCGAGAAACCTAGACTAACTTGATTTAAGTGTGCAGATCCAAGGAACACTTTCCAAGGAGCCAGAACAGAAGACCAATCTTTCCGATGAGCTACTCTTTTCTAGGCTTTCCATAGACTTATTTTTATTTTGGTGATAGCAATAAGACGTACCAACATGTTTTTATCCTCATCATGTACGTTTAATCTGGGTATGTTATATAAAAAAAATTATAACTTCATAAAATGATAAAATGATAATATTTCAATTTAATAAAAATGAAAAAAAAAAACTTACTCAAAATGGAGCTTCTTGCCATGCCTTCCATAGAAAAAAAAATAGTATAATAATTGATGATATTTGAAGATAGAGGGCTACAAGCAATTGAATTTTATATTATAAGTTTTTAATATTTTTATTTTATTTATTTGTACTTTATATTTTATTAATATAATGTTTTTCAATTTTATGAAATTCAAATTTTGTAGTTTTATAATTTTTTATGAAGTTATGAATTTATTTTTTTATTTTTTGATGACAGAACTAGCTTGACTCCCGAGCATAATGTTTAAACAGATGGTTGATTTAAGGTGTAAATTTTATATATGGTGGCAATGTTGAGTATATAAACTATATAAGGCACAACCTGGAGTATAATTTATCTATTTTATCCCGAGATTAATTCTGCAAGTGATACGTGTCTAGCGCGTGAACAGTGCCCGGCGTTTGAACAACACGCATCATTTTTTGATGACAAAACTGGTCGGAGTATATTGTTTATACGGATGATTGATTTAAGGTATAAATTTTATACAGTATCAATGTTGAGTATATAAGCTGTAAATGGTACAACCTAGAGTATAATTTATCTATTTTACCCAAAGAAAACGTATTGGTTACTTATCTTCAATACATGGGCCGACCGATATCACTGGAGAATTCCAATGGGCTTATATTTGATCTGGACAAATTCTATGAAAATAGGGAAAATTCGCCCCAGGGTCCAATTGGGGAGCAAATTTCAAAAAACGACCCAGGAAAACGAAATGTTTGCAAAAAACGACCTGAAACTATATCATAGAGTGAAAACGATGTATCATAGAGTGCAAATGATACAGTTTTCACACCTAAAACTGCACATTTAGTGTGACGATATCGATTTTTGTATCATAGAGTCTGAAATGATCTGATGGTTTTTTGAATTATCGATTCTAAAGATGCAAACGAAACCCTCCCATGAAAATATTTCCATCGAATCCAATTTCTCTTGGGCCTGAACCAAACCCAATCCTTCATTTTCCACAAGTAAAAAGCTGCTAGGTAGGTTTTGTATTTGAAACGTAGTCAATGTGTAATGGGTAGCTAAACACGCCTCTACTTCCCGAGCTGATTGTTTTTTATTAAGTTGTGAGTTTGTATTTTGACCAAAAAACATGACGTTTGGTAGCTAAAACAAAGATGTATTTTGGGGTAGATAAATCATCATACATGCATAGAAACACATAAGTTATCCATTTTACCCGATATGCATAAGTTTGACATGAATTTATAAGTTTTTGAGATTATGATCATGTTTATAGGTCGATGTCGAGATTATGATCATGTTTATAGGTCGAGGTCGAGATTTGTTGAGTTTTAAATTTTAGAGGTCGAACTCAAGCTAGCAAGTGAATCATTTAGATTAATTTTATTATTTTGCATCGGGGTTTTTATACACATTTTACCCCTTCCCCTGATCCGCATTTGCACACTTGCATCAGGGTTCTTATACACCACCCGAAATTAACAGGCTTGGCGGACATCAAATACATAATCAAAAACGTCATCAAGCATTTTATTTTAGCTTGGCCAATAATTTAATTAAAATAGCTCAGAACATCCTAACAATCAGTGCCTAATAGTCTAAACACTGGACCACAAATTGCCACCGAATTTTGGGAAAACTACATCAAATTTTTACTCTGGTATACTTACTTTCCAATTTCTCTAACGGACCGCTCGGTAGGAATTAAAATGAAATATAACCGACCCATGGACTCGTTTGTTTGAAAAAAATAGTACTTCATCTGTTCCGGTCAAAGCTTTCTATTTTGTCATCTTCCGACTGTTACGGAAGCTTTTGCCTCTGTTCAATACATAATGAGTAGTTGTCCCATACAAAGCTTTCCCTTTCCATTTTTTTGTAATGGAACCACCTATCCTACCTAATCAATAACCTTATAATACATTCTTATTTACAACTTTACCAACCCACTATATCCTTTTTATTTATTCTTTATTCTTTCTTCATTTAAATAATACTCAACTTTCCACTTTATCAACCCACTATCAACTTTTAATTATTCTTTATTAGATTTCCATTTAAATAAATCCATTTCCTTATTTGGTTGATCAAAAAACCAAACGAGAATTTATTTCCAGAATGGAGTAATTACAAAACAATTCTGATTTCATTTAGCTTCAAAATTTATTATTCCAAATCAAGGGACCAATCGGACAACGTCATGTCATATCTGGTAGTATTAGTTTGGCCGGTACCATTATATATGACCAGTAGTGAAGTGACCATAATTTAATACCAGATAAAGGAACAAATTAACCATAACCACAATGTAATTATAATTTTTTTATTATATTTCAATGATATAGAAAATCTTTCCTTTGTAAAAATGTCATATTATGGAAAAACGATTCCCGGGTATTATATTTAACATCACATGCATATTTTCAATAACAATTTTTTTTCAAAACATATTCATATGATGGGAGTCTAATTCTAGATATGAATAAGTAGATTAATTTGATGGAAACAATTATTTTTCTAGAGAGTATATTGAAAAATCAAATTTCACACTTTATACTTTTCTAATCAACAAAATTTATCCCCAAATCAATTTGAGTTTATTGTTTTATTGTGATCCAAATCAACCTCAAATCCATTTCAATGGAATCTCAATTCTATTCTAAACAACACAATTAACAAGTACTCCTTCAATTCCGGAGAACTTCATGCATTAGGTTGGCGCATAGTTTTAGTTGAAAATTTAAATTTATGGTAAGATATTAAAAGGGTGGAAAATGTGTACTTTTAGTGGTAAAATGTGTAATTTGTATGTAAAGTTAAAGTAATGATAGAATATAGAAATTGTGAGATTTATGTGTAAAGTTGAGATTGTTTATTATTTGTTAGGTGTGGGGTAGTTTCCTTTCTATGGTACGGCTATAAATGTTAAATATTTTATATTTTGCGAGACGGAGCAAAACTTGATAAAATATATTTGTTGGGTGTGAGGTAGTGCAGCATATTGTAGGATAAAAAAAAAACACGGAGCAAGTAGTAATTATTAAAAACTATCAATTTGATAAAATCTGATTTTTCGTTTTTTGGGAACCTCTTAAAATTATGCCGCTCCATCCATAACAGGTAGGTTGAGCTCGCTGCTTTTCCAAAGCAGCTGGCTGCTTGTCATTCCTTCTTTTATATTTCTTAAAATCTTGCAGGTCGACTCTGATAGGCGATATCAAGAATTGTTGTTCCAATTTTCGAGTAGGATTGTCACTCCAGAATTCAGATAGAAGGAAATAGATAAATATTTGGTCAATTTTCTGATATTCATTAATGTAAAAGCAACCACATATATATACAATCACAGGACTGACTCTACTACATCTGCACTAACCCACTAACAATAGAATTGAACTACTTTTACTAGAAATTGGGAATCCATGACTTAGTACTAACAGCAACATACTAAAAATAGGACTAAATTACAAAAGCAACACACACGTATCTTGACCATTCCATTGTTTGACTATTCACTTGGAAACGTATTCTTTATCCCAGAAAGGCTTACGTTGAGCTCTTTTGGGCCTAACACATTGGGCCTCCATGTTGGGCTTATCAGACTCCAACCTTGGTGAATCTCTTCTTTTTACTTTTATTTTTTGCTGATATCTACAACATGGGACTAATCAACCATCTTCGATCTTCTGGAGATTGATACTTCAGAGAAACGCAATTCTCGCGTTATAAAAGTAATACTATCATCACCACAAAGAAATAGCCTGGTAATTCATAAGTCTTGAGCTAAACCAAATGGTATACTAATTCAATAAGCATTTTTTGTTTATCATCACCACAAAGAAATAGCCTGGTAATTCACAATTCTTGCGCTAAACCACAAAGAAATAGCCTGGTAATTCACAAGTCAACAAGCATCTTTCTTTCCTTAATTTGAATCTTCTACTCCACCGTCCCAAACTGAGATATGAAATCCGCCAACGCTAACGGTTGTTGGCTCAAATGGTAAGGTACTTGAGTTCACTTAAGTAAGATTTCGGGTTCGAGTCTTGTGGAGGTAAAAAACACCGCTTTAAGAGCCGCCCCTCAAAAAGGTCCGACAGTGTTCGGCTAGATTAGTCGCATGTTGCGGATGCAAGTGAGAAATAAAATTAAAAAAAAAAAAAAAGAGATATGAAATCCAGCCGGCAGATAGACAGGCCATGATTCTACAACAAATTAGTACTATTATATCAGCACAAATACTTGTCTGAACAATTTTTTAATTTTTATTTAGACACATGTTTTTAGTTCACTTCATGTTTTCAGTTATAACTTATAAGTAATTATATTCCAAGTAAATACCAATACTGTATTTATAAGTGAATATTTTATATATGTTTATGTGTCGTCGGTTGATTTTAATTCCTATATAAATTGTTCGCGATGATACTTATGAAAGGTCAACATGAATATTTTTCTATGGTCAAATTTTTTATATGTTTGCATTTTGAAGTCGTCAGTGAAAATGAAGGCTGAACAGATGGTCTAACAAGTTAATCATGTACAAGAATAATCTATTACCACACACCCAGATAAAGGCTGATACAATCATATACAAGTCCTGTTCAACTAGTTATGATCCTGATATACGCCATCAAAGCCTAAAACAAGAATTTTTCGTCATTTATCAGAATATGGTTGTTGTTGATCTCAATTCAATGATCATTTTCTTAATATTCATGCCTCTCTGTATTTTGGCTCAAAACAACGGTAACATAACCGTAGGAGCCACAATCACAGCCTTGACTGCTGTGGAACTAGATTGAATTGAGAAGGGAAAATTCTTGGAAGAATTTAATGGATGTTGCAATCACAGTGAGAATATCATTGTCTGTGCAGAGAAATTGATTTAAAGGGAGAAAACGGGGTTTGGATGATTAAAGGCGTGTTTATACTTAAAGCCTTGTGACGTGTCATTCACTGGTTGGCTGGGATCACGTGGGATCACGTGAGAAGTTGTATAAATAGTGTTTGGCGCTTCTCCTGTTCATAATTCCGATTTCTTGTAACAGAAAATCAATTTCTTTTCTTCTCCCTTGAGCTATTCGTGCTCTGTTTTCTTTCTTCTTCTGTAATCGATTATCTTGGTGATTGATTGTAACTTGTGGTTGAATAATCAATAAGAAGATCTGGTATTTCTCCCGTGGACGTAGGCTATTGCCGAACCACGTAAAATCGTTGTGTTTCGATTGCTTGGAGTGTTTACAATTTTCTGGAAATATTGATTGTTGTTGTCACTGTGATTACAATTGTTGGTGCAACAGTCGTTGATAATTTGTTCGGTTTGGAGTTGATCGTTATTGTTGATTGTTTGAGTTGATTCTAAGAACAATACGCTACAATTGGCGCCGTATGTGGGAAGGTGAAATCAACTCAAGAACGGTTATGGTGACAATGGCAAGATTTGACATTGAGAAACTGACAGAGAAGATCGATTTCTCATTGTGGAAGGCAAAGATGGAGGCTCTACTGGTTCAACAGGGATTAGAGCAAGCTCTACTAGGTGATGCTGGATTTCCTAAGGAATTTGATGATGCTGAGA